>OY740765.1:20605968-21350780 GCA_963513935.1 Aphrophora alni | reverse complement strand
GAAGGGGAAATGATTTCGCTTACAAAACGTTGAGTTACAGGAAAGATTCATTCTGAAAAAAATCACTATTTTTTAATAGTAAAATAATTTATTTTCTCACTTAGTTGCAAAGTAATAAATAATAACGATCCCTGAACAATAGCATCTGAAAAACTGGACACATTTTTAATGCGGATAAAGTTTTTAATTCGTTGCTGTAGTTATTTTAACACTCTGGAATGTATCACTAACATTCCTGCAAGCTTTGAAAGTGGAGCATTATTCTGCTAATTAATTAACCGTTTATTTCAACCTGTGCTCTGGATATTGTTAGAGAGTGTTGCTATTAAATACCAAACACTTCACACATTTACACCTAACTGAAGCAGACATTCATTAAAGAAGTATAATCGTGATTAATCCCCCCCTCTCTCTCTCTCTCTCTCTCTCTCTCCCTCCCTCCTCCCTCTCTCTCTCTCTCTCTCTCTCTCTCTCTCTCTCTCTCTCTCTCTCCTCTCTCTCTCTCTCTCTCTCTCCTCTCTCTTCTCTCTCTCTCTCTCTCTCTTCTCTCTCTCTCTCTCTCTCCTCTCTCTCTCTCTCTCTCTCTCTCTCTCTCTCTCCTCTCTCTCTCTCTCTCTCTCTCTCTCTCTCTCTCTCTCTCTCCTCTCTCTCTCTCTATTTATCTATCTTTCCCTCTCTCCTCTCTCTCTCTCTCTCTCTCTCTCTCTCTCTCTCTCTCTCTCTCTCTCTCTCTCTCTCTCCTCTCTCTCTCTCTCTCTCTGCTGTGATGGTAAAATGGGGAAAACTGACTACTGGAGTAGACCACACTCATTTATAGCAGCCGTCTACCCCACTATTTTTATTTTAAACTAACTAAACTATTTAACTTGTTTACACACATTTCTATTTACTAAGGTTTGAAGGTCCAACATAATTCAACTCATTAAATAAACAATCGTTTATTAACTTTACTTCTTTGTAACAAATATTTACGTTAAAATGGTACCCACAAAGTTATACACTCAACGGTCTTTGCCATTTTGCTCCTACTGATGCACGCCTATTTATTGATAAATGGATGAAGAACACACCTTTAAGTACGTTACTTGTGATTGTGCATAAAAGCTATGAATACTGCAAAATGTTTTCGGGGACGTAATATAGTAATAATAATAATAATAATAATAATAAAATGCATGAAATATAGCAGTTAATTTCCTGTACAAATATTAAAAATAATTATTGGGTTTTTTTTTATGTGATTTCTTTTGTGTGAAAACGAAAATGTCAAATTAATTTTGTTGTTGCTAAACCCCATACCATTATAAATCCCCAATTCATGTGTTTTAGACCCTATAAATTGCCTTACGATCCGTAAATCCGTTGTATCTTAGGACACCTAAATGGTGGACCTCCGCCAATAATTCAGTATTATCAATGACTACATAAATACTATAAGACACGACATGGCCATGTTAAATATTCTACGCTTATTCTTGAATTGACCAATACCCGCTAGGTGGCGTTGATGTGACCAATCTGAAGTTGATGTGACTGGCGCTAGGTGGCTCTACGGTCAAACAATGTTTCAGGCGGGTAAGAGAAAACGCACTGATGCCACATATGGGACCAGAGATGCGAGGGAAGGTCGAGAATCGCTTATCTCAGCGCACGAACTGACAACACTGACTATGCTGACGGAAGTAAGTGAGAAGGTGCTGCTAGCGCTTTCTGATAGCTGTGTGTCAAACTTGTGACGAACAGCACCCGTAAAACGTAGACTATTTCCCTATCCTATGTCGTGTCTTATAGTATTTATGTAGTCATTGGTATTATTAAAATAATCGTAGATGGGTGATTAAGAAATTGTGTATTTATTTATTTTTGCCAAGTTCAATACTTTGTCAAGAGGACTGAAATTATCGTAAACAGATTTATACTTGTACCAAAACATTATACACATAAATAAATTATTGTTTATAAATAATCGTTCGGTTAAGTAGGTCGTAGTCCGTTAATATTGAAAAAGAAGAAAAATAAAGAGAAACGTAAAAAATATAATTTTCTAGATTTTTTTATACATTATTCATTGTTATTTCTTTTTTCAAATGATCAATTTTTCTTGAATACAGAGCATGGAATTTCATTTCAAAATCAAGACTTTTGTTTTCTGAATTTTCACCGCAGGCTTACAAACAGGTATACATTCAGACATAAGTGTGAAATGTAAAGGCTACAGATTGTTAATCTAGAAAACGTAATAAAAACTGAATGGAACTATTATTTAAATTACACACTACTAGAACTTTCAAGTTTTCCCCAAGGATGTATTTAAAAGTATTTTTTTGAAAAATGGTGAAACGGAGAAAGTAGATTTGAATAATCGTTCCATTTGATTAAATGAGGGGCTTACATCAGCCAGATGGGAGAAGGAGGAGTGAATGAGAGATAACTCAGCTTTTCCCCTGAAAAAAAAGAAGGGTGATATTAAAACTAATTTCACACCAACACAACTTATTTGCGGAAATAAATTTATGAAATACTGTTTTAAAAAAAAAAAAATTAAAGATACCAACTAGTCATATGCAATAACTAACTTCTGGTATATAAATAACTAGTGCAAGAAGTTAATTATATACAAAGATTTCATATACATATAGTATTATTGATATAGTTTGTTCAGACATTTACCATCGTTTGTGTATATAAAAACTAATACACAACTTTTTTAAAGTAATCAAATCCCATTATTAGATAATAAACCTAGAACATAAGAAAAACGAAAAACGTCAACATAGCCTACTAGCTGAAAGCCATGTTGGAAACTAAAAATAAAATTAATAATCTAAGAAAGGAACTTAATGCTAAAGCTTTACTTGTGCTCTCAAAATAACTAAGACTAAATTATACAAACGTGACCAGGAGGATTGAAACTATCAACTCTTTTACATTATAAAAGCTTTGTCGGAGCTGGATTTTAGAATGTAGACTGAGGATAGAGGTACTATCGTTTAGGTATCAGAAGGGTTTCGACAATATGCGTATTCAGTAAGGAATGACGTGGTGGGAATTAGAAAGGAGTTCGTCCCGGGGGGATCAGCCCTCGGACAACGAAGAAGTAGAGTACCGACGGGATCAGCCGACAGACAACTCTGTTGGATCATTCGTTCTAGAGGTATCAGTCTTCAGACAACTAACGGGGTGTTCGTTCTAGAGGTATCAGTCTTGAGACAAGTAACAGGGTGTCCGTTCTAGAGGTATCAGTCTTGAGACAAGTAACAGGGTGTCCGTTCTAGAGGTATCAGTCTTGAGACAACTAACAGGGTGTCCGTTCTAGAGGTATCAGTCTTGAGACAAGTAACAGGGTGTCCGTTCTAGAGGTATCAGTCTTGAGACAACTAACAGGGTGTCCGTTCTAGAGGTATCAGTCTAGAGACAACTAACAGGGTGTCCGTTCTAGAGGTATCAGTCTTGAGACAACTAACGGGGTGTCCGTTCTACTGGGATTAGCCGACAGACCACGGAAGAAAAGACAATTAAGGAACGATAAAGAAAACAAAAGAATTTAGGTAACAAGAGCAGCGATAGAGAGAGGGAGAAAGAGAGAGGAATGTTTTAGGTGACTGTGAAACATGTTTGTGAGCTGTTTTCACTTCTCAGTAATACAACCAGTAGTATATTATATTTAGAGACAGGTGCCAATCTTTTGTACTTACAAGTTTACAAAAATAATTTTGAGTAAATTATAAGAAAGACATTATTTTTTTCTTGGAGGATAGATTACCGAAAAAATTATCTGAGCTACTTATTAGTAGGAAAATCTTCTGGGCTATGTTTTGGGCGGATTTGGGAGAAAATTATGGGTATAAAGAGAATTTTTTTTATATAAATAAACAAAAACAACTGTGGAATAAGTGGTCACATAGGCATTCAGCCAATGCTTGAACACGAGTCGTGTACAACAAATATATATGGAAGATAAAAAACAATACATGTGATGCAGGAAACTAGAAGAGACCATTTGTCGGAGAACAAAATTTTTCAGGAGAGGCAAAAACACGTGATCAGGGTCAGTTTCGTCCATTTTTAGTTCTTGGGCTATTTCCATTAATAAACTCCTCCTCTCCCATAAATTTATATTAAAAATTTCATAAATAAGAATTGTTAGAGAAAGGTACCAAATGTCATTATGGAGTTATAACATGGGAGGAACATTCAGTACCTTTTCCTACTGAAAAAAATAGTTTCTGAAATCGAGCTCTCCTACTCTGTAATGTTTTTTTTTATAGAACTAGGATTAGTTTATAGGTTGTCTGCTGTAAATAAACCATTCTCCAACATTTGGTACCTATTCATAGAAAAAACTAGTGTAAATTTCACCGACAAATGGCCCCTTTTCATTGATTATATTAATCAGTTTTTTAAATTGAATAAACATTACTAAAAAAATATTAATAATTAATTATTCTATTTTGATTTGATGTGTCCTGCTCCCAAGTACCTGTCCTAAAACACCAATTGACAACAATTTTGAAGATCCTAAGCCCAAGATATGTGATGAACCTTTTGCACGGTCAAATGCAAGTAGTGAATTTGAAATATTATTAATAGTTGCTAAAGAGTTAATTTTTTTTTAAATTTAATTTTTGTTAATTTATTACCTTATTATATATAATATATAATAATAATAATAATATTAATAATAATAATAATAACAATAATATTATTATTATTATATATAAAGGACAATCCAAATAATAATTATTTTCTGTTAAATTTAATTGCTTAAATATGTGGAATAAAGTTGTTTTTGTATTTAATTAACTTCAACTGTGTTTTCTTTAAAACTTCTCTTTTCCGTACGTTACAGTCAAACTGTAAAATAACTCTTCGAAATTTTAAGCTATTTCGAAGATTTTGATCTTAAAATGTTCACAATTTTATTTTTAATAAAACTATATTAAAAACTCAATTTTTAATAATCTCTAAAAATGGTCCAAATTAGTTTTCGCATCATATATATATATATATAACTAACAATAAACTAGCACCGAACAAACCTAACAAGCAGCAGAGATAAAAAGAAAACTAGACAAGTAAAGAAGTCAAAAAACACATACACACAACACACATAATCATATCACAATAATAAATACCATGCCAGGGACGGGAAATAATCATTTTACTGCCACCACTATGCGATGACATGCTCCTAAGAATTCCTTCCTATTTCCTTTAACAATTTTAAAATAAGCATTTTATATGTGTTAATTTTAACATTTAGAAATTATAGGAGGTTTTAAAAAAGCATTTGTGATACACAATAAAAGTTAGTAAACAAAAACATTTTCTGTAACTTCTTTATACTCATTGAGAACGACTGTCGAATTAAATTTATATAAATTCAATTAATTTTCCGTCATACTACTTAAAAACAGCTGTTTTCAATTGAGATGCTAAAGTTGTCTTTTTTAGTCCTAGGACCTAAAAACATCAGCTCAGGTAGAGGTAATCAGCTGTTACTTCGTTTATACGAAGTAATTAACGATTGTAAAGCATCTATAAAAACAACCGATACTCAATAAAAACTTGATATTCTTGTTAAACTTGAGCTTGTATAGAAAATCTTCACTTTTGGTCTTAGTGATGAAATATTCTTTTTTTTAAACACAGACTTTTAATAAAGAGGTAATATTTTTTTAAAAAAATTAAAAATTTTAAATAGCTCGGTTACTTACTACTTAGTACAACATTCATGACAGACAAAATAATAATGTAATTTAATTTTTAAAAGGAAAATCGTTGAGAAAGTTATAGAAAGAAATTTTGACATTCAAAACCGAATGAACACCTAACTGTATCGAATATTTCGCTGAAATTTATATGACACTTTAGCAACGAAGTATATAACTAAAATATGTATAATATAAAATAAAATAATTTGGATTCTTTGAATTTTGTTTCGGATAAATCTAGATAAATTAAATGTCAGTCTACCTCGCTGGAAAGGAATAGACCTATTTGTTCTTGTTTGAGTGTAATATTTACCAGCATAACGTTGATGTGAGTTTTCTACCGTTACAAATTGTCAATGACTCAATTCTGCCCATAAAATGATGGTGATTGATGTGTTTGGATATTTCGCATTTCGTCCCATTGAGCGGGAATTTAAATTGCGCCCAAGTTCTGTTCCTGACATTTATAATACGAAGCTATCTATAGCCATGTTTGTTTAGTAGATACAATTTACATATAAAACAAACTTCAAAAATGTATTTAATTTTATTATTAATTTGCGTTCTATTGCCCTGTTGATCCATTGTCTTGGATTAACTTATTTTATTATTAATTCATTTGCTTTTTTTATTATTATTATTAATTTCTTTTACGTTTAAATACAAAAGCAAATAATAATATTAAAAATCGGATCTAAAACAGTTATTTTTAAAAACAAAATGACAGAAAATGTAATCTAAAGTTTATCTTAAAATGTAAGAAAACTTAACGCTTCTAAATTAATCTATTTACACATTATATTAAAAAAAAAAAAAGAATTACTTTAAAAGAAATTACCCCCCAGGGGCTCACTCGTATAGTGTGTAAAGGTATAGCAATCCCGAGGTAACGTAGCTGGATATACATCTTTCTTCGTCTAGTCTTCTCTTTCATCTTTCCTATTAGGTCTCTCTTGACCGAACCTTCCGCTCTTCCAATCTGACGCTATTAGAGTATTCGAGGGCAAAAGCTAGGCGTTTCTTTCTTTATAATTTCTTATTATAAATTAATAAAACAATGGCAAGGATATTGAGACACACATTAATAATGCAATAAAGTGGATACTGAGACAAAAATAATAAACGAGTGGATATTGAGACCCAAACAATAAGGGAGTTTCTTATTATCTTATTACAATATTACAATATCCTTATTCTTATTATAAATCCAGAATGACTCTAATTGTTGTGACTTACAGATCTGATTCTACTTTATAGTTTAATTATCTAACTCTGAAATAATTATAAGTTCCTTAATATATGAAGTTTGCTCACCCTCTTTGCAATTCTTGTGGAAGCTCATCTGAGGTTTCAATTCTCCTAGGAAACTTTTACTCACCAAGTCCGTTTGGCTATCATATATCATCGTAACATCAATGACGTCTGTCTTGCTTGCAAGGTAAGCAATTCGTCCGTTTTCCAGGTCTGTCACCATAATTGTCATTCTGACTTCTGAAAAAAGAACTTAGACTATATTTCTAACTAAAACTATCCTAATTCATAACAAGTCACAACCAATAAGGAAGTGGATATTGATTCACAAGCAATAAGGGAGTGGATATTGATTTACAAGCAATAAGGGAGTGGGTATTGATTCACAAGCAATAAGGGAGTGGATATTGATTCACAAGCAATAAGGGAGTGGATATTGATTCACAAGCAATAAGGGAGTGGATATTGATTCACAAGCAATAAGGTAGTGGATATTGAGTCCACAACCAATAAGGGAGTGGATATTGATTCACGAGCAATAAGGGAGTGGATATTGATTCACAAGCAATAAGGGAGTGGATATTGAGTCCACAACCAATAAGGGAGTGGATATTGATTCACAAGCAATAAGGGGGTGGATATTGATTCACAAGCAATAAGGGAGTGGATATTGATTCACAAGCAATAAGGGAGTGGATATTGATTCACAAGCAATAAGGGAGTGGATATTGATTCACAAGCAATAAGGGGGTGGATATTGATTCACAAGCAATAAGGGAGTGGATATTGATTCACAAGCAATAAGGGAGTGGATATTGATTCACAAGCAATAAGGTAGTAGATATTGATTCACAAGCAATAAGGGAGTGGATATTGAGTCACAACCAATAAGGGAGTGGATATTGAGTCCACAACCAATAAGGGAGTGGATATTGAGTCCACAACCAATAAGGGTGTGGATATTGATTCACAAGCAATAAGGGAGTGGATATTGATTCACAAGCAATAAGGTAGTGGATATTGAGTCCACAAGCAATAAGGGAGTGGATATTGATTCACGAGCAATAAGGGAGTGGATATTGAGTCCACAACCAATAAGGGAGTGGATATTGATTCACAAGCAATAAGGGAGTGGATATTGAGTCCACAACCAATAAGGGAGTGGATATTGATTCACAAGCAATAAAGGAGTGGATATTGATTCACAAGCAATAAGGGAGTGGATATTGAGTCCACAACCAATAAGGGAGTGGATATTGATTCACAAGCAATAAGGGGGTGGATATTGATTCACAAGCAATAAGGGAGTGGATATTGATTCACAAGCAATAAGGGAGTGGATATTGATTCACAAGCAATAAGGGAGTGGATATTGATTCACAAGCAATAAGGGGGTGGATATTGATTCACAAGCAATAAGGGAGTGGATATTGATTCACAAGCAATAAGGGAGTGGATATTGATTCACAAGCAATAAGGGAGTGGATATTGATTCACAAGCAATAAGGTAGTGGATATTGAGTCCACAAGCAATAAGGGAGTGGATATTGATTCACGAGCAATAAGGGAGTGGATATTGAGTCCACAACCAATAAGGGAGTGGATATTGATTCACAAGCAATAAGGGAGTGGATATTGAGTCCACAACCAATAAGGGAGTGGATATTGATTCACAAGCAATAAAGGAGTGGATATTGATTCACAAGCAATAAGGGAATGGATATTGAGTCCACAACCAATAAGGGAGTGGATATTGATTCACAAGCAATAAGGGAGTCCATATCGAGACATAACTTATTAAAATAATGGAGTAGATAATTATACACAAATTAATACAATAAGGAATGAGATATTGAGACACAAATTAATAATAACGAAGTATAAATTGAGTGTACATATAAAGATAGGAACGAAGCTGTTATTCATCTTGCTAAAGCCGGTGACCAAAGACCTTTCCCTGGCCATGACCCCTTCTGTGGAAGATTGAACAAAAAATGGTGGTGCCTCTATCTGGAGGAAATTCTTGGTTCAACCAAAGAGGTTTATACGATTTTCGAAGTTGAAAGCTATAAATTATGAATAATGAGTAGAAAGGATTTAAGACGGACGATGATTTTGTTGCCCAGTGAGATACCACCTCATGAAAATGGGTTTGTAGAACAGAATATCTGTCAACTCTGCTTCAATAGATAGGTGTTAGTTAGCACACAGGTTCAAGAACACGAAGTTCAATGATTTACTGACATTCCTCGAAACCAACCGGCGTCCTTTCTGTCCACGCCACAAATTAGTCCCTTACATAGAGAACCAAGGTATTGTTCAAAGTATCAGTTCTGGGACAAAGAAGATCATAAAATAAATCCAAATACTTATAAACCAGAGGTTAGTTTGTCATTTGTTGTCATACTAATGTAGGTTTGGCTGATAGGATATTAATATTGCGGCTTCAATTATTTTTTTCTTTTATTGATTTCGGGAGTTGATTCGCACTCTTGAAACGTGGTGTAGTAGTTTTTATATACACAAATAAACTGTCAATATTATGTACAATCAGTGTGTAACACAATACATTAAAAAACAGAATCAACAAATATGTATAATGATGGTTATTAGTTACAGTTTTAATTATTTTGTACGTGTTTTATTAAAAGGAAATGTAAATGAAACTTTGTTTTCAGGATCGATCATTTCAGGGCAGTGTAGTTTGTAATCATTAGTGTAGTTGAAAATGTATTTCACATCAGAAATCTCATATAGTACGTTTATCAAGACGAAAAGTAAACAATTTTGTATCGCTGGTGGGCAGAGGGATATTAATGAAATGTTCGATTGTTTGTAATATTGAAGTGAGGTATTATTGTGAAAAGCGAACAATCAAATGTCGGTCTTATAGAATGACCATCGAGTGGGGGGGGGGGGGGAGGGAAGGATATCAAGATAGCATAAGAAATAGTCAGAGTCAGTGTATGTGCTTACGGATGAGCGGCAGTAATGGAGTTTGTGTCCCCGGAGATATACAGAGTGCAAACCACGTAAGCCCTCGATCAGAGGCCGCATCCCCTTAAGGCACGAAATATTCATTTCTATTTCTTCATAGTTTATTTCGGTTCTCGACCAACATCAACATTTTATATCGAACTATAAAACGACAACCTAACTTACGTAAATAAATGTAATATAACTAAAATTATAATAACATCACACAATAAATTCATCAGCCTTGTCTCCCACAATATGTGTGTTTCATTAACTTTAAACGTAACTCCGAAGTGTAACAGTCCTGAAGGGCCTGGACCTGCAGTTGTGTAACGTGTGGTTAGCACATCGAATTTCCGTCCCGTCGTCTTTTTTTCTGTTGCGGGGAAGGAACACACGGAAAAACAAAGCGAGTTTTAATTTGTGCAATCTTTGACTGTTCCCTAGTTCAAGATAACCGTCGTCGTTGTTCTAGTATTCTCAACCGGCGTTCGCTACCAATTGTAGCCTATAGATCATTTGTTATGTGGTGGCTCTTGGAGGGAGGGTGGTCTGGCTTGGAGTGAACGCACTGACGAAAGGATGGTGGAACCCCGACTCACTCGCTTCCCCCACAACTAAAAAGTGACGTGAACCTGTTTGCCCGATGAAGGTCAAGCGCCACTACATACCAAATGACCTCTAGTTTATTAGTCAACACCGTACATTTTTGAGCCTTCCACTGGGTTTAACACGGAACCTCTCACTGTAACCACTAGACCAGGTGGGGGGCTTGTTTCATTGACTTAGGCCGCACAAATACATCTTTAAACTTTTATATCGGGTACCTTAAAAACATTACCCATAATTTTTGTCGTATCGATTAGGGATCAAATGAAGTATATACGTGATCTCTCTAACGACGTTTTGTGGTGTTTTAAAATGTTTTGCCGCCACATTGGATTTGAGTACATTTTTGCAAAGCCGTTCAACATATGATTAAACATTGTTTTTCAACTGTGATTTCAATGAGATCATTGGTTTTACAATATCTTTATCCTATCTCTAGGTATTCAAGTAAAACAAGCTGAAATTTTACTTTTTTTTAATTACTGCTAAATGCACATTAAATGTTTTAAACTATTTGTGACCCATTATACATGACCATTTTACCATTTAGAAAAATTGACTAAAATGAATTTGAAATGGCTTGATAAATGGCGGCCAAAAATTTTAAATATTATAAAACGTGAGATCAGGTATAAACGTCATTTGATTCCAAATCGATGACGAAAATTGTAATTTATATAGGTAATAATTTTTTCGCTTTAAAATTTCAGAAAAAAAGTATATTTCTTAAACTATGTGCTATATAAAGTTATTACAAAATGTATGAACGAGTAATGTAATATCGTTTCATCAGCTTAATCGATATCTATTTTCAGTCAATTCTCTCTACTGCAACAGACATTCATCCCTGTTTGATGTGTTTTAAATACAAATTATATTTTATATCTTCAGCATGAATTTAATTTAAGTTGTACACCATAACTGTTATTTATTCCTTGTTTTTCGATGTTTAAATGAAAACTATTTACCGAGTGTTCTATTTTTACTCTTAAGAACATTCACTAATGACTGTAAGCAATACTTGTTCACTTTTATTATTATACGTTAAAAATTTGTTTTTAAAACCATGAAGTGTCCATTCACTAATAAGTGAATATTTGTAGTATCCCACAGGGATTTCTGCCAATTTGAAGAACTATTTATAGGTAATAATTTTTTTCAGTATAAAATTGAATTTTAGAAATATAATTATTTGAAATTTGTAGAATGTTTAAATTTCTAGGGTATATAATCCAAACTTGTTTCAACAATATATAACAGTACAAAAGAAAATTTTAAGAACTATGTGTTATTTCTTCACATATATTTGCCTCTAAAAAATTGTGTAAAAAAGTAAGTTTATGTAATGATAAACTGTAATCATTTTTTATATAATAAAAGTAATGACAAAATTAATTCAAAACAAGAAAAATTTATCTTTTTCAGCTAAATGATAAGCTCCTGCAAGAAAGTTGTAGATATTATTTTGTTGATAGATTATTTTTTACAATTAGATTAGGCACATTCTAGAAGTATTCGAATGCATACTAGGCGTACTAGTTAGGCTACTTGAATATCTAAGAATGCCACGTAATGTTTACTATATTTTTGTGGGAAAAGTAAACAGGATGATAAGTTGGAATAAACTATCATTTATTTTGTATGTTTTATATAATAATATATTTACTACCGGTAGTTATAAAAACAGTTAATAATATATTCAGTGAATAAATTTATGGTTTAAACATTCTAAATATTTTCACTTTATGGCTATACAGAGTGTCAGAAAATGTCGTGCCAAACTTTAGATAGTGGTTACATGTTTCAAAATAAAGAAAAAATTTCCTGTAACCTATGTCCTGAAGCGCCTAAATATCCGCCATTTTGTATTTTACAAAATAATTTAGTTGATGGGACCGGTTTGTTTGAACGATTGATCAAAAACCGTATCGTGTTACCCACTTTCAACTTATTGAACATAAATTAAATTCTTAATTAGCCTTTTTTAAATTGAAAAAAAAATAGATTTAGTTTTTCATAAATTAACATAATTCAATATTATTTTTGTTCAGGCTAAAATTTGGATGTGGTAGATAATTATCAAGAATTATGTTTCGAGTTTTTGACCATAATTCAGGTTATCCATTGTTCTAGTAAATAATAATAATAATAATAAATGTAATTTGGCGTTAAAAGAGGTTTTTTGTCTTTTGTACATTTTTCTTAAAACTAAAACGAATTTCATGAAATTTAACATTAAACATTTTTAATGTCAGCCATTTAGAATTTACATAATCAAGTTTGAGTTTTTGTTATACTAGTAAAATACAAAATTTGTATAGCCTACCAAATTTCGACTCAAAATCTTAAAAATTTCAAAACTTATAATTATTTTTCAAAAAAACTCAAAGTGGGCGAAAGATGGAAAACTAAGTATTTCGTGGACATAAATATGTTTACAGGAACGTTTTTCTTTATTTTGACCCATGTAACCAATCAGCACGGCATTTTCTGAACACTCTGTAACGAATAGTCAAGCTTAGACATTGACTGAATGAGATTATTTTTAAATAACAAATATTACTTTTTTTTTGTTTATTTAGTAAATATTTTACTTTTAAAACTTTTTAAATAACGATTTACAAAAGATTAACATCTACATTTATAAATAAAACAACTAATTGTTACACGTTCTGTTCATTAACAAAAATATGTCCATCTCTTTAATATGCACCTTTGTAGGCTTTTGTAAATGTTTTATTCTTGTTCACACCGATAAAGCAAACGTAAGTTAGATCCGCGTTTACACAGAAGCACCTGAGGTCTATATTTTTTTATTGGGGTTGTACCGCTGAAAACAAAACGCAACAAAATGTGGGGGTCTCTCTTCTCCTCTCCACCCCAGACACATTCCTACTTTGAAGATACTGTATATAGTGTATTAGACTAACATATGATCCATGACCGTAACCTAACCTATGACCGAAGATGTGTGATAACTTACAGTGGGTTGACTTGGCAACCGGTGAAATTCTCTGATAACCCTCACTTGACTTCCGGTAGTTTATCACAATCTGCGAACGTTTCGTTTTTGTAGTGAAATATTAATTTACTGAAAATAATTTCTTGCCTTTTAAAATGTGTTTTTATTGTTGTTGTTAACCATTAGTTGTTGGCATTAGTTCGAAAAGCTCCCAACGACGTCAATGTTCTGGGTTATGTTGGGGGTAAATTTGGAAAAAATTAGCCAAAAGTTTTCTTAATATTAGATTTGTCTAATATAAGCAGTTGACCTAATGGTACATATAGTAAATACATATGAGTCATAAGTTAAACACTTTAGAGTGTATGGAATGAGAACCACTTTCGAATTTAACCCTGTTCCTAAAGGCGTTTCGGATATTGCTATGCGTAAAAAATGGGGGGGGGGGATTTAGTAACAGTGAATGTGTTGTTAAAATCCAGCATTAGTTCGACAAGCCCCCAAACGACGTCAATGTTCTAGGTTAAGTTGGGGGTAAATTTTGAAAATATTAGTCAAAAATTCTTGTAAAGTTTGTGTAACTAAAAGAAACGAGAATATAATTGCTTGTCCTCAGTGTTTTCACGTGGTTGGAACCGTCACGTGGTACAGTACTGTGAAGCTTGTAATGTGGGCACGAGGAACGCCTCGTGCCCACATTACAAGCCGGGGGTAAGCAGAAGGCTTACCCCCCTTGAGGAAATAGCTCCAATCCATCGCTATTCCATGTGACCACCACTCCATTACAAAATTGTGGTCCCCAAATGTTTTTTATTTATTTATTGTTTTTTTGTTTTTACGTTTTTACTCCTTACCGTTCACTGAGGTTTACGAGAGAACTAACTCCACTTCAAGGACCTTCAATCAATCAATCAATCAACCTTACGGGATTTTTACGGCGACGCCAGAGGGTTAATTAATTAAAGATGCCGGTCATCTTATAATTATTTAAAGTCTCCGTAATTGGAGAATTTTTCCTCTTGAGGCAATTCCATGACGTTAGGATTGAACTGTCTAAAAAATTGTGCCTTTTCCAATCCGTTAGTGAACAGTATTGCAATAGGTTTACACAAAGTGCGTATCGTGTCCAAATTATAAGGTACACGTCTTAATCCCATCTGATACAGCGGGAACATGATTGCAACCACCAATGAGCTTTGTCGTTAAGAACGGAAAATTTGTACGGCGGACTAAACACTAACACTTTGAAAGTGATCACCGACTATGGCCAGTTCTTTGACTATAAATTTGTTGTCGTTATCTTAAAAAACTTGAATTTCAACCAGTGCATTTGCATGTTTTTTAAACAAGGTAACTTCGTCGTACAATTTGTCCGCTTCGGGGAGTGTGCTAGATACGAGCTCGTAGCTAGCCAACTTCTCAATGATGTAGGAGCGCAACTCTTTCTCGATATATAACTATTCAGCGACACGTTTAGACACTAGCGGTACACTCTCTTTTAGTAGTTTCCATTCGTCACAGTTCAAGATCCTAGAGAACCGTCGTACAATTGGACGTACCGTTTGCCAAAAAGATTGCGTACTATTACGTCACCAATAGTCAGATTGAATTTACATCAGTGAGAGGAGTCGTTATCGCTTTTAAATGCACAGATAAATTTTCAAGTAGCCTAGTTGATGATTGAAGAAAAAATTTTTTGTCTGCTTGTACTAAAAGGCCGAGCCCGAAGCCCGTGTGTTGGAACAATCTGGTTGCGATGAATTTAGTACACTCGGTATTTATGAAATGAACAGATTTGCGATACCTGACGCTTGGTAGGAGCTCGATCCACGTCCGGCTCCATGGTCTCGAATGATCCGTAAACACACCGTCCTCTCACCACCACCGCGTACAATTTTTTGTTAAAATTCCCGCGTAATTTGAGTTAAATCGTCGTCAAATTCTGGATCGATTTGTTCAAGAGGAAAGTCATGTAATCGTGGTTCGTCGTCAAAATGGAATTGATAATATATTACGTTGTCAATATCTTCATCTTCACAATCAGCGTAATATCGTAAACAAGTAACCAACCACTTCTACACCTATTCTTCCCTCCACTACCGTTTGGACATGCCCAGCTAATCCAATAACTGTTTAACGGTTTCCGAAAGGAGATTGTACACGAAATGTGACTCGTGTAGAATAAGACAATAGGCTGTACTATTTGCCTGTATATTTTGGCGCACATATATTTCTAAACGCACATCAACCGGACCTGATTTAATTGAATCGTTCTGTATGGAACAGACGACTACAAAGATTGGTGCTAAATTAAATCGTAATTATAAATATTTTACACCATACTAATTAAAATTCATTTACTTAGTCATAAAATTAGTCATAAACTTAGTCACTTAAAATTACTGCATAGATATCAGAAAGTCACACGTCATTAACTAATCAGTATATTTGTTGCATTCTGGCATTTATAACAACTAGGACCTCTATTACATTATTCGTTCATCCGATTAGACAATCACAGACGTCGCGGTTTTGACTTTTCAGAGTTATTTAGAACGTCTTAAACATTGACGTCCTTATTGTTGCCATTGAAAACCCATTAGGTCTGTCCTCCATGGTACTCTTTACGTTGGCTTTTAGTTTTCTGACTGTTGAAAAGCTCGTTTTAGTGGTAGTCGTTGTAACAGGGAGTGTAGTTAGTTATAAAGAGGTCTGAGGTTACTCATCCTCCTGTTACTGAGACCCAAAAGGATCTATTGTAACTTAACCGGGAGGGTTTTTAATATTTGGAAACTCGCGTGTGGGGGGGGGAGTGTTAATTACACGAAATTAGCGTGCCGATACAATTCTCCGACTTCTAGGTGTTACATAGTTTAATTTTCTCTCCAAAGAAATATTTCAGTCTTCAGTTCTGTATTTGTGACTGAGAATGTTTCATCGTACATTGTGCTGCTGTCACAAACTGTCCTATTAATTTATAAAAATAGTAAACATTTTTTTTTCGTCATAGTGCTTCAAAAACAGCTGTTTTCAATACATGCATTGAGATGCTAAAGTTGTTCTTTTTAGTCCTAGGACCTAAAAACATCAGCTGAGGTCGAGGTCATCAGCTGTTACTTAGTTTATACGAATTAATTAACGTTTGTAATGAATCTATAAAAAACTACCGATACTCTCGATAGTAAATAACAGATAAAACAGCTGTTACCATCGACTTGAAGGTTATAACATTTTAGTTTTTGTGAAAATGTTTTCATATATTGATTGCAGTATAACAAAAAATATAGTTCACCACGTGGACCAAAAAAAAAATTATATTTTGATATTTATTTTAAAATATTGTCATACAAATTATTGAAATCCCATTTTATATAGAGGGTGGGGATGTTCACCGAAAGCAGAGTTTGTATTGTGGATAATGTCCTCTTAGGCAAGTGTTCCTTAAATCTTCTGTTGAAAGAGTATTTTTGAAAATTTGGGCATTCGCTACAAGTGATTTTGTATATGACAGTCTTATCGATAAAAACCATAAATACACGGATATCCACTCTAACATGGAGATATTACACTTATGCAAAAAAACAAAAAAAGTAGGTATACGGTATTCCGTAGAAGAGTTCGAGATCTATAAAAGTGTGAATGGATCCTTCAAACGTCCTGAATGACAAGCTATCCTTCAAATCAAATCTAATTTATGATATCGCACTAAGGACAGCCAACATTGATAAGCAAACATCGTATTCAGTGCCTACAACAATATTTCCGCAGCCTAGATTTGCCCGGTACCGGTATCGCACGGGATATTTTGGCCTATAATTATGTTCATGCTATTAACGTTTTTGTGTTGTGTTTTTTTGAGTCTTTTTATAGTTATTTGTGACCTCTAATGATGGAAACTTAAAGTTTTCGAAACCGCGGTAGTCTTTACGAGGTAATTAGACCATGAACAGTGTATTATAGGTTTAAACTTCTTGTATATAAACATGTGGTCCAGTGGCTATAAATACAATATTGAAACTAAATTTAAGGTGAGGTGCAATTTATTTTATTTTAACGGCCACCATTTTACGGTTAAGTAAAAAAACATTTTTCTAGTCTTATTAAGCTATTAAAAATAATATACCACATACCCATTTTTATAAAATATTTACCTCCCTTTATGTCTCGGAAATTGAAAAGTCTCTCACGATAAAGAAAATATCCACTAACCATATTTAATTATCTTAATTAATAACAAATTAGGGCTTGCAAATTTCGACAGAGCTGCTGTGTATATATGTATTTAAATGGATATTAAAATTACATTATAGCGAAGAGATGTGTTCTAAGGCGGCTTGTTTCAAACCAAAGTACGGTAATATTACGCTTGAGTTCATATGAAAAAAGCAATAATAGTACAGAGAGTAACAAATGAAAACAGATAAAAGTAAATAATAGGGGGATTCATGACCTCTATTACGACTGTGGCGCTTTTAACCAGGACTTAAACCACTGATGAAAATAAAATCGATATTATAATGAAAATAAAAACATTATCAAATCTGACTGTATTAACCAAGACACTTACACTAATTATAGTATACTATCTGAAACCACTAATGACAATAAAATCAATATTGTAATGAAAATAAAAACATAATAAAATCTGACTGTATTGACTGTATTAACCAAGACACTTACACTAATTATAGTATACTATCTGAAACCACTAATGACAATAAAATCATTATTGTAATGAAAATAAAAACATAATAAAATCTGACTGTATTAACCAAGACACGTACACTAATTATAGTATACTATCTGAAACCACTAATGACAATAAAATCAATATTGTAATGAAAATAAAAACATAATAAAATCTGACTGTATTGACTGTATTAACCAAGACACTTACACTAATTATAGTATACTATCTGAAACCACTAATGACAATAAAATCATTATTGTAATGAAAATAAAAACATAATAAAATCTGACTGTATTAACCAAGACACTTACACTAATTATAGTATACTATCTGAAACCACTAATGACAATAAAATCATTATTGTAATGAAAATAAAAACATTATCAAATCTGACTGTATTAACCAAGACACTTACACTAATTATAGTATACTATCTGAAACCACTAATGACAATAAAATCATTATTGTAATGAAAATAAAAACATAATAAAATCTGACTGTATTGACTGTATTAACCAAGACACTTACACTAATTATAGTATACTTTCTGAAACCACTAATGACAATAAAATCATTATTGTAATGAAAATAAAAACATAATAAAATCTGACTGTATTGACTGTATTAACCAAGACACTTACACTAATTATAGTATACTATCTGAAACCACTAATGACAATAAAATCATTATTGTAATGAAAATAAAAACATAATAAAATCTGACTGTATTAACCAAGACACGTACACTAATTATAGTATACTATCTGAAACCACTAATGACAATAAAATCAATATTGTAATAAAAATAAAAACATAATAAAATCTGACTGTATTAACCAAGACACTTACACTAATTATAGTATACTATCTGAAACCACTAATGACAATAAAATCAATATTGTAATAAAAATAAAAACATAATAAAATCTGACTGTATTGACTGTATTAACCAAGACACTTACACTAATTATAGTATACTATCTGAAACCACTAATGACAATAAAATCATTATTGTAATGAAAATAAAAACATAATAAAATCTGACTGTATTAACCAAGACACTTACACTAATTATAGTATACTATCTGAAACCACTAATGACAATAAAATCATTATTGTAATGAAAATAAAAACATTATCAAATCTGACTGTATTAACCAAGACACTTACACTAATTATAGTATACTATCTGAAACCACTAATGACAATAAAATCATTATTGTAATGAAAATAAAAACATAATAAAATCTGACTGTATTGACTGTATTAACCAAGACACGTACACTAATTATAGTATACTATCTGAAACCACTAATGACAATAAAATCAATATTGTAATGAAAATAAAACATAATAAAATCTGACTGTATTGACTGTATTAACCAAGACACGTACACTAATTATAGTATACTATCTGAAACCACTAATGACAATAAAATCAATATTGTAATGAAAATAAAACATAATAAAATCTGACTGTATTGACTGTATTAACCAAGACACGTACACTAATTATAGTATACTATCTGAAACCACTAATGACAATAAAATCAATATTGTAATGAAAATAAAACATAATAAAATCTGACTGTATTAACCAAGACACGGAAACTAATAAATTGTAGTAAACTATCTGAAACCGGTGTGAAAATAAAATCAATATTGCAATAAAAAGTCTTTCATTTTAAATGAGAGGAAATTCGGTTCGCGGGCGATAGGGTTCTTTGAGTATTACTTGGTCTATTCTCATCAAGGGGGTTAACATCTGTTTAAAAATATATCCACTAGAAATTCCGTACTGAAGTAGACAAGTTACCGTTTAGGGAGTGAACCGCACGCCTATAATGGTAACATAGTCAATCAGCTAGCTCTTATTTTTATATAATTATCTCAATCAATGGAATAAAATAGATACATATCACGTGACTCAGAATATTACGTAAAATGCAAAATAAGGATGAATTTTTATTGCTACTTGTCGCTCAAACTTATATACAGCTCTTTCAAGAAATCACTAATTCATTCCTCCAAGTACAAAACATCCCAACTAGAGTACGACGATATGTAAGTATCAAACACCTGACTTCACAATCCATGGTTTTGCCTACGAAATAAATATACTGGAAATATTTGAATAATTGTTTGGAATTGTCCAAATCCCAGAATTAAAAAAAAAAAATTGCATGAGGGCGTTTTGAAGCCAAAATAACTTTCTCCCTCTTTGTCGGATTTTCTTTTTGTCGTTACCTTTCCTGTTACTTGACTTTTTGCTTGACTGAGTTTGCTCAAAACTAAGGATTTTCGACAATAACATCCTGAAGGTCAGTTTTAGATCCCAAAAGGGGTAAAATTGATTTCAACAATGGTTGACCTTGCATTTTTCAAATCTACACTTTAGTGTAATTTGCCTAAATTTGCTCGAAACTGATGGTTTTTAAAAAAATATTACTCTTAAAGGCGGTTTTAACCCCAAAAATGGTAAAAACTACCTTGATGTTGTTGGCGATCGTAATCTACGGGTCAGGTGATGGCATTTCATTTTGTCACATCACTCTCACTCACCAGACAAAGTCCTAAAATATAAGTATTATTATGAATACTGTATATTTGAGTGGATTACCATTGCGTGATAAGATTTTACACCTTCTTCAAAGATTATTTAGTCACTTCAAAGACCTGAATAATTATAATAACCCTTGTCAGTTCAAGCCATAGAGCTCGTTAATTGTTGCCAACACGCCAATAAGACATCGCCTTTGTAATTAAACTGAAAATAAGCAAACAATTTATTTTAATTTTTATTTTTGATCAAAGGTACAAATATTTTATTTAAAAAAAACTTAATTTCAATTTCATATTTAAGTATAAAATTATCAAGTATTATATAATCTAGTCCAGTTTAGAAACAAGTCAGTAACAATTACAAAGTTATATGAATCGTGTCTAAATATCGTCTAAAAATCAGAAGCTGGCGTCGTTATTTTATTTAACATTTATTGAAAATATATCGTCTTTTTAATTTCTCACGTTAATGTGATAGGTCAAAAATTAGATTTCGAGTTTTTTGCGGATATAATCATTTTGAGTTCCCCCGAGTAGAAACCTGCTAAACGTGTGGACTGATTTTAATCAAATTTCATACGTGGGCATATTTTGGCTATATCTCAGACTTTTTTGTTTATTTTTTTAAATAACTAAAGATTTGGGGTTATAGGTAACAAGAAAAAAACAACATAAAACTACGATTTTTTCAAAATCGGTTCTAGTGATTTGAACAAGTGTAGCTTCTAAGGACCCAAACAAAACGTATTGGTTGCATTTCTCCCGAAATCCCCGTTTTTGAATTATCGGTAAAAAACAAAAAGATATCCCGGTTGTTTTTAGGGTTGTTATAAAAAAGTAACAATAACAAAATAATGATATTCGAACCTCATCCCACCACTATACATCATACTTTACTTATGATTACATATGATTGCGATAATTGTTTGAAAAATTGACGTGTGGTGCATTTTCGGTAGGCGATTTTTCGTGATTCCCATTGTTGAATGAAGTTTCAGGATTCCTCCCATTAAACTAATTCTAGAGTACCTAATTTTTCCTTTTAATTTATAATTTGTTTGTATGTGTTGGTTTATAGTTTCTTTTTCACTTTCATTCAGTTTATTTGTATGTGCGTTAATATACTGAAAAAGATTTATAATTATTTTTTAATATAAGAAATTTTTTTTATTTACAACTGTAAAAGGAAATAACAATTTTTTTTAAAGTTACAAATTTAAGTAGGCATAGTATAGGAAGTTAAGCATATTTGCACATCCACACAGGACTAAACCTAAAATAATTAATTTTTGGAACAGATAAAAACTGTGCGCTGTTACTCTCTACCATGTATCCTCTCATACAGTACAAGACGTCAATGTGATATACATCTCTATCTAATATTCTTGCTTCTTCGCGTGTTTTATTAACAACCCGTAGAAAATTTTGTTGTCATTATCGATACAAGATTTTGTTGTCATTATCGATACCAGATTTTGTAGTCATTATCGATACAAGATTTTCTAGTCATTATCGATACAAGATTTTGTTGTCATTATCGATACAAGATTTTGTTGTCATTATCGATACAAGATTTTGTTGTCATTATCGATACAAGATTTTGTTGTCATTATCGATACATGATTTTGTTGTCATTATCGATACAAGATTTTGTAGTCATTATCCATACAAGATTTTGTTGTCATTATCGATACAAGATTTTGTTGTCATTATCGATACAAGATTTTGTTGTCATTATCGATACATGATTTTGTTGTCATTATCGATACAAGATTTTTATTCACTCGTTATCCTAATTGGATGATTTACCAAAGTCTCAAAACCATAACTACTCATTAATGTTTTTTAATGTTATAGTCCTCTAAAATATTTATATTTACACCACCAAATAATCAAACAATTTTCGAACGATTTTTCGAGTTCTGTTTATTTTTAAAAAATTACTAAATTCAACTAAAAAATAATCAATTGTATTAACATGCATATAGAGAAACTAGGAAGGCATTTTGATTTGCAAACCTGAAAATTACTTTCAACTGATATTCTATTTTGGTATCAAAATGTCTGAAATATTGTAATTGTACTTCGTTCGTTCTATATGTTTCATTATATTTTTTAATTATTTTATAAATTTATCTCGTTTTCATTTATCCTAATTTTTATCAAAATAATAGTTTTGGGCCAATTAATCCAATTTCCATCACCGCTAAAAGAATTTCAAAATTGTCACGTAAACTAAGATTATTTTGATCTACAATGTCTAGAGATATGGAACTATAAGTGTCAAGTGTAATTATTTCCTTCACAAAAATCGTTATTTAGGAATAAAAATAAAAATAACTTATAAAGCAAAACTACCGTTAATTACAAACTAAAACTTCAAAAATAACCTAAAAATTTACAAATTATCCAGGTCAGAGGTATTTTGGCCTAATATAATGTCAAACCAAGAACTCTGGGAAAAATATGGACGAGTTAAAAATAGCTGAGCTTATGAAAACAAAGAAGTATGGGTGAATTAGATACATATTTAGGAGATCTGACAAATACTATCATTCGGCAGGCACTAAAGTGGAACCTACAAGGAAGAAGAAGACCAGGCAGGCACAATATTACTTGGAAAAGTACAATGGAAGGCGAAATAAAGGGTGAAGGCAAGATTTGGGGAAAGTTCAAGAACCTAGTTCTGTGAACGTCCTGTGTAGCGGTCTAAGGAATTAAATGAAATACGTCAAAATATTTAGAACGAATTACAAAGTTGATTTAATCTTTAACAGCTTCATTTAACTTCTAAGATTCTCAAAAATAATGAAATAAAAGTATATTTTGATTTTTCGTAGATTTGATTTTTAGTTTTGCAAATGCTTAAACATGTTTTTGAAGAGTTCTTTTTTCCAGGAGGAGTATAAGCGGCGAAACCTTCTCGTCTGCATTTCAAGTGTCTGCAAGTTCATTAAGTAGTTTGATAGACAGAGTCTTTAGGGTCTTCAACCTTCTTTCCCAAACCATTAAGCCTAAATTATAAAAAAAAAATATTCTAGTTAAAAAATAAGTTCAGAAATGATTGCATTGCAATGTAGTCTTTTTGAGAACAAGATTTAGCATACTTCAATGACAACCTCGATAATCCACGATGTATTAATTACTCAATAACAATTAACATTAATAATAAAACAAAAGCGATCGAAGAATCAATCTGATACCACGGTCTCGTGCAGGTTGTTAAGCGGGGACAATAATCCACACCTTGCACACACACCTTCACTCTCACTCCTTTTTTTTAAGTTGTGAAACAATCAGTTATTCCCCAGATTCTCGGACTCTTCAAAAAAAGATTATTAAAAATTAAGAATGGTTCAGTCTTCTAAAAAAACTAATCGTATCCATTAATAAACGTAGAGTACAACCTCATAGTATGTCAGTACATCATCGTTGAGGTCGAGTACAACCTCGTAGTATGTTAGTACACCATCGTTGAGGTCGAGTACAACCTCATAGTATGTCAGTACATCATCGTTGAGGTCGAGTACAACCTCATAGTATGTTAGTACACCATCGTTGAGGTCGAGTACAACCTCATAGTATGTTAGTACACCATCGTTGAGGTCGAGTACAACCTCATAGTATGTTAGTACACCATCGTTGAGGTCGAGTACAACCTCATAGTATGTTAGTACACCATCGTTGAGGTCGAGTACAACCTCATAGTATGTTAGTACACCATCGTTGAGGTCGAGTACAACCTCATAGTATGTTAGTACACCATCGTTGAGGTCGAGTACAACCTCATAGTATCTTAGTACACCATCGTTGAGGTCGAGTACAACCTCATAGTATGTTAGTACACCATCGTTGAGGTCGAGTACAACCTCATAGTATGTTAGTACACCATCGTTGAGGTCGAGTACAACCTCATAGTATGTTAGTACACCATCGTTGAGGTCGAGTACAACCTCATAGTATGTTAGTACACCATCGTTGAGGTCGAGTACAACCTCATAGTATGTTAGTACACCATCGTTGAGGTCGAGTACAACCTCATAGTATGTTAGTACACCATCGTTGAAGTCAAGTACAACCTCATAGTATGTTAGTACACCATCGTTGAGGTCGAGTACAACCTCGTAGTATGTTAGTACACCATCGTTGAAGTCAAGTACAACCTCATAGTATGTTAGTACACCATCGTTGAGGTCGAGTACAACCTCATAGTATGTTAGTACACCATCGTTGAAGTCAAGTACAACCTCATAGTATGTTAGTACACCATCGTTGAGGTCGAGTACAACCTCATAGTATGTTAGTACACCATCGTTGAAGTCAAGTACAACCTCATAGTATGTTAGTACACCATCGTTGAGGTCGAGTACAACCTCGTAGTATGTTAGTACACCATCGTTGAGGTCGAGTACAACCTCGTAGTATGTTAGTACACCATCGTTGAGGTCGAGTACAACCTCATAGTATGTTAGTACACCATCGTTGAGGTCGAGTACAACCTCATAGTATGTTAGTACACCATCGTTGAGGTCGAGAACAACCTCATAGTATGTTAGTACACCATCGTTGAATCCGAGTACAACCTCATAGTATGTTAGTACACCATCGTTGAGGTCGAGAACAACCTCATAGTATGTTAGTACACCATCATTGAAACCGAGTACAACCTCATAGTATGTTAGTACACCATCGTTGAGGTCGAGAACAACCTCATAGTATGTTAGTACACCATCGTTGAGGTCGAGTACAACCTCATAGTATGTTAGTACACCATCGTTGAAGTCAAGTACAACCTCATAGTATGTTAGTACACCATCGTTGAGGTCGAGAACAACCTCATAGTATGTTATTACACCATCGTTGAGGTCGAGTACAACCTCATAGTATGTTAGTACACCATCGTTGAGGTCGAGTACAACCTCGTAATATGTTAGTACACATCGTTGAGGTCGATTACAACCTCATAGTATGTTAGTACACCATCGTTGAGGTCGAGTACAACCTCATAGTATGTTAGTACACCATCGTTGAGGTCGAGTACAACCTCATAGTATGTTAGTACACCATCGTTGAGGTCGAGTACAACCTCGTAGTATGTTAGTACACATAGTTGAGGTCGAGTACAACCTCGTAGTATGTTAGTACACATCGTTGAGGTCGAGTACAACCTCATAGTATGTTAGTACACCATCGTTGAGGTCGAGTACAACCTCATAGTATGTTAGTACACCATCGTTGAGGTCGAGTACAACCTCATAGTATGTTAGTACACCATCGTTGAGGTCGAGTACAACCTCATAGTATGTTAGTACACCATCGTTGAAGTCGAGTACAACCTCATAGTATGTTAGTACACCATCGTTGAGGTCGAGTACAACCTCATAGTATGTTAGTACACCGTCGTTGAAGTCGAGTACAACCTCATAGTATGTTAGTACACCATCGTGTAAGTCGAGTACAACCTCATAGTATGTTAGTACACCGTCGTTGAGGTCGAGTACAACCTCATAGTATGTTAGTACACCATCGTTAAGGTCGAGTACAACCTCATAGTATGTTAGTACACCATCGTTGAGATCGAGTACAACCTCATAATATGTTAGTAAACCATCGTTGAGGTCGAGAACTAGATGCACTTTTTTAACATGGTAGATCTAACCCAAATTAAATATCTTTTGATGGTACAAAAGTATTTGTTTAAATTATTTTAAATTAAATATGCTTCGTATTCTACTACTGCCTTAATATAAAAACAAGAATGTTTAAGTGAAGATTGTTTTCAGTTCATTGTCACTGATTGTATTTCATGAATGCTGAATTTGTGTTGTCTTTACGGAGAACGATTTAGGCAGGATTAACCACGACTACAAACTAATGAACAGGCCAACGTTTTTACAACCACACATCGGCCCACAAAGCCGTTGTACAGTTGGGAAAATCAAAAAACAATAGGATATCTGGAGCAGAAGTTTGTGAAGTTTGTGTTGGCTTTAAAAATTGACTTTTTTCCATCTTTCATCCTTCAGTATGCATTATTCTTTGCCTAAGTTCCTCTACACATATATCAGATGGCGTACTGACATACAAAAAAATAGTCCGATATTATTTTGTAAAATAAATGTCAAGAGATGTCAGGGCAGTGCGCATTTTTTCTGAACAATGTAATCATTTTTCCAGATTGCACTGTGTTTGGTGTAAGGGGGTGTTTTAGAAAGTACACTACGGTTTTTCAATTAGTTGTGTATGCAGTAATTGTAGGCGAAATTAATTCAGGGAATTCAGTTATCGAGTGAAGTGATGATTTTATTTTTATTTATTTTTTACAGATTAAATTAGTAAAGATTTTACCTCCTTAAAATTATGTTTAATTTCAATTTATATATTTTGAATCGTAATATCTGTTAAGGCGCCAATAAATGAAATCATATTTTTCACGTTTAAAAAAGTTCGAATGTTTACAAGAAACGTTGTTCGAAAACCAGTCTGAGTTCAGAATAACTTTGACAAAGTATAAGGGTGAAATTAATATTGTAATAACTTTTAAGTGTGTGTAAATAATATAATATAAAGTAGTAATATTACGATACCTATGCCATTCTCCCTTGGGAATAAAACTCCGGAAAGAAGTTGTGTTTGCATTCCTTCCTTAGACGAAAGATTCTTTTATTTACAAAGTAGTCGAAGTATAAAGTAAGTCTGGTCATCGCAAATATCGAACTGTGTTATTTCACTGATACATTTTCTCAACGGTTGAAGTTTATTTCTGTTCGCTTGAAATGGTTGACTTCTGATCAATTAAATACCATTTACCCTTAAGACGAATTTATGACCCAAAAGTAAAGCAAGTTAAACATTTATTTGTATAAATAAATATATTTTCAAACCATTTGTTTAGGTGGTGACCTTTTCCTATATATCTCCTATAAGAAATACTTAGGGACTAAAGGAAAATATTGAACAATCTTTCTCACACACCCATTAAAAAAACAACAAATATTAAACAAACTAAAAATATTTGCCACTATCCCTTAAAAAAGCTAGTTCTTGAGTCATCTCTCGAAAAATGAAAACGAACTCTGATTCTGGATACAGTCTTAGAATCTCGAGTAGGTAAAATAAGCTCGAGCTATATAGAGGGAATTTTTGTCGCATGAAAGATTTGCCCTTGATCACATATGGGTGGCTTCAGGGAGGAGGCTATGGGACCCACCGAGACACCGATAATAAACGCATATTTAATTATTTCTATGAACGGGAGAAAGAATATACTTCGAACAGTCGTTCCTTATGTTTTTTAGGTCGAAGGTTTGAATATGTTAAGTCTTAAGGTAAAATATGTGCGTAAATTGTTACTAAAAAATATTCGTTAGATATCCCACTTTTGCATTCAATTTTTATTTTACATTGTGAGCTTTTTCAAGGAAAATAAAAACAAGTTTGGAAATTTGAATATAATTGGAATTTAAAGAAAAATTGAAACAATTTTTATTTATTTTGTAACTTCCACTTTTTATTAGTCTAGCCGACCAATGGTTTCTCGCCTGCTAAGGCATTGACGAGGTTGTATTACAGACTGAAGAAAATGAAAAACAGAGTACCTTAAAAACTAGATGGTGGGAGTTAGATACAATGAATGGAAGAACCTTCGGTATCAACAGTAATGAAAATAAAAATATTGGTATTGTTCATTACCAAATATTTTTAAAGCGTCTAAGGTATTAAAATTGAATCCTCTAAACCATGATTTCGGGTGTGGGTCATTTTAGATTAACAACATATTAGAGGTCAACCCATAAAAACACCGGCGCTTAATAAAACATTATACTTGAATTATTATACTTCCATATTTACAAATTTTTTCAACATGGAGGATCAACATATTTTTTTATTCAAAATTGAATTTGCAATAATCGGAGGTTTTGTAGAAAATTGCTCCATAGGTGATACTGTTTCAATAAAATGCGATCCTAACAAATTTGATAAAAACAATTTTGCAGGCAGTACAAATTTTTGGTACAAGTATAAACACGTAATCTCACGTCCAAGAACGGATTATGATTCTACTAATACACGAGTAATGCAACAACAAAATAGAAAAATTACACCGAATAAAAAATTCAGCAAAACTGCTGTGTTTTTTATTACATTTTAGCGACATGGCCCCTACTGGAGCTGCCCTTCATATACGTTAGAAAAATACATTCACGAGTCCGCTTCACACACATCGTGAGAGTCCGCTTGGAGATATTTTCCAATTTACTCGATAAAAGAAATTTTCTTTTGCTTGGCATTAACACAATTTGTCATACAATTTTATATTTAAAAAAATCGAAATATCAAAAACAAATGTTTAAATGTGGTGATCCGTATTTTTAGATATTCCTCATTTCACTTTTTGACAAATAACTATTGAACTTGCATTTTCGAGGAAATTGGCGCCCAATACATTTTGTTTGACAGTTGGGGGGGGGGGGCACCATTTGAGCAAAATTGATTCAAAAATCGTATAGCTGATTTTGAGAGTTTAAATGAGAGGCAGCTCAAATTTCAGTCTATTTAACCTAGGAACAGTGAAACCGGTACTAATTTTGATGGAACAATACTCTGTAATTGAATTTAGATTAAAGTTAAACAAGTGAGAAAATGGTTCTATTTGTTTAATCATCGTTATAATTTTAATAATTCTTGAAAATGAGTATTTAGCCACGATATCTCTATTTTTGGGGTGGCTGATTTTTAATTTTAAGTCAAAGAATGGCGGATTCAACGCCAATTGAAATTCAAAAAATTTCGTAACTTGTTAATTACTTACTAATTGATGTTTTAAACTTTGGAATAAGTTGAAGTTTAAAAAATTACTATCTATAAAAAGTGTATTTGGTAGTAAAATTATTTATTCAATTATTGAAATGTACAAATTGGTAGGTACTCTAAGTTGTTGCATTTACAAAATTAAGAGACGTATATAAGGTTTTTTTATAATTTTGTTTATGGATTTTTATAAAAAAAAAAAAAAAATAATAATGTAGTCAAATATTAGATACCAACGGCTTCCACTTCATTTAAAACTAAAGTAGACTATTGCAATTGAATAATTTATCATTTTTGACCTCGAATAAAAAATCAGAAACCCCAAAAAATTCCTTTTAACCTAGTTTCGTGCTAAAAATTGTTATTTGAAGAACTTATTGGTATGTTTGTTTAAACAAATAGCACAGGAAATCTAGATTCATTTGAATGAGATATGTTTGATAAAAATCGGCGCAGGTAATGTATCGAGGTTTTACTGGTCTATTTGAATAATAATAATAAACCCTTCGAGATACAGCCGCAATATGTGGAGATTTGTTTACTCTATTTATACTACAACGAAACTTTAATTGCTTATAAATTAGTAGGTATTTGAAAAATTTACATTTTGTCAAAGCTCAAATGTTTGTGTTAAACCAAAACTACGAACTTTGCTGCATCTCAATCCCAACAAATGGAGCTTTAAATGTGAAATGTCTAGAGCACACACATTTCATTCGACCAATGTAAAAAGTACCATGTACACGAAAAATAAATATACATTTAGAGTCAGTAATAATAAAAAACAGCAAGGCTAATTAATAGATGGTGCCTTTCAACAAGCCGTCTATCACTGTGTACATACAAAACTGCGCTCTTCTATATAACGTGCTAACCCTCATGCAAAACTTTCCATTCATTTATTCATTTGCTAATTCATAACAATTCGCAACCGAAACCGGTCACTCAACGTAAAACAAAAATGCCCCTAAACGAGATTTGACTCCAGAAGAAAATTTAAGAAATTAGAAAATCAAAATTACAGTCGCAAAGGTCCATTAATTTAAACCAACGAGTGAACGTATGGTTTGGTTAACACACTTAACAAAAAAATTCTCTTTTCTTTTCTACAATTTTAAACACAAATTTTAATTTTTCAGAGTGCTATTTGTATTTTACTAAAATACAAAACATTATGTTAATTCAGAAGCTTCTATATCATATTTGTTTTTTAAGAAGAAGAAGAAGAAGAACCATAACAGTGATCATCGTCTTAAGAAAAACAGACCAACGATTCATTATAATCGGAAATAATCATTAAACAGATAATTTTGTAAACTATTATTAGACCTATCAATTTATACAATCTGTACACGTGTTATAGTTATAGTTTTGTTATTGTAGCTCATGTATCACTGTGGATGGCGACTTCGTCGTTGAAACGCGTTTGATTAAATAAACGTAAATTTTGTGAGATCTTCTTCATCTTCATGGTGCGCGCATCCAGCCTCAGTTAATGCCGACCGCACGGTGTCTCTCATACACATAGCTAGCCAGTCTCCATTAGGTGGGATCAGTCAGAATTCGTCCAAGAGTGCAATTAGGTTGTAGTCTTCTCCTCAGCTCATCTCTGACATCCGATCTGATGATACAATCAAGGAGGATGTGTTGTAGGGTTTCTTCTTCTATCTGACATACAAGACACAGGGGCGACTCAGCAAGTTGGAAACGAAAAAGATAGGACTGTGTTACAATATGTCCTGTTCTAGCTCTTGAGGCGAATGTTGACACGGACCTGGGCAAGTTCTTGTAGATGACAGTGTTGTTGGGTTCTTTGAGGAGTCCGTAAAGATGGCGACCCGTCAGTTCATCCCTCCACTGCTCCACCCACCTGTGTCTCAGGATTCTGTGAGATGCAGCCATGCAGCCTGCAAGAGGTAGTTCTTTAGATGGTATAGGATACATATTGGTGGCTGCCTTCTTTTGTGAGATCTTGTGTTCGAGTTTTGTTTTTATCTAATATTATCTCACAAGTCAAGCTCACGTGTTAATCTTTCATTTTGATTTACACGTCGTAATATTTTATATTAGATATGGTCCAGATTAAATAATAACTAGATAGGTAACATCCAATCCCACAAGAGAAGTCCCATTCGTCCGATCAAGCTATTTTTAGTTTCACAAATTAGACCTATTATAATTATTTTAGGAACAGTAGTTTAATAGTTGAGTTAATATTCCTAAGATTTAAGTCAAGTGTTTAGATTTAGCTTTGCCAAATGTAAAACCCTATAATTTACTTGACATATACTTTGTGATGGTAGAACATAGTGCAGTGACTTACAAGTTTATAAAAGTGATAATTTCTACGATTTTGACCGTAATTGTAAAGTAGTTTAAAAAAATAATACTGGGTGTGCTTAAGACCACACGTTAGAAGTGAAAACTTAAGTTTGTGCAATATTTTTTGCATTGATTTTAGTTTGACTATGTATATGAGTTTGACAAAGTTAATGCAATATTAGATTTTTAGTTTTAATATATATGGGTATGTGAGAAAGTTTGTGCGATATTTTTCGTAGATATATATGAGTTTATATATACGCTGTGCGCGCGTATCCGTTGTCTATAGGCCTATATATATTAAAGTTGCATTACGGTACCGGTGCGTGACGCGATTTCTATTGAAAAAGTCCATCCCAAAAGTTGCATTATGCTACTGTGCGTGGCGCGATTTCTATTGAAAAAGTCCATCCCAAAATTTGCATTACGGTACTGTGCGTGGCGCGATTTCTATTGAAAAAGTCCATCCCAAAATTTGCATTACGGTACTGTGCGTGACGCGATTTCTATTAAAAAAGTCCATCCCAAAATTTGCATTACGCTACTGTGCGTGGCGCGATTTCTATTGAAAAAGTCCATCCCAAAAGTTGCATTATGCTACTGTGCGTGGCGCGATTTCTATTGAAAAAGTCCATCCCAAAATTTGCATTACGGTACTGTGCGTGGCGCGATTTCTATTGAAAAAGTCCATCCCAAAATTTGCATTACGGTACTGTGCGTGACGCGATTTCTATTAAAAAAGTCCATCCCAAAATTTGCATTACGCTACTGTGCGTGGCGCGATTTCTATTGAAAAAGTCCATCCCAAAAGTTGCATTACGCTACTGTGCGTGGCGCGATTTCTATTGAAAAAGTCCATCCCAAAAGTTGCATTACGCTACTGTGCGTGGCGCGATTTCTATTGAAAAAGTCCATCCCAAAATTTGCATTACGCTACTGTGCGTGGCGCGATTTCTATTGAAAAAGTCCATCCCAAAAGTTGCATTACGCTACTGTGCGTGGCGCGATTTCTATTGAAAAAGTCCATCCCAAAATTTGCATTACGGTACTGTGCGTGACGCGATTTCTATTGAAAAAGTCCATCCCAAAAGTTGCATTACGCTACTGTGCGTGGCGCGATTTCTATTGAAAAAGTCCATCCCAAAATTTGCATTACGGTACTGTGCGTGACGCGATTTCTATTGAAAAAGTCCATCCCAAAATTTGCATTACGCTACTGTGCGTGGCGCGATTTCTATTGAAAAAGTCCATCCCAAAAGTTGCATTACGCTACTGTGCGTGGCGCGATTTCTATTGAAAAAGTCCATCCCAAAAGTTGCATTACGGTACTGTGCGTGACGCGATTTCTATTGAAAAAATCCATCCCAAAAGTTGCATTACGCTACTGTGCGTGGCGCGATTTCTATTGAAAAAGTCCATCCCAAAATTTGCATTACGCTACTGTGCGTGGCGCGATTTCTATTGAAAAAGTCCACCCCAAAAGTTGCATTACGCTACTGTGCGTGGCGCGATTTCTATTGAAAAAGTCCATCCCAAAAGTTGCATTACGGTAGTGTGCGTGACGCGATTTCTATTGAAAAAGTCCATCCCAAAAAGTACTAAACGCGCCAATAGAAGTTTCCACTTCAAAAAGTTGAGTGAAAATTCCTACAGTTTATATTTTGTTTTGTTTAAATTACATGTCCGAAAATATATGTTTAATTTGTCGATAATGATTGCAGGCTTTCTGTCGTATTACAATGTCGTCAACCTATCAACAACAGCCTCCACCTAGTGCGTCATGAAGGTCGTTTAAAAAAGTAAAAACAATAACGGGCTTAATAATATTCTTACTTTAGACTTATTTTCGTTTCAAAACATTCCGACACACCATTTTTTGCACCATACTAATTATACAAGTTTTGCACCAATCTTAACAATTTAGACAATAAATAAAAAAACACGATAACTTATAAAATAACACCTGTCTAAAAGTACGGTGTCAAAATCAGCAGAGAAATCAAAAAACAACAATAAAACAGTAAAACGTTCGTACCCTTTTAGCTAATAACAAATTAACCATATTTACAAGACTAAAAAATGTTATTACCCGTTTTGTGAAACGTAATTTTATTTTTAGACATCTTCAAAACAATATTGAAAAGTGCCAGACACTTTTAAACAAGCTATTGTATTCGTTTTTTGTTCGCACCAAAAAGTAATTTCTAAATATGGTGGAAATTACTCTAGAATCGTTTATGGACACCTTGGCGAAATATTTTAACTTTATGATATTGGGAACTGTATGCTATTTACCGGCTTACAAACTGGGAATTCGATAACAAAATTAACTTATAAAAAATATCTAAGTTTACAAAGTTAGTAATTTGTAACTAAAACACATTTAGCAATACTTTAACTACGTGAAGTTTAATAGAGTTAAATATAAAATGTTGGTTGTTTGGTTACTTTCATATGTCGTAACTAAGCTGGAGACTCATTTTCAATCAAATGTTTATGTAAGAATTCGAAGAAGTTAAAAAGTTTCTGTACGGTAATAGACCTGTCCCAATTATGAAAACTTCGGACCAGTGAATGTAAGTACATATGAGAGATGGCTACAGGTAGAAAGAATCCTTCGTTCCAACCATCATAACTATACGAATAAGGTTACGCAAAAGGGAAGTGTACTAGTAGTATAATAATAAAATATATAAGGAAACCAGCTAAAGTGTAAAAACTCTAGGGGAATTACACTGCTGTGTCAACATCTAGAGAAGAAAAAGTGGCTTCAGACAAGGAAGATCGACTGTGGATGCGATCTTTGTGTTAAGGATGATCGTAGAGAATAGACGAGAGTTTGATAAAGACATCATGATAGTCTTTATGACACGGTGTAGATATAAAATATATAGATAGGGTCTGGAGGATGGAAATAATTAGTAAAGAAGAAAAATACTCTGACCAGTTACAAACAGAAAGGGTAGTGAAAAAAGGAAGTGTTGTATTACCCTTCTTTTGTAACATAATAATGGATGAAATCATCACAAAGGTACAAGGCTGTAGCAGAGGAACTGACGAAAGTGGTTGCATATACAGATGATGTATGACATAGAAGGAAACTGAGGATGACATGGAGAGAGAATTAGCAAAGTGGGCAAGCGCGTTGGCTTTAAATTTAGAAAGGAGTAGGATATTGAAGATGGACAGAAACGATGAAAGAAATAGAAAAGTGTATTAAACTAGTATGGAAAGAAAAGATCTCGAAAGTTTATATGAGTTCAATTATCTGGACAGTAAGATCACAGCCAATGGTAAAATACAAAAGGAGATGTACAAAGGATATGGAAAAGTGGCCAGTTTTCATGATAGTGAGGGATATAATATGGTGATGGGACATAAGGAAAGGTGCCAAAACAATGATGTAAATAGTGTACTATAAACCAATTTTTTTAACATATGTGTCAGAGACATTAGAAAGCTCACATTAAACTACAGACGACAGATATGACATTTTTTATAAGAATATAAAATTCGACAAGAATTGATAGAATAAGGAATAAAATCCTGCAGAATAGGTCTAAGGTTAAATCACAAAAAGAGAAAGAATCAAGAGGAAACTTTACTTTCATGAGGATGTAGGAAATCAGAAGGCACGAACAATGTGGAAGATTCAAGTGAAGGAGGATATGAAGACCAAGGGGGTAGATTGGTGACTGTTTGAGAAGGAATACGATTAGAGAGAGAGCGTCGTGTATGAAAGAGCGTCGTTGTATCAGACGACCCGTCAAGGTAGAAACGGCAAGAGATGATGATGATAATATAAAATAATATATTATTTCTAACACAGTAAATAAAATACGAAAATCCATACAATTAATTTCATTCGTATAGCAATTTACACTTTATTATACTTTCAGAAGGTTTATTATTACTTGTTTTGCAAATTACAATGAATTGTAATCGACAGCGTTCGTGAATAATAAATATGAGTTTAAATTTAGCATGTGTAAACCACACTCGGTCTAAACTGGAATATTTGAAGCGACAAATAACAGGGGTTGCTGAAGGTGAATCATAGCTACAGTTGGAGTGGGATGACCATCAATACATATTTATTTTCAATAGTTCCGTGATGCAGATAGTACACATGGTGTGATGGAAATAAATAAAATGTAAAAATAATTCCACTTCCACATCCAAGCAGATACTGTAGTAATAATGTCAAAATTGTCACAAGATGTGGTAGTGACAGATCGCGACATCTTCAAAGAAGATAAAGATGCCTACATAAGTAAAACTAATACTTTCTTAATAGCAAATGTATAGGTATGACATTAAGCAAATTACGAATACATAAAAAGAACTAAAACTGTAACATTTGTTGCTAGAATAAATCGATTAGAAAAATGTGAAAAGTTACAATCACATAAGAAAAGCTAGAGATGATACATTTGTTACTAAAATGGAGTAAATCAATTGTAAATGTATGAAAAGTAACATATTACATCATGTAAGATGAACTAGATATAAACATTTGTTGTTATAATAGAGCAAATCTATTATAATGGAATGAAAAGTAAAATAATACAATCACATAAATAGAGCTAGATATAAACATTTGTTTATAGAGCAAATCTATTATAATGGAATGAAAAGTAAAATAATACAATCACGTAAGAAGAGCTAGAGATGATACATTCGTTACTATAATAGAGTAAATCGATTGTAAATGTATGAAAAGTAACATAATACATCAAATAAGATGAACTAGATATAAACATTTGTTGCTATAATAGAGAGCAAATCTATTATAATGGAATGAAAAGTAAAATAATACAATCACATAAGAAGAGCTAGAGATGATACATTTGTTACTATAATAGAGTAAATCGATTGTAAATGTATGAAAAGTAACATAATACATCAAATAAGATGAACTAGATATAAACATTTGTTGTTATAATAGAGCAAATCTATTATAATGGAATGAAAAGTAAAATAATACAATCACACAAGAAGAGCTAGAGATGATACATTTGTTACTAATTTTATACTAACAGTGGTTTTAATGTAGGAATTACATATTTCATAAATGAATCGTTGTCTTGAAGCTTTATCGGTATTTTTCTGTAAATATTCTTCCTTATCAAATCCTCATATATAAAAATAATTAAGGAAATAACAATTCAACTTAGTAATGATGCTGTTGTTTGATGTAGGCTACTTTTCTTACAACGGACATTTTTTAAAAAAATTTTTGCTTCGTCAACAAAATCTGGAAGATGATAAATTTAAATTCAAAAACCCGTTATATACACGGGTACTGATAAAACATTAATTTAATGAATAACTCTATAATGTTCGTAAAGTTTTATACACTAAAATTCTGACAAGACTAAAATTAATTCCTTGTTGTTTTAATTTTGTCCAATTGGTTATTACAGCCATCTTTACTATCTGATATCAATGTATCTTAAAACTATATTTTGTACAGGTTAATGTAGTGGAGTCCCAAAAAGGAAACGATAATATATTCTATCTTTACACAATAACAGCGAGCACTTATACAGTTTACAATGCATTGAGTCAAGTTTTACATACGTACATTAATTTTTTTTTTTTTAAATAAAAATCCATAAACAAAATTATTAAAAAAACCTTATATACGTCTCTTAATTTTGTAAATGCAACAACTAAAAGTACCTACCAATTTGTACATTTCAATAATTGAATAAATAATTTTACTATCAAATACACTTTTTATAGATAGTAATTTTTTAAACTTCAACTTATTCCAAAGTTTAAAACATCAATTAGTAAGTAATTAACAAGTTACGAAGATTTTTTGAATTTCAATTGGCGTTGAATCCGCCATTCTTTGACTTAAAATTAAAAATCAGCCACCCCAAAAATAGAGATATCGTGGCTAAATACTCATTTTCAAGAATTATTAAAATTATAACGATGTTTAAACAAATAGAACCATTTTCTTACTTGTTTAACTTTAATCTGAATTCAATTACAGAGTCCTGTTCCATCAAAATTAGTCCCGGTTTCACTGTTCCTAGGTGAAATAGACTGAAATTTGAGCTGCCTCTCATTTAAACTCTCAAAATCAGCTATACGATTTTTGAATCAATTTTTCTCAAATGATCCCCCCCCCCCAACTGTCAAACAAAATGTATTGGACGCCAATTTCCCCGAAAATGCAAGTTCAATAGTTATTTGTCAAAAAGTGAAATGAGGAATATCTAAAAATACGGATCACCACATTTAAATATTTGTTTTGGATATTTTGATTTTTTTAAATATAAAATTGTATGACAAATTGTGTTAATGCCAAGCAAAAGAAAATTTCTTTTATCGACCCTTAAAGGCAAAAATTAGTTTCTTAATGGCTAATCATGTGCTACTCTGTGGGGTAAATGTTTCCCAGTGTTGTTCTTTATGTCAGTTAGGCTCATCATATTTCTTACAACCATAGTTTGCATTAACCTAATAATATGGATAAAGAAGAAATTTTGTATATATCAAATGTTACTTTGTTACAAGAATCAAAGCGGAATAAAATATTTTATGTGTTGTTTATTAGGTAGAGATCGGTTTTGGTCTATTCTAACTGAATTGTTCTATTTTGCAATATTTTGGTTTACTTTTAGTTCTTCTTATGTGGGCATTATTTTTTAAATACACCTTTATAAACGATTTGCTCTATATAACAATAATAGGTTTACTGTTAATTCTATTTGGAGGTATTTTTGTAATTCCAACAACTTTACAATTGATTTCATTACAACTTTTAGTTCTTCTTGTGTTTTGAATTTGCAATTATAATTTTGTTGGCAGCAATGAAAAATAATACCATTTTTGTACTTAACACAAGGTTGCTTATTAAATAAATACTTTTTTTTTAAATTTAGTCAAATGTATTGTGAATATAGGCTACAAAGTATTATGCACAGAGCACATACATTTTCATTAATAATAAATGTAGCTATTCATAAGATCTCAAATATAAATATATAAAAAATACGAAACAGTTTCTTTGGCAACAAAATAAAGGACATCAAATCAAACTACAAAACATTTCAAAGTAATAAAAAGCACAACATACGTTTTGAATTGATTTAAATTAAAAATCCAAACTTTATTACAAGGTCGCAGTTCCATTGTTATTTTAAGTGAAAAACACCAAATATCATTTAGTTGTTCTACTATTTTTGAGAGGCGGATTAAGATATTTTGAATGTAACCTCTATCAAAAATGTAAATAAAAATATAAAAGAATAAATTTTAATAGTTGTAATAGTAAAAAAAAAACAAAAAAATGTAATGATATATTCAACACCACTGAACAAATTGTTCATATTAAATAAAAAAGAAAAACTATAATTGCAGTAAAATGAATATACCAAGTGTTTAGTTCTTCTAACATCATATTTAAGTAATATGCGTAGTGTCCCAAAAGTCCCGGACCGATTGAATAACTTGAAAACCAAAAAATATATTTTATACGTGTCTTCTGATGATAAAAAACTACTTTTTGGCAAATGAGGTGTTTTTACTTGTTCCCAAAAATGGGATTTTGGGGTACAACTTAATAATTTGTAAAGGAAACCTCATCGAGTGAAGCCTCATGACTTTAGTAAAATACAACTACGCAAACTTGATGTCGATATCTTGCTCCTATCTAAAATGGCGGCCGTTCAAATGAAACGCCTATTTTACTTTATTCATTTCATTCACATTTAATTAGAAGGCGAAAATATGGGATCAAGATATAATTAAAAAACGTAATGTAATCATAATTGCTATTATTGAATTTTGGAAAGAAAAAAAAATGCAGATTCATTCAAATAATCACGTGAATTAATTTGTAGTCGGTACCATAAAAATTAATTAAAACATTTATTAAAATTACATATCTCTTTTTTACACCATATATAGGAATTCATACTATTTTAAATATGAAATAATAGTAAATATGTAAAAATACTTTTCTAAACTTAAATTTGTTAAATCTGGCGAAAACTACTTAAACAAAGTATTTATTAACATGTATTATGTTTATAGGGAAAAGAACATAATTCATAGTGTGTTAACATACAAAGCTTACCCAAACTTATTATACACGGTCATTTAATTTGATATATTTTACAATTTTAGACAATTACATGTTCAGAATGGTAATAATAGACTAGTTGTTATTATTGCCTATAAAATTCTTGTTGAAATATTTAGAGTTGTTTCGGCACCACAATCGGCATCATAATCAACACAAAGACTGATAACACGCAACACTGATTTTATAATTCTTTAATATAAAGTTTAAAATAGTATATTTCATCACTAGGACTAAAAGTGAAGCTTTCCGATACAAGCTCAAGTTTAACGACCGAGGCTGGAAAATTAGCGAGGATCGAAAAGCTTCTTTTGGTCCAAATGATGAACTATATTTTTCGTTATACCGGAAACAATATAAGAAAATAATTTCAATAAAATGTCATTACCTATTTACCTTCAAATGTTTGGACAAGTTTGCAGCTATTACAGCTCTTTAGTTTGTGTTAGTGGTACTTATTTATAAAATCGATGGTAACAGCTGTTTTAACTGATATTTACAATCGAGAGTATCGGTTGTTTTTATAGATTCTTTACAATCGTTAATTAATTCGTATAAGCGAAGTAACAGCTGATGATATCGACCTCAGCTGATGTTTTTAGGTCCTAGGACTAAAAAGAACAACTTTAGCATCTCAATGCATGTATTGAAAACATCTGTTTTTGAAGCAGTATGAAGAAAATGTGTTTTTTACAATTCCATACAACCTGTATAACGGAAACATTTCAATAAAATATACAAACAAATTATCGATAAACTCGAGTCGTAGGCTATATATGAAAATTAGTCCAAGCTTCGTCAATATGTTACAAAGTTTGTTATGATCATATTTCAAAAAATTTAATGTTCTCAAGTAGTTTTGGATAATTCTAAAATGAACCTTGATTTCGTTATTGGACAATTTAAAACATGCTAAAACAATTTTTAGTATTATTACTGTGTATCGCGTTCATACATTAGATCTTTGCACTGTTGGTAACTCGTAAACTATTGATGTGAAAAACTGTAAAATATAAAACAAATGGCCACCATTGACCAACATGGCAGCCAACTTTAAAATTTCTTATAGAATGATATTTTACACAAAATTATAAGACATGTTTTATACTTTGTAATTTTTTGATAAACTAAATCGTTTAGAAGTTACAGACGCTTAAAGTTTCAAAAAGTTAACATGTGGTGCATTTTTTGTAGGCGCTTTCGTACTTCCATTGTTAGATCAAGTTAAAAATTTAATTAGGCGTAGTTCATGTAAACGGGAAGTAAAGAAAGTTTATTAGGTTCGATTGCTTGAGCCTACAGTTAAACCTTTCCAAAAATTGAACAAGATTGATTAAAACTTTCCTCTACAAACAATGGCTTGCATAAAAGCCATGCTAATCTTGTCTTTTTAATGTTATGATTAACAAATTTCTGTTGTTAAAATTTGTATGAAAAAATAAATTGTTTTTTGTTATTTCAGAACATTTATATTGCAATAGTTAGTCGCTGTATTGGATTTGGATGTTGAACAGTAGAAAATATTGCACGAATTTTTCACACACTCAAATATTTGCACCATCTCTCCAGAAAATTTCACTTATAGAGGAGGGGAAAAAATTTTACCCATCTCTTCTTAACATAATGCAAATTTTATTTTTAAATTAATCTTACAAGATATATTTACCATAAACTAATCTTAAGCATAAATTAAATTTGAGTTTTTAATGATGGCGTCAAAATTCATTTTTCAATTATTCCTAAACCTAATTTCTCTCACATGCTCACTATAAGCATGGAATACTGACATTACTGGCTGGAATTACACTTTCATACCCTGATGTCTTAGACACTTTTAATACAAGAATACCAACAAGATATATTAAAGATCTAATCACGGATACAACAAAGTTAAAACAAGTTCATCAATGTACTTGCCCTGCCCAATTAACCGATGTAATAAAAACAAATCCTATAAATGTAATATCCAAAAGTTAGATTCTTCTGGCTTGTATTAAGGTTAAATAGATCAAGGGGTTTTACACAAAAAACAGTTCTTACGAAGGTTTATTTTATTGATTTATCAAAAGTATGTAAAGTATAGTTGTATTTGAAAAATAACATCAGAGTTAAGAGGTATCTAAACTCCGTGGATTGCCACGCTGGATCTGGACCTTTTACTTTGAAATCTAATTTTAAAATTGTATAGCTTTGTGGCTTAACTGTTTCCAGTTAAACCGTTACAAAAATTTATTAAGATGAAAACATATTCACTACATCTAGACGTTGGCTAACACGAGTAGAGGATGTAATAAGTAAACCTTGTATGAATACTTCCACTGAGAACTTGTGTTTGTTTAATCTTCGAATAATGTTTACGATGAAAGTATTCAAAACACTTTATATTCGATATCGCTGAACCAATAATCTGCATAATATATATAATATATATAATGTATTGAGATATATATTTCTTAATACATTGTATTTGTGTAATTTTGTTAGTTTTTATGGTTAAATATGATTACAAATTATTGTTTTCTACTTTGTGACATCTACATATTATAAAGTAATGTGAATACGGAGATTGTTTTAGATATATCCTTTTGAACGTCACCTGAGTTTATGAATAACGTGCAGTGATCTACAACCAAACGCATGGACCGATTTTAATAATATGTGGAAATATTTTGTTCATATCTCGGGATGTTTTTTCACATTTTTTGAAAAACTCACAATTATGATTTTTATCAAATTTTGTATGCGGGCATATTTTGGTCTTATCTCAAGACGTTTTTCATATTTGTTATTAACTCAAAATTACGATTTTCTCAAAATCGGAACATACGATTTTAATTAAATTTTGTATGTGGGGATATTTTGTATCTATCTCAGGGTATTTTTCATATTTTAGATAACTCAAATTTATGATTTTATCAAAATCTGAACTATCGATTTTAATCAAATATTCTATAGGCATATTTTGGGCATATCCCGGGCGTTATTCACGTGTTTTGATATCTCAAAATTAGGATTGTCTCAAAATCTAAACCAACTATTTTAATAAAATATTGTATATGGCCATATTTTGATCATATCTCGGGACGTTTTTCACGTGTGTTGATAACTTCAAATTACGTTTTTGATCAAATTTTGTATACGGGTATAATTTGTTTCTATCTCGGGGCGTTTTCACGGGTTTTAATAACTTCAAATTACGATTTTGATCAAATTTTGAATTCCGATACAAGGCCGTTAAACTTGAGCTTGTATCGGAAAGCTTCACTTTTGGTCCAAGTGATGAAATATACTATTTTAAACTTTATAATAAAGAATTATAAAATCAGTGTTGCGTGTTATCAGTCTTTGTGTTGATTATGATGATGACGATTGTGGTGCCGAAACAACTCTAAATATTTCAACAAGAATTTTATAGGCAATAATAACAACTAGTCTATTATTACCATTCTGAACATGTAGTTGTTAAAATTGTAAAATATACCAAAGTAAATTACCGGGTATTATAAGTTCTGAGTAAGCTTTGTATGTTAACACACTATGAATTATGTTCTTTTCCCTATAAACATAATGCATGTTAATAAATATTTTGTTTAAGTAGTTTTTGCCAGATTTAACAAATTTAAGTTTAGAAAAGTGTTTTTACATATTTACTATTATTTCATATTTAAAAAAGTATGAATTCCTATTATATGGTATAAAAAGAGATATGTAATTTTAATAAATGTTTTAAACCATTTTTATGGTACTGACAACAAATTAATTCACCTGATTATTTGAATGAATCTGTATTTTTTTCAGAATTCAAAAATAGTAATATGATTACAACATTACGTTTTTTAATTATATTTTGATCCCATATTTTCGCCTTCTAATTAAATGTGAATGAAATAAATAAAGTAAAATAGGCTTTTCATTTGAACGGCCGCCATTTTAGATAGGAGCAAGATATCGACATCAAGTTTGCGTAGTTGTATTTTACTAAAGTCATGAGGCTTCACTCGATGAGGTTTCCTTTACAAATTATTAAGTTGTACCCCAAAATCCCATTTTTGGGAACAAGTAAAAACACCTCATTTGCCAAAAAGTAGTTTTTTATCATCAGAAGACACGTATAAAATATATTTTTTGGTTTTCAAGTTATTCAATCGGTCCGGGACTTTTGGGACACTACGCATATTACTTAAATATGATGTTAGAAGAACTAAACACTTGGTATATTCATTTTACTGCAATTATAGTTTTTCTTTTTTATTTAATATGAACAATTTGTTCAGTGGTGTTGAATATATCATTACATTTTATTGTTTTTTTTTACTATTACAACTATTAAAATTTATTCTTTTATATTTTTATTTACATTTTTGAAGAGGTTACATTCAAAATGTCTTTAATCCGCCTCTCAAAAATAGTAGAACAACTAAATGATATTTGGTGTTTTTCACTCAAAATAACAATGGAACTGCGACCTTGTAATAAAGTTTGGATTTTAAATTTAAATCAATTCAAAACGTATGTTGTGCTTTTTATTACTTTGAAATGTTTTGTAGTTTGATTTGATGTCCTTTATTTTGTTGCCAAAGAAACTGTTTCGTATTTTTTATATATTTATATTTGAGATCCTATGAATAGATACATTTATTATTAATGAAAATGTATGTGCTCTGTGCATAATACTTTGTAGCCTATATTCACAATACATTTGACTAAATTAAAAAAGTATTTATTTAATAAGCAACCTTGTGTTAAGTATAAAAATGGTATTATTTTTCATTGCTGCCAACAAAATTATAATTGCAAATTCAAAACACAAGAAGAACTAAAAGTTGTAATGAAATCAATTGTAAAGTTGTTGGAATTACAAAAATACCTCCAAATAGAATTAACAGTAAACTTATTATTGTTATATAGAGCAAATCGTTTATAAAGGTGTATTTAAAAAAATAATGCCCACATAAGAAGAACTAAAAGTAAACCAAAATATTGCAAAATAGAACAATTCAGTTTACAATAGACCAGAACCGATCTCTACCTAATAAACAACACATAAAATATTTTATTCCGCTTTGATTCTTGTAACAAAGTAACATTTGATATATACAAAATTTCTTCTTTATCTATATTATGGTTAATGCAAACTATGGTTGTAAGAAATATGATGGGCCTAACTGACATAAAGAGCAACACTGGGAAACATTTACCCCACAGAGCAGCACATGATTAGCCATTAAGAAAAAAAATTTTACCTTTAAGGGTAAATTGAAATTGCCTGTACATACTTTGGGTACTAGTGAATATAATTGTAATCAACATAATTCAAATACCACTTTCCAATAGTGGTATTGTTAACAATAGACTTCACTCCTTTAGATGATTAAATGAAAACAACAAATCCTTCTTGGAAACACAACAGTGAATAAGCACAGCTACTGTAAACATGAACAACACTCACGAGGATATCTTATTGTGATTCATTGTTATAATAGTGCTAGTGAATATTATGTTATTATGTTATTATGCATATATAAACACTGGCATCCGATGGTGGGCCTCGTGTCTGGTGACACAATTCGTTTGAAATGTAAACAATTAAGCGAATTGCTTATATTTACGAAGAATTTAAAACAATAAATTACAATCCCATCCAAAACAAGTACAACATATAATTCTTTTGAAACGTAAACAATCCGCTTATTGTTTGTATTTATGAAGAATTTAAAACAATAAAATACATACTGAGTCAAAATTTATATAAATAGTCTATCATATAGAATTAAAACTAAATAGCTTTAAGTAATATGAAAATACTTTATTATGTTAGAGTAAGTAAGAAATTGTATATTAGATTGTAACAAAACTCTTTAAAACGAAATGAATTTTTGTATAATTACATCAAATCAAATTTAATATAATTAAATAAATTGGGCTGTACAGAAAACATGGCACGGTTCTTTCTAGCGCAAATCTGAATATTTTTAATTGATCAATTCAGTAAATTCTTGTAATTTAGATAAGTATTGATGTTATCTTAAGGTTAATAAAATTTAGCAATAAGTCTTGAAATATTTGTAAATTAAAACAAAATTATTATTTATTCAAAAAAAAATGATAATAATAATACACAAATTAATCTCGTCTGCACTTATTAAAAACACTGGGTCTGATAAATCCTATCACAGCTAAGCTGTAGTGATTCGGGAAATCGTATCTGGTGGACCCCCAACATCCATAACTCTTACAAGGTAAATGGCTAGTATGAAAGTCTTACATGGTGGAGGCGCCTAAGTTTAACTTTTCAAATCAAGCAGATAAATCAAATAAATGGAGAAATAAAGAAAAATTAGTGTATTTAAGAGAATAAATAATAACAATTTTAGTAGGTTAATTACCTTGTTTTATCCCCGTAAAACAATCCAAATTTGTTCCTATAGGGTTACCGGTTTCGACTGCTATACCGTCATCTTCAGATCCATATTAAAATTAGTGCTGTTGAGCCTGTAATGGCGTCGTCTTCTTTTATTGGCAGAATTAAACACTTAGTTGAAAAAAGATTTTATAAAATAAGTTAGATTAACAAACACACACATATGAACACATATACATGTTATAATTCCACAACTGTACTTAGTAAGTTGCGTGGACAGATATTGACATCGGTGCACAAGAGTCAAACATGTATTCCGGGCGGTCGTTGATATTGTACCGCCCAAAAAGGCAATACTTCAGGAAGAAATTTGGATTATTTTACGAGGATAAAACAAAGTAATTAACCTACCACAATTATTCAAATATACAATCCACAATCCAGGAAGCTCTAAATACAATCCAGGACATATAATATGTCTAAAATAAATAATATTAACAAAATATTTTTTAATGGGCTTAAATAACAGTGACATATATAAATTTTAAAAAATAGCAAACAACACAAATTTTAAAAGAACACAGGATGGAAAATACTAATAGAACAACGCTAGATGAAAGTAGAGAACGTTTAGCACTTATTAAAAAAATACAAATAGCTACAAAAACTCATCAAAATTATAAAAACGCTTACGAATGTTTAAGTAATTTTAAGATCCTAACTACACAATAGAGAAAATTATAGGAGTTAGAATGATTAAGAAACACAAGAACGTAAACAAAATCAAGAAAGTTCACAAAAATATACACGACCCAGTATCTATTGTTTTTAGGACAACACTCTAACATACAAGAACCGGAAGAAACAATTTACAAAGAAAATAAATAACCCCAACTCAACAAGGGAATAACACAAAATAAGGAAAGAAAAGAAAAAATACCCTTAATACAACCCATACATAATATCATAAGACATAAAGACTTCATTGCAAGATATGAAAAAGCTAATGGTTGGACAAAAGAGACAGAAATAAATCTATTGACCACTTACTCAGCTTTAAATTAGTACGAGTACAAAGCAACACGGGTATATAACTTGGAAGAATTAAAGAAACAGATTTGATGAGCGTATTCGCACCAATGGCTCAAAGCCAAACACTACAAATGCTATTAGCAAGCAAAATGTAATCGGAATCTGAGCTACCAATAAACTGTTTAATAGCAATTGAAGCTACATGCAGAAAAATAAACCCTAACTTTATATAATTTTAAGTAATTTATGACCACTTTGGTTGAAATAATGAACTAACCCAACAAGAAATAAAGCACAAGTAAGAGCAAAATCAAAACTAATTCCTTAAAGAAATTGTATATACGTCATCAGTTTCCTCTGATAATTCTTTTTACATGAGGGGGGGGGAGGTGCCCCATTCAAAAATTAAGATTGGTTGGGTAAAATAGGAAAAATACATAAAAGTGTGTTCATTGTTTTAAATAACTCCGCTGTTGAACAGTTTAATTTTTTTTTAATATACATGACAAATAGAAAACTCAAAATTCAACTTCTAGCCCCCATAATTCCGGTTAGAGATATCGTAGCGACTTTTCCAAGGTAATAAAATTTGTCTTTTTTTTATGCCCTTCAAAGTGATATGTTACACAATGGGAGTTCCTATTTGGAAAAAAATAATAATAATAAAAATGTTTTACCACATGAAAAGTACAATGACTGGCCCTCTGAAGTTTGGCAAAGGTTAAAAGTTTTCACCTCGACTTGTTCAGAAATTACGTAGGGGTTGCAAGACTTTCTTCCAATCTGTATAAATATCATCAGATATTTGCAGACAGATACAAATCGGCGATTTTTACAATAAATAGTTTGAAAGTTTAGGAAAAAACCCCCGCCTGTTATGAAGTCTATCTTTAGATTTATACAGTTTACAGACGCCTGTATGGATAAGTTTAAATAGTTAATCACGTCATAATACCGGAAATTTGTGATAAAGTTAGTACCATGGAAAAGTTAACACTAAAACAATACAAACAAATTTAAAGAAAACTGACTAAATAATCCTACAACAAACTTTAAATAAACAAAAAAAAATATTAAGACACTCTGACACAAAAAGGAGAAATAATATAGAGAAATATGATAGCATAAACATGCTATCAGGAAAACTGGAAAATTTAACAGAAGTAGTCAAAGGGACACTGGCAAATTAGGGAAAATTAGGAAACAAATTCTCCCATGCCACCTCAATATAAAACATATACCAAATTTGAAACGAAACAATCGTACAACAACAAAAATTTAACAACTCTCAAACACGAAATTACCAAAAACAAAGTTGTTCAATCTGTAAAAAGGACAATAGACAGAATGGTTAAGCACAAGACAAAAGAATGTGCTTTTAATTAAAAATATAAAACACACCCACACAACCAACAAACACAAAATAAACAACACAAATTTGGTACAAATTGTTCTAGAACAATCACTCAAAAATAATTAACAAAAAACAGAAGTATTGGGCGACTATAAGATATCAGTCATTATACCCCATCACAGACAAACAAAAACAAACATTACATGACCACATTAAAAACAAATATTTGGAAAGACCATCAAAACAAACTCTCAATTTACAAGACATCCCAATACCCAGTTTCCATGGCTAGTCATACATTTTTAACAAGACAACAGCTGACAGCTGACGAAGTCACAAATCAAAATTCTCTGAATACAAGAACAGATGAATGGGAGCTACAGACTCGCCGGTAGATTAGGAATTATCATCCAAGTATAACACAGCTGATAACAAAATACAAGTGTCAACTGATAACAAAACAGTGTTTATCTCAGTTCACTGACCAATGATGCAATATTAGATCTACAAAACAAATTGACTGAACACAATATTTACACAAAATAATAAAACTTCAAGAGTTTGTACAATTAACATATTTTAATACATTGGAAAACAAAAACATAGAAACCATACTTGATTCAGGAGCTGATGTATTAATTTCTAATGAATTAGTAAAAGGAAGGCTAATAAATAAATAAAATCAATACCTTCCGAAAAATCTGCTAATCACATAAATTTAAAAACACACGAACAACTGAATATTCCCTTCACCATAAATGGAATAAAATTCGCACACAAATTTTACGTAGCTTCAAGCATTAATACACAATTAATATTAGGCAACCAATTTTTGCTGAACCATAAAGGAAAAATAGACTACAGTAAGAAAAAAATAACACTATAATAACACACACAAATGTGAAATTGCAATGTAAAAAAAAAAAGAAAAAAAAGGAAGGTTAAATGACCTTGACAAAATACGATTACATCGTAACATAAATACATTAAGCCGACAATAAATAAGATCACAATATGATGTAGGTCTAATAATAAAACCAGGCCAGAGCTTAAAATTGCAAAAAATATCAGATTACATAAAAACAAAAGATTTTCAGACAGACAGACAGACATTTGCGATAGAAAAACCGGATACACGTGTACGTTTTTGTACGTGTGAAGATAAAACGTTTACTTACATATATGCAATGCATCGAAAATACCCCAACAATATTTTCAACAATAGTGTTAGTTAATCCATGCTTTTCTTTGTAATCCCCAAAAAAAAATCTTAAATTTTTTTTTTGGAACAACCAGTACTAAACAATAACATTTATTTACGTTATCAGATAGCAAATGCACACCCTGTAGATAAGAGCTTTCCAGTAACGTATCTGTCACCTTCCTACATCAACTAGACGCTGAGATATTGCAGGGTTACTTTTGCCTGACCTTGTATATTACAAGTTGGATGAAAATGATTTCAAGTTTTAGATGGGAGTTTTAGTATCTCAGAGAACAAAACCATGACATTATATCAATAAAAATTTATTTGGTATTTCTATAACTCTATAAAACTCGAAAAGATTTTAATTTGGATAAATGAAAACAGTAGCATGTGTGGAAGTTGTACATTTTTCTTGGCAATATTAAAATTTAATTTGCCCGTGGAAAAATTTAATTTGAAGTTTTTCCCTGACATCTCGTTGTGCCTCGTTTCACCATTATATTTATTACTTTGGACCACCCCCGCGTCCTTACCTTGGAACCGTGCATTACAGTCAATAATTGGCCAAGGCGTCATTGATATAATTCTTAAATTTCATAACGATTGGAACACGGACGAAATGTCAAATGTTTGAATTAAAAACCAGAATCTCGCTTTACTCGCCCGATAAATTCCCTTTTCGTAGATATTTACACAAACACACTTAAAGTAATTAATTCTCATAATCAACTAACAGTTACAGATTTTCATATGTTTACAATTCATAATTAAGTATTTTCCCCCATTTTGTTAAGGAACAAAAAACTGCATAGTAGAGACAAAATTGCTTTAAATGGTTACATAAGATTCTGTTGTTTACTAAGAGATTGTTTGTTCAATACTCTTGATTACATTACAAACCTTAGGGCTTTGCCTTTAAGCAATTTACTTTGTGATTTTATTTACTCCTACGGTGCATAAAACAAAAAGAAAATGCCAGTATGTAACGTTCGACCTCAAACCTATTTTCTTGTTTGACTTCATTTCTTACAAGGGCTCGAACCAATATTCTTTTCCCGGAATATTCTCTTCTTAAACTCAAACAAACATGTCCCATTTGAATTAAACATTATTAATAAACTGATGAATATCCTTTGTCTACTCCCGGCATTCTGGAACGAAATAATAGATTGAGTTGAAAGAAAAAGTTTCTAGCATGCTGGGTTTAAGAAAATATCTTTATCTGTAATCAGAAATATAATAAAATAAATTACCATGTTTTCTTGTCGGAATATCATAAAAATAGTTTAGTTTATCAAAGATACAAAACATAGTTTATTTTCATATAGGATTGGTTCACATTCGCACCAATCCTCGATCAAGTTATTCCCGCCTTTATTCTCTCAACCACCAAGACACTTGGATATAGTCAATCTTTTAACATCACTTTTATCTTTTTATCTTTACCCTCAGGAGCTCATTAGTGAGTACATGCTTGGAAATCCCGTTGGATTTACACGCTGGATCTGCACATTTTGCATGTAGTGTTTGATTAGGTTCCTCTCTTTCCTCTCAGATCTCACTTAACCAACTCTTGTTCTCTTCCGACCTGACGCTATTAGGTTAATAGAGAGCTAAGAGTCTTTATTTTAAACTCTTTCCTTCTTTTTTTATAAGGCAATGATGGCCGAAAGGTTTTTTGCCTTCAAACAACAAGGACCTCCATTCGGGATGCATCCCAGGCTAAAAAATAATATGTTTTCAGTGCTTTGTGTGTTTTATTAAATGTTTGCGAGCTCGAGCTCGTAAGAGTGATAACGATTCTGATGATGGAGTAAATCTCCGAAACGCGTCATAGTAGAAAAAGGAAGTCGCGTGACGGACACACAAGAAACTCAGTGAACTTTTATTGTATGTCGTTGACTTGGATACCAAAAAGAGGTGATAACGATTCTGATGATGGACTAAATCTCCGAAACGCGTCATAGTAGAAAAAGGAAGTCGCGTGACGGACACACAAGAAACTCAGTGAACTTTTATTGTATGTCGTTGACTTGGATACCAAAAAGAGGTGATAACGATTCTGATGATGGACTAAATCTCCGAAACGCGTCATAGTATAAAATGGAAGTCACGTGACGGACACACAAGAAACTCTGTAAACTTTTATGTATGTCGTTGACTTGAATACCAAAAAGAGTGATAACGATTCTGATGATGGAGTAAATCTCCGAAACGCGTCATAGTATAAAATGGAAGTCACATGACGGACACACAAGAAACTCAGTAAACTTTTATGTATGTCGTTCACTTGAATACCAAAAAGAGTGATAACGATTCTGTTGATGGAGTAAATCTCCGAAACGCGTCGTAGTATAAAATGGAAGTCACGTGACGGACACACAAGAAACTCAGTAAACTTTTATGTATGTCGTTCACTTGAATACCAAAAAGAGTGATAACGATTCTGATGATGGAGTAAATCTCCGAAACGCGTCGTAGTATAAAATGGAAGTCACGTGACGGACACACAAGAAACTCAGTAAACTTTTATGTATGTCGTTCACTTGAATACCAAAAAGAGTGATAACGATTCTGTTGATGGAGTAAATCTCCGAAACGCGTCATAGTATAAAATGGAAGTCACATGACGGACACATAAGAAACTCAGTAAACTTTTATTGTATGTCGTTCACTTGAATACCAAAAAGAGTGATAACGATTCTGTTGATGGAGTAAATCTCCGAAACGCGTCATAGTATAAAATGGAAGTCACATGACGGACACACAAGAAACTCAGTAAACTTTTATTGTATGTCGTTCACTTGAATACCAAAAAGAGTGATAACGATTCTGTTGATGGAGTAAATCTCCGAAACGCGTCATAGTATAAAATGGAAGTCACGTGACGGACACATAAGAAACTCAGTAAACTTTTATTGTATGTCGTTCACTTGAATACCAAAAAGAGTGATAACGATTCTGTTGATGGAGTAAATCTCCGAAACGCGTCATAGTATAAAATGGAAGTCACGTGACGGACACATAAGAAACTCAGTAAACTTTTATTGTATGTCGTTCACTTGAATACCAAAAAGAGTGATAACGATTCTGTTGATGGAGTAAATCTCCGAAACGCGTCATAGTATAAAATGGAAGTCACGTGACGGACACATAAGAAACTCAGTAAACTTTTATTGTATGTCGTTCACTTGAATACCAAAAAGAGTGATAACGATTCTGTTGATGGAGTAAATCTCCGAAACGCGTCGTAGTATAAAATGGAAGTCACGTGACGGACACATAAGAAACTCAGTAAACTTTTATTGTATGTCGTTCACTTGAATACCAAAAAGAGTGATAACGATTCTGATGATGGAGTAAATCTCCGAAACGCGTCAAAGTAGAAAAATTTGAAAATGATTTATATATTAAACAGTATTACAATATTGCATAATATTTTTATACTTATATTGAGGGGATTGCATACTCTGCTTATGTTAAATGCTACTTCGATTAAAATTGTATTATTACATTAAGTAATCAAAAATTGTCTTTTTCATAGGTAGGCTCAAAGGCCACATAATACTTAAACTTTGATCACTCAATATAACGCATAAGAACATACAGACTTTGTTTTTGAAAAATACATTAAACAAAAACTAAGAACATAAGCAGTTAAAGGTTACATATTTTAAAACCCCACACAATGGTAGAAGATTCTAAAAGCACATTAATAAATATCACAAATTATAGTGTTATAACAATATATGAAATGAATATATTATAATAGAAAAATGAAATAATTATTTAATTCCACAAAAGAGCTTCATTGAGTGTAAAAACTACAAGACCTCTAGACTGTAGTTTTTATCAGCTATCGCCTGCTACACACGTTTATCACTTGCACCTTGATACCTACTTCAGCATTACTGGGCAGTAATAGTTTCAAAACTTATGCATAAACGTGTCGCGTGTTTATATTTATTGCGTCAATGTAAACATTTTAATGTTTAAAAAAAAAATTAAGTGTTTTTTCAAGTATTATAAACTCAATAATATTTACCTTTATTGTGATCAGGTTGGACTCGTCTGTTTGGCGAGCCTTTGAAAGGACACGTGAAGGATGTTCGCGGTCTGGGTAACGTCTGCATACAGATTTTCAGCAACTGCGTGATTCTGGAAACATTCTCCTAACACCATAGCATCTGGAATGCCTCCTCATTTATGTAAGTCGTCTTAAGAAACACATTACTGTACTAACATTCACTATGGACACTTGAATTAACTGACTGATAATAGCAGACTGCAAGTTTACCTGCACCAAACAGTAGGCCTACTCACTCATCCAAAACCAAACAAAGTCAGGAATAGAGATAAGACAGTTATTGGATACGGAACAAAGGTCAGTCCAGTCTATATGCATTGAGATTGTTTAATCATGAATATCATTGTTTGCATGTCTTTGACTTGTTATGAGTGAGAACTTCAATGTGTATGTGCTTAAAGATAAGGTAGCTACTAAATAATTTTTAATCGTATTTGGAAAATTTAAAATTACTTAAATATTTTCTAATGCAAAGCTTATTTTTTAATGCAAAATTATTTGAGTAAACGTAATGTGAATAGGAAAGAATGTTGTCAACACTCCCCTACCACCCCACCAAAAAATGGCAAGTGTCATTGAGTAATAGGCAATAAAGAGTGTTGAAAAAATTTGTTTCCCAGGCGCCATTTTGAAACGGTTAGAGATAAAATCAAACTTTAAATATAAAAAAATGTTTGTTTTCAATGATGTGCTTCACGACTAACGTTACTATTTGGAGTTTTTCGGTTTTAATCTTTTTTTTCTCCAAAATTGTATGTATTTTAAAATTTGAAATTTTTTTAGTAAACGGCGACTTAAGCACATTTATTGAAAGGGTATCTTCTCATGAATCTAGGATAAACATTTGGTTTAAGTAGGCTATGTTATGTGGTAACAATAAAACTAACTGTAAAACACTTTTTTTAACGTTTAGGTTTATTTTAAAACACCCTGTATATACGCAGTAAGATAAGTTAAAACTTTATTTTTTTCCAAAACCTTTAAAATGAAGCATCTGTGTTAAATTGTAGTGAGAAAATTTTAGTTATTATTTAATTTTAGTACATTATTTCTATTTTTAGTGTAGTTACAGTTTGTTGCTTATTTTATTGTTTATTTTACAATATTTCGAGGGGGAGAAAACATAAAATAATTTACTTTCATCGTATAACAACGTAATAGGGTAATCTACAAAATTATACCACCGACAAGAAAGTATCAAAAGACAAAGCTAAAAATCTTTTCTGACATTAGAATAGTTTCGTATTACCAGGCCTACCAATATTCTGTACCCACCCATGAGATGATACTTTCAGTTTCTTTCTGCTATTACTACGTATGTAACACAGTACAACTAATTACACAAGAGTAATACTTCATTATCATGAGTATTATTATTACAAAAGTATCACCTGGTAAACTAGCAGTTTTCTTGTCCTTACCGTCATTCGCATCAGGTCTTTACAAAACATATTACAATGTCAAACACTGCATATAAAATATGTTTTAAAACCCAAAAATATGAAACACAGAGTTGTATTATCTTCGTTACAGAGAATTACATAATAAATAAGAAACACACAAATGCATAAACCTTCATAGTATAATTCACTGTAACACCATAATGCGCTTACCGCTGTATTTATCTGAAACCACCTATAACTTGAAATTTCAAGCTATTTTAATAACTCTAAATGGCGTTTTAATTTTATTCCAACTTTATCATTGATATAGTGTAGATTTTCTTTCAATAGATACCAAAAATTCTTAAACTTAAAAACTACTGCACCGATTTTAAAATAGTATTCAATTTAAGTCATATAAAAGTTTTAACACAGAAGAAACATACGAGGATGTAAGAATGAATTAAATAAGTCGAAAAATCTGAAATTCCTACATTTCAGCAGTAAAAAATGGTTATAACTCGGAAACTACTGCAGTGATTTCTAAAACGTTGTCAGTTTCAATTAGTTTCACATCAATCTTAAACCACTGAAAAATATTATATTTCATCACTGGGACCAAAAGTGAAGCTTTTCGATACACGCTTAATTTTAACTCAGAAAATGAGCGAGGTTCGAAAAGCTTCCTTTGGTCCATGTGATGGACTATGACTATATTTTTCGTTATACTGCAAACAATATAAAAAACAATTTCCAAAAAACTAAAATGTTATAACCTATTTACCTCAAATCGATGGTAACAGCTGTTTTACGGTTATTTACAATCGAGAGTACATAGCAGTTGTTTTTATAGATGCTTTACAATCGTTAATTAATTCGTATAAACGAAGTAACAGCTGATGACTTCGGCCTCAGCTGATATTTTTAGGTCTAAAAAGAACAACTTTAGCATCTCAATGCATGTATTGAAAACAGCTGTTTTTGAAGCAGTATGACGAAAATATATGTTGTAGCTGAAAGTGAAATGCGTAAAATATATCGAAAATCTGCTTTTTTTATTACTCGTGCAGACAAATATCGTTATAACTTCGGAACTGATGAACTTATTTGAATGAAACAAAGATATGAACCTAAATAAGAAAGAAAAACTGACTGAAAATCGGATCAACGGTACTCGAGTTAAAAATTAAAATTAAAAACCCCAAAGGGAAGTTGCGTTTAATATAAGTAGAGCTGTAAACACGGAATAAACCGGCCTACCTGTGCTCCTGGCGCGTGAAATTATCTCAACTTGACATTACGCTTATAGGCCTACCAGACAGAAAGAAACCTGCGCAGAACCATCATCCCGAGAGTGGCTCGCGCACTATATAGGGGCGATGGCGAGGAGGGGATTGGAGCGGTGATGGGGATAAATTGTTATAATATAAAGGAATTTAAAACCTATAAAATTTAATGTCTTTTACTTTGTAAAATATTTTAATTTACTGATTGTAGTTGTCAGGAACATAAACGATACACATTCGCAGTTTTTTTAGCGCTATAGTAGGTTTAAAAAAGAAAATATTAAGCCCTACGCAATGAAGCATCAGCCGGGTATGTCTGGCCTCGGGCTCTCTCTCCCCCACCACAGTTCTACCTGCGCGAGACAAAACCGGCGCACGGTTCATGTCTAAGCGGTACCCCTATAGCAGTACGCAACCTACATACGTAGCCGATCCATGAGTTAAACGTTAATCAAAGCTATTAACTTGTTACATCATGGCAGTTGTGGCTGAGGTTATCCTCAAGCAAATACTTGTAACATGTTCAACGTCAATATATAAGCACAGATTTTACATTGATTTCAAAATTATTGATTGATTCTTTGATATTCTTTCTTAGTGTTTAGTTGTCAAGCTGCAAAAATATTGAAACCAATCCACTTGTTCTATAATATTACCGTCGATGATTAAATTTTCTTGATTACTAACGTAATAAGACCTCAATATTTCGTCTTGTTTTCATTTATTTTTAGCCCCAATTTTTACTTCTAACCTGAGAAATTTATCTCTTCTTTTGTGTCTGACAGTGAACGAGACAAAATACAGAGATCATGAGTTTTCACTCCATCGGTAAATCTCCCTTGCAAACGCCTCGGTCTCTGTGTATAATGTCTTCATCGTTCCACTCAGCGCCATTAGAAATATTATCGATAACAGAAAACATCCCTGTCTCAACACGGTTTTAACGTTAAATTTGTTTGAAATATTCCTTTGAGGATTATCTGGCATATATACTATCAATATGTTGATTGTATTATCTAAATTATCTTGGCCGGTATTTACAAGTTCCCTTTGTTTAACTGCAAAAACCTTTCGGCAGTCATCGCCTTATAAAAAAAATGAAGAACTGTACATAAAACACCCCTAGCCCTCGAGACCTGATAGAAAAGGTGAAGGAGAAAGATCGAACCTAAGACTACATGAGGAAATGTGTAGATCCAGCTAGGTCCCTCGGGATTGCCACGCCGTACTCATTATAAGTGAGAACCTATTGTTAGATGCTCAACTCGCAAAGCGCCTTTTCAAAGTCCACAAAAGATTATTACTGGGAGGTCTGATACTCTGCACTCTGTTCTATTATAATTTTTTAATGTATTATGTCCACACACTTCTAAAACCAGTACATTTAATAATAGGGGAAAAAAAACAGACAAAATAGCTTTCATTCCAAATGGAAACTCAATTATATAAAAAATATACAGACTAAATTTTAAAAAAATCCTTACTTTTATAACACTAAAAGATTTGTATTGTTACAATATTTAAACCTTGTATGAATTATAACAAAAATTATCCCTGCTTAACAATAAATAGTACTTAATTTATTTTAACGATGTTGTTAACTAATTTAATTGTATTGGTAACACTGTACAGTTTTTTGACTAAAATATATCTTATATACACTACCTAATAATAATCTACTTTATATTATTATTATTTCCTACTACTTTATATTATTTTAAATACTTTTAAAACGCAAGTGTAAATTTCATTTTCCTATAATTTTCATCTAATACCCTATTTTAAATTTACTTATTGAAACAAAATTCTCTGACGTCACATAAAATGATAGATTATACTTAGAGTAAACATAAAATAAGTTGGCCGTTTAGGTCGATTAGATTAATCATCTTAGTTGAGTAACTCGTTCATTCCCACCTCAGGGCAACTATCAGAGCTCAGTAGTTCCTGGTGGGAAGTAAAAGTTGAAGAAAAATAGACTAAAGTTGACCAGCCAATTATTTTTCGTATTCTGTTATTCGCATAATAATTAATCAAATCGAAGCTACACATTCTTCCTGGATGTTTTCCCTCTGACCAAACCGATTGCGAAGGCGTCAATTTTTGAGTCTATAAAATAGTTGCATTCCGTAAAACCTGAAATCATATCATTCAAATTTATTAAAGGTTCACACAGTTTCATATTAGTAAAACAAAATTCATTCTGTTGGATACAGAAAACAGAAACAAAAATAAAAATGGATTGATTTTAAATCGAAAACACACACACACACACGTTTATGATGATTAAGTGAATGGCAGATTGTACCATCCAAAGAGGTTCAGCAAAGAGGGAAATGAAATTATTTCCAGTTGCAGAAATTAGTTCACGCCACCTTAGTTTTTGCTTCCCAATATAGTTCAAGAAAATCTCTCCAGCTTGTTTATTTACATGTGCTTTGCAGATCAAAAGATGATCCACGTTCATTGTATTGTCTAGGGATTTCCATATTGTGCACATTTCTAAAGCAAGAACAATAACCTTTTTATATGCTTTTCTTTAACTCACTATGATTGATACGAGTTACGCTATACGAAAAAATCTATTAGTTATGCGGGTTGCATGCTGAAACAACGCTACGATGTGAAGGGGCTCAGCATAGTATGTTAGAATCTATCCTCCACTTTTAATTACATTATTTGTAGATTACATTTTTGCTGTGTGCGTGCATGGGAGCATAATGTGAAAAACTAAAACTATAATTTAATCTACGAATGTAACCGCATAATAAGTTTAATTTAATATGTTATTGATTTTTATGCAATTCATACATAATTAAAATCAGATTTATTTAATAAATTTAGAATTAAATAGAGTTCTACTTTATAATGAAGTACAAAATTGGATTAAAATGAACAAAATATTAAATTTCTAACAGTACACCATGATTCCAAAATTAATTCTGCTCCTGTTAAGTTATAGAAACATACAAAAATCAAAAACTCACTTTTCGGCCTTACAAAATTCAAAGTTGAAAATTTACTGTTTTTGATGATTAATTGATAAAAAACCTATAAGAGATATTTTAAATTTGAAAAACCACAGAAAAATATGGACTATCTTCTTTCTCAATGGAAAATTTCATACTGATCGAAAGTAGAGTTGTGAGCTACATGCGTTTTGAAAAATGCTTGCAAGTTGCGAAATGAGAAACGTTAAGAGCTGAAATTTTGTCAACATATAAACTGCAATTTCTCGTAAATTGTTTGACATTTCAATGTGATTTTTTCAGCTTACTCTCTTTTTAATTCTGCATCTTTTGGTCCATATCATTGCTTTAAAAGGATGACGATCATTTTTGAAAAAAATTTCGAACCTTAATATCTCGTAAACCCTTTGAGATTTCAAAAAAAAATTTCAGGGATTTTTCTCCTTACAATTCTGCAGCTTTTGATGTGTTATCACATCAGTCTGAAATGTTTGTACTACTTTTAATAAAATTTGAAAGAGTAAACCCAATGCTTTTTATAGGCATGCATGGAGTTATATTTACTTTTCATAAGTGAAAGAAAACAGGCAGTATATTTTTACCACATAATTTATTCTATTTTCAAATTTATTTTTACTTTTTAGTTCAACATTTTTTTAAACTTTTTTTAAGAAAAGGATGTTTAAAATAGATTTTTTAATTTTTTTAAATTTATATGTTGAGTCAATATTAGTGACCAGTTAGCGATAGATACTTTCCTTTGGAGCTCTTTATTTAGCTGATACAGATCACATATAAATTGATTGATTTTCCTTCTAAGGTCTTCTTTCATTCTGTCATCAAATATTTGATGGATATTTTTGATTAATTTTACTTTTCCAACTATTGTCATTACTTGTAAAACCACCCGTGCTGTGTGTCTAGACATTTAGTTCCAACTGAAACTTCACTATATCACACCAGAAGAATGTAAAGAAACATTTTTTTTTCAAAACCCAATGCCCCAAAAGACATATTTTAGAGGTGGGGAGTAATTTTTGAAGAAACTTTAAATGTCAAGTGATACATTATTTTTAAGATCTTTTAAAAGTATACATTTTGGTAGACAAAGTTTTGACTTAGTTCGTCCCGTTTCAATATGACTGTCATAAACGTACAAATTTTGGCTTTTGCAATATTATTTACTACCAATTTAATGTTATTATCAAACACCAAAATATCACTGAAACCGTACGTCTAAAATCAAGGTATTAAAAAAATATATAACTAACGATTTCGCAGGTTAAAAACAGTCATAATGAAAGGAATCCTTCAAAATACAATTTGCCCCTATCAATCTAGTGGTCAAATAAAAAAAAAAAAAAAAAAAAAAAAACACTTTAGTATCTTCGCGAATTTCATGGTTCTAGGTCCAATGGTTTGGGCTGGACAATGATAAGTCAGTCAGATCGTTCCCACGGTCTTACATAGTTAAAACACAACAGAAAATAAATTATAATACTGTATTAGTAATCTCTATATTAATGTTACACTTTTAGCTGTGTAAGACAAACAGTATTGTTCTGCAGTCGGTATTGGGGCTTACGAAAGAAATGCTTCTCATCATTAAAGAAGCCATTTACAGGAAATTGATTGACAATAACGAAAAGAGTTTTATAATAAATTATCGTTTGTAATTCTTGCCAATAAATAAATGAAGGATATTTTACAGATCATGGGATGTGTCTGAATGAATAATAATGACCGGATTCATAAATTTGTGCGCAACAGAGACAGGTTCAAATCTGAGGAAGTACTCGATTATGAACTAAATTTACATGAAGAACAAACAATCCAGACGTGCATCTCTCACCTTGGGAAACCAGTTCACTGACTAATTTACTGGTATTTGAAATCTGGAATGGCTACACTACTTAGATTGACGTAATAGAATTAATTATTTGACGAAAAATGAATTTTCACGTTAAAAGGGAAAAAAAAGCATAAATATTCTAAATCTATATATTTCAAATATTTTAACCAATTAATAAAAGACTTAAATAAGAATTAATAAGAATCAATAAAAGTTGGAATGACGTATTTATTATATTTTCATTTGTGAGATTTAATTTTTATATTAATTTATTGATTTTAACGCTTACACATTATTTTACCAAGCTAGTATTATTGATTAAATAATTATTTCAATAATTACAAAAAATATATTTCAATACTATTAAAAAACAATCAATTGGCGCGTAAAGCCAAAGGTTCTGGGTTCGATTCCCGGTCTAGGTCGTATATTTTTCACTTGAAATAATTATTTAATCATTAATACTAGCTTGGTAAAATAATGTATAAACGTTAAAATCAATAAATTAATATAATTAAATACATACGTAAAGGCTGCATGTCGAGTATACAGATTAGTTTCGACGAGGTAATTTATCGGTCATAACTCAAAAATTGCAACAAAAACAAATTCAAGAGAGAAGTGTATCCCCCTGTACTGGGAAGAGATCAAGGATAGCTCAGCTGGTAGAGCGTTGGCGCTTAAAGCCAAAGGTTCTGGGTTCGATTCTTGGAAGGTCGTATATTTTTCGCTTTAAATAATTATTTATTTATTTTTAATTTCATAGTATTTATCAACAGAGCTGTAAATCACTCAACCTTATTATTTACTTTTATTTATTTGTTAGTGTTAGCAGGATATAATAATCAATAACACACTCCGTACAATATTAAAGTAAAACTGACAAGGAAGTGGCTCCTAAATACACTCTTCTGAAACAATCTTGTTTGCTTCAATTAGGCAAAAAATTGACAATAACCTCCCTACTTGAGGTACAATATATTAAGATTATTTATCTCCTATTTTAAGCAATGCTATATACAACAACTCTAATTCAGTAATTTTTTCATTTTATTTCGCTAGAAAAGAGTTATTCCAGAAATGGGTAAAAACACATTTTTTATAATATTTTTCAGTTTTTCGAGAAAAAACTGCTAATCGTCGGCTAAACTGTATGATCGGTGATCATACAAATTTGATTATTGGGGATTTTTAGTTACAATAATGAATCTACAAACGTAGCACTGGGTAAACTTAACCTTGTAGTTTAAAAACTATTCACATGTAAAATTGTTGTCCTTTTTTTCAGACGCATGCAACGGGTCGACGGGGCTGTCGTGCAAAGAAAATAACTATTATTTAACTATTATTGAAGTTACTGTAATAAGGTTAGTTAGTGTTACTGTTGAAGTTAGTTAGTGTAATAACTATTATTGAAGTGATTTGTGAAATTGGGTGTTGCTGGATTTTTTTGTTTGTTTATAGTAGTAGTCCTTTGTACATACAACCCTTCCCTTTTTGAAATTGCGGCTCTTAAATTCACACAACAATATTACTAAACGACATAGCTTCCTTTTAGTTGAACACCTGGAATTAATTCTAAGTTATGTTTATAATTGAATTACTCTCAACACAATTTGAAGTTTCTCTCTTCATAAAAGTTTTTTAAAGATACTTACTCTCCCTTTATGTGATACATTCTTATCAAACATAAAACAACAAAATATTTAATTTACAAAAATGATAATATGTGTAATGTTAATGAATTAATCCTAAGTATATAGATATTTAAAATTTTAACACTAAACAAATTTTATACAATAAAACAATAATTTTCTAATATACATAAACAAGTACTCTAAAACCAAACTTTATAAGCCAAAAGCTATTTTCGATTATATTTCACCCGAGTATCAACATCGCTAAATTGTAGCCGTGTTAGAATCGAAAATAGCTTTTGGCTTATAAAGTTAGGTTTTAGAGTACTTGTTTATGTATATAAGAAAATTATTGTTTTATTGTATAAAATTTGTTTAGTGTTAAAATTTTAAATATATATACTTAGGATTAATTCATTAGCATTACACATATTATCATTTTTGTAAATTAAATATTTTGTTGTAGGGTCTATCGATTCATCTCAACATCTTTTAATATTAAAAACTGCAATACCTATTAAAATGAGAAAGTAATTTCTAAAAAATCTATATCAAACTATTTGATTCAAAGAAGTGTATATTATTACATTTTATTGCCATATAATTACAGGCTCAAAATTAATGTTTTAGGCCTATTTTTAACAGACTTAGCAGAGTAAATGACTAAAATAATAAAACTTTTGTACAAAATAGTAAATCTAAGTAACATTTTTGTAAAAGTGAAAATAGTAAAATTTTTGTAAAAGGGGAACATAGTCGTCTCTAGGAGAAATAATAGACTGCATGGCATCCAGAGACATCGGTCCCCCTGATAATACCTTCTGATTGTAGTTATATATGAATCACAAGTTCAGAAAGTAAACTCTTTGAGAACGTATAAATTCAAAATTTATTTTCCACATTTGTCGAATGTTTAACTAGAAAATTAGAACATATTTGAAAGATAGATAAATTATTGAATTTTTTTTCACAAATTCTTTAAAAACACCTTCTTAATAATAAGATAAGTGGATAAAACTGCGAATTGTGTGCAAGTATCCAACTGCAAATTCATTTACAGCTACACATTAGGTCCTTTCACTTGTGAAATAATACGGAATCATGACAACAGAGCGCAGCATATGTTACTTATATGGGCAATAATTGTACTGTTTATAACAGGAATGTCAAACCAGTATGTCACACAAGGTTATTATTTTTATAGTACAGTGCAAATAGGTTTTAACACGGACAAAATTATAAACAAATTATGAAACCTTTTGGGATGTGTTCGTCACTGTCCCCTCGTCATTTTTTGAAAATTCCCAAATTTTCCCACTTTAGAAAAATACGCCATCTTGACAAAAGTAACAATCAAGCAGGCTTTTACTTAAAAATGTATATCTCCAGAACTGAAACTCATAGAAAGGTCTAATTTGTGTCATTCTCTTCTACAGTAATTTAACTGTTGTAAATAGAATTTAAATGATTTTACCCTTTAAAATGGATAAGTACATAAAAAAATCTTTTGTTTAGTAAAAAAAAGTTTTTTAAAACATTAAAATGTACACTTTTGCATTTACCAATTTTTTGTAGTTTTACAAAAATTTTCTTCCTACAAAAGATTTAGAGCTTTAAAAGACGTATCAGATTCATATATTTAATTTTCCATACGTTAACAATAAAGGCCTCAAAGAGCCTGAAACCTACAGTGTTCCTATGTAAGCGGCAACCGCGATGCCCGTGCCGAAACCCCAGCAGCCGGCGGTCTATATCCTATACAAACTATAAAGTATGAATATAGTATATTGAATTAAAAGTGTTTGTTCATAATGATTTATAACAGCGAGATATGATAATGAAATTGCAATTTGACCTTTAAATAATTATTGTGTTTTTAAATGTATCCATTTTTATAACACCTTACTGGTTTTTCTTATCTATGTAATATAAATTTTTCTTTAATTGAAACAAATAAATAAAACTAACTAAATTATTTGTGTTGTATTTGTTTGGATTTATAAACAACTCTCCCCAACAATCCGTCATGAGTGATACTTCAGGAGTATTACCTAATTAGAAGAAGGAAAAGGGGGAATATTTTTGTTTTGTTTGGTTGGTGAAATATGGCCATCTTGTTTCTAGTTTCCAGCAATGTGGAAGTGTTTGCTGTATGTTTGAAGAAAAGACAATTATACCCAGAATACATATTAATAATGGTAAGTATTTTCTTTCATTGTCAAGAGTGTTACCTGTATTTTTATACATCAGACCAATTTTGAAAATTGGTATTTAATATACATTTTTATATTTTATTTATTTATTTATATGCCATTACAACATTTTTACATGTCGGTAGCATTGGAAAAATTAAAAAGCATAATTTTGATATTTAAATTACCAACTAATACGCTAAAACAAAAAAATAATTTTTAAAAAAGTTTATCAACCCAGTTAAACTCCATCGGATTTCAAACAGTCATGTATAAATTATGTCTAAAATATTTTGACACTATAATTTTGACAACATAGATATCCATATTAAATAGGGAATAACATAATTATCTACGTATTTGTGTTAATGGAATGGACTGGTGAATATGGGATGGGAGAGGTGGGAGGGGGTTGTAACTCACTCACCTGTCAGGACCTGTCGGGAATGGGTTAGTGTTGTCCTTGCGCGGCTCGAGAAACAACAACTGTTATCTCAGATGTTATTGTATGAGCTTGGTCCGTGATGGAGTGTGTGATTTGTTGTGGAAGGGATGGAGATTTAAAAGTTGTCAATAAAGGTATTGAAAAAATTATAGAATGTAGTAGTATCAGAGAAGACGATGTTTACAAACGTGTTGAGGAAAGTGAAGTGGTTTATGTCCATGAACAGGGCGGGAAAAACTATACTCGGCATCTACCAGTTAAGAAAAAGGAAACTACATCTGCAGTGAGAACACCAAGATCAGATAGTTTTGATTTTAAGAATCAATGCTTATTTTGTGGAGTGATTGCTGTCTTTGACTCCAAAAATCCAAATAAAAAATATTAGTAAATTTCGAACGATAGGAATATTACAAACAATAAGATCCCATGCTGTTGCCAGGAGCGATGATTGGGGAAATACAGTAACATTGCGATTAAGTGGGGTTATAGATTTAGTGCGAGCTGAAGGTCGGTAAAATCGTTATTGCTATCAGAATTTTTTGCGCCCCGACTTAAACATACCACGAACTGTAACAAAATGTACAGGTCGCCCCACTCTCAATGTTGTAAACGAAACATTTATAAAATTGTGTGAATATATAGAATATAATGAGGAATGCCAGTTTTCCCTCAATGACTTGATCGATTTTATGAAAAGATTAGATTCAACAACTACTCCTTATTCAGAAAAGCATTTAAAAAGAAGAGTTTTACGGAGCTTCTGTTATATTTACATCAATAACTTGACGTAGCTCTGTTGTTTGTTTTTCTGGGTAGAGATAAAATTTTAACTGAACAATGGTATGAAGAAAAGAAAAACAATCAAACAGATGAAAGAAATAGGATTGTGCTAATGACAGCAAAGGTTATCCCAGAAGACATTCGCTCGCGAGCATACAATTTTGTCATACATACCCAACATCAGAAGAAATAGCATCCGGAGGTCGTGATCTAATCCTAAAAACCCTGTCACTTTTTATAAATGAAATAGTTTTACCCAAATAGTTGTTTATATTATGAATGTCACAGTTTACAACTAAGTATATTCCATTTTGCAATCGAGCCTTTCTTTCACGATCTGACGTTAGTAATTAATTATAGTATATATATATATTTTAGGGGAGGAGGAAACAACAGCAAACAACAACAGAATTTGACACAGCAGGAATAACATTTTTCTTAATATAACAAAAATCGTTTTTATAAAAATAAACTTTATATTTGGTGAAACATTTCAACACAATGTTTCTCTGAACAATAACAAATAGAAGAAAATATCTGTTTTTAATGTAATGTAAAAAACAAGTATATAAGTTTAGAATTAATAAAAGCTGTTGTAATGTCAACATGTGATTTCATTAACATATCTCGCTGTTATAAATTATTATGAACAAACACTTTTAAATTGAATACACTTTATAGTTTGTATAGGATATAGACCGCCGGCTGCTGGGGTTTCGGCACGGGCGGCGTGGCGGCCGCTTACATAGGAACACTGTAGGTTTCAGGCTTTTTGAGGCCTTTATTGTTAACGTATGGAAAATTAAATATATGAATCTGATACGCCTTTTAAAGCTCTAAATCCTTTGTAGTAAGAAATTTTTGTAAAACTACAAAAAAAATTGATAATGTAAAAGTGTACATTATAATGTTTTAAAACACTTTTTTTTACCAAACAAACGATTTTTTTAATGTACTTATCCATTTTAAAGGGTAAAATTATTTTAATTATATTTACAACAGTTAAAATAGAAGAGAATGGCACCAGTTAGACCTTTCTATGAGTTTCCGTTCTGGAGATATAAATTTTTACGTAAAAGCCTGCTTTATAGTTACTTTTGACAAGATGGCGGATTTTTCTAAAGTGGAAAAGTTTGGTAACAAAAAATGACGAGGCGACAGTGACGAACACATCCCAAAAAATATCATTTTATTTATAATTTTGTCCGGGTTAAAACCTAATTGCACTGTACTATAATAACCTTGTGTGACACACTGGTTTGGCATTCCTATTATAAACAGTATAATTGCCCATATAAATAACATATGCTGCGCTCTGTTGTCATGATTCCGTATTATTTCCTAATGTTTAGATGCAAATGAATTTGCAGTTGGTTACTTGCACAATTTTCGTCGTTTTATCCACTTATCTTGTTGTTAAGAAGGTGTTTTTAAAAGAATTTGTGAAAATAAATTTAATAATTTATCTATCTTTCAAATATGTTCTAATTTTCTAGTTAAACATTAGACAAATGTGGAAAATAAATTTTGAATTTATACGTTCTCAAAGAGTTTACTTTCTGAACTTGTGATTCATATATAACTACAATCACAAGGTATTATCAGGGGGACCGATGTCTCTGGATGCCATGCAGTCTATTATTTCTCCTAGAGACGACTATGTTCCCCTTTTACAAAAATTTTACTATTTTCACTTTTACAAAAATTTTACTTAGATTTACTATTTTGTGCAAAAGTTTTATTATTTTAGTCATTTACTCTGCTAAGTCTGTTAAAAATAGGCCTATAACATTAATTTTGAGCCTGTAATTATATGGCAATAAAATGTAATAATATACACTTCCTTGAATCAAATTGTTTGATATAATTATATTTAATAATAATCTTAAACTAGTTAGGTTTAGAACGACAAAATTTCCATAATCCTGATGAGGGAAAAAAAACTTGTATGTTTGTAATTGAATCCCTGAATCGCCATCTTTTTGAGCTACAGGATTTGGATGGAACGATCACAGATTTTTATTTCATATCTTTTATTGAAAGGTGGTCAACGGTTTTAAACATTTATCCTTGTTTTTCGATAGTTGTGAACGTTTATTATTTTGGTGAAATATAGGAAAGTATTTAAGTTAGAATGTGCATAAATTCAAAGTTTCCAAATATTCAACGAATTTTGAAGTTCATACATTCTTGATTGTTTGCTTTTAGAGTTATTTTATTGGTACTGTAGTTTATTTTTGCTTGATTTGCAAGTAGAAAGTTATTGCCTAGTATCATTTTTGCATTTATCCCTGATGCAACATAAAATTTATTTGTGAATTTTGTGCTATTTATTTTGAATGGTAATGTTATCTCTCCAAGGACTTTTAGATCATTGTTTGTGGCTGATTTTATTATTGTTTTCCTTTGACGTAATAATTTTGTTTTGTTTTACGAGGTCATAATTGCATATTGAAACTTTGCTCCTGAATCTAGGATTGTTTCTATGTTTTGGTTGTTCAATGAGTTAAATGTTACATTTATTGTGCAAACTCTTGAATTTTCAGTTTTGTTAAAAAATAGTGTGTTATATACTTCCCATGTTACAACATTTTCTGCTTTTCTAGTTCTAGCTACTCCGTTTTGGTTTAAATATTGCTTATGAGTTATGTTATACGAGTCTAGGTCACCCTGCTTTTGCACGGTGTGCATTAATTGTGTTGAGTCGACTATGGTTCCTCACGCGTCAACATTATGTGTCTCGCTTCCTGACCTATGTCAACAGTAGTCATGGTAGTATTTTGCATTTCTACAGGTTGACTTACCACAATTGTTTGGCGTTAATGTCTTCGATCGAGTACTGAGTGCCAGCATTGACTTTAGTGATTGATATTTTGCTTGCGTGATGTAGGACGTCTGTTCATGCGTCTGTCCCCGAACCTTTTGCCTCTAATTTTGTTTTGGCTGGGTAAGTATGAATTAGGCTTGCCCTTATTTGTTGTTTGTGAATGTTGATATTTGGTCTTAAAATTCGTACTTGTTGTTACTGGGGTTAAATGGCTATTTGTACTTATGGCCCCCTATTTGTCCCGTTTTATTGGTTGACAGTGTTTTTTAAATGGTTATTAGAGTAGCATTCCTGTATTGAGTGTCCGTTTCTTCTACATTTTTTTACAGAATTTTTGATTTATTTTTGTATATGGCCTATTTTGAGTTCTTATATTTTGTGTGCAAGTTGTTTTATTGTGATTAAAAGAACATTCATTCCTAAATTTTGGTGTTGTCTGCTGTTGCCCGTTTTGTAATTGTTGGCTGTTTTGATAATGTGGTTTTGTTGTTTGGTCTTGTTTTTGGAATGTTATTGGTTTTCGGTCCCTGTGCTGTAAATTTATCACTAGTGTGTGGACAATTTCTGTTAAGTGTTCTAGTCTTTCGTACATCGTGTTTAAAGTCTTCAAATTTTTATTCTCCATATCCCTTGAATTTCTTAAGTATCTTTGTTTATTTATGGCCTTTTGAAATATCTGCTGCTCAATATTTCTTCTAATTGACTTAGCGTATTATTTTCCATCGTTATTATGCATTCACAAAATTCCGGTCTTAGTCCCTGTATACATGTGATATTATCTGATTATCCTCTATATTGGGATTCATTCTTCTACAAAGGGCATGTATTTCTAAATAAAAGTTTATTGCCGGCTCTAACACATTTTGAACTTTATTTTCTAACAATATTTGTAGGTTTTGGCACTGGGCTATTGGTATAAATAGGTTTGTCAATTTTTTTTTTTGCATTCTCCCATATTATGTCCCTCTCTTGATTCTTTTGAATAAAACTCTCATACCAATTTAAAGCTGATTTTGCCAGTTATGTTGGTAGTACAGTAAGTGTATTTGGGCTTTCTGTGTCCATCCATTAGCCCTTGAAGCTATTTCATATCTAGAAATAATGTGTGGATATCCTCAAACGTAAACCATGATAAAACGTTTTTTTCCTATCCATTTTTTGGCTTATTGTTGTGTTTGTAATAATTGGGTGTTTATTTATTTCTTCGTAAATGTTTTCCTGTGGTAAAACACGTTAACGTATAGATTTTCAAACCCTACTGAGTCATATGTGTGTATTATTCTCTGTGAAGTTGTCGTTTCGTTTGTAGAATTAGATAGTTTTGTGGGTTTCTTAAAGTTTCTAATTCTGTTAGGTCCAGATATTTGTTTCTTTGTTGTGACGTAAATACAACACTTCCCTTTTTGAAATTGCGGCTCTTAAATTTATACAACAATATTACTAAACGACATAGCTTCCTTTTAGTTGAACACCTGAAATTAATTCTAGGTTTAATTGAATTACTCTTAACACAATTTGAAGTTTCTCTCTTCATAAATGTTTTTAGTTTTTTAAAGATACTTACTCTCCCTATATGTGAAACATTTTTATCAAACATAAAATATAAAATGACACACTGAAAATCCTTATTCTAATTTGAATTCAATTGAGTTTTTTCTTTAAGTTTTTCATCTGAATTAGTTATTTATTCTAGAAAGCATTTTTTTTCTACCTATGATTATTTAAATTTATGACCTTTCACTTTATCATCTTTGATTTAAATTATTCTGGTTTGAATTTAGTTCGATTTGTATTTATTTATTTTTTAAGATTTATGAGCAGAAGTATTACAAATTTTCGGATACCTGGAGAAGTTATCCTACTTAGAACTTTTGTGTTTTATTGAACGTTGGTTTCAGATTAGTTCAACTCCACAGATCTAATCTTCTGGGTAGACGACAATTTTTTCCAAAATTTTATTCTGATGAGGAAATATGAAACCGCTTCTTTATAGTTGGCCGAGAAAGTATCCTTTCCTGGATAGAGTGTGAACTTCAAAATTTGTTGAATATTTGGAAACTTTGAATTTATGCACTTGGCAACTTAAATACTTTCCTATATTTCCCCAAAATAATAAAAGTTCACAACTATCGAAAAACAAGGATAAATGTTTAAAACCGATGACCACCGTTCAATACAAGATATGAAATAAAAATCTGTGATCGTTCCATCCAAATCCTGCAGCTCGAAAAGTTGGCAATTCAGGGAATCAATAACAAACATACAAGTTTTGTTTTTTTCTCATCAGGATTATGGACATTTTTTCGTTCTAAACCCAACTAGTTTAATATTATTCAAAAATCTATATCAAACTATTTGATTCAAGGAAGTGTATAATATTACATTTTATTGCCATATAATTACAGGCTCAAAATTAATGTTTTAGGCCTATTTTTAATAGACTTAGCAGAGTAAATGACTAAAATAATAAAACTTTTGACAAAATAGTAAATCTAAGTAACATTTTTGTAAAAGTGAAAATAGTAAAATTTTTGTAAAAGGGGAACATAGTCGTCTCTAGGAGAAATAATAGACTGCATGGCATCCAGAGACATCGGTCCCCCTGATAATACCTTGTGATTGTAGTTATATATGAATCACAAGTTCAGAAAGTAAACTCTTTGAGAACGTATAAATTCAAAATTTGTTTTCCACATTTGTCGAATGTTTAACTAGAAAATTAGAACATATTTGAAAGATAGGTAAATTATTAAATTTATTTTCACAAATTCTTTTAAAAACACCTTTTTAATAATAAAATAAGTTAATAAAACTCCGAAATTTGTACAAGTAACAAACTGCAAATTCATTTGCAGCTAAACATGAGGATATAATACGGAATCATGACAACAGAGCGCAGCATATGTTATTTATATGGGCAATAATTGTACTGTTTATAACAGGACTGTCAAACCAGTATGTCACACAAGGTTATTATAGTACAATGCAATTAGGTTTTAATCCGGACAAAATTATAAACAAAATGATACCTTTTGGGATGTGTTTGTCACTGTCCCCTCGTCATTTTTTGAAAATTCCCAAACTATTCCACTTTAGAAAATCCGCCGTTTTGAAAAAAGTAACTATAAAGCAGGCTTTGACTTAAAAATTTATATCTCCAGAAGGGAAACTCATAGAAATGTCTAATTTGTGCCATTCTCTTCTACTTTAACTGTTGTAAATAAAATTAAAATAATGTTTACCTTTAAAATTGATAAGTACATAAAACAAAATCGTTTGTTTGGTAAAAAAAAGTTTTTTTTTAAACATTATTAATATTAATTTATTTCTTGTTCCCTTATAGGTGTTACAATTTATCAGGATTATTCTTATGTTTATCTGATATTTAATCCTATAAAATATAATTTAAAACATAATCTGTCCTAATCAGACCTTTAAACCTTCAATACAGGCTAATTATTGAATTTAACAACTTGTTTTCTAAACACATGAATCTGCTCACCTTTTCAACGTAGGCCGTGAATCTCTATAAACTGCCACTGAGCTTCTTTTGTAAGTACAGTACGTTCTTGGGCTGGTTTCTCAGCTGACCAGCAGCGTCTTCCAGTTCCTGCCCGTCTGGGGAGGATGCCACTGATCCTTTTTCTATGTCACTAGCAGTTTATAGAGAGCTTCACTATCTATGTCATGCTAATGACCTAGAAGCTAAGCAGTTGCAACATTTTTTTCTATTATTTCCCAATAACTGCCACACGTCTGATATTGAAGATTTAACTGGTGCTAACATTTGACTCTCACAACAATAATAAATTATTATTACCATTAATGTGTTTTGTTTTAAAGTAAAGTTGTAATATTAAGTTTTATTTTAATTTCATAGTAGAGAAGATGGATTTCACTAAACCGGCCTCAAAGGTGATTCAAGATGAAATTAAAATTATGTCATTTTATAGGAGTTTGAAGAAATGCTTAAACTATATAATAAGGAAGCTTTGGATAGAGCATCAGGGATGAGCAAAAAAGCTTAACTCCTATTGGTCGATTAAGGACCAGATATGAATATTGCAGTTTGGAAGAATTATTACAATATTTATAACTTTATATACGAAATAATGTATTTTTAAAATGTGTAAATTAGAATGTTTTTGTTATTCATTCTATTGGGAATTTAAAATAGAAGTAGAAATGAGCAAATAGTTTAATTTTGAGAAAAATCTCCTTTAAAAAATGAGAATAGAAAAGCTGGTAAAAATTTAATTCAAGAATATATGTATAATATGAGATACTATGGGGAAGATAATAGTTGTGTAGTTCATGTATATTTGATCATGCAGTTAGCTAATAGTTGAAATTAATAAATTTTAGTCAGTATAGAAAGAGTTCGATATATGAAAATGTGGAAATGTTTTTGAAATTAGGTTTATAAGAGGGAAGTTTATAAAGTTTTAACCATTTGGAAATATAGTTTTCCCAGTAGAGTGAAAAAAAAAAAAATTAAAAATTATAATATATTTAAAGTTAAAATAAAGAAAGTATCGCATACAACAAAGATATATGGCGTAATTACGTAACAATAATTAAAAAAAGAAAACATTAAATTAGCATTGAAACTTCCATAAAACCCAGCCTAGATACTCGTAATAAAAATTGCCCTTATTAAAAACACGAGTAGCCGCCACTGCTGACAAGTACAAACAATTTATCCTTATCACTATACAAAGAAGGAGAGTAACCTCATTTGGGAGTAAATCATGCAACTAACAGCTAGAAGTGCTTCTGTAAACAATCTAAAAACACATTCTAAGTGTAGGGCTTTAGTTTTGAAGCCACAGATAAGTCTTTAAATGTTGTGGTTTAGGATGATAATCTGACTTGAGTGTGAATGGGCCTCCAAAATTAACTCCTGTTTTTACAGACTGGCTGTGAAGGAATTACGCTGGTCCTTGTTAGATCCAGAGGAATTGGTCAAGCAGTGTTTGCTTGATATTGTGTAACCGGCACATTTAATGGATTAATGTCATTTCTCTGTGGACCAATGTCCTTACATTCAGACATCAGGTTAATTTGTACGTAGTGATGTGTGAGTTCGAATTAAAATACTCGGTGAATGCGAATACCAAAATTCTCGGTAAATTCCGAAATCCTCGGATTCAAAATAAAATATTCGTAACTAGGAACAAGGAGACGATATAATAATCGTTAGAAATTTCACTGATTGGTAAAGCCGAGTTCGAATTCGATGTGCAAAATCATTCTGCGCAGATATTCGATTTCGAAGTAATAATATGAATATTGAAATCGATTAATTCGATTATCCATTTCACCCGAGTATCAACATCGCTAATTTGTAGCCGTGTTAGAATCGAAAATAGCTTTTGGCTTATAAAGTAAAGTTTTAGAGTACTTGTTTATGTATATTATAAGAAAATTATTGTTTTATTGTATAAATTTGCTTAGTGTTAAAATTTTAAATATCTATATACTTAGGATTAATTCATTAACATTGCACATATTATCATTTTTGTAATTTAAATATTTTGTTGTAGGGCCTATATAACCTATCGATTCATCTCAACATCCTTCAATATCAAAAACTGCAATATCTCTTAAAATGAGAAAGTAACTTCTAAAAAATCTATATCAAACTATTTGATTCAAGGAAATGTATATTATTACAGTTTATTGCCTCAAAATTACAGGCTCAAAATTAATGTTTTAGACCTATTTTTAACAGACTTATCAGAGAGTAAATGACTAAAATAATAAAACTTTTGTACAAAATAGTAAATCTAAGTAAAATTTTTGTAAAAGGGGAACATAGTCGTCTCTAGGAGAAATAATAGACTGCATGGCATCCAGAGACATCGGTCCCCCTGATAATACGTTCTGATTGTAGTTATATATGAATCACAAGTTCAGAAAGTAAACTCTTTGAGAACGTATAAATTCATAATTTATTTTCCACATTTGTCGAATGTTTAACTAGAAATTTAGAACATATTTGAAAGATAGATAAATTATTAAATTTATTTTCACAAATTCTTTAAAAAACACCTTCTTAATAATAAGATAAGTGGATAAAACTGCGAAATATGTGCAAGTAACCAACTGCAAATTCATTTGAAGCTAAACATTAGGAAATAATACGGAATCATGACAACAGAGCGCAGCATATGTTATTTATATGGGCAATTTACTGTTTATAACAGAAATGTCAAACCAGTATGCCATACAAGGTTATTATAGTACAATGCAATTAGGTTTTAATCCGGACAAAATTATAAACAAAATGATACCTTTTGAGATGTGTTTGTCACTGTCCCCTCGTCATGTTTTGAAAATTCCCAAACTTTCCCACTTTAGAAAAACCCGCCTTCTTGACAAAAGTAACTATAAAACAGGCTTTTACTTAAAAATTTATATCTCCAGAACGGAAACTACTAGAGAGGTCTAAGTTGTGTTATTCTCTTCTACTTTAACTGTTGTAAATAAAATTAAAATAATGTTATACCTTTAAAATGGATAAGTACTTAAAAAAATCGTTTGTTCGATAAAAAAAAGTTTTTAAAACAATAAAATGTACACTTTTGCATTTAACAATTTTTTTGTAGTTATACAAAAATTTTCTTCCTATAAAAAATTTAGAGCTTTAAAAGGCGTATCAGATTCATATATTTAATTTTCCATACGTTAACAATAAAGGCCTCAAAGAGCCTGAAACCTACAGTGTTCCTATGTAAGCGGCCGCCGCGATGCCCGTGCCGAAGCCCCAGCAGCTGGCCTTCTATATCCTATACAAACTGTAAAGTATGAATATAGTATATTGAATTAAAAAGTGTTTGTTCATAATGATTTATAACAGCGAGATATGATATTGAAATTGTAAATTGACATTTAAATATTTTTTGTGTTTTTAATTAACTGTATCCGTTTTTATCACAGTTAATTTCCATTTTAACTGTTGCATGACAAAAAGTAATGATGTACATATTTATTTATTTATTGGCCATTACAACATTTTAACATGTCGGTAGCATTGGAAAAATTAAAAAACATAATATTGATATTTAAATTACCAACTAATACGACAAAAACAAAAAAATTAATTTAATAAAAGTTTATCAACCCAGTTTAACTCCATCGGATTTCAAACTTATAGTCATGTATAAATTATGTCTAAAATATTTTGACACTAATTTTGACAACATAAATATCCATAATAAATAGGGAACAACATAATTATCCACCTATTTGTGTTAATGGAATGGACTGGTGAATATGGGATGGGAGAGGTGGGAGGGGGGTTGTAACTCACTCACCTGTCAGCACCTGTCGCTTATTTGGTTAGTATTGTCCTTGCGCGGCTCGAGAAATAACAACTGTTATCTCAGATGTTATTGTACGAGTTTAATCCGTGATGGAGTGTGTGATTTGTTGTAGAAGGGATGGAGATTTAAAAGTTGTTAATAAAGGTATTGAAAAAATTAAGGAATGTTAGCACCAGTTAAATCTTCAATATCAGACGTGTGGCAGTTATTGGGAAATAATAGAAAAAAATGTTGCAACTGCTTAGCTTCTAGGTCATTAGCATGACATAGATAGTGAAGTTCTCTATAAACTGCTAGTGACCTAGAAAGAGGATCAGTGGCATCCTCCTCAGACGGGCAGGAACGGGAAGACGCTGCTGGTCAGCTGAGAAACCAGCCCAGGAACGTACTTACAAAAGAAGCTCAGTGGCAGTTTATAGAGATTCACGGCCTACGTTGAAAAGGTGAGCAGATTCATGTGTTTAGAAAACAAGTTGTTAAATTCAATAATTAGCCTGTATTGAAGGTTTAAAGGTCTGAATAGGACAGATTATGTTTTAAAAATTATATTTTATAGGATTAAATATCAGATAAACATAAGAATATTCCTGATAAATTGTAACAACTATAAGGGAACAAGAAATAAATTAATATTAATAATCTGAACCACCTAATTTGTATCATTTATTTTATTTGAACCTGTAGAGTATGATTATAGGAGAAAACCTAGAATTCATCACAAGACCTATACCAAACTATGTTCAAAAATTCATAACGTTAGGCTTCTTGGACCCAGAGATATGCTTAAAGGGTAAAAACACTCTTGGAGTGGAACATTTTCAAAACCCTTTCTTAGTACGCGTCTATAGACTTATCCCAAACCATGTTAACAAAATTCATAGCTCTAGGTTTCTTGGGTCAGAGATTTCGTGATTAGTCAGTGGGTTTTGACTTATATATATAGACTTACCTTCCCAGACCTAGTAAAGGAACTAACCTAGTAAAGGCATAGGTGTGGTAATGTATATATAAATATATTGACCTTCCCTTAGTTCTTTAACTAGGTCTTTTAGGTAGTTTGACAGTTCTCATAACAGACGTGACTGATAAGACATTCAATAGATTCACAAGTTATGATGCGTAGTAACTTAACTGAACTAACCTCAAAAACTCAAGATATCGTCCTGTAAAGTAGCTTGGTTTCGACAGAAATAATGGATTTCGGTAATCCAAAGTTGTCCAGCGTAATAAAGAATGATCTAATTGTTGCAAAAGGAGGTAGGTCAAACACGAATTGCATAAATTTCACTATTAAATCCAAAAACAGAAACACATGTTTACCGTTAAAGAGTGTATCCCCACTCGATCAAATAATTCTGATTTCTTCAACGATCAGCTGTTTTTTTTCTGGGTTGATTATAGTTATCCTTACTCTTTTTAATGTGGATTTTCTTTTTATTATAAATTTTTAGGTTAGTTTAAATTGTATTGCGTATGAATAATAGTTTTCAATTTGTAAACAAAACAAAGGCGACCTTACTTTACCTGTTATAGAAGTAATTATTAGTTCATTGTATAATTTATTTATGTAATTATGTAACCTAATATATCAAGGCCCGATGGAAACTAGTAATATACAATTTTATCGTTACATTTACATCTCCTGATTTTAGATTCAAACATTTCTATCCGTCTATAAATAAACAATACGGTGCAATCTACTAAGAAAATAATATTATCATAAATAAATTATATCACATAGCTTCAACTCTTTAAATTTAAAATATCTCTTTTTTTTAAATTCATATTAGATTGGAATATAAACTGTCCAAGAAATGAAACTAATAGCCTAGAGGGCAGTTCATTAGTCGCTAATTTAATTTTAAATTGCGAATATTTCACTCAAATATTATGGTCAACAGAAGTTGAGTATTGCAGGTAAAATGCAGACAATGGAATAGTGGAAACAGTAGCTCATTGGAGAAGTGATACACTCTTAGACTCCTTACACTAGACTTACCTATTAATTGGTCTAACAACTCGTCTATCGGCACAAGAAGGATTTTGCTGCTGTTTGTATCGGAAGCGTAAGTTGATTTAACGGAGGAATTTCGTAGATCATTTCCATCAATCTGGAAAATAAAAAAATACATTTTTTTTTAAACTTTACGTGTTGCTTAACGATTTGCTAAAAATGAATTTACAATATATATATATATATATATATATATATATATATATATACGAAAAAAGTACCTAATTTTCAGTGTAGAATTAAACAATAAGCTTATTTACTTCTATTTTAAAAATTATTACCTTATAATGGAATATTTATATTTATATTATTGTTTGTTCGGACATTTGCCTATAATTTGTCTATAAGAAACAATACACGAAGTTTCGAGAATATAAATCAACTCCCGTTATCAAGTGCCTAACTTACAAACTAAAACCTGCTTACAGAACACCCGCCTAGATGTTCAGAAACTAAACCTAATGAAAAAACACCCAGGACAAACCCTCAACGGTCAAGAACTAAAAAGAAACTCACATGTGATCAGGAAACCACAAGTCAAAAGAGATCATGAACGGAGTACACAGCAGCTGACAAATACCAACCAAAATAGGTCACAACCACAGTCACAGAACAACTAACGGTCGTGAAACAATCTGCCAACTAGGAGGGGGAGGAGTTAAGAAACCGGTAGTTATCGCCTACAGCGTCCTCTCTTTTAATTTCCTAGCCTATGAACGCGTTATAATTCCTTCGCTTTCAACAGTTAAAACTTCAGCCTTTGTGTTTTCTTTAAGATTCTGTTTATTTTCAATTTTAAGATCATTTTAAATAAGAGGTAACCACAAGAGCCGTATTTCTATACTAGTTTGGCTGATTGGGTTGTCCGTTATTTTTATGTATGAGGCTTCTTTAAGAATTTACTTGTTTAATTAGTAATTTACTTATTTCAAATTTAATTAGTATGGAATTAATTTTGTTGTTAGCTTTTTTTGTAGATGATTTGAACAACAATTTTTTACTAGATTGCGGTAGACAAAAACTCTAATAGACTTTCCGTACCAAGTTTGTTACTCAAGTTATTATGAAACACAGCTACCTCGCCTTCGTCAAAGCTCTTCGTGTACTCTCAATGTTTCCCCATATCTAGGGCTACTAAGCACTGAAGTCTGAATTTTCTGGGTATAATTTTTGATGTCATTCACGTAGATTGTCGGCCCAGTACAGGACGTTCATTTTATTAGTATGTCTACTTTAGTTCTGAAGGTACACCTCATCCTTCACAAATAGGTTTTCAAGACATTATATGTTTCTTAACGATCTGTCCATTTTATGGATGATTATTGATACGATAACATGGAAACATCTTTAAGGGGGGGCGGGGGGAGATCCCTTGAAAAATTATTTCTGAAGGACGAGGTATTCCTTTCAGAATTAAAGTAGACGTTCGTTACTGGGCAGACAATCTACGTGAAGGACATCAAAAATTACTATAACCGGATGGGAACAATGTAAAGCTAGTTTAGCATTGTAATTTAATTTGTACGATGTTAGAAACTTTAATTTAATTTGTACGATGTTAGAAACTTTAATTTAATTTGTACAATGTTAGAAACTTTAATTTAATTTGTAAATTGTTGGTAACTTTAATTTAATATGTACAATGTTGGAAACTTTAATTTAATTTGTAAATTGTTGGAAACTTTAATTTAATATGTACAATGTTGGAAACTTTAATTTAATTTGTACAATGTTGGAAACTTTAATTTAATTTGTACGATGTTAGAAACTTTAATTTAATTTGTACAATGTTAGAAACTTTAATTTAATTTGTAAATTGTTGGTAACTTTAATTTAATATGTACAATGTTGGAAACTTTAATTTAATTTGTAAATTGTTGGAAACTTTAATTTAATATGTACAATGTTGGAAACTTTAATTTAATTTGTACAATGTTGGAAACTTTAATTTAATTTGTAAATTGTTGGAAACTTTCATTTAATATGTACAATGTTGGAAACTTTAATTTAATTTGTAAATTGTTGGAAACTTTAATTTAATATGTACGATGTTAGAAACTTTAATTTAATTTGTACAATGTTAGAAACTTTAATTTAATTTGTAAATTGTTGGTAACTTTAATTTAATATGTACAATGTTGGAAACTTTAATTTAATTTGTAAATTGTTGGAAACTTTAATTTAATATGTACAATGTTGGAAACTTTAATTTAATTTGTACGATGTTATAAACTTTAATTAATTTGTACGATGTTAGAAACTTTAATTTAATTTGTACAATGTTGGAAACTTTAATTTAATTTGTAATATGTTGGAAACTTTAATTTAATTTATAAGGTAGGTTTAGAGCGGTTTTATGTAACAAATGTAATTTAAAATGACAAAATCCAAATTATCCACTTGCATTTTACACATCAATTAAAATTAATATAAGAATTTTATTGCTACGCAATTAGATTGTAAGTTTATTCGAATGTTTTATTCAAGTTTTATTTTATGTTTCAACTTGTGAAAAAGTTAATTTTTTAATGAAATATCTAATGATTCTAACAAAAACCTCGCAAATAGAAATAATATATACATACTATCAAATCATTTACCCTCATACTTATGATCCTAGAGAACTGACAGATGGAAGACGGAGAATCTGCGAGAGGAGGTCCAACAGTCTTAACACAACCGCTATACCCGGTCTGTTCTGACAAAATTCTGACAGCTGAAACTTCCAGTGTTTCATTGTTTTCCACAAGTCCTGGAACAATCCGTAAATGTCACAAGTGAATGTCTTTGTCCGACACCTTGTTTTTATACACTCGCTTCATTTTACAAAACAATTTAAACAGCTTTACTTTTAACTAAAACTTATAAACTAAAAAATAACTAACCATCGCTGGTTCGAGAAATTTAGTATTGTTTTATAGATATAAATTATGTAATGTATGTAAAACGTATATTAAGACTACATAATATATTGAGTTATAAAGTGTAAACCGGTAAAGATTTTTTAGAATCTCTTTATCGGTTGCAAAACAACACACCTTCCAAAGTGGTTCACACCTGGATATCACACATTTTAGAGAAGAAATTATTTTAAAAAAACCTAATCAAACAGAAAAGGCCAAGATGTCATTAAATAGAGAAAGTGTCTTACAGGTTTTACTTCTCACATAGGCTTATATACGTAGTATAAAGAAAGTTTTGTAATGGGTCAAAAACCAGTTAGTTCGTTCAAAACGCGGGGTAACATTGTTCAATTCATGTCACGAATGGAGACTACTTTCATTATACGTTTTTTGGGTCGCTGATTCCGAAAATCGAGGTCACGAAACCCCAAAGTAGTGGCGTCACCCCTAAAAATGCAAAAACACCCCTTTTAATGGTTTTTTTTTTCAATAATCTAATTTAAAATATTAAATAACTTTATGAAATGACCTTATATTGATACTAATTTGTATTTTTAGTGAGATAATGTTAAATTGAGCCAAAATTTACTCTTAGGGTAAAAAAAGAATTGAGCCATAGGGGTAGAAAAAAGAGTGACATTCATGATAAATTGTTTTGTTACTTTTTGCATTAGGTTTGATAATTTAAAGTAACAAACAATCATTTTACAACTAAAATAATATTTTCATCCCTTAAGAAATAAAAACTACATCTGAACTACCCCCTTCAGGAATTTAACAATAAGAAAGTGAAAAAATAAAACATTTCTCAACTTTTTTTCATGTGATTTAAATTACATTTTTGTAACTCCAAAGGAGATTTAGGATTATTTTTAATCCATAAAGGGATGAAAATATGTTTTTACTCCTAAAATGTCTATTTATTCGAAATATAAAACAAAATGTAAAAAAGACTTTTTTACGTACTTTTTATTTGTTTTACCCTCAAAAGGGTGAAAATAATTTGCGATATTTTTTTAACACTAACTAATTGTAAACAAAAAATGCAAAAATATATCAAAAAGTAACGAAACTAATTTTATCACGAATTTTCCCATTTTTTCTACTAAGGTTGTGGTTTTCAACCCCTATAATTTACCGTAAGAATAATTTTTTGCTCAATTTAAACATTATCTCACTAAAAGTAAAAATTATTATTAAAATAAGGTCATTTCATAAAGTTATTTAAGACATTTAATTAGATTATTAAAAAAAAAAAAAAAAAAACATTAAAAGGGGTGTTTTTGAAATTTGTAGGGGTGACGCCACTACTTTGGGATTCGTGACCTCGATTTTGGGAATCGGCGACCCAAAAAACGTATAATGAAAGTAGTCTTTATTGACTTTAACAATGTCAGGCCACGTTTTGAATGAATGAACTAAGTGTCGAGTTTTCACTGAAATTACTGAGTGCGAAAAGAGAGTTTTATGAATGAAGTAGGCCTATTGTTGTCTAGCGTCTGTCGTCCTTGCAGTGCTCTACACATCAAATGACTCAGAGTTGGTATGTGGGCAAGTATTTCAGTCATATCTCAGGACTTTTTTCATTTCTTCGATAACTCAAAATCAATAAAACAAAATTTTTCAAAATCGATTCTAACTAATTTAATAAAATTTTGCTAAAATTTAGCTCGTAAGAATACAAACAACACATCGACTTTTATAGATGCTGGTTCGTGAATTATCGGTAAAAACAAACAATAATTGCCATAGTAGATTATCATAAAGGACGTGATTTCTCAATATTGGCTCTAGCGATTTCATTATATTTTTGGTGAAATGCGAAGATAAATGACCCAAACTAATCTGGAAAATTGCGATATTTAAAATTACCGTAAAATTATTTAAAGAATAATTTTTAAAAAACGAAGAAAATTGATCGTCGTCGATTTTGATTGTGAATGGGTGTGTGAGATAGTTTGTGCAATGTTATTGGGCGGTTTATTTATATTAAAAATATACAAATAATACAATGTCTATATCATAAAGTTATATATATACGCACATGAAAATATAGATTACTTTATGTTTATTATGATATTATATAATTCTGCTTGAACATAATTAATTAATTTTAAGTACATTTCTGTGACACTCCTAACGTCCTCTGATGCGTTTTTCCAAAGCTATTTACTTACTCTTCTGAATCATTTTATTTATGAGTATTAAAACTATTCCATTACCTCTATCGGCTTTTGTGATCAAAGTGTCATTTTCTTTTATAGTTCGTTTTAATTTTCTCATTATCTTTCTTTCTCAATCATTTTTCTTTATTTATTTAAGTGTCGTTTTATTGTTTTCTCTGCCGTTAAATGTCTTGCATGTGATTGTTCTTCTTTAGATAAGAACGCCCATCATTTACTTGAGTTATTTAAAAAATAAATAAATAAATAATTGAATGATTTGATTAAAATAAATAATCCCGTTAACAGCTGCTATTTATAATTATATATTTTTTTAAAGTTCCAAAAAGAATAACAACAATATCATTTAATTGAATAAATAGCTGGCGTTTATTTAATAAAAGAATAATGGAGGCCTGCAGGGTGAAGTAAATAAATGGTAATAACTATAGCTTGCTACTATTTACTAGGTAGAATTAGCACGTTCTAATTCTAATTAGAAACGTCTAACACAATAGGTAGAATTAGTCTAATTCTAATTCTAACACAAACAAATGCGAGTGTTAAGGTAGTATTAACACTTTCTAAAATCCAGATATACAAACAAATGCTATTGCTAGTATTAGCACTTTCTACAATACAGTTGAATAAACAAATGCTAGTGCTAGGGTAGTATTAGCACTTTATAAACTCCTGTTGAATAAAAAATTCTATTGGTAGTATTAGCACTTTCTACAATACAGTTGAATAAACAAATGCTAGTGCTAGGGTAGTATTATACTTTTTAAAATTCAGATATACAAACAAATGCTATTGCTAGTATTAGCACTTTCTACAATACAGTTGAATAAACAAATGCTAGTGCTAGGGTAGTATTAGCACTTTATAAACTCCTGTTGAATAAAAAATTCTATTGGTAGTATTAGCACTTTCTACAATACAGTTGAATAAACAAATGCTAGTGCTAGGGTAGTATTAGCACTTTATAAACTCCTGTTGAATAAAAAATTCTATTGGTAGTATTAGCACTTTCTACAATACAGTTGAATAAACAAATGCTAGTGCTAGGGTAGTATTAGCACTTTATAAACTCCTGTTGAATAAAAAATTCTATTGGTAGTATTAGCACTTTCTACAATACAGTTGAATAAACAAATGCTAGTGCTAGGGTAGTATTAGCACTTTATAAACTCCTGTTGAATAAAAAATTCTATTGGTAGTATTAGCACTTTCTACAATACAGTTGAATAAACAAATGCTAGTGCTAGGGTAGTATTATCACTTTATAAACTCCTGTTGAATAATCAAATGCTATTGGTAGTATTAACACTTTCTACAATACAGTTGAAATGATCAAATTCTATTGCTACTATTTGCACTTTCTACAATAGGCTAGAGTTGAAATGATCGAATTTGCAAAAACCAGATATATGTACCGAAACAAACCAGCTAAAACTTTTGTCTTTCTATTAATAATATTTCGTTTCAGATGGCTACTTACAAAATTTAATTTGTGTACAGGAAAACTACGTACATCATGAACACAAATAAAAAAGGCTTCTGGTCGGTAATTAAAGTAAAATAATAATAACAATTACCCACTATAAAGTAATTAGTATTTATGTTTATAAAACTACTCTGCTCTATCCCTGTTCATTTCCATTCCCATGGAGCTCGTTATATTACCCCGGAATAAATATTCACCAATAGAAATGGAATATTCTTAAGTATTTTTTTATTTATTTTATGTTCACATTACATCTGGTTTAAATTATGACACCATCATTTCAGATTGATAAATTGTTAAACTTTTAACGTATAACATTTAATTAAAAATTACAAAACACTTTCAATAAAAAATAAATCACAATAATAACACACACAAATAATGAAAAGAGATTACATTGAAAATATCACTGTTTTTCTAATTCATACTACGAGTCTGTCAAATATTCAAAAATAGATTACTAAACATAAAGTATTCTTCATTAAATAAGAAAATATTTTAAAATATAAATTTATAAAAGTTTTTGTAAGTTTGTTAAATAGTTTTATGCCACTAAATGTGAGCTTTGTTCAAACAGTTTAAGATTATGGATAATGGAAGTGGTTTTTATTTGTTTTATCGTGCACATGAAACGAACAACTATACAGTATCACCGAAAACAGTGTGCAGTGATTTAAAGGTAAAATAATTAAGCTTATGGTCCAGGTAAACTATTTGTATATCAAAAGATACAGAAAATAATCAATTTTTATGTAAGTTTTAATATTAGCACTATTTCAATACCACATCAAGCTATCCGAAGAAAACTTTAACAGAAGTACAATCGGGTGCAATTCAGGAGATAATTGTAGGGGAAGTAGCCTACTGTCCTTTGAAGATGAAGATACCGCACCTAAATTCCATAACTCCTATCTAGAGATACATAATGTCACTCTGATACAAGAACCTTGTGTGAAGAATTGCAGGGCTATCCAATAAGAGGCGAAAGGTTTTGGATCCAAAATTCCTGGGGTACTGATGTTGGAAGAGCTAATTAGTGGATTAATTAAACTCGTTAGGGGAACAAATCTGCTAAGCTAGAATGAGGAGGCTTTAGTTGTACAATATGCCATAGGTCGCAGTGCCAGGGCTGATCTCTAAACGGCCCTTTAAACTCCAAACATAATCAATCAATCACCTGAAATAAATGTGACCTCTTTGACTTTGTTACTAAAGATAGGTAATCACGGTTTGTTTTTTGGTAATCTCTTTCACTATTGAGGGATTGCTTCTATTTTGAAGTTATATTTTTCAAATTATTGAGGAAAGCCCATTTTTGTTAATTTTGGACTTCAGAGGGTGAGAGGACAGAGGTAAGTTAAAAATTTTCAATGGGACATACAATCATGCCATAAATTATTTTAAATGACTTCATGACATCCTCACTACAAAGTGTCGCTAACCGTGATTAGCAATCTTAATAACAGAGTTAAAGGGTGGTGCAAGTTCACTGTATCAGGAAAAGTGCTTACGGAACATTCCGTATATTTTAAAACATTATGTGGAAAAATCTGGTTCGTTAGGAAAATGAAATTCTTGAATATGGAATTACTTGTAAATACCTGTTGGCATTTCAATAGTGTAGTTCCTTAGATGTGGCCTGTATTGCTTAATGAGTACAATACAGTCATGGTATAACGGTTTATAATAAAAACCCAGTATGGAAACTCTGTCTATCCTTTCACACTCCTTGTAAGACTTTGAAAATCTTGAGTTTGAGCTGAAATCAAAAAATATTTTTGTTTAATAAAATTTAAAACAAACAGATTTAGATATTTTTACATTATAAAATATCTTTAGAGTCGATATTGTATTATAAATGCAAAAGAAATCTTTGAATATACTTGTTGCGGATTTTGATTGTTTTATTTAATTAACACATGTAACCGAGACACTGACTGATACGCGAATTTATTTTTGGATTTTTTGTGTATCCGCTGATTGCTGACCTAGACATCATTTAAACTATCATAGGCTCATTGTAGAACCTAGATGAAAATGACCTACCGAAACACGGTTTGAAACGCCCGCAGTTTAGAAATATTCCGACAATTTGTTTGTAATAGCAATAACGAAACCTAACTTACGAAAAGTTTATTAAAATTCTACTAAATCAATTAAAATCTTAGATGCTAAAGTTATTATTGTTACTTTTTTTTTATAGTTTTGGTATTAAATTTGTTAGTAAAGCGGGTTTTGGGGGGGGGGGGGATTATAAACATTGAAACCGATGACGTTTCTACTTATTCACGAAACAACAGAAAATACAAAACTCACCATTTGCTTGGTTTAGGACTGCTTTGTTATCAAAGCAATACATATTTCTCACCATGGATTCTGATGGTGGAACCAATTTCGTTGATGCCGCTTCTAAACTGATTAAAATCATGCAAAACACGTTTAATGAGTCAAGTTAAAAAAAAAACTATTGATCCCTTTGACAAAAAGGGTCGGATTTTAAAAAGCTGTGTGAAAAACATCATTTGAATAGTTTCTGTCAAATTTAATTAAAGTATCCACCAAAATAGAAGCTATACTACATTCAAGACCACTTACTCCATTATCTTCGGACCCGCCGAATTAGGTGTTTTTAACTCCAAGTCAATTTTTAATTCGACAGATAATTGGTGCAATAAAAGATAATTTTCCAAAAAAAAACCGGCAACACATACAACTGTTTACTTAACGAATTTGGAAACCTTGAATTGTATAGTTTTTCAACAACGTCTGAAATAGACAAAATACAAGTAATATCAATGTTTGTGATTTAGTTTTGATAAATGAATCTATTCACGACCACTATCGTGGCCAATGGGACGAGTTGTGTCAATAACACCCGTCACGTTGTAAGCCTGAAAACTATGTATGGATTCTTTGCACGTTTTTCTGTTACCCATGAATTCAAGAACGTCTTGTACAAATCAGTACAAAAGAAAAAGCCTTTATATTTTGTGTTGTTTTTCGCATGATCTTTTACCTGAATTTCTTTACTTATTTCTCAGCTCTTTAATCTCACGCCTCTTGACGCGTTTCGGATATACTCCTTTCTCAAAACACTTAATAGTACTGATCATGCTACCGTTGGACTCGTTATTTTAAGCAACTCGGTCTTTCCACTCTTCCCCCCATCCTTTCTTCCTGTCTAAAACTATCTTCCTGTCCTTTGGCCTATCTAAAACTCGTTTAACTTGTTTCTGATTAGTCACTCCCCCCCCCTCTCTCTCTCTCTACCCATTTTCCCGGTCTCTTGCCTCTCCCTTTTGAAAAACCTCTTCAACTTTTTTAAAAATAACGTCTTCTTGTGAATTTATTTGTTCATTAATAATTTTGTGTCTTTTTAATTGTGATTTGTATATTTCCATATTTTCTAATATATTAAACTCTTTCCCCTTTTCTTCATATTGTAAAATTTTCATGGATTCCTTCATTTCTCTAGGTGTATGGCCTTCTCTTATCAAATGTGTGACATAATTAGAATCATTCTTTTCATATTTAAAAGATTTTATAATTTTTTAAATCTAGTTATAAATTTTCGCCCTGTCTGTTCGATATATTATGTTGCATTACAATTACATTTGACTGGTAATTAGATTACAAAATTTTACATCTTGAAAATGAGATGGGTTGATTGATTTATTCATTGAGTTGTCACATAACCTCAAAGTTTAGGGCCTACACCAGCCTATTTAAAAACATGTATGGAAACGTTTGATGGATTTTAACGAAACTTTTGAAAGATTATTCGTGTGAAGATTAACAACCGTGCTAAATTTTGAGTCAAAATATTTTTAACATAATCTACAAAATGCATTTTTCGGGGAAAAAAAGAAAAGGAAAAAAAAATGAGACTTGTAGATATAACACAAAAGTCACACAAGTCTTTTTTAATTGTAGCTTCTTCAAAGTACGTTGCGAATGAAAAGTCGATAGACCTACAATGTAAGTAAATTTATATTAGTAAAAAAAAAAAAAAATTCAACTCTGTACAACCTTTTGGTTTGTTACCATCCATTCTTCCCGGAAAATGCGTTTTTAGATTATGTTTCATAATTTTTAACTCGAAATAGAGCGTTGTTGTTGATTTTTACAAGAATCATCTTTACCTAAAGATTCATTAATATCCATGAATAATGTCTATACTTTATAGCTAAACTGTTTAAAATAGGCATGTGTAAACTTTAAGGTTATATAACAACTCACTGAATAGACTGATCAACTTCTCATTTACATTATAATTTAATAAAGAACAAATTTGTTAATAATTAACTTTTTCGAAGGAGCTATAAAAACGGAGACATTAAAAAATAATAATAATAAAAGATACCATTTTACAACTTAAATTGTTAATACAAAATTATGCTTGTTTGTATAACGTTTCAAAGAACCGATTTAAGGAATAAATTGCACCCCCAGACTAAAAGTGTTTTATGTTTTATTTTATTCGATTTTCAAATTTAGAATGAAAAATGAATTTCATCAACTTTGATCTTAGAGAACAATTATTTATAATAATAACAATTTGTATTTCAGGGATAAAACAGAAAAGGAACATTATTAATTCTGAGAAACAAATCAATAGAAATGATATCACATGCTATTCTAATCCTTTATAATACCTGTTGTACTCTTTGTTGTTGATATTAGCAAAGTTATCTTGTGGTGAATAATCATTGGAGCGAAATTCCAGTTCAATACAAGTGCAACTATTGTTCGGTAGATGTCGTGCGGTGTTCGCGTTTTCCATATTCCTGTTGATAAATAATGTTTTAACGCAGAGATCTCAACACAGACTGCAAACAAAGACAGAACACGAAGAACACACAGCTTTGACGTGGAGATAACCCTCCAAGACCTACTAATCTAGTTTTTCCCATTTAATGCGAAATAATATCTGACACATTGATTGCAAAACAATTGAAGAAATTTCACAATATTTCATTAGTTCAATCTCTTTCATAATATAAACGGAAAACGCACAAAAAAAAAATAATAATAATGAGAAGATAATGTAGTTACATTGCTTTGAGAATAAAAACAAAATTTCAAATCTACAATCGGATTTTTAAAGGAATTTATCATTTTGCCAGAAGTGTAAGCAAGGTTTAATTTTGGAACATTGGGGCAATCCTTTACGTAAGCCTTATTTATCTCCTCAAAATGAAACTGAAAATTAAAAAAAAAAAAGATTTATACTTAGATTAATTTTAGGAATAATTTTTTAATTTTTAATTTGTATTATTCGATTGAGAAAATTATGTAATTTATTAAATTGTTTGTGAAATATAAAGTATTGCTATTTCAGTAAATATGTACAAAATTTTACTTTTATTTGAAAAAATGTCAAAAATAAGTGTTGTAGCTAGTTTAATTTAACACAATTCAGCTACTTTGTTAAATTGCTTGCATAATATTATTTTTTTAAAGTAAACACATTGAACAAATTCCTCGAATAGGTGGCCTGTGAGACTGATAGGAAATTTCCAGTATTGTAAATAATTTGTGAAAAACTATCGCGCTCTTCATCGCCTTAACAAACACAGAGCATAAAATACTACTTAACACAAAATCAACAACCTTAATCAACCAAAAATCAAACAACAATAACAAGATTAAAATCTCAACTTTACCGACCCCTTCCACCACAGCCAAATCAACCTTCCTTTCATCATTCACACCTTAATTTAAGAAGATAAGGTATACGAAAAGAGACTCCTAGCTCTCGAATACTCTAATAGCGTCAGGGTCGAAAGAGAACAAGAGTTGATCAAGAGAGGCCTGATAGGAAAGATGAAAGAGAGGGATATAACCCAAGAATAGATGAAGATAGATATATATTCAGCTAATATGCCTCAAAATTACCACCTCCATACTCCATATAAGTGAACCCTTGAGGGTAATATTAAAAATAAAAGGTTGCAGCAAGAATAATATATCACCATTCTGAAACTACTCATTAAATTATATAAAATGATCATCTCATTCTTGTGTTTGGTAGTTTGTTTTGTTATTTGTATTTTTTTAAAAATTAATGGGAAGAAGAAGAGACAAAATATTTTTATGTGTGTTGTTATTTTTATATTTAATTTTGTAATGTTATTCTAATTTACTACCACTTAGGAGCAGAATGATATTTGTATTTTAATATATTGTTTTTGTAATATCGTTTGTGAAATTTATTTCAGTCAAAGGATGAGACCTAATATTTGTACATTATTGATATAAAAGGAATCCAGGGTTAAATCTAGACCTGAGCAGTAAAAATAACTAAGACTATATATATATATATATATATATATATATGTGATAAGGAAAACCAAAAAAAACTACAAAATACAAGGAGTGTCAAACACAAAGTTGAAATGAGAACCTACACTGGTTCTTATGAGATAAGTTTTAGTTTCCAATATACCCCTAGGCTAGGATGGAGTTTTTCACATTTCTAGTGTTCTAGTTTTATAGCTTATTAATGGGAGTTTATTCATACCTTCAAAACATCATGTATTAGTGAGAAATTTATAATGCACAAAAGATAATAATATGAATAATACATCAATAAGTAAAATAAAAACTTTAAAACCAGAATTTGTAAGTGTGTTAAAAAAGGAAACAAAACAAGAACAAGTTAATAAAAAGGTAGTAATATTAATGATTATTATGACTAAAGACTGTCAAACTCTAGCAGAGGTTTTAATGATGACAGTGATGCTAGTTTTAAAGTGATTATTTTTTGTTTTGTCCTTGTGTTAAGAGTTTGTTACTTACATTTTAAATATTTATTTAATAGAAATTAAAGAATTTATAGGTTTAAATAATTGGATGAAAATAGTAGCTACAGATGGTATCTCCGTATTTAAATGTGTGTTCTATAAAATAGGAAACAAATTTAGATAAGGTCAACAGGACCTATTATCTAAGTAGAAGTTTTGTTCCCAAGGTTTGCAACAACATATTTCCTTGTTTACAATTTAGTTTCGACCAGTTTGCAAAAACAAGTAACCATCAAATTACAAATTTGATTTCTTCCTCTCTCCTACTTAAGATTTAGCAGGTGCACCAAAAAAAAAATTGGTTTACATGCCAGTACTAGTCTGTATACAGTTGAAATTTTGACCACAACTTTTGAACTAAAATTTGATTTTTATTCAGTTTTAGAAATTAACCCTCCAACTGTCAAAGACCCGAAATCGTACCCATTCTCCCGGACAAATAGAAAAGTTTTTTTAACCTTTCAAGTAAGCTTATAAACTACTTCGTACACTTCCATTTTTAACACCAACAGAGCCCAAAATTTGCAATACTTCACTCATATATGAATTTAGGAATATCCAGAGGAGGCTAAACTTTTTGAAAAGTACCCACTTTTTTTATAATTTGTTTTATTATTGTTATTATTAGAGTAAATTACTTTATAAAGCAAACAAACAGTACTTTTATTATTCCTATAAAATCACCACATCAGACATACATAACACTGATCTATACTACCCCTATTCCAATTCCACAGATTAGATATAGACTTGCATACTTAATACAGTTCCATTCACAGAAGCTACACGCATACAACTTACTTAATTATACTATAATCATATTCATGCACACTTCCCGGAGTTTGGCCTCAACTTTAAAAGTCACTCTGTATATAAAACACACACAGAGGACAGATGTTTGGAGTTTTGCAAATATCTTCAAGCTTAAATATTTAAATATGATTCAAAAGATGCATTTTATGGTCATTATAGACAAGTGAAATTACATATAAATTAAAAAATTATGTTTCAAGTTGATCTACATATATTGTGTATATTTAGATTATAAATTTATTCAAATCTACTGAACTGCAGATTTAAAATTTTTGTGACACAGATGCCGTACGACCAAACAGACTTTGTGTGTACTTTTCTTCATTACACTAAAAAACCCAACTAGAAGTAAAAAATTATTAAATTAATTTCAACATATAGAAATGTCACTACGTAACTCAAATTTATTTAACTAGAATTATTATTATTGCATTAAAAGTCAGAAAGCCACACATTTACAAAATAATAAGCACATGTTATGCTATTTTGATATTCATATCTGGGAGAGACCACTATCGTAATAGTCACAGTTCCTAATAGAAATCTCCAGCCATCGGAGATGTAAGTGGTTTAGGATGTCCTCAACTTTATGCCCCTATCCTTATGTATGGTTGTGAATGCATATGATCATTGAGGTGATTTTCTTGCGTAGTACACTGAGGTAAATTTTTAGTCTTTTGAGTGTTACAATACTTTAAGGGATAAATATTCATGGTATAAAAAAATAACATTTAAATTAATTAGTACATAGTTATTAAAATTACATTGCCAAAATCTAACGTAAGAATGTAACATTAGAAAAAAAACTCGAGTGAACGTACAAGAGTAAACACCGGTCAATCGACTTTGTCCGTGTAACGTATTGAACAAAACGGATATGTTGGAATCCCAGGACCAATAAAAAACTACCAGCTTGGAACTTCTCGGGGCAGAACTTATAATTTGGAAGAAAATGTGGACAGTCAAAAAGAAGGAGGAAACGAGAGATAGTGTGTAGTGATCAGGGGTGTGAAAAGAAATGAGTGTTGACATGAAGTGAATTTGGATGCTGAAAATTGGACATCATATATACTGAGTAAATTAAGTTATAATAATTTTAGATGTCTGTGGTCCCAAAGGTATATGTATTGTTATCAAATTTATAATAGGCAAAATTTAAATAGAGACAGATCGAAATAATAATGGTTTCAAATTCATAGATTGTATTTGTTTGATAAGCTATTTGTCTCTTTATAAATAACTGAATATCAATCTAAATTTAATGCATTTTAAATTATTTTGCATATGGTTTTCATTTATAATACCTATTTATAAATCAGTAAATTATATAAGATATTTTTAATTCTAAAGGGTTATCATTAGAGTACTTCTAGATTTACCCCAGTTGAGATAGTTGAGTAAAGTGGGAATAATAAAGTATGAATATTTATAAATTTTGACATTAACAAACACAATATTTGCAACAACACATTAACATCTAGGAAAAAGTCTTCGTTGTAGTGGATTAATGTATTGATATAGGTCTTTGCCCTTTGCTTTATGGGTGTGATGCAGTACAATTTACTCACCAAATAGAATTTCCGGCCCTCAGTTTTATATTTGTGGCTGAGAACTTACATCATAAATTTCTGATACTTTCATAAAATGCACAATAACATGATAGTTTGTTAAATTAATTTCCTGAACCCTAAACTTTGAAATAGTGAACATTTTTTAGATATTCTTTTTTTTACTAATGTATCGATAACATTTACCATAAAAATCTTGCTGAATACTCATTTTATATAGTGGGATTTCATGCTTAAAGAGGGAGCCATAACTCCTCCCTAAATCTCTGCAGATACCTAAATCTCTACATTATGACTAAAAATTCCCACCATACTCATTTTTATGACTATGGAAGGATGTTATAAAAATTGTAAAATGGCTGATCAGTATAAGGTGTATGTCTATATAAATTCCACGATAAATTACTTTCTGTAAAAAATTCAGTTTTATATTGTATTGAACCTATATTGTGTTATGTTATCATTTTTATTGCCTTACATATACTGTACAGGATTTTAATGTCATAAGCAAAACTCAAGCTTAGAATTAATTCATTTAGTACTTGTAAAAAGGAAAAGGGATATTTAATAACGTTATATCAAGGGCCTATGAAATTAATCTATTGCACTAGGATCTACACAGATATTATAACTAACATATGACTAAGGTAAAATATTGTTGCCTGTTGTTTGGTCATGTAGTGTAGAGTGGATATGTAGTGATGACACGACCTATGATATCCTTTATTGTATGGGTTTTTTTAAAACTAGAGACCTGTGGAAGTTATGGGCTAAAATAATGAGTTCTATTTACGAGAAGTGTCTATTAAATAATAAGACTGTGTTTCTACCTCGTATAGAAAGCAGTGAGACCTGAATGTGAGCTCTTTAGCAAAGATCTTCGACGTATGACTTACATGACAAACATCAACACTCTTGGCTGTTCAATTGATTGTCATTCATTGTTTAATGCAGTTGTGTTTTCTGTTTTGTGCCGCAAGAATACTACAATTAAAAGTTGAACAATGTGTTCATTTGAAATTTTTAATAAGGTGAACAAAACACCACCTGACTGTTTTCTAGTGCTTACAACTTATGGGGAAGATTAAATATCTAATGCAATTACGTTTGAGTGTCACAAAACACTAAGTGAAGGATGTGGAAGGATGTAAAGGATGTGTCTTCCAGGATATGGAAGACAATGAATGCCCTGGGTGACCTTCCACTTTAAAAACTGAACAAATATAGAAAAAATTTATCTAAATTGTTTGTTTGGACTCAGGATGCAAATGATAGCTGAACATTGAAACATTGACAGAGACATTACGTTGAAATTTGGTGTGAGGATCTCAACATGAAAAATATTTTTTCCAAGATAGTACCTAGAGTTCTTACACCAGAGATAAAAAAATTCTGCAAGAAAATTTGTGCTGACATGCTGCAACTTTATTTCAACCCTAACATTTTTCATGTACTGCTTTGCAAAGAGTCTGTACATATTTTCCTTGTACATTCATTCTTTCAAGAGTGTGTGGATGTGGAGATTTGTGCAGTTTCAAGTGCGGACTTACACACCTCTACACGGTGCAAGGTGGGTAACATATTGGTGAGGCTGAACTCTTTGGGGTGAGGCAACAATGCGGCAGAAGTGTTATACGCTATTCATCCCAAGTCAAGGCAGAAGTGTTATACGTTATTCATCCCAAGTTAAGGCAGAAGAGGGATCCCGAGGGCTGCATGGCTAAGGGGGAGCTTAGCCTTTAATATATGGATTCTGGGACCAAGCGACCTTCAGTTTTAATTAGCCTTACCTATGCAAGCAGGGCTCTGCAAGGGTGGACTGTTTACTTCCCTAGCTACTCGTGGGATTAATAGATAATAATAAACCGTTAAACAAAGCTGACCTTGGGGAACTTGCCAAAAACAACCCGGGGAGTGTCAACAGATTGGAAGTGGAGGAAACTGAGGTTTTACCTAATACTACGGACTAAACTAAGACCGACTAAACCTGCGATTGGATAATTGTGTGATGGGAGTCAAACATCTCAACATCTCTACTCCAAAGAAGGATGAGGGTAGTTCAAGTCAGCCTTCATCACAGTAAGGTGGCAACCGCTGTCCCACGAATACTGTTTGAGCAAAAACAAGCCAATATTGCTCTAATATAAGAACCATGGGTGGATGGTGATATAATATCAGTAAGGTGGCAGGATCGTAGGGCTGTCTTTAGGTGGTAGTAAGTTAGTTCATGACAGAAACATTAAAAATCCTATTTGTTAGGAATAATATTGAGATACTTGTTTTATCTGCTTTATGTTCCAGGGACACCACAGTAGTTAGTACTGACCTATGTGTGGGCTCAAGAAGCAGGAAACTGTAACTCAATCGCTTACACACTCAGCTGAATATCCACCTCCCACCAACATCAAGAAGGTGGAGGAGGACTGCATGCGTGGGGATGTTGAACTCTTGGTGAGAGTAGGCATCAATGCACATCACACAATGTGGGAAAGTAGTGACACAAACAATAGAGATGAGTCTTTACTATTTTATACTGTAGCATCTAATCTTTATATTTTAAATAAAGGAAATACACAGACCTTTGTTACTAAGGCTAAAAGTGAAGTTTAGGATCTTACACTCGGAACTAATGGTATACACTATGCTTTAAGTAAATGGTATGTGTCAGGTGAGTTGTCAATGTTGGATCATAGACACATTGTCATTGAATTTTGATCAGAAAATAGTTTTCATAATCCAAGAAACACTAGAGAGTATATGAGGATAGCCTCAAAATTAACCTTTAAGTTTTTGGGAGATCAATTGGCAAATCACATGAATTAGACTTGGCAGCGAGTATGTTGATGGATGCTGTGGTGGACTCATTTCATGAGAATTGTCCTCTTGCAAGGAAAAAAATGGAGGAAGGGGAACAAACTAAATGGTGGACTCAATTACTTTCCGATCAAAGAAGAAGTTAGGCAGCTTTTTAATATAGCTAAACATTACGGCTTACAAGAGTTCCCTCACCAAGTCCAACATCGCTTTAAAAAGGGCAGAACAAGAGTCTTGGAGGAACTTCTGTGAGGAGATATATTGCACTCCTCTAGGAGAACACCTTCATAAGATTCTTCCCTTTGATCCTCTTAATTCCATGGGAAGTCTTATAGGCCCAAACAGGGAGTATACAGAGACTGGGAAAGAAATGGTCAAAATCTTACTCAGGGCATACTTTCCTAAATCCGTAGTCAGGAATGGAGATGGGGAGAGAAAGAGAAAGTCAGACATTCTCTGTAGAGTTTCAACTAGGGAGTACTAGTTTATCAAAATCCTGATAGTCAATATTATCAAAATTATGTGGGCCACCAATTTGTATAACCCATTCAAATGGCCGGACTGAGAGGAAATTTTTCGTGCCATACTAAAGAAAGGGATGGAGTACATTGTCCCTATTCTGTGTACGTTGTTCTGGGTCAGTCTAGCCACCAAGTATGTACCTAAAGCATTGAAGGCAGCTCGAGTAGTCTTTATTCCTAAGCGATGGCACATATCATATGCTGAGGCCTAAGGTTTTTATAGAACAATCAGTTTGACCTCTTTCATTCTGAAGGCACTGGAGAAACTGGAAGAAAAACATGTACTAGGGCTATGACTCCACTACATGTTTGTTTGTTTCCTATGGTGACTTCACGGATTTCACTCCTGATGGCTTCTGGCGACCCAATACAGCTTATGTATGTTCTGTGATCTTCTCTGATCAGCGTCAAGCTTACAGCATACTGTTATTATGATCCTTATTCATTACAGAGTTTGTATCGTGGCACAGGGTACATTCGTCAGAGGATAAAATCTTCATTTTGTGCAGATGAGCTGCCAAGCAGTCATGTCCCGTATGACCCCACTACATATAATTCAATACATTTACCAGTCTTACCTGACCTAACCTACCCTAACCTAACCTAACCCAACCTTAACAGTCAGGGAGAAGGTACGAGAATGCATTATGCAGTCTATTATAAAGACTGGAAGAGACTCTTGCTAACAGGAAATATGCCCTTGGTATCTTTCTCGACATTGAGAGAGTTTTTGACAATGCCTCCCATGATTTGGTGGTTCATGCCTCATCACGGCACAGGGTTAACACAACCATGTGTGAGATGGTGGGGGACATGTTAACTGGGAGGACAGCTGTAGTTAAAGTCCCGCGAGAGGAGCTGGAAGTTGAGGTCACCAGCAACAGTCTGCAGGGGGGGAGGGGAGTTCTATCTCTCTTTTTGTGGTGCCTGATGGATCTTCTCTCATCAAAGAGATACTATACCCAGGGATATGTTAACGATGTCGTGGTGCTTATCCGAAGAAGGTCTGGAAATACAGTAGAGGATATCATGAAAAGATCTCTATCACTGGTTGAAGGCTGGTGTCACAGGGAAACCTAAGGGTAAACCCAAGTAAGACGACATTGATTCCATTCACAAGAAAGAGGATTATTCCAAACCTGAGTGATATCAAAACTTCTAGGGAGACATATCCAAGTACGAATGAGGTTCAATATTTAAGGTTGATAAGTATTAAGTAACACCAACTTAACCTGGAATTCACTCTTGAAGGGCACTATGGAAAAGCCAATAAATCTTTAATGGCAGTAAGAAGAGTTGTGGGAAAAACTTGGGGACTAGAACCAACTACAATGAGATAGAGCTACACTGGGATTATATGACCCATGATGTGCTATGGAGTCGTGGTTTGGTAGGTTAAAACAGAGTAGAGGGGAGCCAAAACTACTCTGACCAAGTCTCAGAAGCTGGCCTTTCTCTGCATTACCAGAGCAACCACTATGGCAATCAAGATAATACTAGGGCTTCCAGTCATTGATTCATTTATCATGGAGGAGGCTAGAAAGGCTGCCTATAGACTAAAATCCAGCAACTTCTGGAAAAGTTCACTTCTGAGGCATGCCAGAATTACAGGAATAATAAGCCACCCGATCATGTGGATGGGTGCCGGATAAGATAGATACTAGATACACATTTTGAAACCCTATAAAGTCAAAGTGACCTATGGGGAGGAGGAATGTGTATCAAGTAATTCAGGGGACCTGGTGTGGTACACTGATGGTTCCAAAACTAAGGAAGGCCCTGATGCTGGGGTATAAGGGCTGAGACCGGGGTTGATGCATTCGTTTTCTTTGGAACAGTATGCCACAGTTTTTCAGCCTGAGGTAATGGGCATAAATAACTGTGTTCAGGAGAACATCAAGTGGGATTTTAAGAAAACCTGCATTCATATCTACAGTGACAGTCAGGCAGCAATCAAAATACTTGTAGGCACTAATATAAAATTCAGTTTGATCTGAGAATGGCGAAAAAACCCTAACACTCTGTCTCTGGAAAACTCAGTAATTTTGCATTAGGTACCGGAACATAAAGGAGTTGAGGAAAATGAGGAGGCAGATACATTGGCTGAACGGGGCTCTGCTTCAGAGTTCGTAGGACCTGAGCCAGCAGTAGGGGTACTTGTGTGTTGGCCAAGTTGTCCATATATAGGTGGGTTCAGAAAAAACACCAGCAAAGATGGGATAATCTTAGGGACCACTCCTTTAGCAAACTACTACTAAGAGAAGTCCTGTTATGTAGACCTGGAGGGGCAGTACTACCCTTAGGTAAGGGGCAACTCAAACAAATCACAGGACTTATTATGGGACACTAGTCTGAGGGTACTCTTGCACAGGATAAGAGTATACCATAGCAAAACTATGTGCAGATTGTGCAGGACGGTTGAGGAGACCACAGGCCATATAATCTTTTATTGTGAGGATCTTGCAATAAGGGGTATAAGGGTTTTAGCTTCCATACTCCTGATGAACTCCCACTGGACAAGCTAATAAGTAGATTACTAAAACTATTAAAAAGAATTAATTTTCTAGGCTAGAAATGAGAGGCTTGGTTGTACAATAAACCAATGGTCACAGTGTCTGGTGCCTGTTCAACCCCTTAATCTCTCTTTTTAATCTAATCTATTCTGACCTTTTTCAAAAAATCATCACTTGTGATGAAATCTGGATCTCCAAGTATAATCCTGAGACAAAACGACAGACAAAAGAAATGAATACTCTGTCACAATTAAGATTTTAAAAAGCTTGTCAAAGCAAGTACAAATTCATATCCTTGCTTGTTGTGTTTTTTGGTGTCAAGGGAGTAATTGTAGAAGAATGGGTTCCAGATGGCACAACAATGAACCAACATTTGTATAAGGAAGTTTTGACAAAACTGAGAAAAAAGTGACCAGAACTTCCGAAAATATGTTAGCTTTAGGGTCTCCCATCATTTTACAGGAACTGGACACAAAAATAAATAACACCCTGCATTTTAAACACGAAATTTAGCTTATTTCCGATATGTAGATAATATATTGATAATATATAATGAATCTAAAGACAGCGAACCGGATGCAATGATTGACTCCTTAAACCAAATACACAATAACATGGTATTTACATACGAGAAGGAGAAAAATGGAACAATCAACTACCTGGACATCACTATCTCAAGGAATAAAAACGAACTTGAGTTTAACATTTACAGGAAACCAACTTATGTCGATATTACAATACACAACACTTCTAATCACCCGACTAGCCAAAAAATCTCAGCATATAGATCAATGATAAACCGTGCTTTAAAAATACCTTTAAGCCTAGAACACTTTAATTTAGAGATTGAATATATAAAAGAAGTGGCAAAATTCAATGGATATGAAGGGCAAATGGTAGACAAACTCCTTTCACAGATAAGGGGGGAAATAAACACTCAGAGTAGGTTGAATAATAACACGCAGTTGATAAAACATAAGGATAAAAAATAAAGTTATGTATTATTTCATTATGTAGGACAAGAAACACACCACATTGCTAGGCTTTTAAAACAAAGATTTAACTATGAAATAGCGTACAAAACTAATAATAGTATAGAAATGAAACTAAATACTAATTTAGACAAAGTTTGCAAATACAATAACCCAGGCGTATATGAACTAATATGTAAATCCTGCAATAGTGCATATATAGAACAAACTGTTAATTTCAAAAAAAGGTATAAACAGCATATGGCTGCAATAAAATTGGACCAACCAGAAAAATCAAATTTCGCTAGGCATATTCTAGATAACATGCACTCGTATGACACAATGGAGAGCACAATTAATATTTTAAAACAATGCGAAAAGGGCTATAATATGAACGCTTGGTAGCAGTTTTATATATTTGTTGAAAACCAAACCAGCAAAACGAAAATAATAAATGAACAAATAAGGTTTGAATACGACAATATTTATTCTGCATATTTGAACAATGATAAAAAATACGAGATGCAGATTCAGTACGGAACTGGCCGGCCACCTGACAGGACATAGAGTGTACGCATGTGTGTCTGTAATGTGTATTATGTAGTGTTTTTTATGTTACTGATGAAGCAGTAGCAGATAAACCCTGATGATGCTGACTAATTGAAGCAGCGAAACCGGTTGGAGACAAGAATCAGTGTGTATGAGACGACGTAAGTAACATATTTATAAATAAATATACTCATACGATAAAAATGCTAATATATATATATATATATATTAAGGTAAGTTATTGTATCAGTTTTATTATTTAATAGACACATGGAATAAATTCTTATCATATTATGTAAACACAGTATCATTCATTATAAGTATTTTGCTTTATTACAATAAATGTAAATGTACATTACATTTACAGACAATTGTTTCTCTTTAATGGCCTTGAAGAGGTTTATTTGTCATGTTTATATTCAAAATCGTTTCATTAATATCTGGGATATTAAGTCTAATCTGTGTAGTTTTAAGTATCAATTTACAGTTAATTATTATATGCGATTGAAAACATGTAATGAACGAAAATGAATGAGATCATTCTTTATCAATGATCTAACATTATAATTCCTTTCTACCTATATATTAAAAAGCACTTACTTACCTCTTCTCAAACCTAACAGAGGCCTTAGGTCCAGAATGTCCATGCTCTGAAGATCCTTATATGTTGGTTCCAAAATTCCAAACCTCTTCCACTGAATAAACTCATAGCTCAAACACTCCTTCAATTTCCTTGCACCTATAGGAAGATGGATCTTACTTCTTACATATTATGTTGAGATGTCTGTTCAGGGAATATTACCCTATCAGCAGATTAATCGCCATCCTAAAGTTGGCCCTTTTCAAGATGATGAGTGCTCTTTTAACCTCATTGGGTTCTTTCACCAGTCTCCAAGCTTATCTAAAATCTGTCAGTGCATTCCAACTACAAGTAGTCTACTGCATGTAGTCTCTGATATAAGGCATCTCACAAGTCTCTGACAAGGCATCTTGAATGGTCTCCTCTTGTTGTCAAGTGTACCCATCTTTGCAACTTGTCTGCTTTTTCGTTACCTTGCGCTCAGCATGGCCTAAAGTTCACACCAGAATACCCTTTTCATCCCACTTAATATTGAGTACCCATTTGCACTCGTCCACAAACAAGATTCTAAAGCTATAAAGCTTTCAATACTTCCTGCCTGTCAGAAAAAATCAACACATCACTAACTCCACTTGCTCTGAGTTCATTTAATAAACTAAGAAGTTCATATATGAATAACCTATAGGTTATACATATCAGCCATCAACCAACAAGAGATAATGAAAACAGAGCTAAATACAACCATTTAATAAAATGCAAGACTTGATGATTAAAATTGTAATTAAAATTAAGTCTGTGGCGCTTTATCTCAATCTGCTACATACTTTTTTTTTCAATCCAAAAAACCAATTCAATTATCATTGCTTATTTCCCCACATAGAATTCCAAACATCACCACATACTTACTACATCTACCGAATTATTTGGAAGTTAAAAATATGATGGCAAAATACAATTAAATAAATTCTACAAACAATTTATAAATGTTTAAACACACATACACAAGTGTTCATATTACAAGGTGGTAAGATATTACAAATAATTACATGAACAATTAGTTTTTTGAATCCCTATAACTAATGTAACCATAGAATTATTTGACCCGAATAGAAGGCACTGTAGATACAATATTATGGCTTTTGAGATTTATGTTACAATCTGTATACAGAGGCTTATTATATAACAAAAAATGCAAGTAAATCAGTTCAATTGATCTTCAGATATAAGGGACCTTGTGAAAGGATAAGTAAGCCCCTAATTAGGCTATTCATACATCCTAAATTCATAAAATTAAAAAGTTTTGGAATTTTATATTATTACAGTACTACGCCTTATATATCATAGGCCTTTTATATAATTTAGAAATTTCATGAAAATCAATTAATCAGATCCACACAAAAAATGATGAATCCTTAATAGGATTTCTTAGGCTATATTTTATACTTTTTTGGCGTTCATATCCGGATAATCTTGGAGCAGTATTACTAATTATTCATGATCATCAAGCAAACTCATGTAAACTATAACAAGAAAGATATGAAATGGGCATTTTAGCTAACAATTAAGGAGCACTGTATAGTTATCTTTGTAGAAACTGATGAGACGGCCGAACAGTAGCAAGCAAACAACCTATGATCACCCTATAATATGTCGTTTACTAATGACCTATTAGTTGGTGAAAAATCCATTTATAGAATTAAAATTGGCACAATAACATCAAACTTCACCAGTGAATTGATCACAATCAAAATAACCTCTGTCAAAATACCTATCTTTCTACACTACACTGAAGACCTTGCTGTGTTTTCAAATTCCAAACACTGCTTATAAGCGATACAAAATGGAAATAACAACATCACTTATGAAAAAATGGGCTCCATCAAGAGTTAAATATCGAAGGAAAATGGATACCTTACAAATGATAAATAATTTCATTATCATGTAAACATTAAGAGTAATGAGTATAGAGATATTACCAAGATGCATGAAATCTAACCGATACATCTACTGATATCACATAATCAGATGCAAATTCGGTGGCTAAAACCATATATAACTGCTTCAGGGAAACTTAGAACAAACAACTTTAAGAACACAAAAATTCATTCCGACAACACAAGAAGTTACAGAACCTGTAAAAATGGTGAAAACTCACCCCACTCAAAAATGGCATTTTATTAAAGAACAGTGTATGTAAGCATTTTTAACTGGAAATACTAGCACATTCATAATATTATATAACATGAAAAAGATGGAAATGACTGTACAAAAATATATTTACATATTATACATGGAAATAATTCAATATGCATTTTTTATCAGAGTCTTGGGGGGGGGGTCATTCTACCTCTAGCCCCCTCTTGCCTAAAGCTGCCCTTGATATGAGCACACCGCACGGTAGGTCAAGTGAAAACAAAAAATGTATTTCTTATATAAATTAAATAGCTAATACTGTTTAGAAATTCTATTTGACTCAGCACAATTTAAGAAAGAGATGAACACGATATGGTCACGTTAACTGTGCGATCTTTCACAAACGACTCTCTTCTTTTGTTCATTATAAAAATGCAAAAATTTAGGAACTTTGACGACATTTTAATTCCATATGTTAAACCTATAGTAACACTAGGTCAACCTATATTAATAAAAGTGCACTGAACAAATTAGTTTTAAAAATGTGATAAAATTAATACAAGGTCAAATCTATTTACAGAATAAGAAAACAAGTACAATCTCTTACAAAACAACTATCACGTGGCTACAGTTCATCAGACCATTAGGAAAATAAGTTTATCTCTAGTTCTTATTCTTCGTCAATTAAATAAGAAAAGTTTTTTTTTTTATGACTGGTGATGATATAGTCTAAATAAAAGCTAAAGCAAATTTATTTACTCTAGAAACAATAAAATCCGTCACTATGCTTATCTGTAAGGAGACAAAGTTAAATTATAAAATAGATGATTGTGACAGTATTATTAAGTAATGACACAATCAATATAGCTGTCATGCACCATGTTGGTTAGATTTGTTATATAAATCTATAATGTGCTACTCATTCTATGGATAGCTAAGCTTTTTCAATAAACCTTTGTAATAAAATGCCAATTTTGTTTATATACCGTGTGTCCCAAAAGTTCAGAAATGGCATTTATCTTCGGTTGTAAAAAAGATAGGACAACAGAACAAACGGCGTTTGAAAGTTACCATTATTCTGTATTCACAGGGTGTAGAAAAACATTTGTTACAAGTACAGGGTATGTAAAAAATTTATAAAACATATTTATTTTTTATTTTTTAAATGTAACCATAATAAACTTTTACGTATTATTAAACCTTATTTAGAGTATAAGTTCAAAGTTTAATAGGAAAATGTCCTGATTCTGTGTTATGAGGGCAATTTAATTTAAACTGTTACATTGTGTGATATCAATTTCTCTTAAATGTAACAAACTATAGGGATTTACATAATGGAAAACCTATGCAGAACTTACTTTTTAATTTGTATTTAGAGTAAACACTTGTCCTTGTGCAGTCTGGAAATCTCCCAGTCGATAGTAATAGGCACTCATGACATTGTAAAGCATTTCTTCAAGTAATGTTTCTTTCCTCCTCTGTTAGCTGGTTTCATCATTTTAGTAGAGACATTAAAAGATCTGGATATAATTCCTGTTACCATTACGGAAAGGTTTGTCTGAATCCTTACCAACAATTAGACCAAATTTTAAAATTTTGTACAAGTAATGACCACAATTCAAAAAACTATATTAAGAATATAAGATCATACAATAGTGCCTTAGCACTGGTTAGCAGCTTGGCAAAAGGTTTCTGAATTGGATAATAGAGGTAATTATTATTATAAAATTCAAGGTGAATTAAAAATTATCATAATTTTTATCATAGGGATGGAACACTAATTCCGTCAGGTATTTAACCATCACATGCGCACATCTACACATATAAAATTGATCAAGAAATCATCATCGACTAGCTCATAATGGTAATTCTGATGGTTTTCCTCATCTTAAAACCAAGGACAATCCATTAAAGGATTTGTTACATATCTCCCATCTCCAGTCTTCAGTCATGGTCAGCTGTATGCAGCTCTCTCTTAAGTCAGGTCATTTGATGGTGTCAAAAATTTTATTGGCACTGAAAAACATCAACAAATACATACAAAAATAAAATATTGAATACAATGATATCTTATAACTTCATTTCAAAATCAATAATCATAGTTATTAAATGTTATATTTTAAAATTATAATAATTGTATTTTATCATATATTGTTGTATTGTGTACCTGGATATCTCCACACAGGTTTGCTAGTATTTATTAATAACATTCATTTACAAAAATTCTGAGGTATTATAACAGTGGGATGTCTGTGTCTGTACGTTTATCAATCAAACGTATGAAGTCAAATTCAATGCGAGTTATAGGAAAACATTTGGAAATATTATTTTCTTAGGAACATTTCCGATTATAAACTAATGAAGACAATATATTATGCACTTATATCCTCAGGGGCTTGACTATCCCAAAGTCCCTAGCTGGATCTTCATCTTTTTTTCATGTAGTCCTGGGTTTGATCCCTCTCTTTTATCTTTGCTATTGGGTCACTCTCGATCAACTCTTGTTCTTTTCCGATCCTGACGCTATTAGTATTTGAGAGCAAGGGGTCTTTGTTTTATGTTCTTTTCTTCCTTTTTTTAATTAGGTGATGATCACCAAGAGATTTTTTGCCTTTAAACATCAAGAATAAAAATTATGTCGCATACAGTACCGGCTATTACAAAGCCCCCAGTTACAAATATAAAAATATTTTATCAGAATTAATTCTTAGAAAAACAGGTTGTCATTTCTCCTCTTTATTCAGTCATATATTTTGCCCTTTGATATCCTTTTTTAAGGTCCTAAAAATTGTGTATAAAAAGAGTAGAAATAATGCAACAGAGCAATATTTCAAACTATAAGCCACATTCAAGGCCAAGGCTTGGTAAGAAAACCTAAAATGAATAAACCATAGTTGGAGGTTTAAAATGTTTTACCTACAGGCATCAAGCAGAGTAATAGGATGAACATATTTTTTAAATAAAGTAATACTTTGGTTAATGGCTAAGAACACCCTAGATGATTTATTAAAAGTAGTAGAATGATATCTGAAGAGAATGAGGGTTGGGGGGAGCTAGTTTATATCATATCTGGAACTAGGTGTCAATTAATTCTGGGATATTTGAGGGAGGGTTGATGAGGTAAGGCCACAATCGTACTACTCACTATGATAATATAAACTACCATTTCTCACACAATCGACCTTACATTTTACTGTAATGTGCAAGTTAAAAAAACTGAATCATAATTTTTAATGAAATTTATAAATAGGTTAATAAAATATTACCTGTTATATGTCCGTCTAGTGATCCTTTTTTTTTTGTGGTAAACCCTACTGCGGTTTTTTGATGAATTCACTCACATGAGGTCGTCAGAACATTAAATATTGTTACAACACATAGGCATTACAACTGAAAACCACAAATGTGCCAAATAAATTAATTGAAATAAATGTATACGTTGTTTGTGTGTTGTGTTGTTGTTGTAATTTCTATATGTTGTAACAAAATTTAATGTTCTGACGACATCATGTGAGTGATATTTTTAACACCTGATGATGGATGAGTGATATCATCTGAAACCGCGGTAATGTTTACCACAAAAGAGGATCACTAGACGGACATATAACACGTAATATTTTATTAACCTATTTATAAATTCAGTGATTCGTAGACCTTTCCACAATGAAACTTATAAACTGAAGCTTTTACTGAAACACTTTGCTTTGTTATTTTTATATTTAATGTAACATATTTTTAACTTAAATGACCAAATTGTATTAAATTCTTCACCCCTTCTAAAACCCATCCTTAACATAGTTCATCAACCTTCCTCTACCTGCTAGGTCATTCCCCCAACCTTTCCCAATTTCTCTTATTGTATTTCAGTTTCCTATTACTTGTGTATCTATAAATAGTTGTCAATACTTGTTCATTATCAGTTGCCCAATAATGCTATAAGGCTAAACAATTGTAACTCGTTTATATTATTCAAATAATTTTGAAACTTTGGCTTTATTGCTTTATTTAATCCTTTATTACTTTTACTTATGGAGAATTATTTACTATTACTTACTCTATTGTCCATTTTCCTGGATTCTGTTATTCCAGCTCCTCAACTCCATTCAAGCCTTCATCAGCATTATCTGAACTTTCAGATTTTGATTCCCTGTCACTGTTTATAGAAATTATGAGTGATTCAACTATACTGTCTATGGCTATCTTCAAGTTTTTTAACATGTCAGCATTTCCTTACCTAATCCTCAGGAGCCATGCTTAACACTTTTTCTTTGCATAGCATTTTCGCTTAAGAAATAGTACAAGAAATGTTTCTGCTGACAACATATCCTTTCTTTAATATTAGCCCAAACCAGCTCAATAGAACTGAAGTCAGGATGGTGAAGAGGAAGTCTAGAACGCTGTGCCCTTTATTTTTTACTATTTCATCAATTAGGTACTGATGAAACCTAGGTTTGTAAATTTTTTAAAAATTGTACAATTCTGGAACATACATACTGTCAATAAATGGGATATTGTTCTTGGTAAGCCAGTCTTTCATCTCTTGTCTTCTACTGCTACATGTGAGGGGGTCTTTTTGAGTTGTACATTGTGATAAAACATTTTATCTGCAACGACAACACAGTTTGGGTTCAAATTTGTTAACAACTTTTCTTTTAGCCATTTTACAAACATGTTACGATTATAATTGTTGTGATAATCATCACTTTTGGTGCTGGCTTTCCACATAGCAAGAAGTGTGCCAAAAACAAGCTTGCTTCACCACCAGCATTTATAATAATTATCCTGTTCTCATGAGAAATTGTTCCCATGAGAAATTGTTCCTATGAGAAATTGGCACCGCTATTTGACCTGTCCTACCATAATGTACTTGCAAAGTGGGTAGAAAGAATGACTGACTCGTATAAAAAAAAAATTATTGGCTGACCTTGTTTTCTGAACCGTTTAATGGATCTTAAGTATGTTAATTGTTTTTCTCTAATGTCTAGATTTTCAATCAACAGCTTTCTATTGTTTTTAGTCTTCAGACACCTAAGCCCAAGTTGTTTTAAAATATGCCTTAAACTAGTTTTACTACCTTTAAAGTCAATGACACCTTTTAACTACTCCTATAAGAGTTTCACAGTAGCAAGTCATTTTCTTCTTTTTTGCAAATGGAAATTGTATACTTTTCACAACACATTTATCAAAGTCATCCAGTAACTTTTTCCGGGTATGAGAATGTCTCTTTGGTGTTGAAAAAGAGATCTCACATTCTCATCACCTTCGTTAAGTTGACTCAGTTCACTACATATTTTTGTTACTAAGCACTCACTAACACCGGTAGCCGCAGTAGTTCTTTGGTGAGTTTTAACTAACGGAATTTTCACACTCTTGATGTCTGCTTCCTCTTTCATACATGTATACACATTACAAACCACTTTTCTGTTCTGGTTATGAATTACTATCCCCCCTAATTTTGATTTGAAAAAATCTGCCATTTTAGAAAATTTGCAAATAAAATGTACAAGTTAAAGTCAAACATAAAAATTAACTTCCCTCACGATGAAAAGGCAAAACAGGAACACGAGCATGTAATCACTGTCAATTAAACAATGCTTCAGCGCAGGCTAACGACTGTAAACTGAGAAAAGATGGTGGGAAATCATGGCGTGAGCATGAGTAACCAAATGTTTGTAAAAATGTCACCTGTCTCCACCCCCCCCCCCATCAACTGCAGCTAACTGCGTCCGCACTCACAGACTACTGGCAATTACTGTATGTATGAGTAATAGTCGATGTATGTAATCAGTATCATATTGTTTTAGTTTAATATCTATGTTTGTCTGGAAATTATAGTGATTTTATACAGCAAAGCCACATGTAGCCTGAGTGGTGCCACTTATTCTTAAGTCAAGCATAAGAAGCAGACAACTCTTCACTGTAATTTTTAAGTTTGTATTTAAAACCAACTACCAAAACTGGTTGCGGTGATTGGTTTCATTTCCAGGAGTATTTTGTAAAAAAATAAGTATTTTTACTGGAAAATAAATAAAAATTATTATTTCCATACACCAGTTCAACTGGGCTACAGAGTATTTGTCCCGGTTTGTCTGGATGAACATCAGTCCAGGGCTACACCACTGTAAGAAAGGATGCAATTTCCTTCAACATTAAAGAAGTCTCCTTGACAACGGCCATATTAAGAGGTTGTTAGAGAATCTAGTACCACTCCCAATATGGAATGATTTTGATCGATCAAAATTCCTTATGTAAAAACCATTTGTGTATGTGAAAAGTAGTTAAGATAGAAGTCAATCTATTTGTGTTAATGTATGTAAAAAAATGTCTATTAAATGGTCCATTCCAGTATAACTTAAGTACAGTAACTGGTACCAAACTCCTCTCATTAGGTACTGCTTATTTATACCCTTTTGCAGATATGGTCAAGAGCTTCTTATAATTTTAATAACTAATAAGGCATAATAAATAATGCACATCAAAAATTTGTTTGCAATGGTTTAATCATTTAGTCTTTAAATTGTTTATTTAGCTCAGAATGAGAGCCAAGAATTTTACTCCCATAAACATTTTCAAATTAGTAGTGTGAAATTTATAAATTTATAAGGAGTGCTTTACCCTAGAAATGATAACACACTATATTATAATGTTTATTAACCTTCTTATAGTGATATGTAGAGAGATACTGTATTTATAATTACTCAAGAGCAGTGATGTGAAATGTTCAATTAATTGTTTGATTTGAATCGATCTTGCTACTAATTGATAGCCAAGATTTTAAACTGTCATTTGTATGTAATCATCTTTTTCTAATTTTATTATATTGGGCCTTTTACCCAGTGGCCGCGATAAGAACCCGCGGGCCCCCCCGCAAATTTGTTCATCGGGCCCCCCCTCTCCCAATAATCTTTTCCCAGATGTTTATCTTTTCGCCGGCCAGCGCCGGTGAATCACCGCGATGCGCGACGTAGCGATAGCTGCATTACTTATCGGCCAATGGTAAACAATACACATACTTCGTATCATGACATTAATTAAATAATAAATACTGCTCTCTAAAAAATAATAGTTATTGCCGTTTTAGATGCACGATGCACATTCTTGTCTGAAGACATTTTACCTTATTTTAGTAATTTCTTGACAATACTCATAAAAATATTGTTATGATAGGGGGGCCCGTTGCGGGTCCGGGTCCCGGTAAAATTTCCCGGAAAATCCCGATCAAGACTTGCGGGCCCTCCCAACTCGCGGGCCCGCTATCGCCGCCACTGCTTTTACCTATGCTAAGTGTAAACAGCCTAATTTTTGCATAGTCACTTTGTATAGTTCTTCAATGCAGTCAAAGTTCTATTGTGCCATTTAGGCTCGTCTATACACAAATATTATTTATTTTAAAAATCTATGTAGTGTAATCTTAAGATAAATCTTCTGTGAGCACATCAAAATAATCTTCGGTGAAAATCAAAATAATTTAGTTGAAAATTCCCTTAACCACAAATTAGTAAAAAATGCAAATAACTAAACACCAAACACAATCGATAAATTTGTTTATTCCCTGATGTACATTTCAATAACAAAGTTATCATCATCAGACGATAGATACTCCTAAACTAAAACTAAATAAATCCTAAGTAACTAAGATTAAAATGAACAAACCTCCCACTCCCCAGATCAGCTAGCCATATCATTTAATCATGTCACGCTTTTCGATTCACTATATTTTTTGTTATAACATACATGGATATGTTTTATATTTAGAGTAGTTTTAAGATATATTGTTATGTGTAAATTTTTGTCGTCATTGCCATATTCAACCTCCAGATATTCCCAAGGACAGGGATATGTACCGTTACCCGCTTTAACCTAGATAATTGACATGGTTCTACTTTGATAAGCCGATCCACGTGAAGTGGGGTTGTAGGGATGAATATGGCAGTTTTTTTTTTTTTTTTTTAACTTTATATTTTGTTAGTATTATTTCAGATCTCTCCATTTATGGTAACTTGCTTACTGAAATGTATATCAGGAAACTATAATAACATAGAGCAAATAAATATTTTTATTTGTGATTGTTATTGTACCAAACTTTTGGTAGGGGTTTCAGTGTTTTAAATTGTTTACATTCACCACAGTGCTCATTGAACAACTATTAACAAAATTATCAAAATTTTTATTTATACATTCTTATATCTAGCTGTTCTAAAATAATAAAGAAACAAATAAACAAATAGCTCAGTTCAACAGGTTTGATCCTAAAATTATAGATAATTGTAACATTTCACATTTTTGTGTTTCAAAGATGGGTTATTACTTGGTTCGATATGTGACATGAGCGATATATAATGTAAGGAACTTGTGTCATTTCTCATTATACGATTGTATATTAAGATCCCGTATTGACGGACAGAAAGTTTTCCGAAATTGGTTAATGTTATAGAATCGTGAGTAAACGAGTTGTATGATTGGAATTTTTTAAATAATTGAATAATAAATGTATAGTTTTAGGATATAATTAGAAACGTAACTTTTAAAAAATATTAAAATTAAGAAATCTTTAGACAAGTCCCAAGTAAATTCAGTTCAGTGTCGTGCGTCAATATAGATGTCAGGTTCACCCTATTTGGCCCAAAGATTCTACGAATAACAAAATTTTGAAACCAAGCTCAAGCAGAATACTTCTTGAGAAGGTAATCTACTTTTGGCAAGGGTAGTCCTGTTTGTGACTCTCTCGTCACCATGAGATCTTCTCATTTAACCACATCGGTACTGCAGAATCTACAATATCTACACTTCAATTGAGCGTTTTTCAATTATACAACAGTTTTGAATTGTATTTTACATAGAAGCAGTGATTGCATCCTTGGTATAAGGCGCCTAAATACATTTTGAACTTTTATCTATTTTATGCAAAAACATTGACTATCGTAAAATAAAAAATACAATAATATAAAACTAAAGAGACATTCTGCTTTAAATGAATCTAATTTTCAAAAAATATTAAAAAATTTTCTATAATTTGTTTAAATTACAACCTGTTGTGGCTTTTCTAAAGAGATTAAAGTAATTGAGGGTTTAGAATATTTCAAAGATAATTTATAAGTGTCGAACATTATGCATGTCCCCTAGTGTTTCAAAATAGACAGCCATATACTGTGAACCCCATTATTTGTTTTATTAGTATTTTATTTTATATGTTATTTCCAAAAAACTATAACTATTGAATACTATACATGTTCCTTAGTGTTTCAAAATAGACAGTCATATACGGTAGTGTGAACTTCACTATTGGTTTGATTATTATATATGTTATATATGATTTACTGAAAATTGTGTAATTATATTTATTTTAGTTGTAAGCATTGTTTTTTAAGAAGTACTTTCGTAAGGATATAAAATTGATTTTATATATAAATATGCATATATGTGTATTATTTTCAGGTATATATATATATTCAAATGATGATTTAAAAAAAGAATTTTAATCAAACCATTGTAAGTACATTAATTTTCCTTAAAGTGTCCACAATCCCGAAATATTTCAATAAGTGTCTATGTTTACTCACAGAATGGCGCCCAATAATTTTAAATAACAGAAATTCAGAAAAAATTATTAACTTCAGTAAATTCAATATTTGTAAAACAATTAAAATTAAATTCAACAAGTAGAGATAAAGTTACATAATATATTAAGAAAACAGAGTTTAAGAAAAGTTAGGCAAAATTCCTCGTTGTTCTTAACCATTAACACATTGAATGTGCTATGCCGCCGATCATACCTACCCCAGAATTGCAGAGCTACAGTTGGACTGGTAACACGCCACCAGCGCTTGGCAAGAAATATGGCGCCGGCAACCTAGCCGCACTCTATGTGTTAACCAGACTATTAGTTTATTTTTAAAAAAGTTTATCCTACTACTCTGCTTGTTGCCTATAGGTAAAACATTTTAAACACTTTTGAGCAATAAATCAAAAGAAACATCCAACCATGTTTTATTCATTTTAGTTCTTCTTACCAAGCCTTGAATGGGCTTGTAGTTTGAAATATTGCTCTGTTGCATTATTTCCACTCCTTTTATACACAATTTTTAGGACCTTAAAAAAAGATATCAAAGGGCAAAATATATGACTGAATAAAGAGGAGAAATGACAACCTGTTTTTCTAAGAATTAATTCTGATAAATTATTTTTATATTTGTAAATGGGGGTTCCGTAATAGCCGGTACTGTATGACAACATAATTTTTATTCATGATGTTTAAAGGCAAAAATCCTCTTGGTTATCATCAAGTAATTTAAAAAAAGGAAGAAAGAACATAAAATAAACAACCCTTGCCCTTGAATACTCTAATAGCATCAAGGTCGGAAAAGAACAAGAGTTGATCAAGAATGATCCAATAGGAGAGATAAAAGAGAGGGATCTAGCCCAACACTATATGAAAAAAGGTATAGATCCAGCTAGAGTCCCTTAGGTTTGTCAAACCCCCTGAGGATATGAGGGCATAATATAATTTGTCTTCATTAGTTTATAATCGGAAATGTCCCTAAGAAAATAAAATTTCCAAATGTTTTCCTATAACTCGCATTGAATATTACCTACATGCAATATCCATGTTACTTTGCTATCCAGCATGATATTTAAATATTTGACTTCAGACAGTTGATCGATAAACGTACAGACACAGACATCCCACTGATATAATACCTCAAAATTTGTATAAAAGAATTTCATTAATAAATACTAGCAAACCTGTGTGGAGATATCCAGATATGCAATACAACAATACATAATAAAATACAATTATTATAATTTTAAAATATAACATTTAATAACTATGATTATTGATTTTGAAATGAAGTTATAAGATATCATTGTATTCAATATTTTATTTTTTTATGTATTTGTTGATGTTTTTCAGTGCCAATAAAATTTTTGACACCATCAAATGACCTGACTTAAGAGAGAGCTGCATACAGCTGACCATGACTGAAGACTGGAGATGGGAGATATGTAACAAATCCTTTAATGGATTGTCCTTGGTTTTAAGATGAGGAAAACCATCAGAATTACCATTATGAGCTAGTCGATGATGATTTCTTGTTCAATTTTATATGTGTAGATGTGCGCATGTGATGGTTAAATACCTGATGGAATTAGTGTTCCATCCCTATGATAAAAATTATGATAATTTTTAATTCACCTTGAATTTTATAATAATAATTACCTCTATTATCCAATTCAGAAACCTTTTGCCAAGCTGCTAACCAGTGCTAAGGCACTATTGTATGATCTTATATTCTTAATATAGTTTTTTGAATTGTGGTCATTACTTGTACAAAATTTTAAAATTTGGTCTAATTGTTGGTAAGGATTCAGACAAACCTTTCCGTGATGGTAACAGGAATTATATCCAGATCTTTTAATGTCTCTACTAAAATTATGAAACCCGCTAACAGAGGAGGAAAGAAACATTACTTGAAGAAATGCTTTACAATGTCATGAGTGCCTATTACTATCGACTGGGAGATTTCCAGACTGCACAAGGACAAGTGTTTACTCTAAATACAAATTAAAAAGTAAGTTCTGCATAGGTTTTCCATTATGTAAATCCCTATAGTTTGTTACATTTAAGAGAAATTGATATCACACAATGTAACAGTTTAAATTAAATTGCCCTCAATAACACAGAATCAGGACATTTTCCTATTAAACTTTGAACTTATACTCTAAATAAGGTTTAATAATACGTAAAAGTTTATTATGGTTACATTTAAAAAATAAAAAAGAAATATGTTTTATAAATTTTTTACATACCCTGTACTTGTAACAAATGTTTTTCTACACCCTGTGAATACAGAATAATGGTAACTTTCAAACGCCGTTTGTTCTGTTGTCCTATCTTTTTTACAACCGAAGATAAATGCCATTTCTGAACTTTTGGGACACACGGTATATAAACAAAATTGGCATTTTATTACAAAGGTTTATTACAGTATATATGTAAATCCTAGCTCAATATTAAACTAATTTTTGATGATATTACTTAAATTTGTTATAATATCTCGACATTGTGCACAACTTCATATAATATTAACCCTGGAGTGGTACCCTTCCTAGTAGGAATGTTGTTGGTATATATCTATTCGTCATTTATACGATTCTGGGTGTGACAAAAAAATATGTATATATAAAACTTTTTTCCAACTTTAAAAATTAGTATTTTATTTATTTAATTACTGTATTAGGTATAATAATACAATAGTGCTGGCAAAAAGAAAATTTAACTTAAAATTAAAAAATACAGCTTAATACATACTTTCATTTTGAGATAGTGTGAATTAATTTTTTTAATAACAATTTAAAATGAAAAATATACTGGTTTATGGTTTTATATTGTCCTTATGGTTGCAGAGATCTATGGACCTTTTAACACTAATTCTCTTCATTCGCACAGGGCTTGAAGACTTCTCTATGTTCTAAACAAAACGGCTGGCCACATTATAAACAATAGTTTTTAGTCATCCTCCTTTATCATAAGGGCACATTTTACATGTTGTTCTTTTCTTCTCTTTTGACTAAAGCTTGCTCTTCCTTTTGACTAAGTACTCCCCTAATGGGGGTTTTATATTACTAAATTTACAACACCAATCTCTTTTTTCTTCTTTCCTGTCATTCTATCTATTACTTTCTCTACATTAACACTTATATCCTAATGTGTAGACAACATGGGCAGTCCATTTAATCTGTTATCTGACATCAAGCTTCGGCTTACACTCTTTACTCGTTTCACTGTTAAAATGACTTCTCTATGCTACAAGTTGTAACTGGTAGAGTAGCCAACACAGTTAAGAGATAGTTTATTATGCAATAATATGTTTTATCACATTTATCTAAGATCTTCAAAACCTATAAACAACAATATTTGTTGAAGTTTTTTAAAAAAGATACCAAAATGAGGAAACCTATGACTTTTTGAATTTGTAAGTTGTCAAAACATAACCTCTTAATTATTTTGAAATTAGAGGCTTTAACTAAGTGGAAGTCAAACATATTGATGTTTTTTATTTATAAACCTCAATAACTTCTTTGCTAAAAAGAAACTCAAGACTTTTCTTTTTTCAGTTTTCATTATCCTTCAACAATTAGTTATTTCACTGTTTACAAGTGTGAACAAATTTACTAAATAAAAAGTTTTTTTATAAAGTTATGTTTAATTTAATTTTAAATAATATAATAGCACAAAGTTGTGAAACTTAATAACACACAGTTTATTTGTAAAATATACGCCTGTATATATATATTGCTTGTATAATAAGAATGTAAAATGTAACCATTGTTGAGTATTATAAAAGTACATGGATCGTGAAAAGTTTAGATTTCTTTACTAAAAAAGGGCATACTTTTTGGTTTAATTGTTTAATTAAAAAATAATAATTTTAAATTATACTAGTAAATGAACAAAAAATAACAAAGATGTAAAAGTACAATTACTGTACATGATGAAAAACAAAAATATTGTTTACTTTTATATGTTTTATTATTATTGTTGTTATTTTGTATTGTCTTTTTATAAATATTAACCTGAAAAGGACAGTTTAATTCATACTTAATATTGCAGCTTGAATTATGGTTATGGTTATGACAGCTATAAAGTTTTTCAATGAAAAATATTTTAGTAAAACAAGATTGGTTAAATAATAATATAATAATAATGCAATACGGTAATAGATACCTAAGGTTTTTCTAGATTTCTAATGCTCCATTGCACCACAACAAGTATTCTGCTTCCATGGCAGCAAGTGAAAATTCCACCGAATACTCAGTTTTCCTAACTGGTTGGCTTTTGGTGGACTTGTAAAACCAGGTAGAAGAATTTGGAAACTTGTTAGAACATCATCATTAAATATGAACCTCTGAGTGACGTTCATTAACACATGGAACATAAAATCCAATCCTGAAGTAATCTGTTTTGCTGTTGGCTTCGGGGTTAGCTCATTGTGTTTGTTGTTTCTTGGGTCTAGGTATTTCACAACCAAACACATCTTTAGACAATGCATTTGCAAAATTAAACATTTCTTCAAACAATTGTTCAGATTCTGTCCTCAAAAAAAGCAGGCTCTTAAGTAGTTTGGGCATGATTCATAGCGGACCATTTCTAAATTCTTTTGTTGTAGAAAAATTTACAATGGCATTGTACAGGTAAAAAGTTGTTCACGCACAAACATACTAATAATAAACTCACCTTTTTCAACTGCAACTAAAAAGCTTGAAGCTGGTGATGAGATTTTCAGTGATTTCAGTGATAGTTCTTTTAAACTTACTACAATTGATTGAAAGAGCTCAACAAACATTAATATACTGTCATGTCTATCAATAAATCGTGTTTCACATAGGCGAGTCAGTAATTTTTCTTTCTTTCTGGGACATGTATTGAGATGTGGTTTGTAGGATGTCATTAACAACTGCATTGTTTCTGAACAAATTTGTTAATTCTTTAATTAATTGTCCCAAGACAATTTCTGATGAGTGTTGAAAAATGTGTCATTCAGTGCAAGATTCAGACGGTGGCTTGCACAGTTAAAGTACCTTGCCTTAGAGTATTTGTCTTCAATTTTAGTTTGAACCCCTCCGCCTGTAAAGTGGCCAACCATGGTGGCAGCTCCGTCATATCCTTGTCCTACACATCTGTTAATATCTTATCCCAGACTACTGCATTTTTCTAAAATAACTTTTGTTATATTTTCTGCAGTTAGGTTTTATATTAGAAAAAAACCTACAAAGTCTTCTCAGATGACTACGGACTTATCTTTTAAATCAATGTAGGGAATTCTTAGTAAAAGCTGTTCTGTTCCAGACACATCCATTGTTTCAGCTGCAATATGGCAAAACAATTTGAACTGTTAATTCTAGCTATGACTTCTTTCGTAACTAACTCACAACAAGTTTGTATTTATTACCTCGTTTTGGATTTTTGGGCTGATGTACTACAACGGAAATTCGTTGTATGGGATTATATTTTGGTCAAAAATGAGAAAAATCTAAATTTAATCCTAATACAAGGTTTGACTGATTTGTAAGCAACTTTGCTGCTCAGCGTGAGTCGGTGAAACTGACCTATGACTTGGTCTAAAGTGAAATTTCGCCTACCCGTTATGACAGTAAAATCGTATGTCGGTAGATTTTGAATAAAAAATTCGTATTTGATGAAAATATGAAATAATAAAGTTAAAGGATGTGTAATTGTAGTACAAGTTGTACGCAATACAGATCAGTTATGGTTATTTCATAAAAATTGACATGCGCTGCTGCAGATTTGAATGAAGAATTTAAAAAATTTCAAAATTACTCAAAATCAAAAAACCTTGGTATTTCTGTGATTGGTTAATAATTCTAAGAATAAAAGATTCTTGGACAAATTTTGAAAAAATTATTATTAAATAAGTTAAGAGAAATGATATAATTTGAATGTTAAATAAAACGTAAATAAATGTAAATTTTGAGAATGTATTGTGTAGGGATAATTAATAGAGTAAAGTTTAACAAGTAATTAAAGTAAAAAATAAAAAGTTGAGTAAATTAGAAAAGATATGGTTTTCACACCTTTGTGTGGAAATGGATAAAGTTAAAGTTTCAAAATTAATAACACCTGTTTAGAATTAAATATACTAAAGAATCTGTAAGTCACAGGGTGATCAGTAAATAATAACCCCCAAACGAAGAAGTGTGAAACCAAGTGTGAAAATAACCAGGATCTGAAGGTCAGACAGAATCTTCACTGCGGCTAGTGCGTTTGTTAAAGGAACTAAACAAAATGGTGAAGTTTCAAAACTCTAAAGTGACAGGTGTGAAAATCAAAAACTGAAAATCACGCCGATTATTGCATAACGAATTGCAGGTGAACGAGCGGGCCGAAAAACACCACGTGAACTTCTCGCGAAAGCTGACCTGAAGACCTACAAAATGCTGATAAATAAAAAATGAAAACTCAATTAGGAAATTAGGAAAACTCAATTAGGAAAACCGCTAGAAGGGAAGAAAGAAGAAACAATAGGGAATTTTGCAGTAGCAAGTTTGAAGATGTAGAGTTCCAAACTCCAGGACTTCGTGATGTATAAATGGGCGGAGTCAGGGTACCAAACCGACAGCCATAATAATGAAAATGACTAATTACAGGAAAACAATTAAAACAAAAGATTAGAGGACTTGGATCATGGTAATTCACTCATAGGTAAACAAACCAAATGTTAAAACTGAAAATTAACGCAAGAATTACGTAAGAAATACAAAAATAAAGAACTATCGTACTATCCCTGCGAGGGAAAGAAATTGGTATTAAATATAGTTGCACGAGACTTCATCGCTCTCTCGAAAATAAATTCTAAAAGCAGTAGTAAGGGGTTACTATGCCCGAACGCGCTTTCTCTTAAAAAAAATTCTAAAAGCAATGGTAAGGTGTTACTATGCCCGATCGCGCTCTCTTAAAAATCAGTTAAAACAAGTGTAAGGTGTTTACTATGCCCGAAGCTATTTTAAAAAATTACAAAAAAGTAAAAATGTTTAAATATCAGTGCTAAAGATCAAGTCGTAAAGGAAATAAAAAGAAGTGAGAAGTGAAATGTTAAACTAGCGAATCTGAAGTGAGTTCCGAAAAAGTGGAAAATCTTATACATCCAGAGTTAATAAAAATAAACACGCCACAGGAACTTTGCTAAGGACACATGGATCAACTGTAAACTTCAACAACAACCGGACACCAGAGAATCAAAATCATCCCACCATCCAGGAACATCTAGACCACTAGACCAGGATCTTCCAGACGGCGGTCAAGGTCTGAAAAATTATTCAAACTATCCTTTTTCTTATTAAGGCAAAATTGGCCAATAATTAAAGTTAGAGTCAAACTGATTTTCCTGGGATATAAATTTAATATAATCGATTAAAAATTGTGTAGGTTAAGATATATACTTGTGTATGGATATTTCTTTTTCATAGTAATAAAATGTTAATATAATAATCCTGAACAACTAATTAGATTTGAAACTTAGAAATTAGTGTTCAGAGATTAATAAGAGGAAATTCTTTTGTAACATAGTAATATACAGTATGAAATTTTCCTCTAAATTAAAATAATTGCCCATCTGCTACCTAAATATAAAAAGTAATAAAGGATTAAATTGTATGACTATTTTTTTTTTTTTTTTTTTTTTTGTCTTAATGATGAGAACTAAATAATGTTGTAACTTTCTGTTTTAAATAATTTTGTTTTTAATTATTGAGAAAATTGATTTTTGCTTCTGTCAAATCAAATAAAATAAATAAGTTTCAGTTGTTAATATCAAAAATAATGTGTAGTCGTTTATAATTATCCACACATCTTGATTATGTTTACAGGTAATATTTGGAATAAAGGTAAGATATAGTGTATTTACGAGGTATTCTCAAGAACACACTCCCTAGGGAATAAAAAAGTTAAATCGTGTTCTCCCTGAGCATAAGGGTAAATTAAATACAGTAACTGGAAGTAATTAAATAAAAAGGGGGTACCGGCAGTTTGGGGCAACCTAAACTGTTGAAGGGGTTATTCAATCCAGGCCAAACAAAATACAGAAGCCTACACTTCCAGGGGATTGAATAATTCATTCTTTGTTTCGCGGAAACGAATCCTGGACGAAAAAATTCAGGACATGCCATTTTTACTGCAATTGATGACACGTTTTCTTAAAATTTCATCCCTAGAAGAAGCTCTAAACATTAACAAAGATCAAAAAAATTTATCTTTTTTGACCAGTTTTTCTAAGGATAAAGGTCCACTATCTATATCACCTCTAAGAGGCAGCTCTTTCTCAGCACAAAAAAGATACTTTCAACTATAGGTCAAAATGCTGCTCTATTCTCTTCCTTTTCCCTGGAATGTTTTAAGTCAATTTGAGTACAAACATCCTTTTGTCTCCCTGACATAACATTGATAAATTGTTCTGCTTTTTTTAGTAAAACAAAATTTATTTTGTTTTAGTAGAATAGTAATTGATCATTTTGTTGTTGCTATTTTTCCTTCCATAAATCCCTTTGTTATAAACTTTTCTGAAGCCTCATACCAACCTTTCTTACACCTTCATGACAAAATAAAAAACATGGCTTATAATAAAATGCATTTTTCTTTTTAAAGTAAGCTAAGAAAGGAAATCTTGAGGTAGGGTCTGTAATTCATTTCTATTGGAATTTTTTTTAAATTTTTCCTTGGCTTAATGGAAATTCATATGGCTGTTTTGTTAACTATATTGATTGAAAAATGTTTAATTTCATATTGTCATCTACAGTTTCTTTCTGAACATCAGCTAAATCAAAAGTTTCTGGATTCCAAGTATATAGGGGTGTTTTTTTAACGTAATGTACAAACATGTCATTTAGAATTTTCTGAATAAAATTATATATATGATTATTTTTCAGTTTATTATAAAAAATATTAAAAAGTCAACAATTATATTATTTAAGGAAGAACATTGTATCACTTCTAGGGTATCACATTGGTACTTTTATAACTAGTGAAATGTCCTGAATATAAAACAATCACTTCAATTCAAGGAAGCTGATACTGCTAGCACCACAGATGAAACAAGTTGTAAGTTAAAATGAAGAGCCTTAAATATCCCTTTTTGTCATTCTAAGCGCTAGTGTCCTACCTGTTTAGGAACCTGTATTTATCAGTCCACAACTCGGCTATGTTTTTCCGATGGCCACTTATAGAAAGGTGGTGGACCCTAAATATCTACAAACTTTGAAAGTAATTGCCAAAAATTAAAATACCTAAATTTTTTTCAAAATCACCTTTAATGGTACTGATGAATTTTTAATAAAATGTGGCCCTGAAAGGCCTAAATAAAACACATTCATCAACATCTCCCCTCAAAAAATTTGAGAATTATCAGTGAAAAATTAACATGAAAGTATGAATACTACCCTTAAAAGCTCTCCAATTTCTCAAAATTGTCTCAAACTATTCTGACCAAGTTTTGGTGAAACATAAATTTATAACCAATATGCCATACAGCTTGTAAAAGAACACTATGGTATGCGAGTAAATTGTAAAATATATAAATACAAGATAACCGCCATGACATTTACTCCTTTCAAGACTTTAGTCTCTCTCACAGTAAAGGAAAAAGTTAACTACAATATGAGCTCGATGATTGTCTGTTCCCCCCATAACTCTTCAGGTTTCAACAAATCGCCTAATAATCAGGATTGTATTAGCATTTAAATAAATACCCATTGCCAGCCATTTTGAGTATGCTTCAATAAATAATTTGAATAATATTATAATAAGTAAAATTATAATCAACTGTAATGAGCTACACTGGTGGAAATTTCAATCATCAAATGAATATAAACACAATTAAAAAACACTTTATTTGTCCAATACAACATCAAACCCAGTAGCTCCAGTGTCAGTAGGGTTTGTGAGCATATAACAACTGAGGATGATGATTTGGTCATTGAACCATTGTCTTGTATTTGTATTGCACAAATAAAGTGGTTTTTGTGGAAAATTGTGTTTTCGTTCATTTGGTGAGATAAAATTGTTTTAGATATAAATGAATAGTTTTGAATTTCTTCTTTAAATAATTATATGTTTTGTCAAGAACAAAATATTTTAATTCCATTTAAAAAATAACAATAACAAGAATCATGTCCCTTTATGAATTTTTAATTTGAATTCATTACATATATTAGAAAAAAAAATAAACAAAATTAAAAAATGTAAGCAACTTTTTCTATGAGTTAGTTTTAGTCACAAAAATCTTATTTGTTTGACATTTTGCCAGTTACTCGACGTGTCATTAAGATATGGTCACAAACATTAATGTTAGAATGAGGGGGAAATCTCGATTGCAATATACTTAACTCCACCTGGTTGTACAGAAGCTCCTACCTAGACATGGGATATACACCAGTAACTCCTCATTTACGATGGGAGACATGTATGACATTCTTTAAAATGAAAAGTTACAGAAACTGCTGAAAGAAGTTGAAAACTTCATAGAAATAAAAAATATATACAAAACGTTTGTCAAAACAATTACTTTACTTATGTTCTTTCATTTTTTCAAGGAACAGAGGGCAGTAACAAATAACCTGCACTTAACTTTAGACATCATCACCTTCTCCCCATACATGTCCTCTTTGTTGATCACAACTCTCTATCCTATGCCCCTGTGGGCTTACTCTAGGGCCTACCTGGTCACTTCATCTTCCTCATTTCTCAAAGTGTAGCAAATCCCCTTCCACTTTCTTTCTTTAATTTTGGTTTTTGATTATCAGTATTATTTTGTTTATCAATATGTCACAAATATCCTATATAAAATTATAAATTTTTTTTTATATAATACCACAAATTTACAATATACTAGGCCTAACCACCACCAACTTGGTACATTAATTTGTTTGACAACTACAATCACTAAACATTGAAACTGACAGCTGATAACAAAATTGATTTTATTCAGAATTACCAACAAATCAAATGAAATAACCATCTATAATATCTATTTGGATTAAACAAGATCTTGGTTGGAACTGTGCTGCTTTCTTTCAAAACTTGATGCAGAACTGTTCTGTCAGAAATGTATGGCAAGGTCATGAAAACATTGGCCGTACACTTTTGTGGAACTAGGTAAATGAATTAAAGAGCCTCAATCTTATTATAACTACGTTTGCATTTTTTTTAAAGCCTTGTTATCATTTCTTTATTAACTTTTTCTTAATACCCATATTTCATGACCAAATTTTAAATAGAGTAAGATATTGAAGGTGGGCAGAAACAAATAACAAAAAAAGGAATGTGACAGTGGAAGAAAAGGATCTCAAAAGTGTAGATGAGTTAAATTGCTGAGGTAGCAAGACTACCACTAATGGTATGATACAAGCGAAGATAGGACAAAGGATATGGAAGAGTGAGCAGGTTTATAATATGGCGAAGGATATATGATGATGAAATATAGGGAAAGGACCGAAAACAATTATACACAAAGTTACAAGTAGGGACAGAATAAGAAATGAAGACTTTCTGGACAGGCTCAAGGTTAAATTACTGAAGATACAATCAAGAGGAAATGTTTACAATGGTTTCAGCATGTAATAATGATGAAAGAAATCAGAATGGATAGAAGAGCACTAGAAATAATACAAAAGTCGAGAAGACTAATGGGAAGGCCACGAACAAGATGGAAGCTTCAAATTCAGTAGGGTATTCATACCAAGAGAAAAGGCTAGAGACTATTGGAGGATTAGCTGGTGTGGAGAGATCGTCAGGAATGGAAACAGTTTTGTGCCGACTCACTGAGGTGAAAATGTCCAAACAAAATACAATAATTATGTCACGACCACTTGGCTAATGAGGACGGAGGAGAAACCGAATGAACTAAAAAAATAACAGAAACGGTCTTGAATTCTCAATCTTGATGATTCGAGAGTTAAGCTTGTGAGGTAAATGTACCATTAGAATAATAAACCACTTTTATTTTAGACCATCATCTCTTCAGTTAGACTCACACATATAACTCTTCTTCAATAATAACAAACTGAAGCCACCACTGACCAAAACATTGTAGATCTGTTTCAAATCAACATTATTTTACTCTTATATATAATTTATATACTTTGTAAACATTTTTATGTTCAACCATATTCATTCAGTTATATAAAATACAGTCAGTAATTATATATAATCAAACAATATAAATTATGTTTCTTGGCTAATAAAAATGAAACTGACACATAACAAGCATAATCACTTAACTTGAATAACACAATCTTGCACACACAACATAGGCTTACAAAATTACAACCTTCGAAATAGTTCTCTATTCTCTAAAAAAAATTATTTTCTCACACAATAAAAATTACCAAAAACTTTTGATACTTTAATAATTTCTAGCGACAAGTATTCTCTGAATTAATATTGTTGATTTTTCCAAGCAGTACATTCCATATGTCTAAATACAAGCTTAGCCTTAATTATAAGAATCTAACTAAAAAATGTATCTCATAACAGATAATGATAATAAATAAATACAATAATCTTTTTACAACAAATAAAAATAATAAATAAAATAATCTTCTATAAATATATTTTTTGGCATACTTCAGGTAACTAAGATTGTGATCAGCAATATACAAAATAACAAAATACAGATATAAATTACATATGAAGTTTAAATGTTATGTACCTTTGTTTAATCCCTTCTTAATTTGCACTATTGTTAGCGGCCTTCAACTAGATTTAAATGTAATTCATATTATATAGGATGAAACTATAAAAACATTCTACAGAGTGGGCAACATATCAGTCCAAATTAACGTTCATGATCATGTAGTGCTCTATGACTAAAGCATTACTATTATTACTAGTATTATTGAAAAAAAATTAACTTACCCTAGTTATTATGGGCAATATTGAAAAAGCCGTTCTCATTTAAATTGGACCAAAATATCGCGTTCAAACATAGTTCCACCTTTCTCATCATGGTAGCAGCACTTATCAGAATCCTGTTTATAAGTTTTTACTATTATTCACTACGTAACGTTGGCATCACTGTCTGCCAGTCTCGTAGTGTTTGTGAACACACATGGTTTCTTACATTGTGCGTTCTAGATGGTTTCGTTATTTATTTAGTTTTAGTGTTTTATGTTACAACATTTACCTTTTTGTTCTGAAATATATGTGGATGTATCTATATGATGATTATTTACAACTGAACTCAATACAATTTCCACGAGTTATTTCACGATAATCTAAGTAGCCAAAGGTTAACGACATAAAAGCTTAAAAATTATCTAAAAATTTTTATTATTTATATCAAAAATGCCTTTGAGTGTAGATAACTAATTTAATGACTATGTTAGTACAATTTACAAAAATTTAAATTTAACTCGGGTTAAACCTAGCCACAATTTTTATTAGGATAAAACAGCATTAAATATTGTTTTTAAAATTTTAACGGTAGTACTGCTAAATGTTTGTTGTCAAGTACAGAATTCAATGATAAAAAAATATGACCTGTAAATGAATATTTTAACAAAATACTCGACCGGGAAGTGGTTCAGGAAACACGGGAAACATTTGCTGACAAGTTTCATATTGGAAACATTCCAGCAAAAAGAAACGTTCAAGATTTAATTAAAAAATTGCATACTACAGATTCTGTGACAAATAAAAACGGAATATATCACTATGGAATATCCAAAGGCTGTAGCAGATAGTCAACCACAGTTTTTCAGCAAACCTGCAAAAATCTCTACAAAATTGGTGTAAAATACATATTGTGCTCCAAGATACTTAATTATTTAAATTTGAGACTATATCATAATATATCATCAGTATAACAACTGAAACGTTTTAATTATTATATCTGGTTTCTCAATAAAATCGCTGATGGTGAGTTAGACTCGATGCTGCATTTCATGAATGACAAAGCAGTTTCATTTTTCTAGATTTATCAATTTGCAAATTTCCAGGTATTGGTCTGCAGAAAACCCTCAGTAGCTGCATGAGAATAAGAATAATTTATTGCTGTTTTTTGTTTGTTTGTTTTTTTAAGAAACATGGCAATGTTCAACATTATTACAATTTTATAGCTATATATATTAGCCTATATAATAATTATAATACTAATCAATAATAATTTACAATTATACAGGCTATCCTTATAAATCTATAACATAATTAACATTTAAAAAGTTCATTTAGAAAATAAAAAGTCAGCGATCAAATAATAAGCCTTAACCAGTAAAAAGTGTTTAATTTTTGTTCTAAATGTTTCAACATTAATAATATTTTTGAAGCATAATGGTAAGGTATATTATTCCATTTTGTTTAATTATGAAAAACATTTGATACACCATTTTAGTTCTATTTGATTGAACAAAGTATTCTTCTTATTTCTAGTATTATATGTATACATATTTGTATTATATGTAGAATTATTAACATTCATTTAAACAAATAACATACTTGCATACATGAACTATTGAAAGTGGAGCCATTATTTGTTTTTCTTTAAATATCTTCCTGCATTAATCTCTTGATTTTAAGCCATACATTACCTAACATCTCTTTTCTGTAATTTAAAAATGGGTGGACTACTAACAGAATTCCCCAGATGTTTTAAAAAGCTCTTAAAACATCTATATCCAGTTGTGTTTTTAAATTACTTATTAAAAATCTTACCCTAGTTAGATTATCAATGTGAAATTGATAACCATGATAAATTAACCAATCCCATGCTAAATTGAAACCAGGATCATGAGAAATTCCTGTCTATAACGACACCTAAAACTTTTGTTGATTCAACAAATTCTAAACATTTACCCCTTAACTGAAATTTATCTATTGGCAACAAACTCCCAAAACTTGTACAAAACGTTTTGTAAGTGTTAATAAGAATGTAATTTTTTTCAAACCAATTTTCTAATTAAAAAATGGTATTTGACATTGCTTTTCTTACATCAATATTTGATGAGCCAACACAAAGTATGTTCGTACCGTCTGCAAATAGAATACTTTTAGAATGTGTAAGATACTCTGGCAAGTCATTAGTATATAACAAAAATAAAAGAGGACCCAAAGTGGAACCTTGTCGCACACCCTTTCCTACCTTTAAATAGTGTGAGCGGACCAATAGAGTTCTGGTATTTTGAGAATCATTAAAAGTTTTTTAAACAATCTGATATCTATCTATCGTTAAGATAAAATATAACCCAGAAAAGTTCACTGCCTTTGATACAGTAAATCTACATTTTTCAGAAATAGAACATTATTAACAATATCAAAAGCCTTGTTTAGGTCAAGAAATAAACCAGCTACTTTTTTTACATCATCAAAAATTTGAATAACATTTTGTCATAAAATCATATAAAGTAAACACTGTAGATCTCCCTTTTTAAAACCATATTTGTTGTAGAGAAAGTACATTAAACTTCATCAATCTGTTGAACATGACCTTTCAAAAGCTTGGAGAGTCCTGTTAGCAAACTGATTGGCCTACAGTTATTCATATTATATGAATCTCCTTTCTTAAATGCATTGGATAATAATCCCATGCTAAAAGAATCATTATAAAGATAAGTCAAAGGTTCAGTCATAGAAAGAAAAGTACAGAAAAAGGGGTGGAAAAAGGGTTAAAATTTTGGGGGAGAGGGGCTCAGCTTCTCCTGAGCCAGAGGCCCTCAAATCCCTCTACTTGGTCCCTCTGTTACAAAGTCAAATGTTTTTGTGTAGTCCTATATTACAAGAATTTTTAAACTTTGTCCAGATTTTATTATTACATTATCTTTTATTCTAATCTCTTGTTAGCCTAATATATTATCATTCAGAAATAAACTTATTTGTTTTAGCTCCTTTAACCACTTCTGTTTCATGTTAATTTCATATTTTTGTCTATAATATTGTTTTTGTCTTATTGTAGTCTATTTTTGCTTTAAGGGCTAACCAAAATTTATTTCCTAATATTATTTGCACATTAATGCCTGATGTTATGAAAAATGTGTAGGTGAATTTTATTCCATTTATCTTGGAAGAGTATTTCCAGTAGTTTTATGTATTTTTAAAGTTGTGTCGGTGTTACATTTTATGGTGGAAATTGATTCAATGTTTATTGGCATTTCTCCAAGTCATAATTACATAAGGTTAGATCCTGAATACTGAATGATCTCAATATGTTTTTTTTCTAATGTGTCAAATTGTATGTTAATTGTGCAAAGTCTAGAGTTTTTGTTGTTAAAAATTGTGTTAAATACTTTCCATGTTACACTATTTCCTGATTTTCGAGCCTTACCTATGCCATTTTGGTTTAGCTGTTGTTAGTAAAAATTGTGAAGTTAATTAAATTTATTTGGTTAAATTCTTCTAAAATTGTTTTTCAAGCGACTAAAATTGCATTATCAGTTGTTATAATGTAATGTTTATTTGTACGTGACAGATGTATGTCAAATGTATATTATCGTTTAATTGACATTGCTATGACCATGAGTTATTTTTCAACGGGAGCCATGGGTTATGGCTTCTGGTTGCAGGCTATGTGCATATGCCTTAGAGGTTTTATGTTTTTTTACTTATATCAGCTGTATTATCTTATGTTTTATGTACAGTATATTAAAGTCTTTTTATGTCAAAACTATTTTTTATTATTTTCCCTTTATTTTTAGCATTCTTGGAAATTATCTGCGATTTTCGTTATCCGTGATGTTTGTGCCACCCAATTTCGCGGATAATCGGGAGTACATTGTATTTGTTATTATTTATGATGGGGCCTGATAATTTTGATCTTATAGTAGCCCAGTAACTTTGGTTTTTTTTTCGATGATTTTTCTGTTGGGTGTTTCTATTATAAAAAATCAATCATGTATGAAATGATTGTCTTTGTTACAAATTGTACAGTACCTTTTTAATTTGTTTTGAGTTATCGCATCATGTGGGTGTTTCCAAATTTTTTAATTGAATGCTCTTCTGTCATGTAATGCAGTTATATTTTTTGGAAAATATTTGTTGATTGTGTGGTTGTTAATTTAGATATTGTCCCTTTGTGTCCCAAAATTGTTGAATCTGGTTTGCATCCAATTTGGTCTTGTTTCAAATTTGTTATTTGGTTTATATTAAGGTTTATATTTATCGTTTTGGTTTTGAAAATTGTAAGCTGATTGTCTGTTATTTGTTTTGACACCAGCATGTTGCCTAATTGTGTCAAATCGTCCATCTTTTTTATCAGTGTATTGAGGTATTGTTCCCACTTTTTGTTTAAGAATTTCTTTTTTGTTTATTTAGTGTTGTTAGTAAAATTTACCATGTATTGTTTTTAAATTTTGTTGTAATTGGATTAGTGTTTAATTGTCTATTGTTATTAAAAGTTTACAAATTTTTGGTCTTAATACCTGTACCAACTTAATTTATTATTAAATCTATTACTTACTTGTCCAAATTTGAAGGCTCCACCAGATTTTAGCACTTACAATAACTCGAGCTGCTTGAGAAGTTATACTATAAATACAGAGACTATTTGTCTAAATTACTTTTCTATAATTAGTTAATTGTACAATGGATAGACTCTACAAATTTGCTATTTAAATTTATCTAATAAATTTCATTCACTCACGCATCTGTACCTTTCTAATTTACTTTTATTAGTTAACTAATAACAGATTTTCTCTAAATCTAATATTCAAATGACTATTTTTGTAATTATAGAAACTTAACCCTCCAAGTGGCAATGTTAATTGTCTTGAAAATTCTTCGTTTGTTAAAAAATTAATTAAATATATTATTTCTATACAAAACCTAACTTATAAGATATCATTTTTCTCAGAAAGATGCATAGAATCCATCTATGCAATAAAAAAAAATTTTTTTGAAACGGTTTTGGAGTAAGTATGTTACATGTCAAAAACGAAGTTACCAATTTTCAGGAAAAACCTGTATATTCCAAAATCAATAGCTTACTACCTTTTTCTAAGATATACAAAAGTTTTGTGTAATATTTTTGAACATATTTAGGGGGAAAAAATAAAATTTGTTATATTATCAAAAAAACAAAAAATAGTTTACGAAAAAATGTAAAATGATCATTTTCTTTTCAAAAAATCACTAAAAATAGTATTATTTATCTTATACAAAAGTTCTATATCTCATTATGTTCAGAAAGGTGCATAGAATGTAGGTGTGTAGTGCAAAAAAATGTTACATGTATCACATTTGGATTTTTTTAGTCAAATATCAAAAAATCGAAGAGTAACGAAGCAGAAATTTCACAAAAATGGTAATGAATAACATACTAATAGATTTTTAGGATTTTTTTCAACCATTTCTTGAGATTTGTCATATATTTGTGAATATATTTAGGGGGAAAAAATAATAATATGTTACATTTTCTAAATAAAAATACCGATTTTCCCTAAAAAGGTAACTTTTACAAGTGAGGTTAGGTTTGTAACCTCCACAATTTAGACTCACTAGTACCAATTTGAAGATAGATCAAAGACAAAACTTATAGATTTAACTAAGAAAATATATACTTTACAAAGAATAACACACATATTCACTTTTATAATCATATAAAACACTATATATAAGACAATTTGCATATAGCCTAAACTTACGTTTACCGGCCTAGGTTATCGCAAATAAGAACGTTCAAAAACCAAACTATCACTCAAAAACATAAGCTTTAGATATAAAAACACATATATTGTAACTTGTATACACAATTTATATACAATTTGTATACACAAACCTTCAAAATAACAAAAATCTAATCCCAAAACCAATATGTGCTACGCCTAATATTATAGTATTTACGTCACAGATTTGCTACATTTCGAGATAATAAACAAGCCTCTTAGTAAGTTTTTGCCCTATGTCGAGTGGTACCAACTTATAGAATGGAATTTCCCCTACAACTTAGTGCAAAGAAATATAAGAAATATATAATTAGAAACCAAAGAGAAATGCAAACCTAATGCCAACCAAATTTCGTCTCGTCAAGTTTGTTCTACGTTCAAGTAGGAATATCTCTGGATCTATGAGACGCAGAAAAATTTGTAATCTATGGTTGGAAAGAGAAACATATGATCTATAGAACAGTGTTTTAGTTGACTTCAATGACAGATAAATAGGAGTTGGAATTACATCGGGAAAAATGGCGTCGCGCTAACGATTAGGCGCAGAGTTCAAATCTACGATTTTACGCATCAAAAATATGCGAACTTCACCAATTTTTGGAATATTATTTATAACGTTTTGTGGTATTTTTTTTGCATGATTATGCATCTACGGAACATTAGCTTTCCAACGGTATTTTATTTATTGCGATCGGATAATTTTAAGTGGGCGTAACGTTGAATGGCAAAATACGTGATTAAAAGTTAGTGAAATCACTTCGGAGCACGTTGGCGACCTACTGTAGGTCGCCGTGCCACTTGGAGGGTTAATAAATATCAAAATACTAGTTGTTTTATCTCACTTTATTATTATGATTTACTAGAGATACTGTTAAGTTATAGTTTAGTTATTGTAGCTCATGTTACACTGAAGATGGAGACTTTGTCATTGAATTATGTTTGAATAAATAAATGTACTGTTTGTAAACATTTGTGTGCAAGTTTTATTCTATTAAACATAGATATATATTTGAGCAATTTCGGTAGATATGTTTGGGCTGTAGATAACCGCATAGTCTAAAAACTACCATTTTTGGACTCAGATTTCCAAACAGATATTTACATAAAAAACTAAACAAGCCATCATTCAGTGAGAAGCATAGCTCAATCGGCAGAGAGTATATTTATCTTGCGGCAATTCGGACTAGTGAACCGTTACAGGTTAAACAGGTTCAAGCCCGATTGATGGTGTTGCATTTTCCAAATGATACCACCTACTCCCTCGTTTTCATTAGTCTAAGGACTAGTCTTCAAAACATATAGAGGGAAGAAACAAAAAAACATCGACCCATCATGTAAGTTTTATATACTATGTATATGTAAAAAAGTAATTAAAACCAACTAACTCCAACTTTAATTTATTAAATAGCAAGTTAGTCATGTGATACAACAATTTCATGTACATTTTTATAAGAAAAACAATGGAGAAACATGTTTTTTATAACTACTCCAGTTATCGAGATAGCAGCAACCAAAGTTGCAACAAATATAAAAATTGGATACAAAATAAAACTACGTAAAAGTTTTGTACAATTGTTTTTATTGCACTTCATCTTCATTAAACAGTACTAAGCTCAGAGTACTAACATGTTTAATGTGCATTTCCAAAAGATTGTTATTAGGCCTTTAATATTTATAAGAAAATATGCAGTATGGTTATTATACCCTTGTATCTGATTAACTTATGAATTTTTGATTTCAGATTTTAATGTAGAATGTTTAAGGTCAGAATTTACAATATACTTGTTACAGTTACTGTTATAATTAACATTAACTTAAACATTACTAAAATTATTTAACATTTTATTTAATAATTTAACAACAGCATGCAAAATTAGTGTCTCTGAAATTTAAAATCCAAGAACCAAGTAAATGTTAATAAATGTTATAGGAAGGTGAATGCTTACCGCATAAACTATTCAGCTAAGTGTTCAATTTGAATATTCTATACAATTACCACAAAACTGGAAAAAAAATTCCAAATAATAAATTACTAATACCAATCTTTTGGAAGTACTTGCTGCTTCTTCGAGAGCTTAGTAATTGTTTAATGAAGGTGATACAAAAAACAAAACAAAAATTGTACATGTTTTTCTAGCTTAATTTCTTGGATGATTTTTGCCTCTATAAAATTTTGGTTATTGATATCAAATGGTAGTTGTATCGACAAAATGGGTTTCAATATCATTTTTCTACTTGTAAATTATGTATCTCATGATCATCTTGCCAACTCTGCCAAAGCAATCCCAAGCCTGTGTTCGAGGTCTCGGTGGACCCACCGATCAGAGTAGGTGTAACACCAAGAAATTCTTTAGTTGGCAGCTTAATCTGGTTATGCAAGCAGCAAATCCCGCCCTCTAATGGGTAATGGTAAGTGCCTCTCAAACTGGATCTTCTTAGCTAAGGTAATGTAAAATCCCACAGTCCCTAGTCCCCCAGGTTGGAGGTTTAGCAAGTCTACTTTAGAAAAAAGAAAAAGCTAACTAACCAACAGAAGTAAATGGAAAAGCTAGACAGAAATTAATTAAACGACCCAGAAAAATGGTAATGGCTAAATATTTTAGGATTGTGCTATAGAATGTTTTATCCTTACAAGAACACATAGCTTCTAACATGTTCCAAGAACAACTTTCAAAATAAAGGACTGACGATGGTTCAACTTAGTAAATGGAAGTGCCAAGGCCCTGGTGAATTACTACTCAGAACCTGACAGATGGAGTCAACTTATGGAAGGAAACCAAGACTCTGAGATGAATTGTAGAACCACAGATAATGATGATCTTTTTTTAAAATTTAAATTGGATTTAAGATGGTGGACAAAAATTATTAAACCTTCTGCATAATAGCACTATTTTAGCTGTATAAATATACATCTTTTTCTATCACCCAATGACTCTCAGTTTTGTAATATTATGCCATTTTCAAGCTTTTCTAACATCGTTCATATATTTTTCACTTTTAGTTTAGCTAGTTTTACCTAAATCTTAGAGATATGTTTTCATTTGTAGTTTAACTTGTACAGTAATTTATTGTTCACATGATAATAAAGGTTGATTCGTACTTTCGAAACATTGTATATCAATAATTATAGATAAACAATGGGAAAAAGTCCCAACTAAATCGATATAACACATGTAATTCTGGTTGCAAAGAAATTGTAAATAATGTGTTGCAATTGCAGGATTATATTAGAAAAGGTAACATAACATTGGCATCGTGTGCAACTGCAGCATTATTATTAAATATAACATAAAATGTGTATTGTGTTGCCACTGTAGCATTATTATAGGAAAGATACCATAACATTGGTATTACCCTGGAACTGCAGCAATAGTATTAGGAAAGGTAACATAACGTTGGCATAATGTGACGTTTTGCAATTGCAGCATTAGTTTAGCATCAACATTGTGTTTAACAACATACATTTTACAGACTGATGGTTTAACAGTTACAATTTATCTCGCAAATACTGAAGCAGATCTTCAGTTGGTTTTCTTAAAATTTCATAATTTGGGTGACGAAACGGATTTCCTGTTAGACCAAGATTCCTTTAAAAAAACACAGAAATTTGAATTAACCAATAGACGTACAGAATGTTGAATAGGCAAGATTTTGAATAGATAGAAAACATTTTGTAACTAATTAGTCCAAATGGACTGTGATCTTATTTTAACCTAGTTATTACTTATACTGTGAAATTCAGATTTCTGTTTACATTCTACTGCATATTGTTAATAAAGATATGTTACCTATTCGAATAATTTATTTTCAAATCGCAGAAAATACTGAGCTGAAAAACTATTTTACTTTCTATAAATGTGAGAGAGAAGGGAAAGAATGTAAAGGCTAAATATTTTATAACTATGTTTTCGACAGTGATCAAAGTATTGAGCACCTAAGCAAACATTTACACTGCTTAAGTACACAACAATAATAACTATTTAGTTACCGGTAATCTTTATCCTCACTACTTTAAGTTTGACAAAATTAACAACTATTTTTTAATCTTTAGCCTGACTACTATAAGTTTATAATAATAACAAATATTTGTTCAATATTTATCTTGACTGCTTTAAATCTGTAATAGTAACGATTTTATAAATCCTTTTGCCTGAGTGTTTTAAGATTGTAATAATAACAACTGTTTTTTTTTTGTTTTTTTTTAATGTATATGTTGACTGCTTTAGGTTTGTGAAAATTGTATCTGAATTTTCAACAATCTTTAACCTGACAGCTTTAAGTTTGTAATAATAACATCTTTTTTCTTTAAATCTTTATCACAACTGATTTAAGTTTGCAATAGTAAAAAACTATTTTGTTAATCTTTATCCCAACTGCTTTAAGTTTGTAATAATAAGAAATATTTGTAAAATCTTTATTTTTACTGGTTTAAGTTTGTAATAATAAAAAGTATTTTTTTCTTTAACCCAACAACAATTATTTAAAAAAATCTTTAGTCTGACTGTTTAAACTTCTAATAATAACTACTATTATGATAATATTTAACCTTAACTGTTTAAATCTGTAACCAGTAACAATAAAAGCTATTTACAAAGTTTAACTGTTCAACTCTTAAGCTTAACTGTTTTAAGTTTTGTAATAATAATAATAATAATAATAATAAATTTTTGAAATGTTTAACCTAACTGGGTAAATTTGTAATGATATCAAGTATTTTCTTAATCTTTATCATGATTGTTTCAAGTTTTTAATAATAATAACTATTTTTTTAATCATTATCCTGATTATTTTAAGTTTGTAATATACCTACTATTTAAAAAATCTTTATCCCAAATACAATAGATTGTTTAACAATTTTTTTTAAATCCTTACCCTAACTGATTTAAGTTTGCGATAATAGAGTACCCTACATTTGAGGACAAAAGTTGAGTAGGAGGAGGATGGGGGTGGTGGGAGCATGGTTGCCCCTCTTCTTTCCCCACCCTCCCTTCCAATTTTGGACACTATTTTTGTCAGCCATTTTTGTGACCGCCATTTTGTGACGTCACATTTACACGTTACACCCTAAAATCATGCTCTGTGATGTCAGACCCTTAACTTTTCATTTCCCAGTAGGATTCGAACCAATGAGGTCTGGATTTGAAGCCAGACTCTATACCAACTGAGCTATCATGCATAGTATTTACTCATTGTATTTTTAATGGAGTATATAAGTCAACATGTTTGTTGTTGTTGTTGTTGACTTGTTTATTTTGGACGCTAGCACCCTATGTATTATTTTAATTATATTTGTTTACCTACTGTAGACGACAATGGTTACTGCTGTTGTGAGCATTTTTGACATTACAGTACCATTTAATAGTTCACTTTTTCAATGATGGTATTGTATTCACTTACAATATGTTAATGTGTAATATATGTAAGTATATATATTACATATATATATAATATGTAATAAACAAATACTATGTGGACAACAATTAAATTCTGTCGGACAGTAACGGTTGGAACTGTGGCGGTAGAAAACGGACCAACGTAAAAGATGCCACTAGCAACTTAAATGCAATCAACTTTCATCAATTTGAAGAATTTAAGTTATTAGTTATATAGATCATGCTCTACTCAAAGATCAAAGAAATGACTGCTTTGATACCTCTTCAAAACGTATTTGTAAGATTGCTGATGGAGTTTCCGATAGAGATGCCGTCACATGATCCCAATTAGTACAGGCTATTTGAATGACTGAAGCTGAATCATTAAAGACCTGCAAAAATATTGTGGAAAAATTAGAGGACAAATTGCAAATGGAATTGATTGATTTCGCACATACGATTAAAAAGCAATATAGTAAAGTTGATACTCCTAAAGAAAAATATAGCCATTGGCGTAAGTTGTGGACTGCTGACACTGAACAGCCTGAAATATAAATATGTTGCACCCAAGAGCTTTGATTCAGTATAGAAATGACAAAGAGACGAACAACATCAAAAAGAGCCACCACTAGCAAGTAGGACAGTGGTCTCATTTCTGGAATTTTAAGTGTCGGTGATAAGGTATTAAACCAAGGCTATAGATTTATTGCCTGTCGAACTCCATCGACTCTCCTACAACTATTGTGGACCGGGTACAAAACTAGCTCTTGGTGATAAAGGTGTCAATCCTTTAGACGAAACTTGTAAAGAGCATGCTTAACCACGTACAGCAAATACAGTGATTCTGAGCATCGTAGAGTAGTAGACAAACTATTAGCGGAATGGGATAGGAGCCAAGTCAACTCAGGTAATGTGTCTATGGGTAAATGGGCGGCAATGTGGACTGTAACCATGGCCATGAAAGCGAAAACCAAATTAGCAGGAGAGTAGGAAAAGTTGAAATGTCCAAAAGAGATGTTGGGTGGGGTTTCTCAACCGCATCAAAAGGCTGTGGTCCATATCTCAAACCCTATCTAAAAGGGAAGGGTCTGGAGATGAATAGTAGCTTGAAAATAACCAAAAAAGACGAAGATCAAAAAAAAAAGTTTGATTGATTCATTACCAAACAAACCATTAACAAATATTGATTTAGAAAAATCCGCAGTGAAACTTAGAGCATGATGTCAGGCTCTAACGTGTAACTGTGATGTCACAATGGCTGACAAAAAATGGGGTCTAAAATGGTTAGGGAGGGTGGGGCAATGAAAGGGGCAACCACACCCTACCATCCCCACCACCTTCCCCCTCTCCACTTTTGTCCTCAAGTATACTCTACTTGCGATAACAATAATTTTTAATTGTTTTGCTGGACTGCTTAAGTTTGTAAAAATGAAAAATATGTTGTTAATATTTACCCTGATTGTTAAAGATTGTAAAAATATCAACTACTATTTTAGTCTTTAGTTTGCTTAAGTTTGTAATAACAACTATTTTATTAATCTTTAACTCGACTGCTTCAGTTTTTAATAATAACTACTATTTTATTAATTTTAGCCTGATAATTTAAGTTTGTAACAATAACTACCAATTTCTTAATCTTTAGTCTGACTGTTTAAATTGGCAATAATAAAATCTTTAATATCACTGATTAAGTTTGTAATAATAACAAGTACTTTTTTAATCTTTATTGACAATAAATAATAAAGATCTTTAATCTCACTGCTTAAGTTTGTAAAAATAAATAATACTTTTTTAATTTTTATTGTCAATAATAAAAATCTTTAGTCTCACTGCTTAAGTTTGTAAAAATAAATAATACTTTTTTAATTTTTATTGTCAATAATAAAAATCTTTAGTCTCACTGCTTAAATTTGAACTAATAACAACTATTTTTTAAAATCTTTAGTCAACTGTTTAATTTTGTAATAATAGTACACATTTTTTTAAACTTACATAATATGTTTCATACTGCCAAGTTCAGAAGGCACCTTGTTGATACTATTATTTGATAATTCCAGGTAAGCCAATCGTTTCAACTCTTTAAGTCCTTCTGTATTTATATGAGTAATTGAGTTGTTTTCTGCACTTAAACGCTCTAAGTATACCAACTTATAGACAACATCAGGGATAGCTGTGAATCTATGAAACATAAACACAAAGTAATACAAGACACTTTATAATATTATAAAACATTTAGGAAAGGATCATATGAGCTACAGAAAATCCATCAAGGACAAAATGGGAAATAAAATTGGAGAAATAGAGAGATGAACAGAATACTTTCAGGAGATATGTGGATTCTCCAGCTGAAAGCACTGACAAAACTGAATGTAAATACAGGTTCAATCACTTTAAGAAAGGTAAAGACGGTTATTAAAGGATTGCAGAGTGGGAAAGCTGTTGGACTGGAAAACATATGCAGAACTACTAAAATCAGGTTTGAATTCAGTTTCTTGTGTTCCATATTAATGACATATGGATTGAAGAGGAAATACCTGTAGTTTGGAGAAAAGGTTTTCTTGTAAAACTACCTAAGAAAAAATATCTACATTTTGTTAGAATTGGAAAGAATTCAACTTACTGAATGTCTGGAGTATAAAGTCTTTACAAGAATATATTGGAGCAGATAAAGAGAGCACTGGAAGTCAAGCTGAGAGCAAATTGAAATAAAATTTAAATAATTTGCATTATATTTTAACAATACAAAATAATAAGTAATACACATGAAAAAGGCCTTTGTGTAGGTAGGCCTATTAGATTATGCTGGATTTAGAGAAAACAACAGTTGCATGGGTTATATTACAGTATAAAAATCATAGTAGAAGAGTTATTGAAGAAGATTCGTTAGGGACATTACGTAACTATGGACAATGCATTCATAAGAAGCGGTGTAAGCCATTGGAAAAATCTTTACACTTACAAAAAACAGTAACTTAAGATTTCACCAACCAGACAATCATTTGCGACAAAGTCAAGGAGTGAAATATCATATGTCAAGAAATTGATCACACACAATGTGCAATTGTTAGTGGAAATGAAAACTGTAGACTACTGCAAAAATCAGCAATACTGCAATATCAAAATTTTGATTCATGAAATAAAAATAACTCACAGGACTATTTTTACCAATAGGATTTAAGAAATATAAACCTTTTAAACTAAGAGTCGAGAGAGGGAAATCCTGGAAAAGTGTAAATCATTCATTTAGGATCCTAAACACAAGCCTGTAACAATAAAATAATAATAACAAAATTAGTCTAACTTTAATTAAATTAAAAGAGTAATATTACAAGTATGTAAGTATACATTTAATTAAATGAAAAAGAATTTTTTTCTTTAAAACAATGCAAACATTTTAGATAAATTTGTACATACATATATACAGTAGAACCTCTGTTAACCAGCCTTGGATTAACCGGCCTATATCGTAGTGTACTGGTTGGATGAGAGTTTCCGAAAATAAATTGTAATTGAAACACCAATGCGGCGGCAAGTCAAACGACTTTGTCGATAGCGGTATTCCATTGTTGGCGCCGTAAAAACATCGCAGCACCAAAACAGCGGCGAGTCAAACGACTTTGTCAATAGCGGTATCCCATTGTCGGCGACGTAAAAACACCGCAGCATTGGCACCCATTGGTATAGCAGACATACACCGACAAAATCGTTTGATGGGTCGCTTTTTTTCCACAAATCAATTTAGTATACATTATGGGAAATATAACATTTCTTTTCAGTTTTCTTCTTGTCTTTGACTGGTTATGATCTACGTACAGTATATACAGTAAAAATAAAAATGAGCGAGTTATGAAAACGGAAGCGTGTGTTGGTTTCATTTGAGACGCGGTTAAATGTGTCAAAAGACTTGACAGAGAGGAATCTGTAAAAAGCTTTGTAGTGTTTAATTTTTCATGTTTGATGTATAATATACATAATATAATATATATGATACATTTATATACAATAAAATGAGTTGCGATAACATTTTAATTGCATAATTCTTAGCGCTACCTGATTAAATAAGCTTTCTTTGAACGAAAACCGATTTTTCACGGGAACCTCAGATTAACCGGCCAAACGGGCAACCGGCCCGGGTGTCAGTCCCGACTAGACCGGTTAAGAGGGGTTCTACTGTATATATAAAGTGTAATTTAAAGAATGTATTTTTAATATATATATATATATATATATATATATATATATATTGTTAAGAGAGAACTATTTATGTAAGTAAACCAATATTGTATAATATACATATAATGAGTTACATGTATAATTGTTATATTGTATAATAAGATAATTTGAGTATACGTAGTTTTAGGCCATAAATAATTTTTCTCAAAAAGATATAGTTTACTTTGTATGTTGAAAGATTTGTAAATTGTTAAAGTTTTGATGAAAGGAAGAAATGAATTTCGTGACCTAGCAATGAACAAAAAATAGTTAAAGATAAAATTAAAATTGGTAAAGATGGTTATTTTTTTAAGAAAAAGTAATTATGTAGCTATAATTGTCGATAACTTCCCTAAATAAAAGTTATAAAAATATATCAAATAAACAATAATCCACAATAAGTATATGTGCATTACTTTTGTTCAATCATAAGAATCTATAGAAATTTAACTTCAATCCAGAACCATGACAACATAACCCAAATATATATTTTATTTTTAAATATTTTGCATCAAAACATACAATCACATAAGCTCAAGCTCAGATCAACAACCGTTATTTTTGAACAAAAATTAATTTTTGTAAAAGTTTTCCAGAGTGGCGAGTTGTCAAGCAGAGAAAACAAAACAGCTCTAATGTAGAACAGAGAATACACAGTACAAGGTGGTTTCTGGACATGATTGAGCAACAACTACAGGAGCCAAGTTTCAAAAGGCCATCTCTACATGGTGCATGATACACTGGAAGTCAAGACATCACAAGTGTTTATAAGACTATAGTAGCACATACCATACAGCAAAAAAGACTTGTATATTATAAAATTAATTGATGTTAGTTTTAAGCTCTATTCACTCAAATCCCAGAAACCAAATTATCCCAGAGAAACATGGTCCTACCCAATCCCAAAGAGGGCCTTCATCTCTACTACCATCACCCTATTACACTATGCAATCCCAATCTGTGATCTCCACAGTTAAGGTTCCCTTACATTGCAAGACAGCTTCCTGGAACATTTATGAGTATGTGTCAATTCCTCTAAGATGGGAGAACCACATGTGTACATTGTCACAACTGTAACAATTCAAAAATTTAGCTGAAGTTACTTTTAATGTTATTAATTTGTTAATTTGCTCGACTATAGGGCGCCAGGTTTGCTTTAGCATACCAATTTAGAAAAAAGAATGAATTTAATTATTTATAAGATCTCTGGGGTCGTAAGTTCTTTTCACAGTGTACTTACAGTGGATTTTGGTTTTTTAATGAGAACACTTTGGCTGAAATGTTACAAAGAAAACATTTATTAAACATTCAAAGAAACATCCTACAAATATTATTAACCACAAAATCATATTATAAATACTAGTTATCCTTTTAGTTTCAATAACTAATTATGAATTTATATTTCCTTTATTTCTTTCTTTCAAATTAATTAATTTTATCTTCAAAAATGCTTCTACAAATAAAATTGTTGCAACAGGAATTTAATCTATGAATTTTTTAGTAACTTTGTAGCTCTAAAAGAAAAATAAAAAGATTCTATTTTCATTATTTAAAAGTTTCATTTTTTACTAGTATCTCTTCTAGTAATAATCTACTAAATTTTCTTTAAATAGATAAACATTTACAAAAAATTAATTTAAAACATAATACAGGTTATTAATCAAACAGATAATATATAGCGTCTATACCACAACGCCGATCTAAATAAAAAACATTGTCTGTGTCCGAATGGAAAACTGATGTCCTACGAGTTGAAGTTCTACGGCTCGCAGTGGATTCTCCCTCGTTCAGAAATTGTTTTCTCAAGTTGTTGAGAATGTTCATAACTCGCGTATATAAATCATTGTCTTTTATGTTCCCGCGTTATTGTCATTGAAACACGCTAAATATGGATTTTTAAATACTTTCGATCACTATTTGAGATAAAAAATCAAATGTACATTGTTCTAACAGAACCTAGAAACTCTTTCTACGATCTTATCTCTCCAAACACTGGATTTTGACTTTTAAGAACACAACCTGTTCATTTTAAGCGGTAAACTCAACTCTTAGAAAACACATCTTGTCCCTTCAATCGCTGGACTTCGACTTTTTAGAACACAACCTGTCACTCCTAACGCTGGACTTAGACTGATGTTACCATGAGGCAAATTCCTACTTCCGAAAGCGTTCTTTCCGGTTACTGTTCACACATTTTACCGCACTGCCGTAAAATACAAATAATTTACATTTTATAACAAACAAACTAAATTACATTAAAATTAAACATAATAATTCATACTGTTGTCTTGAAAATCCATTTTTCTTTTATAAATGACGTTACTAAATTTAAATTATTATTTGAATCTCTTATCTCTTTGGCTTAACCGCGTCTTTTAAATGAGTCTATTTTAAAATCTGACTTTTCACATTATCACAAAACCCCACAAGGTTTGTATTTCAATACAGGTATTGGAATACAAAGCTTTTATATATATATATTTCAAATCGAAAAAAAATATTAATGGATGTTCAAGACATTTCATTTCAGAAGCTAAGGACCTCATGAAAGAAAATAAGTATCCCTAGTATACTTAATTTTAGAAAGATTCTCTTTTTACATGAAAACTAAAAAATCTATTTGCTAAAATCCTATTTCATTATTTTAATTTGTTAGCGTTATATTAACTCATTGTAAAAAAAAATATTATACGAATCAATTAGTGCTAAACCTTATCTCTATTTATATAAAGAAAACCCCACATCCGCTTTATTTTTCAACAGCAGTTGACTGAAACTTTCCCATCAACATTTTTTTGTTGACCGGATCCTGTCATTCAAAATCTTATCTCCCAGACAGCCGTCTATATACTTTTTTTTTCGTCTCATCCTCTTTGCCAAGACGACATTTCTACATCCTTTGAAAATCTACCTTTGACTCTAGATATTCATCTGAATAATTTTTCAATTAACCACAATTACAATTTAAAACCTCTCATTTTTAATTAACATTTTTACGAAATTATTTACTTATTACTCAACATTACTTCAATTCACCTTAAAACTTTTCAATTATCATCTTATATTATTATTCATTTTAGTTTAAATCCAATAACTATTTATTCTTACTTAAAATCTCAATTCTCCTTTGTCTTGCTGGGATAACATGTTAACTACTGATTTTATAATTACAAAAAAAAACTCTTTTCTTCAACTAAAATTTAAAAATATAACATCATTATTATCAAAAAAAAATATAATTACTTACAAAACTCATCTATTTATTTAAAAATTACCTCTTTACAATTGTATTGTCTCTCAGTATCCTATCTTAAAATTATTTCCATCTTATCTTTCATATTTTAATAATTCAAGTTGCATTAATCCCCAAACAAATTCTTCATAATAAAAAACTCCTTATTATTTACCTATATTCTTTCATAAATAATCTCCTTATTTCAACGTAGCTTCCTTTAAAAATCATAATAATCGCCGTATTTCGTAGAATTCCTTAAATCTCCTCTTGTTTCATTAAAATCGTCGCATATTTCCTTTATTTCATTAAAATCGTCGTATATTTCCTTTATTTCATCGCAGTACTCAAAAAACCTCTTAAAAACTAAAAATTTACCATTAATGCAACCTAACTACCTTTTTTATAAAAGTTTCTTAACAGAACAACTTCATTTTAAATACCACTTTACTCAACAATTCTGTAAAGTCATCATCTTCATATAAAACTCAAAAATCTCTCATTTAAACTACTTCTTATTAAAATCTTCTTAATCATCTATTACTTGTATACAAAAACTTCAAAAAATAAAAAAATTATCATTGCTTTCCCAGCTAACACCTTATTTCATCAAAATCTTTAGACACCTTTATCAAATAACTTCTCACAATCATCTATTGTTTTAAATTCAAACCTTATTTATTAAAAAACGTTAATTCTTTTATTTTATTTATAAATTTCATCAAAATCTCTCTTATCATTGTTAATTTATTACTCCTTCCTTTAAAAAACAAAAACTTAACCTCCCTCATTCATTATTTAACATCAAAAAAACTTAAAAAACTTAATTATTATCCGTCTTGGCAAAACTCACATAAATTCTCAAACTTTAATCAATTATTTTTTTAATTTTCCACACCATAAATCACTTAAGACTAACAATTTTTTATCATTTTATTATTAAATAATTCTTAATATTTAAAACATCAAAACATACAACTTATCGTTTTACAATTTAACATCTAATTACCTACTCTAATCAGTTAATTAACATTTTTACAGTTTTATAAAACTTTTCGTTTCATTTTATAAAAAAAAAAGAAACTCTCCTTCCTGTCACGTCCGATTTATTTCTAGGCTTTGTTTCTTAAACAAACCCCCTCCTTTCACCATGTAAGCATTGTCCTATTGTCCCTTGACGACTTCCCTCAACATCTGTTTCTACTTGTTAGAATAGACCCAAAAAAAAACTTTTCCTATATCTATGAAAGTTTATGACACTTACAAACATAAGTCATTGTTTATGTTTTTTGCCCAAGATTACATGTGACAGAACTTTAAACAACTACGTTGGATTTTTTTTTTGATAAGTTTTCCAATTAACTCTAAATCACTACCTTCTAGAAATGATATCTTAGGCCCTGATCATATCACTTCTCGAACATAGCTACATCCTGCCTCGAAAGACAGTTCGCCTACCAAACTTTATATTTTTATAATATACTCAAGAACTCTAGGTTCTCTCTTGAACTTTTTCTACTAAATTTCTGTATTTCTCAACACAAAATAAGAACTCTTTGTTCTTTAAACTTCTCATTATTGTCAAAGTTTTAACTATATTTCATTTACATAAGTCGTATGACAAATTTTTTGTTTTTGTTTTTTTTTTTTTTTTTTTTTTTTTTTTATTTTTTTTTTATTTTTCAAAACTCGGCCGGGGTTTATCATTGTAACAGTAATTGAATTATACTCCTCTATTCCAATGATAAAGCCCTGCCGAACGTCGATCAATAAAACCCTCCAACGTTCCATTTTTATTTTGTTTTTTATTTATACCTTTTTTATTTGTTTTTTATGAATTTTTTATTTATTTTATGCATTTTACTTCCTAACCTCTCCTACATAGGTTCTTCTAACCGTCTACTTTATACCGTGCATACTTCTAATTGCTCTTTAGACTCTTACATAAAGTAATATGTTGTGACGTTGAAATGTGCAATGGTTGAATGCAATATCCCTACTTGATTCAAGACAAAGCCCAAAACACATCCCTATTTCACAACACGCCCTCTTATGCAGTCTCAGAATGCCTTATTCTTACGAATAAAACATTCTATTTTGACTACACAAACGCCTACCTCCTCCCAATTGTTCATGTACTCCTTAAATGCATCTACACGAAGAAAATTTTAAAATTCATAAAAAATTTCATTTAAATCGTATCATCCGAAGTTGAAAAAATGTTTATTTTTTTTACCAAGTTTATTACTAGCATCGTCGATTTTCTGTTTATGTAATCCTTTCTAGATGTTATTATTCAAATTCAAAAAGAAAATTTTATTTTTTAAAATTTATTCTAAGTTCTTTACTTAAAAAATTTACCTTCAATACTATTAAAGTTATTTAAGTAATCTACTTTTGTTCTTGTTTACTTTATTTAAAGCCAATTATCCTTTATTTAAGTAAATTTTATTTGAAAACACAAGTTAAATTAGAATTATACGTCAAAAGTTTTTTTATTTTCCTAGACAGCATTTTGGTAACACCCTATATTTCGTCTCAATGTCATGCATAGGAATTCTAGGCCTGGTTTAAGCATAAACAAGTCCCCTCGATATGAGACAATCCTTATCTGTCTACTGATAAGACATGAAGACCTTTTGGTTCCAACTAGATTCTATTTCTCTCGTCATTATTGAATATTTTATTGAATCCACCTACTTAATATTGAATATTATTTCTTCAACACTACTCTGAATCCTTGCTTCGAACTAACTATCTTATCTATGTCACGTAAAATCAATATTTATCTTAGAGTAAACAACACTCGGTTATTTACTAACAATCTTGCATCTTTCACTTAGCAAATACCTAAACGTTTCTAAATATTATTTCTTCTTAATCATACTAGCTTGGCATATAATTATTTTCTATATTTCTGTCTTAGCTTACAAAATTTATCAGTACACACAAATTATTAGTATTCATAACTCTTAATTATTTATTTTCAAACTTAAACTTACTTATTAACAAAATCTTAACTACTTTTTATTAATTATTTTAAAAATCAAGTCCGTGTGTTTATAAAATGTCCTTACATTTATTTATTCATTCCAAATTTCAATTTATTATGACTCAATTATAAATTATACATTTTTTACGATGGTTCCCAGATTGGTGAAAGATTTTAAAATACATGATTTGATTTTTGTAAATATCTCTAGCGTTAAATACCTCTGTCCACATGGACAGTTTGTCTTGCCTAGTCATCACAACAGACCCTTTCCTAACAAAAGATCTCCCTTTGTTATTGTCTCGGAGTGTTGACAAAATACCTTTCTCTTTCTCCCTCTCAGGCATACCATCACCCCTCCTTCTCTCAAACAACTCAGAATCTACTGACCTAATTTCAACATCCGTTAGTTTAGGAATTCTAACCCCACCATTCTTATACATCATCACAAAGCCTTCTTTTAATATTTCTTTTTTAAACTTGTATTCAAAGCTACTCTTTTCCCAAAAACTTTTAATTATCTGTTCTTGTATTCTAAAAACATTTCTAAATTCTAACATCGTGTATTTTTCAAATTCTACAGTCTTATGGTAAACTCGTTTTTTAAGATAAACAGCTGATTCCTTTATTATTAGATTATTTACCTTTACTTTGTTTTTTGAATTAATTATACCTATTCCAACCCCACCAAACTTATTCACTTCAACATTACTTGTTATCTCTAGATTTACCTTGTTACCTAACCCATTATTCATTATTTTAGAAATTTCTTGAACACAATCATTCACACAATTGTCTTCAATTATTATTAAATCATCTGACATCTCTTTTGTTTCATTAAAACTGTTAATTTCTACTTCAGCTACTGCTTGATCTAAATTGTTATCCAAATTATTAACATTTTCTATCAAAACACCTTCTACATTATTTATCCATTCAAATTCTACTTTTTTCTCACAATAGCTTACTTCAATTTCTACTTTATTATTAGTTTCCATTACATTACTTTCCATTTTAAGATTCTGTTCTAATTTTACATAATCTGATTTTATTTCAACCCTAATTTCTTCAAATTTTTTACACATTGCTTCTTTTAAGTTTAAATTATCTTGTCTTAGCTCTAATTTACTCAGTTTCAGGTCATTATTTATTTTATCAAGTTTAACATTATTCTGTTCAAGTTTAATATTAAAAACCTCCAGTTTAGCATTGATTTCTATCTTGTTTTGATCAAACTTGTTACTTATTTCTTTTAATTCTAAACTACCTTGATCAATTTTATTGTTTAAAACTACATTATTTTGTTTTGTTTCTAAGCTATTTTGTTCCATTTTTTCCATCATTACTTTTAACATACTCTTAATCTCTAAATCCTGATCATTATTTTCCCCACTCTTACCTACCCTAACCTCTTCGGTTACACTAACCTGCTCAATTACCCTAACCTCTTCAGCTCTTAATTCCCTATCTGAATTTTCTTCTACAATTTCTACCCCTAGTGTTTCTACTAATTTTTTATTCATATCTTCACACTGCTGTTTACTATTTAGAATCCCATCACTGCTATATCCCTTAAAATCTGAACCTGAATTACTATTTCCGTTCACACTTGAACATCTACTACTGCTATTATCTAAATCTACATCCTGGTCTAAAATATTTTGTGCAAATTGTTCATTTGTTTGCTCATTACTTTGTAATTCCTTCTGTAAATTATCAAAAATATCCCCCGTAAATTCCAATGACTCTATATTATTTAAAGAATTTTGATTTCCTAACCCTACCTGTTCATCATTATTATTAACATTTACAATTTCTGACTCCATTTTTACCTTACTATATTTAACACAAAAAATTTTTAAAAAGAATCTTTCTTATTTTATTTAGAGAGTCCTTACCTTGATTAAATGTTCGCATTACCAAAATCACTGTTTATTTCGACTAAAAAGGCCCACAGTTGCGGCGACATTTGTAACAATTCAAAAATTTAGCTGAAGTTACTTTTAATGTTATTAATTTGTTAATTTGCTCGACTATAGGGCGCCAGGTTTGCTTTAGCATACCAATTTAGAAAAAAGAATGAATTTAATTATTTATAAGATCTCTGGGGTCGTAAGTTCTTTTCACAGTGTACTTACAGTGGATTTTGGTTTTTTAATGAGAACACTTTGGCTGAAATGTTACAAAGAAAACATTTATTAAACATTCAAAGAAACATCCTACAAATATTATTAACCACAAAATCATATTATAAATACTAGTTATCCTTTTAGTTTCAATAACTAATTATGAATTTATATTTCCTTTATTTCTTTCTTTCAAATTAATTAATTTTATCTTCAAAAATGCTTCTACAAATAAAATTGTTGCAACAGGAATTTAATCTATGAATTTTTTAGTAACTTTGTAGCTCTAAAAGAAAAATAAAAAGATTCTATTTTCATTATTTAAAAGTTTCATTTTTTACTAGTATCTCTTCTAGTAATAATCTACTAAATTTTCTTTAAATAGATAAACATTTACAAAAAATTAATTTAAAACATAATACAGGTTATTAATCAAACAGATAATATATAGCGTCTATACCACAACGCCGATCTAAATAAAAAACATTGTCTGTGTCCGAATGGAAAACTGATGTCCTACGAGTTGAAGTTCTACGGCTCGCAGTGGATTCTCCCTCGTTCAGAAATTGTTTTCTCAAGTTGTTGAGAATGTTCATAACTCGCGTATATAAATCATTGTCTTTTATGTTCCCGCGTTATTGTCATTGAAACACGCTAAATATGGATTTTTAAATACTTTCGATCACTATTTGAGATAAAAAATCAAATGTACATTGTTCTAACAGAACCTAGAAACTCTTTCTACGATCTTATCTCTCCAAACACTGGATTTTGACTTTTAAGAACACAACCTGTTCATTTTAAGCGGTAAACTCAACTCTTAGAAAACACATCTTGTCCCTTCAATCGCTGGACTTCGACTTTTTAGAACACAACCTGTCACTCCTAACGCTGGACTTAGACTGATGTTACCATGAGGCAAATTCCTACTTCCGAAAGCGTTCTTTCCGGTTACTGTTCACACATTTTACCGCACTGCCGTAAAATACAAATAATTTACATTTTATAACAAACAAACTAAATTACATTAAAATTAAACATAATAATTCATACTGTTGTCTTGAAAATCCATTTTTCTTTTATAAATGACGTTACTAAATTTAAATTATTATTTGAATCTCTTATCTCTTTGGCTTAACCGCGTCTTTTAAATGAGTCTATTTTAAAATCTGACTTTTCACATTATCACACAACACTACACCATAGTGGCCACAGATGGACAATCAGTAAGTAGAACTTTTTATTTTATTTATTTTTTTTTTTATGGATGTTACAAAATAAAAATTGTGTTTTATTATCTTTAGTAAGTAGAACATCTGACAAAGAGTTTAACGACTGCCAGCCGAAGAAAAGAGGTGTGTGTTTCATCCCACGTCAAAGGATATCAAGGACAATATCTGAGGGCTGTGCGGCACACCTGGTAACCGGAGGGAACCTAAAAGACAAGGCACAGCACTGCACATTCCACTGTGTTCTAAACAAACAGGGACCTTAAACAACAGAGATCATGGATGTCAAATTCGCCAATACAAATCCCACATATCCATGCTATACAAAGCCCAACAAATACATTATAAGAAAAACCATATGCATTAGGGCACCAGAGAAGGATTATCATCAGTTATAAGATTAGGCCCAATATTAGACATCGCAACGACATTTTCAAAGGTTTTGGTGTTGTTAGATTTAGGATAAGAAAATATTTATTATAAGATTAGAAAATATTTTATTAACAATAAATAGTCAAATGTTAGCACCAGTTAAATCTTCAATATCCGACATGTGGTAGTTATTGGAAAATAATTGAAACAGTGTCGCAACTGCTTAGCTTGCAGGTTGGCTTAGCTTAGATTGCATGACATGGATAGTGAAGCTCTATATGAACTGCTAGTGACCTATAAAGAGGGTCGGTTGGATCCGAGACATTGGCGGGGACAGGGAGGCGCTGCTGATCAGCAGAGAGATGTGGCCCAGGAATGTACTTGCAAAAGGGACACACTAGCAGTTTATAGAGGTTCACGGTCAATGTTAAGAAGGTGAGGAGATTCATGTGTTGTTAATAATAGTTAATCAAATGTTTAAGTTTGATTTGAAGTTAGTTTATTGTTTAGTTTTGTAGATATTATCTTCAATCATCTCATAATATTGTGACTCTGTTGATATGTACATATTAGTGTATGTTTTTACTTAGGTTCCATTGCTGCAGCACTTAAAAGTTGATTATATTGAATATGAAAGGTAGACTGTATAAGTGTTTACATTCATAGTATTTTTCTCTGTTTCTGTAGTCTTATTCTTCACTTTTTTTTTCCTTCCAATTAACCACCATAAACCAAATGTAGCTGATTAGAATTTCCAAGTATTAATTTATTTTCATTATTTTATGACTCATAAAGAAAGAAAATAAATTCTTTTAAATTATTATATTTTAAACACAACATCAACAAATTATGAGTGAAGTATCATAATATTACGACTGCAGCAGTCAATGTTTAATATATTTTAATTGATTTTGGCAAACTAATCTACTATAACACTATACAAATATTGCAGATTCAATCCATTACTCTCTTATTTCTAAATAAAATAGATTATTCTTACCTATTGAAATCAATATAAAGTTCTTTTAAAGATTCACAGTCACCAAGTTCAATCGGTAAATCAGACAGATGATTGTGACTTAAGATAAGTGCATTCAGGTGATTAAATGCACAAACAAATGATGGAATATTGCTTAAATAATTAAATGATGCATCCAATACTTGTAGTTCACTGTGAAGCTCTTCTAATCTACAATCAAAATATCATTAATTATACTCCAACTGATCTAAAACTAACTGCTAAGGAATTGTGAATTTGTTATTTTAAAACAAAACAGAATTCAAACTAAACTGCAACATAACTTAATATAAACCAAACCAAACTTAATTATTTTATTTAAATCCACACACTAACCAAATTAAGTATCCCAAACACCTCCAGAACTTAAACCTTATCCAAAGATGAAGTAAAGTAAATATTTTAAAGAACAAATGAAATGGGTACAAGTGATTCGCTATGAAAACAATGCTCATAATAAACATACATTTGAAACATTATAATAAATATTTTTAACGTCATTAGATTAATGGTAATGTTTGTCAATTTACTGTGATTTGTTTTATAATATCTGTCGAATGGTTCTTAATTTAGTAACAACTAGAACATACATTTAGATAAATATAAGTTTAATATACTTATCTTACTCAGGTGGAATTTCAGTAAGTTTATTCTTAGATATGTCTACAGATTTCACATGAGCTGCAACAGCATCTTTAATTAACGAACAAGGTAGTGGTGCATTCAAATCTGAATATTTTAAGTGTTGGCTCTTTCTTAAATCATAACTGGAAAAAAAAAATCAAAAACAATAAAATTGTACTGATTTACAAGAACCAAAAAAAGACAGTGTATTTTTACATAAGTGAAACTCATGCAAAATCTACATACACAAAACATAGAAAACAGATTAGGTTTGTGTGGTAATTCTCAATGAGTATACACAATTTATTGAATATTTTGAAATATTATTATGAAGTTTCCATAGTTTCATATTCCTGGAAATTGATTTATTATACCAAAAGTATAAAATGAATGTTTTTGATTTTAATTTAACTAAATATTTATCAAAAACAGAATCAATTGTATTTACAGAATTAGTGGTGGATACAGTACAATAAGTATTCATTTTCAAATTAAATTTATGATATAATTTCAATTAAAGTTTTTGTCTACTCTGAAGCAAAATTTACATTAAAATCGTCACTCAAAATGCAGAAATTGAAAAAGCTATTATCAATAAACTCCATCCATTAAATCCTATGCTTGAACATTTAGACTTTGACAATTAAATGAAAGTCCTCTTCTGTTATTATCAAATACAATACATGGACATATTATGCAAGACTAACATTGAAACACAAATGTGAGTACGTTATAATGAACAAATAGTGTATACTAATCACCATTGAGAAATGTAATGATGAACGCAGAAAATGTTTTCAGCACGATTAATATGAGTCATTATAAACACAATTAAATGAATAATATTCGCACAAAATAATATTATTCAAATACAGATAGAAGTGTATTATAACCAATAAACAGTATATTTATGATAGTCAGAAATTTAATGATGAACACAACAATTTTACTTCACTAACAGATGAAAATAGGTTTTTGAAAACAAACATAGTGGGGATCTAGTCGTATCAACTGTCAAAAGAGTGGGTGTGCAGCATTTCATACCAACTTCAGCCGATGAAAACCAATTCACTTTTTTATTAAATACCTACTAGCATCTAGTCTGTAATTTATTTCTCTATTTATATAAAATGCAATGTCTCTCTGTCTGTCTGTAAGTTTATAACTCAAGAATCACCAATCAGATTTTCATGTGGTTTTATTTTCTATGTAGATATGATATCGGGTCAGGTTACAGTCTTAATGAGATTCAAATTGATCCAGTAGTTCCAAAGTTATAATAATATTTGTCGCCACAGGACTATATATATACCCGAATTTTCTATATATTTTACACATTTTTAATGACAACATACATTTTGTCAGTGACAAGGTTGGTATATGATTTGAATACTAATTGAAACTGAAAATTTGTTTGAAATCGGCACAGTAATTCAAAGTCATAACTATTTTTTGCAGAATAGGAAATAAAGTTTTGCACATTTTCTTAAAATTTTTAGTGATAACAAATGTTGGATATAAATTAAACACTAATTTGAACTGAAAACATTTTTTAAATTGGCGAAGTAGTTCCCAAGTTTGAACAAATTTCTGCTAATGATTACAAGGAATTCCATATTCTCCAGTATATTTCGACATTTAAGGAACAATGTAAATTTTATCAACAACAAAGTTGGTAAATAATTAAAATGTTATTTAGAATTGAAAGAATGATTAAAATTGCTTCACAGGTTTCCAAAGTTAAAGGTTATAGGTTTTAGTTGAATACCACAGCTGAAGCAACTTATGAGAGTACACTACATGAGATATAGCCTTAGATATGCTGAGGTACTAAGTCTATTAGATTGGTAAAAGAAAAACATGGTTTGATTTATTGGTTATTCTTTATCCAAGCATATCGTTTTGTTTTAGAAACACATTAAAAAAAATTTTTTGTTTACAAATCAGGTACACCAATACAAAATTAAACACAACAAAGGAAAATGATAACAAACATCCATAATTTTGATTTTGTGTGATAAAGCGAATGGTAAATTAATTTTATTTAACAGAAGAAGAACCACCCATGCATAAGTTTTTATTTAAAAGTGTTAAAAGGTAAAAAAAGTTAAAAGTAAAAAGGTAAAAGGTTAAAAGTGTTAAAAGGTGTTAAAGGTAAAGTGTTAAGGTATATTTTTTAAAATTTATTTATTTATTTAATTTCAGTTGGTAGCTTACACAGAAAAAACAAACAATTACATTTTCATATTTATAGACTACTTCTATAGAAAAAATAAATGCATATAAACAATAGAAAATTAAATTGAACATATATATAATAATTAAAATAATTATAATAATATCATTGTCCTTTATATTTAGTTTACAAATTCAAAAAAAAAAAAGAATAATATCTCTATGTCTTTCTACCAAATGAAACCCTCAAAGGCTATGCCTGTGTTGAGGTACACCTCTTTTAAAAGAAAAGAAAAGAATAGAAACTGTGGAAAGCCAAATAAATTGTCGGGCTTTTTTTTGGGAAATTTTCAAAATACATTCATTCTGAATATTTTTACTGAATAACAAAATGTAGCTGCGTTTAGCATTTGCATTTCTACATACAAATAAACACAAACACACACACACACACCATCACACACAATCAATCATTTTAGCCACGGATCAATTTCACAATGTCAACCATAGGCGATCCCCACCCACGCCAACGATCTCCGCTGATCATTGATCAACAAGGACCACCGACGCGAGCAAAAAAACCACCCACAATCAATACAATAATACATTCGCTCATTTAATACAAATTCGCATACATATAAATATATACACATCCAAATAAACAAAACATTCATACATATATATTATATATATATATATATATTACATAATATTACATAATATTACTGAAGAAAGTATACAAATATTACTTTAAAATACTCATTAAATGTTCTATATCATTCAAACTAAATAACCACACTTTCAACATATTTAGGAATGTCTTAAGTGTTGCACTTTGCTTAATATTAACTGGGATCAAGTTAAACATTCTAGGCGCAACAAATGTATAAGACTTAGTATATACAGTCGAACTAGGTTTTGGAACTGAAAAAAATGTATGGTTTCTTAAGCATGCTCTATATTGATTTTTTAAAACAGGTCTACTTCCACTATGTATATAAAAAATCTTTAGGACTTTATATACATACAAAAACTGTAACGGAAGAATTTTCATAGTTTTGAATAACGGCAAAGAATGTTGATATTTAGTGTGATTGGTGATAATGCGAATACACTTTTTTTGAAGAGATATTACTGGTTTCAAAGTAGCTGAATATGTTCCACCCCAGCAAGCTAACCCATATCCCAGTCTACTATGAACCAATGAATAGTATACCGACTTTAAAACTTCGAAAGGACACTGTTTCTTAAGAAGGTAGAAAATTCTTACAGTTTTATTTAATTTAGTTTTAAGGTTTTGAATATGCGATTTCCAAATTAATCCAGAGTCGATCGTTATACCTAAGTATTTTATCGACTCGACCTGCTCAATATTAGCACATGCTCTGACACATGACATATTACTACACGCACAATCTATGCATTTATACCTAATAAGAAAGTATTGTTTAATCCCTTTGTTGAGAAAAATTTATAAATTTTGTTTTCTCTATGCTCAAAATCATAAAATGTATTGAAAACCAGCATCTTATTGCACACAAATCCCATTTGATAGCCAAACGAACTTCATCCCAAGAATCGAGCACATAACAAAGGGCAGTATCGTCTGCAAATGAATTTAATTTTCCTTTAAAATTTCCTTTACAGAGACTGTTTATATATATCAAGAAAAGTGTAGCTCCTAATACGGAACCCTGTGGGACACCATACTTAATCACTCCAGTAGACTCACACATTCTCCAACTCGCACAGCCTGTTCCCTTCCACTCAGATAACTTTTAAACCATTCATGTACTATTCCTCTTATTCCACAGTCAAACATCTTATTCAGCAAAATTGCATGATCAACTATATCAAAAGCCTTCACTATATCTAGAAACACCCCACTCACTCGTTTCTCACTATTTAAACCATCATACACACCAGAAGTAAATTTAAGAAGCGCATCTTCTGTACTCGGGCATTTACATTTACATATACATTTTAATGAAAGGACCTATGCACCAAGTAAAGTTTGAACAAAATAAAGATTTCAGTGAAAAAACTAATTAATAATTTAATAGTGCTTACTACTGAAAATTCAGATATCCTAAAAGGGAAACAGGTATTTGCATGGCTTACTTGAACAATTATTTAGCTAGAAATACTAAATCAAGTATCAATTCTATAAGTTGTCCTGAGCTGAACAAAGTAAATCATACAAATTGTATAGTTATGTGGATGGAATAGAGGCTAATTATGAATCACACACATAGCCTGATTACACACAGTTAGTACAATATACTTTCGAAAAATTCTTTGTTAAAGAATACTAGTTAAAAATACTAGTTTAAAGAAAAATGATGGCAAATGTTCAACTACATTGTAATAACAAAACAAATAAAAGATCTATAATTACCTGAAATATTACAAGTAATAAAATTATTTGACTCACATGGTTGGTAGTGGTGTTACTAATGACTCATGGAAAGTAACAGATTTCTCATTTCCTTTACGAAATGATAATGACTTCTTAAGGTAGCGTAAAAGATCAGCTTCAAGAATAGTAGGAGGAATGTCAGCAATCTGATTGCCTTGTATCCTCAAACACCTCAATTCAGGTAACAGAGTTAGTTCCTCAGGCAACCTAATTCAAAATAGAATTTTTTTATAACAATAAGCAAAACAAAGTTCTTATAAAATATTTAATTATGTTGAGTACAATTTTCAGTCATATTCCCTTAGCCTTGTCATCTTACTATCACCTAGCTGATGACACATCTCAGAGTCTTAACTCTTTAAAAATATATATGTACTGCTTCATCCGCTTGCAAATGAATCTTTCCACTTTCTCCTAAAGCAGAAAACTGTACAATCTTTTGTGGAACTTTCGACCTTATTATTTTCTTGAGTAAAAAGTATTAATATTACAATTGTCTTTTTTTTAGTAATTAGTAATTGTGTTATTATTAAGAAAATATCAGATATCTCTCTCTATATTTTTTTTAATGTTTTGTGTGCCTTCCACAATGTTGTAAATTAGGTGTCTAATGAAAATTTCAATATACTTTGCACACTCCTAGCCGACAATCCTGTAGATTATGCAACTCATTTCTAATTTTTTTCCCAATATGTTCTACTCTTCTCTTTTCATGAAATTATGTATGTTTGTTCTAATAATAATACCTATGTATGTTCTATGTAATATTGTAACCTAACAAGTAACAACAATGAATAAAACTGAATTCTAAAAACAAACCCTTTAGATTTCAGTACTTAAGTTGATTTATTGCTGGCAAAACCAACTATAAAATATTGACATTAGAACAACTGTTAAAGCAGTACCGTTTCTTCAAATGTCAAAACACACATGGATAATAACCTGGCATTTATAAAAAAGAAAGTTTAATTTTAAACATCTCCTGAGTAAAATTCAACTCCAAGAATAAATTCTAGTTATTACTTCTTATTATTTTAGATCCTGTCTGCATTAGATCCATAATAGACTAATCAAATCCACACTTATGAATGAGAAGGTGGAGGTCGTGGCTGTTAAAGGATGACCATAGAGAGGAGTACTTTTCTCTTATAATGAAACCATATGATTGATGACTTCTTATAAAAATTCAGTCAGATAAGTGTCTATATCTAAAGCTATGATAACATAATGGTACCGAGGAAGTACAATAACACTGTTGAATGATAGTTTGATACAGGTACAAAATTGGTGCTATAGCAAAGGCATTAGAGTCTATTACTCGAAAACAAAAACTATGCCTTTCACTCCGAAACGGAACCTCGATGCCTTAAATAGGCTAACACTTAATGGAATTCGACTGAGTGTTTCCAAGACAGCTAGGTATCTGGGTATCAACCTGGACCAGTAGCTGACCTGGAATGCTTATCTGAACGATGACATCCATAAGGCAAAGAGGATGATTACGATGACTAGGGGTTTTATTGGATTAACCTAGGGAATGAAGATACAATGGGCTTTCTGGGTTTGCAAAGTGGTTATCAGACCCCAAATATCCCACAGTATTCTAGTATGGTGGATGAAAGCCTATTGGACTACAGCAGGAAATGTCTTCAGAGACTCATCTGCTTATGCATAACAGGAGCTAGGACTTGTGTGTCTGACTTTTTATAAATCGGTGGCTCTTGTCTGCTTACAAATTAAAAATTGTGGACAAAAGAAGAAAGAACCTACCTGAAGTATACCACTCCACTATAGTTAACACCTTTCTGAAGAACTCTGTTCTGGATATAAGATTAGATATCATGCTAACAGAGGCCATATTTAACAAACCTTTTATGGGATGATTGGGCAAACCAAAACATCCCCGGATGTGTCATGGGTGATATGATATGGTGTGGTACACTGATGGATTACTCGTGGTGGAGAGGGTTCTAGGTATTTAAAGTAGCTCACTTGTTATTGCTATCATCTCATGCCTTAGGAGACTGTACTATATTCCAAGCTAAAATACTGGGTATTGACATGTGATTGGGAAGAGGCTACCAGACCAGCAACAGTCAGACCAGTCAGGCTGCCCTTGGAATGCTTGATTCAGATGAAGTTAACTCTAGAGTGGTGTGAGGGTGCCTCCTATCCCTAGTAATGCTGATGCGTCCTAACAAAGTACAGGTGAGATGGGTACCAGAATATAGAGCCATCGAGGTGAATGAGAATGCTGACAACTTTGCAAAACAATATGCAACAACCTCCTTTGTGAGACCTGAACCTATGTGAAGTATCAATCGTTCAGCAGCTGTTAACACAGTCAACTAATGGACTAGGAAAGAACAACATCAAAAACAGCAGCAAAGTGTGCAATCACCCTCAATAGACTGAGGTCGCCTCTAACAGAGTGTCTGGTCAGGCTAAAATGAGAACACTTCACACAGTTAGTTTCATAACCGGACGTTGCAATTTCAGGTAACACCTAACCAATTTCAGGTAACACCTAACCAAAGTGGGTCTCTTTCACAGAGACCAAAACTGTCAATTGTGCAGGCGAGCATGACAAACACTAGCATAAGCAACAAAATTCTCGCCTTAGTTAAAGGTACAGGAATTGGTTGGCCTGGTTAGACCAGTGTTTCTACTGAAATGGCAAAATAAAAATTAGTTACTTCAATTCACTTGCACACTATCGCCGTATTTAACTCAACTGTGAATAGGATCATATTACAAGCCAGGGTTTTGTAAAATTAGTTTTAAAGCTATCAACAAAGTATTTTTATAAAAATTCTAAATAACCCTAGGCCTAGTTTCTGTTTTATTAATAAGATATAAATTATTTTGATAAGATACTATACCAGAAAATGATTTAAAATATTGGATAACTTTAATCACCAAGTTCTATGCATATATTTTATGTTAAAACTGAAAATGATAATCTATGTTATTAGGTTACGATTGGACTAAATTAAATTAACCTAACTTGACTCAAATTAACTATTTAAAAATAATTCATAAAACATAATTCAACCAATTTTGAAGGGGAAATGGTCTAGGGGTACGTGAACCTTACCTCTAGTATAAATATAATTTTATGTATCTAATAAAGGTCAGTAATTTAGACTAATAGAAAGAATTAATAATGTAAAGTAAGGTATATTATGTCAGGTTAAATTATGTTAATTTGAGTTAGATCTGTTATGCACACCAATTTATAATTAATGTTCTATTAGCTAATTTCAATATTAGTCATAGAATAACTAACTTACCTTAAAAACAATCAATAAAATCATATAAGTTTTTATGTTTGATCTACTTTTTTAAATGGTTGGTTTGGTCATAATAAAATTACTATATTTACATATAGTATACTATATATAGAAATACTATATAAAATTCTGTGTGTATATATTATAACCTTTGTTATTTATTTTTAATTAATTACTTTGATTAAAACACAACTACGTTATCATATTTAAAATTATTTATTCTTTAAAATACAATTTGCACCTAAAGTTGGGTGCCAATATATAACAGTTGAATTAATTAAATCTTCAAATTATTTGATGCACATATGAGTATTCAAATTTATTCATCTTATCACTAAATCTCATCCATTCAACTTAAACTAGACATAAACATTTATAACACAATGAAATACTTAATTCTAGAACATAGCAATTTTATTATTATTATTAGGTGCATCAAAATCGTATCATTAATTGTAATTTTAATTTAGTCTTTATATTTTAATATCTCAATTGCTTTATTGATTTATTGGGCGCCAGGTATAATTTACCAATTATATAATGAAGTTACTTTGATTGCTCTTTGAAAATTTAAGTTTAAATGGCTCTCGGCCTAGCTCAGATTTTATTTAAAGTGGGGCGTGGTTTCTTTGGTAACCTGAAGTAAAAACTACAATAACTAATCAGATAACTTATCGTGGTTCAGTAGCATGGAATGATGTCTTCTTGGAGTTTTTACAGGTGAGATGATCCCTCGAACTTATGGCAGATATCACAAGAAACTTAATCCAATTTATAGGCACTTTGACGATCTCGAAGCTTGAACTACCTCACTCTGTTGCTTGAATTCTTAGTCAATTAATCAAACTTTTCTTCAACTTTACGACGATTTGGCGAACTTCGCCCTGTGCCTAGTTCCTCTCCCTTGCGACGCTCGTTCTTCACTGCTTTTTTTGATTTTTGGATTCTTACGCAGAGTTTTCCCGTTTTACCCCTTCTTCGCTTATTTCTGGATGACGCTTCTTTTTGGTTGGTTGGATTTGATTTTTCAAACTCTAACCGTCTTTCAAAGTTCGTTAAATCTTGTTTCTTAGCTGAGTTCAACGTACCTCTGCCTAGTTTTTTGTCTCTTTTTCTTTTGTTAACTTGGGCGTACACAAACTTTCTAATTTCCCATGTTGTCACATTACATAACTCAACTCTTCCTATTTAATTTGTCACGCTGCCCTCGCCCTTTCAATAATTTTGTAGTTTCGAAGTATTGTTTCCTTAGAAATCCTTTAACAAAATTTATTATGTGTTGGAGTGACGTTTATGTTTGACATTTATTTCTAACTGACAAGGTTTAAACATTTTGAATTGGACAAAGCTTTTACTTAGGGCTTCTCAACGTTACATAAGTCCCAAGAAATTTTATGTTAATTGCATAATTAATGATAAAATTTGCTTTTGATACACCTTTACACTAAACTTATTTTAATAATACACATATACATATCGTAACATGGACTATGACCTACTCTTACTCTCATTTAAAAACCCATTAGAATTACTGTCCCTTTAAATGACTTTATGACCTACTCTTACTCTCATTTAAAAACCCACTAGAATTACTGTCCCTTTAAATGACTTTATGACCTAAACTGCGGTCAACCTTTTTTCTTAACAATGGCATTGTCTAGAATCCCACGTCAACAAACCCTTCTTGTAAACCCCAATTAACATTGTTCCCTTGACCCTCTTCAACTGTAGGACATGTGTTTGTTTACATTTTATTTTACAGTTAAATTCATTTATTTTTGTTTACTTAACTCTCTAATTAATTATGAAACCTTTTTAATAATCTACAATTAAATATACCTCGGATGTGAGTTTTATTATTTTTAATACTAGCTAACTTATAAGTAGTTTTTCCTATCTTAGAGATTACGGTGCATGGTCCTTCATATAGTTCACAGAACTTGTGATATCGTTTTTCAATTGTGCTTGACGGAATACAAGCTCTTACTAGTACTAAATCATTTATCTGATATTCGGTTGGTGGATGTAGTTCATTGAACTTCTTAGCGAATTTTTCCCTTTTATTTTTAATTCGTAAGTATATTTCTCCGTGGTCAATGTCGTTTGTTTCTGTGTTGCCTGGATTAATTAAATATTTTTTCCAAATTCGTGTCGGACGTGTATTAAATTGTACTTCTAATGGTGTTGACTCAATTGTATCATGGTATGATTCGTTCATGAAACTTTCCACAGTTTCAAGTAGCCTTCCCCATTCTTGGTGATTGTCAGGTAACAGGATCCTGAAAAGTTGACCTAGATTTCGCATTACTCTCTCCGCCAAGTTGCTTTGTGGATTTCGTATTGCAACGGTTCTTTGTCTAATTCCCAGTTCTTGTAACCCTTCTGTCCATTTTTTGGATGTAAATTGTGTACCATTATCCGAAAGTATGTATTTTGGTAATTGGACTTCTTTAATGTATTTCCTGATTTGATTTAATGTTGTTACGGTTGTTGTGTTTTTTACCTTATACAATTTTGTGTATTTAGAAAATGCGTCAATCACTACAAAGATGTACCTTGACCCGTAGACTGACCGAGGCAATGGTCCGTAATAGTCTACACACACTAGTTCACCCTTACCTTTTGGTATAATAGGCGTAAGTTCTGCGTTTCTACCTTTGTTGTCATGTTTACATTTTTGACATCGTAAACATTTAATTATTATATCCCTGACCTTTTTAGCGACTTTGTCTCCCGTGAAATCTTCCTTAAAATTATGGTAACATTTGCTTATTCCTATATGTCCGCAAATTTCATGAATTTCCTTAATTAATACTTCAATGAATTTTTCTGGAATCATTAATTTCCACATTCCTCTTTCCTTGCGAAATAATTTTTTTTCAAACAATTTATAACATTCTAAAATTTTTGGATCATTTTCTTCTAATTTACCTACTATATTCCTAAATTTTGTATCCTTCTTCTGTAAAACTTCTATATTTTGTAACTGTTCGCCCACTTCTGGATTAAACTTCTGTAACACTAATTGGATTTGTACAAGTCGGTCCTCCCCATTTTCTTGTGAACATTCTCCATCCTCTGGGAATCTGCTCAATGTATCTGCAACAATATTTTCTTTTCCCTTGCAGTGTCGAATTTGGATGTTATACTCCTGAATTAATAAGATCCACCTCGTCATTCTAGCGTTAAGTAGTTTGCATTGGTTAATGAAAGTGATCGCCTTATTGTCAGTTATAACGGTTATTTTTCTTCCTAATAAATAATTCCTAAATTTCCTTAATCCTAATACTACACTATACAATTCTTTTTCGGCAGTGCTATAAAATCTCTCAGCCCCTTTAAATGTTCTGCTTGTAAATCCTACTACAGCAATGTTATTCTGGTCATCGAGTTGGTACAGTTGTGCTCCTGACGCAATATCGGACGCATCTGTCTGTAAGTAAAACATCTTTTCCATATTTGGGTGCTTTAACGTTACAGCCTCAATAAATTCCTCCTTTACAGCTAAAAAACTCTGGTTAATACTATCTGTCCATTTAAATTTTGTTCCTTTCTTCAGTAGTCCTTGTAATGGAGCTGTTGTTTGTGCGTAATTTTTTTGAAAACCGGTGGTAGAAATTTGTTAATCCTAAAAAGCTTTTTAATTGTTTTGGTGTCTTAGGACGCGGAAAATTTTGAATTGCCATCATTTTTTGCTCTTGCGGTTTGATACCATCTGTGGTGATAACAAAACCTAGATAATCTATTTCTTTCCTGCAGAACATAGATTTCTCAAAATTTACTGTTAAGTTGGCGTCTTGAAATACCTTTAATATTTTTTCTAATTGGTCCACATGATCTTCCCAGTTTTGCGAAATACATAAACAGTCGTCCACATACATAATTAAATTCCTTTTAACTTCTTCCGTCAGAATTGAGTCCAAACCTCGCGTTAAACTTGCTAAGCTTGTGCTCAACCCAAACGGAACGGTTTTGTACCTGTAGCACAATCCTTTGTACAGAAATGCCGTGAAATCCTTGCAATCTTCGTGCAACGGGATTTGCCAAAAACTGCTAGTTAGGTCTAAACTACTCATCCAACTGATCTTCTTACCGATTGTCAATAACTCTTGGATTGGTCGAATCCCTTCGTAATCCGGTATGGTTCTCGCATTTATAGTCCTGGCGTCTAAACAGATCCTTACGCTCCCATCTTTCTTACATACAGGTACTATAGGATTAATGTATGCGCTGTTTGCTCTCTCGATGATCCCATAACTTAGCATTCTCTGAATCTCTGCATCAACGGCTTCTCTAAACTTAGTTGCTACTGGCCAACTCCTCTGACAGTATGGTGTTCTATCAGTTACTTGAAATTTATGGTAATAAGTTGAAATTAATCCTGGTTTTTTGCTGAAAACTGTTTTATATTTATTAAATATGCTGTATAACCGCTGCCTATTCTCAAGTGGTACATGTTCCAAATTGCTTATTTTGTTTATATCAAATTCATATTTATCCTCTTCAATTTGTAGGCAATTATTCAAACTTTCAATATTAACTTCTGACGAATCCTCGAATTTAATTTCCTTTCTACCAACTCCATAGTTTAATTTATTTCCTATTTCTAACTTATTATTAATAAAATTGACGATTGCATGATTTCTTGATAAAAACTCTAACCCAAGTATACAATCTCGAATTAGTTCTGGTACTATTATAAAATGCACGGCGATTAATTCTGTTCCTAACTTAACTTTAATGAAAATTTGTTTTTTAACACTTTTGGAACGCAGACCTAATGCTCCAATAACTTTTACTCCTGCTACCGGTAATTCTTCAAAAACTCCTAAATTTAATTTATTTGTGTTGTAGAAAGATTCAGATATCGAATTTACCTCACAACCTGTATCGATTAACGCTCTGACCTGTACACACTCATTAAAAACTAACTTAATTTCTGGACATTTATTAATGTCATTAATTATATCGCTTGTGTCGTGATTGTCCTCTAAATAATCTTTTAAATCGGTGAATAAGGTATTTATGGTTGCCTTGTTCTTATCCGCTAGGTCTACATTCCATTCCAACTTTCACTTTTGCCCTCTTCCGTCCCTGTCTGCAGGTTGTCGACCTTCCCAACGGTTCCCTGGTCCATTTTTTTTTGTCGGCACGCACATCTGGTTTTCTGTAAACATCCCTATTCTGACGTAACGGTAAATGTCTACTGTTGTACCCATTCATTTGTCCCCAAGGCCTGTTTACAACTTCTCCCTCTCTCTCGTCGCGTGGATAGGATGCCTTATAATTACCATTTCTTTCTTCGTAACTATTAATGTGTCGTACATCTGCCTGTCGGAATTCCATCAATAGTTTTACAAATTCCTGCTTTGTTTTCACACCCCTGGTGATAACAGCAATTAGTGTAGTTGGGTGAAAGTGCTTAGCGATTTTTTGGACTAACTGGGCTTCTAAAATCGGCGGTTCTAACTCTGAACATTCCAACATCATGTTCTCCACATATGTGATAGCTTCATCCCCAATTTTTCCTTTAAACTTTCCGAATTCCAACCTGTCTCGGATGTTTGCTTGTATCATTTCGTTAAAATATTTATCCATAAATATTTTTTCAAAATCTTCGAAGTTTTTAACTTCCCTACGGTGTAGAAACCACCATACACATGCTTCATCTTTTAAATATCTATCTAACCAATACATGTTCCCTTGATGTGTGTAACTAACGCTAACTTCTTTTATGATCCTTAAAAATTGCATTGGGAATCTTTCTTTTCCTGTAAAACTAATATCCCTTATCTCTGGTTCCCTTATTATGATACCATCCCTTGTTTTTAAATTACTTAATCTTTCATCTACTTCTGTCACTTTATTTGTCATTTCGTCCGTTTGTTTCTGATATTGGTTAATTTTTTGTGAATTTTCTTGGCATTGTGATTCGATTTCTAGAATTTTATTATTAGATCTAGCTTGACTTTCCTTTACCTTATCAATCTGAGCGTCTACGTTAATTTGATTTTCAGTTAAATTTTTGTTTACGGTGATTTCGATTTCTTTAATGCTCTCTTGCACATCCCTTTCTACTTCCACGACTTTACTTGCAATTTCTTTTAAATTTTCTCTTAAATCTTCGCACTTATTACCTAATTTATCGGTGAAATTTTCTTCAATTTTATTTAATTTATCATTCATTTCCGTCCTAATTGTCTCGGCTGTGGTATCCGATCTTAATTTAATTTCTTCGAGCTTGTTCTCGAATCTCTCCGCAAATTCATTAAATTTTCGGTCCATTGTCTCCGCATTTTGACTAACATTGCCACTAAGTTCTTCTAATTTTTTATTATTTTCCTCGAGCTTTTTATTTTGTTCTGCGAATTTTTTATCGAGCCTTGCTTTTAGAATTTCCGCATTTTTATTAATTTCTTCGAATTTTTTATCGCTTTCATCAAATCTTTTATTAAGGGCTTCTGCATTTTTATTAATTTCTTCGAAATTCTTTTTATTAAGGGCTTCCGCATTTTTACTACTTTCTTCAAATTTTTTATCGATGCTTGTTTTTAGGATTTCCGCATTTTTATTGCTTTCATCAAATTTTTTATTAAGGATTTCGATTAATTCGTTTAATCCTACCGTTGGGGTCCCATACACCTTTAAATTTTCACTCTCCCCTGAATTATTACCCTCATTAGTATTACTTTCACTATTATTAATCCCTATAGCTCTATCCATTTCTGATTCTATCCCCATTTGATTATTAATCTCCTCATCAAACCCCATTGTTATTTGGTTATTTGCCATCTTTTTATAATTTTTTATCCTATTACTACGTCTTAACATTAAATTAATTATATCTAATAGTCTTTCTGTCTCTTATCTTATAATGCTACCTTCAGGTTACACCACGTGAACTAAATTTTAATTTTAATTAAACCACGAGTTGGACGCCAATTATAACCTTTGTTATTTATTTTTAATTAATTACTTTGATTAAAACACAACTACGTTATCATATTTAAAATTATTTATTCTTTAAAATACAATTTGCACCTAAAGTTGGGTGCCAATATATAACAGTTGAATTAATTAAATCTTCAAATTATTTGATGCACATATGAGTATTCAAATTTATTCATCTTATCACTAAATCTCATCCATTCAACTTAAACTAGACATAAACATTTATAACACAATGAAATACTTAATTCTAGAACATAGCAATTTTATTATTATTATTAGGTGCATCAAAATCGTATCATTAATTGTAATTTTAATTTAGTCTTTATATTTTAATATCTCAATTGCTTTATTGATTTATTGGGCGCCAGGTATAATTTACCAATTATATAATGAAGTTACTTTGATTGCTCTTTGAAAATTTAAGTTTAAATGGCTCTCGGCCTAGCTCAGATTTTATTTAAAGTGGGGCGTGGTTTCTTTGGTAACCTGAAGTAAAAACTACAATAACTAATCAGATAACTTATCGTGGTTCAGTAGCATGGAATGATGTCTTCTTGGAGTTTTTACAGGTGAGATGATCCCTCGAACTTATGGCAGATATCACAAGAAACTTAATCCAATTTATAGGCACTTTGACGATCTCGAAGCTTGAACTACCTCACTCTGTTGCTTGAATTCTTAGTCAATTAATCAAACTTTTCTTCAACTTTACGACGATTTGGCGAACTTCGCCCTGTGCCTAGTTCCTCTCCCTTGCGACGCTCGTTCTTCACTGCTTTTTTTGATTTTTGGATTCTTACGCAGAGTTTTCCCGTTTTACCCCTTCTTCGCTTATTTCTGGATGACGCTTCTTTTTGGTTGGTTGGATTTGATTTTTCAAACTCTAACCGTCTTTCAAAGTTCGTTAAATCTTGTTTCTTAGCTGAGTTCAACGTACCTCTGCCTAGTTTTTTGTCTCTTTTTCTTTTGTTAACTTGGGCGTACACAAACTTTCTAATTTCCCATGTTGTCACATTACATAACTCAACTCTTCCTATTTAATTTGTCACGCTGCCCTCGCCCTTTCAATAATTTTGTAGTTTCGAAGTATTGTTTCCTTAGAAATCCTTTAACAAAATTTATTATGTGTTGGAGTGACGTTTATGTTTGACATTTATTTCTAACTGACAAGGTTTAAACATTTTGAATTGGACAAAGCTTTTACTTAGGGCTTCTCAACGTTACAATATATATATATATATATATATATATATATATATATATATATATATATAGAAACAGTTTAAAATTGTATGAATAAAACATGCTTAAATCAATTTAGCTTTTGTTTTAGGTTATCAATTTTTAATTTCTTTTTCAGTTCATCAATTTCATCATCTGAAATTTTCAATACTTCAATTCCTTTGTAGTTCTTGGATTTCTTTTTCAAATTTCTTATTATTATTTTTAATATAATTAATTATATTTTTATTTTGTTCAAGTGCCTCTTGCCTTTCTATTGATGCATTCCGTACTGCTTGAATATTAGTTTTTGAAATTAAATTATTTTTCACTATTCTCTCAATCCCTCCTAAATCTTTTATGGAGTCATATATGATCCATTTAGCCATTAAAGACTTTTCTTGTAGGTTGTCACAAACATTCATAGTTTATAGAAAATATACTGAAAGTAAGGACCTAATCTAAAAGTATAAATGTCACTAATTTTATCATTGTGCAATTTCATGTTTTTGAAATAATACTATCATGAAACATTAGTGGGAAAAGTTATGGAGCATTCAATTGGCTAAAATAAGAAGTGTTAGAAAAACTTCGTATAAAGTCAAACTATGGCTGATCTAATGACATATTCTGATTGATTTAATGTTGACATGATAACATATGATCAAATATTGTTTCTGGGTCCCACTAACATTAAATCAACTTCTTTACTAACTTTGGAATCAACTAAACTGGACTCTTTTCACTGATAACTTCATCTATACTTTTCACTGAGTTTAAATACTTCTGTAAAGGTATTCTTTGACAGAGTAAAAAGGTTTTTCTAGGAGATAGTAGCTGAGTGAACTCTTGAAACTCTGGATAGAACTTATGATTTTCATATTTTCTGGAAGGTTGTTGAACAACTTCATGCCAGAATAGTAAATTCTGCGTTCAAAAAATTTAAGTCTGTGGACAGAATATTGAAGAAGTTTTTGACAGATAGGGTATTTGTGGTGGTGCTGATTGATTTCATATACAGTATATCCCGATTGCTCTTAAAGAAAATTAACGTTTCATAAATATAAATACAAGGAAAAGTTAAAATATTATGTTTTTGAAAAAAAGGTATACAAGATTGATTATAATTTAGATGGAAAATTGAGCATACAATTCTTTTTTGTAAACGGAATATTTCAATTGATTCAACTGAGATCCCCCAGAATAAGATATCCCTATATCTTAGCCAAGAACTGACATAGGCAAAATAAACGGTTTTATTACTTTTAAACTAGTCACTGAGGAAATCATTTTGAGAACAAAACAAACCGATGCCAGTGACTCAGCTAAACCTGAAATTTAAATTTGTGTCTAAGAGAACACCCGAAAATTTAAGATTATTTATGCTTTGGATGATTTCCTTATCTTTCATTACATACAATTTAGGATTAGACTGTAGACTAAAATAAATAAATTTTGTTTTTGTCACGTTCAGCCTTAAATTATTTACACAGAACCAATCTTCCACCATATACATGATTGACACTGCTGAATCAGCCAAATCTGTACCATTTCTGTCAACCACTTTCATGTCGACAAATACATATAATAAGACAATTGGTAGACAATTTTACTCAAACTAATTTGTTACTTATTAAAATTCATTACTTTTTTTGGTATTAATTGTTACCTTATATACCCTGTAGACCTAAGGAGAGAGCAGTAAACCTCTGGTTGACATAAATGAGGCCTTCAACTTCCAAATCTCCAAATATCAAAGTGTATCATAGTGTTTATGAATAAAACTCACCCATCAAATACACACTCCACAGAAACAACAAATGTTTCAACTTTTGTAAACTGTATATATATTTAAAAAAGACTATTAAATACAATAATTCTGGGCCTAAGCATGGACTCTTTTACAGATATTCAATCTATACTGATCACACCTAAAATCTCCCTTTTTCTTTTAAAAAATTAATATTATGAGCAATATTTTTGTGATTATTAAAGTTAAACACTAAATCAAAGGATTTAACTTACATTAGCCTAAAGTAAATTATCTTTTAAAACTGTTTATCTATTGGAATTGGAATACTTACTTGGTCAACTTATTCTTAGAAACATCAAGAGTGATCAAATTGTGCAAAGTGCATATTTCATTTGGCAATTCCGTTATGTAATTTTGTTTTATATACAACTGTTTAAGGCGAGACCAACTGCCCACTAAGTTGCCTTCAAGAACCTGAGAAAAAGAAGTGTATATATATATATATATATATATATATTGCATAAAATATCATAAATTAAAAGATTAGCAAATGTTTCTAGGTATTTCTTACAAAAAAAGTATTAAAAAATGAAATCATTAAAATAGATTTAGCCCTAATTGGAGTGTTTTAAAATTGAATAAAGACAACTATTACTATGGTAACTTAAAAAAATAACTTACAAAATCAATTGATTGCAATATTCAGTCAATTGTCTGATTGTTAAATGATTGTGCAATAAACACAATTGAAGAACAAAACACACAAGAACATTTGTCAAATTTATACTCAACACCATATAAAATGATTATACTCACACCAAGATTGTGACTCTGAGTACATAGGTCAAACAGGTAGATCTATAAAAGTTAGAATTAAAGAACATGTAAATAGCTGGAAACATGACTATAGAAACTCTAACTTTGCTAACCACCTTTTGGACTCAGGTCATAGTTTTGATACGAAATTGAATGTTAAACTGTTACATATAGAAAATAAGAGCAATAGATTAAATAATTTAGAATGTTTAGAAATAAATAGATCTATTTCACTTAGGCCTATTCTCAACTTAAATGACCAAATTGTATTAAATTCATCACCTCTTCTAAAACCCATTCGTACCATAGTTCATTAACCTTTATCTACCTGCTAGGTCATCCCCCTACCTTTCCCGATTTCTCTATTGTATTTCAGTTTCCTGTACTTATGTTTGAATAGTTGTCTATACCTGTAAATTATCAGTTGCCCGACGATGCCGCAAGGCGAAACAATTGTAGCTCATTTATACTATTAAATATTTGAAACTTTAAGCTTTTGCTTTATTTTATCCTTGAATATGGAGTTTCAACAAGATATATCTGCTATTACATTAAAGTTGAATAATAATTATTGGATCTCTTTGGCATGATATGGTCGAGTACAATATAAAATGATACACACAAAGAACAAAACTAGTTATAAAAATATTTTACGAATAACAGTTGTTTTATCATCTAATAGAGTGAAAGTAACATTTTAGCAACAGGTATAAAACAGAATTAGGGATAAAAATGCATTGTGCATAACCATTGTATCAATTAATGAGGCAGGGTGAAAGTAACATTTTAGCAACATAACTAACCTATGGCTAGAGTACAGAGTTAGAGACAAACGTGTTTTGCAAATTACCGTTGTATCACATAATTAAACAGTGTGATGGTAACAATATAAATATCACTTTAACAACACAAAGGAAGCCATTGCAAGTTCGAACGAAAGAAGAAAGCTAAGAACATATACATCAGCTTTTGGCACAACTATTCTCAAGTTTGATGGGGACTCCAGTTACCTTGTAATACCTCATACTTTTACTAGATAACACTGTAGCTTATCCTAAATGGACACTTACCTGTTACATAGTATTAGGTTGTTACATTTTTATTACTAAACAATAGCCAAAAAATATTACTGTGAAAATATGAGCTAATATTAAACAAATAATTTTGGTTTGATAAATTACCTCAAATGAATTATGACTTAGGTCTAAATGTTGTAGCATAATACAATTGTGCATGTTTGGCAAAACTTTCAAACAATTCATACTGATATCAACATAGATTAAATTTATCAAGTGTTCAAATGACGGAAGTTCTCTTATCTGATTTGACTTCAAATTTAATTTTACAAGACCTGAAACAGATTTGAACTTTTAATAATACATTATTACACTTTAATGGTTTATACTATTTTGTTATTTTATAAACTTTTTTTTTTAATAGGAAACAACACATCCACTACAACAACAAAGGGAAAAGTTTCATGGTAAAATAATTAAAAAACTACCCCACTTGTGTAGAAATACACCCGATCACTCTTCGAACAAGACTACAAACTGCTCCCTCATCCACCCTATTCTCCAAGTTTGATCTCTTGTAACTTCTTTCTCTTTGCATACATGAAGAAATGGCACAGTGGGAAAAGATTCACGTTGTATTAAAGGATCATCTTTAAAACAAATGCCTATTTTGCAGAATTCAAGAAATTTATCATTTTTAGAAAGTTTAAGGAAGCTGGAAACTGTTGTACAAAGTGTATCACGATAAAAGGAGACTATTTCAAAAATATAAATAAATAGGATTTTGGTATGAAAAAAATTCTTATCAAATAGCCTTCGCAATTATATAGAACACACTAATATGATTCTGCCATTTACCAATTTCTTTACTTTCCTGAAACTGTTAAATGTATTCAATTAACAGTTATTGATTAAAATTATGTTTAAAAAATGATCTTATGAAAATGTTCATACAGTAGAACCCCTCAAACTCGACACAATGTGGACTTTAAGGTTGTCGAGTTTGGGGGTTGTCGAGTTTTAGGGAACTTTGGTATTTAATGTTTAGGTTTGCAACAAATACTCAAAATTATTTTAAATAACTGTACATTTATAAATTATCAATGATTAAACGTTTATTGCAAAAAAGTCCCTGCCTGACAACAAAAAAATATTGTGTTCAATCACACATTAAAATTTTCGATTGGTCAAATGAGATTTAAAAAGTGTTGGCCTTGTACAATAGGTTTAGTAAACTAAAAAGACCTATCATAATATGCTGTAATAAAATTTACAGTAAAGTCTACAGTAAAAAACAGACAGTCCATTAAATATTTTTAAAGATTAAAACAATTTTATATAAAAAAAAAAAACAGAGCAAAGTTAGCATTGTTTGAAAAAACTTTTGATTGATCTTTGTTTTTCATTTTCGACTGGACGTCTGGCAGCTTCATCTCGAAGTCGCCGAAGAAAAAGAATGTCCATACCAAACACAATCCAATACAAATGCTATAAATTGAACTGCTGATCGCATATAATTAAGAGTCGGATCATTTTTCTCACATGGTTAAGACCTTTATTACAAAACTTAAATCATAGTTCTACGACGCTCCGTTGAATTGTTATGACAAAAGACTTGCCGCTTACTTTAATGGAATCGGTGCTAATGACCGGTAGCATCCGGGTGGTTAGGCGCTTGGGTTCACAACAATATGAATGTTTTGACAACAAATGTTTAGGGCTGTCCTGGTCTACCTGGACCCTTTATCTTTAACTTTGGCCTCTACAGTAGGATTAGAAAGTGGCTAGACAAAGGAGCATCCCTCACAGCTGTATAAACAAAAGTAACAAGCCTCAACCTCCGGGCATTTGGCACGCACATGGCGTAAAACAATGCAGTGAATGACCTTGGAAATCCCATGCTCCTTGTCACTGGCCCTGTCGAGTTTGACGGAATGTCGAGTTTGACGGAATGTCGAGTTTGACGGAATGTCGAGTTTGAGGGGGTCGAGTTTGAGGGGTTCTACTGTATTTATTGAATTTTATAGTTTGAAAGTATACCATTAGCCATCTCCGATAAAAGGATAAAAACTAAATATTTACAAAAGAAGATGGATAGATTGAAAAGAAAGAAAGTACAAAATATCTGTGAGATTTATGTCAGTATTAATGTAGAAGAAGAAAATCAAATCACCTTTGTATAAAAATAATGTTGTGCTTCTGGTGTATTTAATTGAGATTGCAACTTAACTGACAAATTCCTGAAATTCGAAGGATTTTTTTCTTTTTTTTCCGATCAATAAGGGAGCTTATAGAACTAGGAAAAAGCTATATTGACTTTTAAATTTCTTGTATATTAAAAATTAGCCGCATTACAGAGGTTTGGAAAAAAATGTCTAAAAACATTTTTTACGGAATTCTGTAAGTTTTCCATTGATAAATATGAAAATACTTCATCAATCAAAAATTGTTAAAATATTATCAATTTAGAGAATTAATACCTACAATTTCCTTTTTTATATTGAAATACTATGGAGTCATGATGCTTCGAAGGTTAAATATCATGTATTTTGAAGAAACAAGAAACAAATAATGCGAATAATTAAAAATGTAGACTTACATTGCTTTCAAGAGTTCCCTCCCAAAAGGAAATGATGCAAAATGTTTTTTTCTTTACATCTTTTGCTTCAAACAAGCAATTTCTCTCCAAAAACATTATTAAAACACAAAATATGAGAAAAACACACAAGAACTAATTGCATTGTTCAATTATTAAAAATGTATATAAACAGTATAATTTTATGGTTAATAAACAGATTCTTGCCCCCTCTCCATAGAAAGTGGCTTCTACTATCAAAGAATATACATATACAATTTCAGTCAGATATATTTTACAGTTATTGTTAAGTTAAAAAGTAAAATTAAAACCATAAAACAAAATTTTTAATTTAATAATAATTTTTTTAATGTGAAGTTGTATTAACAATTTTTGGTAATAAACAATTTCTAATATATTCCATAATTTGTGATTGTTTTAAAATATTATGAAGAGACACACAAGTTAAAAAATAAATAAGTGGTTGATCAATAGAAATGAAGATGGGACTTTTTTAATGGTGTTTGTAGCAATAAATAACTTTGTTTTAAAATCAAGTCGAGGGGGTTTTCAAAACGTGAGGGGGGTTTTACAATACAATAACCTCGAGTTTCACCCTGCAGACTTCGAGTTCTTATGGAAAGAAACAAATTGGATTATCTTGGCTATTTCATCTTGCTTACTTACTTTTTTTAATTGGAGCAATTTGTTTCTGAGGAACTCGATTTATCACTCTTGATGATGTAAAATAATTATTTAATTATCTATATAGGTATTTATGTATGCATTTTCATCTATATACTACAACAATAACACTACTATATATATTTGTATAGTCATTTTCTATGTATCTGAGGTTGAATTTCTGAGTCTGTCAGTCGAAACAAGATTATTTTTAGAGATTCCATAATATAAAATGGCAAAATTATCAGGATTTATTTTCAAATTAGTGCTGCTTATGAAAGAAAGGAATCTAACAGAAAACTACATCTTCATGTAGCCTTGGGTTAGATCCCTCTCTTTCACCTTTTCTATCAGGTCTCTCTCGTCCAACTCATGTTTTTTTCCAACTCTGATGTTATTAGAGTATAAAAGGGCTAAGAGTCTTCATTTTAATATCTTTTTTTATAAGGCAATGATGTATATCTTTGTATATCTTAGAAAAAGGTAGTAAGCTATTGATTTTGGATGATACAGGTTTTTCTGAAAATTTTTTTTTCAAAAATCATTTTTTGACATGATGTTACAACCAAAACCGTTTCAAAAAAAAATAAATTTTATTAAATAGATGAATTCTATGCATCTTTCTGAGAAAAATGATATCTTATAAGTTAGGTTTTGTAAAACAATAATAATTTTCATTGATTTTTAAACAAACGAAGAAAATTAACATACGCCACTTCTAGGGTTAAACAAAGAAAAGAAAAATCAAATAATTTGACAAAAGGAAAAGCGCATAAATGGGAATGAAATATAATATAACTGTTTTTTCAACGACAACTGAAAAATCCCTGTACAATTCCTGCCTTTTTCATGTACTCATTGAATCCCCACTTTTCCATGTCACTGGAGATCCTGATAATTTTTTAATATGTTTAAAAGTAAGAGCAAGTATTATGTTGACTAATTTTAAATACCAATTATAATTTAACACTAAAGCTAATGAATTTTTTTATTTTTTTTTATTTGACGCCATGAAATAATACATTATTTGATAAGATATATTTAAACCATGATAGCAAAGAAAACATATATGAAAATAAAAGAATATTGAAGTTTTAATTATAGATAACACCATTTAGGAAAACAACAGTTACCAAGATATGTCACTGACCACAAAGTCCTGAGAAATCAGGAGGTAAGGAAGCAAGCTGGTTATATGATAAATTAAGTTCTCTCAAGGAGGATAAAAATCCAATACCATTTGGTATTTGAGTCAATGAATTGTGTGAAAAATCCTGGAAAAAGCAAAAATATATAGTTTTAAAATGTGACTAAACATACTACTCTTTAGCTAAGAATATAAATATTATTTACAATCGCCAAATTCAGGCATTGGTCAAAGTTTTTTCTCGCTATTCAAAGCAAATACTCATTCAGCAGAGCGGGCATTTGTGTTAGGAAATGGTCAAAATTAATCAAATTACTCACTCTGCAAAGTGGACATTTTTATTGTTCAATATCCGAAATAAGTTATCATTTAGGCAATTGTCCAAATTTAACTTTGTGATGTTTGGGCATTTTGTTTTACTCATACTGATGAGTAAGCATTTGACTTTCATCCCCAGGTCTTGTTGTTAAATATTAAACTTTTTTTCATTAACATAAACTCATGTGTGTGTGTAGAGAACACACACACTATATAGACTACTAGTGTCTGCAGAACGATTACTTGTGTTCTTTTCCAGCTGTTTAGACTAGATTTGAGCTACTGCATTAGGTGGCATCTACTTCCCATTTGCAGTTTGTTTTTAAGATTTACAAATTGATCGCTTGTTGTTTGCTGACATCTAAATGATTCATTTAAATATTATAATTATTTATTATTAGAGTCTACGTATGTGTGTAGGGATAGAATACATGTGTAGTGCAATGTTACTTTGTTGTTGCTCAATGTTTCAAGGAGATTCATAACCTAGTTTTTAAAAGTGTACAAAAGTGTAGAGTACACTTCTTTTTTTTTTTTAATGACAAGTCGAACTTGTTCGTACTGAATATTTACATAAAACACATACAGGAATTGGTAAATAATTTTATTTCTATAATACATATAAGTATAGACAATGGTAAAAACCCTAATGGTGGGGGGAACAAGGCACTAATATTTCAGCAGTTCAAAGGTAATAATGTAATATAATATATAGTAAATTTTATTTATAGCAGAACACAACCAAAGCGAGCCATATATTAGATTTGTGATTAGGACAGTATGAAAAAGACAAATTTAGATTTAGTAAGTTTATTAAGATGTTAATACAATAAAAAATTTAATATCTATTGAATACTTACAGCTCACTATACAAGCAAAGTCCTCCAAAAATTGATAGCCGAAACTCATAATTTCAATTTATTTTCTACCCTGTTCACAACAAACCTAATCTATAGACATAATCAATAATTGTATAATAATCTTTTACAATAAATCAGAATCAGAATCATTTAAAAGTGGTAAAATCAACTTTAACAGGCTTATAACAATAACAAAACAACAATTATAATATAAGAAAGTTTAATAAGACTTGTAACTTGGCTGGACTATGCACAAAATCACATGTTAGAAACAACTGACATACGGTACATCTAAATACCATAAAATAGTCCTGTCGAGTAAAAATATCAAATTCATTTTCTTTATCTGTGTATATGACAGTTTGCAAAGTGAAAAGTAAATTAATTGTATTTTGAGTAAAATTAAACATAAAACACTTGTAGTTTGGGGGGGGGGCAATGCTTAAATCAGTTTTTTGAGATAATATGAAATTATACACAATTTATCCCTCTTTGAAGGTGAACATAATTTGGTATTACAAATTTAAATTGAAAAATGGTATCTTTCTTTAGCTTTTTTAAAAAATATCTCTGTTTCTAATCTCCTATGAAACAAATTATTAATGAACAAATTTGTTTATTATTAAATTGCAAAGAACATAATCATTATTCTATTCAGCAAGTTGTTATATACTTTCAAATTTAGACATGCCTATTGTAAACAATTAGCTATCACTATAGAAATTATTGATGGATTTTAATGAAACCTTAGCAAGATACAGTTCTTAGAAAAATTAATAAACAAACCGAATTTCGACTCAAAATGTTTGACACATAAAAAAAGTTAGTTACAGAATGAGGTGAGTCTATTGAATAACAAGACTGTATTTCTACATCTTAGAGAAAGTAGTCAGAACTGAGTGTGAGCTCTTTGGCAGAGACCTTGAATGTGTCTGAACCTGCATGACAGACAAATATCAACAGTCTTGGCTGTTCAGCTGATGGTGAGTCATTGTTTAGTTCAGTTGTTTTCTCTTGTACATTGAACAGTTTCAATTTGAAATTTTTAGTCAAATTCAATAAAGAACCAATGGAGTGTTTTCAAATATGCTTACTGAGACTTATGGATTAGATTTAATGTCTCAAGTATATGTATTTGAGTGGCACAAAAGATTCAATGAAGAATGTCAGAATGTGGAAGGCGATAAATGCCACTGATGACTATTAATTTCAAGAACCCAAGATCATGTAGAAAAAATTTGCCAGTTCGTTTAATAAAACCACCTACTTGATGTCCAAATTATAGTTTAAGCATGGAAAATTTTTGCATCACGATCTCAACTTCAAAAAAAATAGTTCTAAGATAATCCCTAATGTTCTCACTGCAGAGCGAAAAGAACACTGCAAGGCTATTTGCATTGACATGATGTAGGGTCTTGATGCCAACCTTTTTCAAAAAACCATCTCTTGTGATGAAACCTGGTTCTTCCAGTAAAATCCTGAGATGAAACGACAATGACAGTCAATACAATGGGAACCACCATCATCACCAAGAATTAAAAAGCTTGTCAAAGCAAGTTAAAATTCAAAGCCATGCTCATTGTGATTTTTTGTGCAAAGGTCATAATTTTTTTTTTTCAATCAGTTTCAGAAGGCAAAACAGTGAACCAGCATTATTATAAGGAAGTTTTAACAAAGTTGAAAGTCACAAAAAAAGTCCAGAATTGTAGAAAAATGGTTTCATTCTTCATTAAGACAATGCACCTGCTCTTACAGTACTTTTTGTGAAGCAGTTTTTGGCCAAAAAACATATAACAATATGGGAACATCCTCCATATGCGCCAGATTTGGCAACATGTAACTTTTATCTTTTCCTTAAAATGAAATCTGTGTTTAAAAAACAAGTTTTGAGCCAGTTGATGCAGTAACAGAGAAAACGGCAGATAGAAACTGATCTCCTCTATGAAATCGACCAGTGGAAAACAAGACTCCATATGTGTGTAAGTGCAAATGGGGAATATATTGAAGGAGACTGAGTTACTGTATTAGTCTTGTTATTTAATAGACACATCTTGTACATGTTTTATAAAATTCATAAGCCAGCTGAGACTATTTCCTATTTCTTATGGAACTGAAACATTTAATTAATCTTGTAAAATTAATTAGTTTCTTAGAAAACTAAGAAATATATTGATTTCAGACTTAATTATTCAAAGAACAGGAGTGATTCATGTAGTGGTGAAATTGTAAAGTTAAATTTTAAGCTTAAACAAGAGAATGATAATGGAAGGACCAGTCAATAATTTACTAGGTATGGCTATTGACAGTAAATTAACTTGGAATCATTATATCAACAGCATTTTCCGAAAGTTAAGTTCTGGTATTTTTGTTTTAAGACATCTAATATCATTTGGAAGCCTCAGCTCTTTAACTATAAAATCTTATTGTGGGGTAACTAGACAATTTACAGTGTGCAAACGTTATTTTATAATGCACAAAATTCCCAGCTTGTAAAAGATCAACACAATTGGAATCATATAAAAGCACTTTTAGGGAATTAGGGATATTTACACTCCTCTGTTTTAAACAATTTATTATGTAAAATTTACGAGTAACCGAATATTAAATAGAGATATACATAACTACAACACCAGACCTACAAAGTGACCTACAGCTTAGGTAATATAGACTAGATAAGTCTATAAAAATGCCATCCCATGCATGTGTGTCTATTAACAAACTTCTAATATTAAAAATATTGAAGACAAGAAAGCATTTAAGAGGAATCTTCAACAACTTTTAATCGCTAATTCTTTTTCTTCAGTAAAGAATTTCCTGAGCCAAGTGTGACAACTCTGAATATATTGTCTATGTGGCATTTAAGGCAGTTGCTTAGTTCAATGATGCCCTCCTTATTTATTTATTAAATTATATACTATTTTATATAACTCTATTATTTGTTTGATTGTATTTTTTTAAATTTATGTAAATTTAATTGCATTATGATAAATGGACTCTTGCTATACATACTGTTGACAGTTAGACTATTTATGTTATTTTTTTAATAATTATAGTATCAAAAAATTGACTATTGCTGTACAAATATTGACAAATAATATTGTGAACAGCAATAGAATAAATAAGTATGTGGGCAACAATAAAGCTAATTAGGAGTTAATTCGAGTCATCAAAATAATAAACCTAGTTATTACTTTATAAAGCAAATAACTATTCATAGCAAACTATGTCATGGATGTAAGCAAGTGGGATATTTGATCAATTTTATAGATATACTTATTTCTACTTATAACAAAGTATTAAAGGAGTTTATGCAACAAGTGGTAAGAAAAAAATAATGAAATTACTTTTGTATAACGTAGGCTTAAGTAACATAAGCAAAGGAATCCCCAAACTACAAAAACAAGAAACAAAAAACAAGATTGTATAATACAGTTATCTACATTAGGGAAGTATAAGAAACATAACTCGATTATTAAAACAGTCTTAGTTTTTGTTTTCTGTGATTTAGGGATTCTTTGTTTTCCTTATTAAGTAACGTAGTTTTTACATTTGGTTTAAGGTAATGTTGATGATAGAAAAAAATGAAATGATCGTGGAACTAGACCCTAGATCTGTGTTAACAGTTTACTCTCTAGAAATATGAAAATTATTTCAATATGGCCTTATTGAGAATTAGAATCTAAAAATATATTTTCATGAAGTTATAAAGGCAAAGATTTGTTTTCACTGATAATTGTGATTAGGACAAAAACCAAAATCAGTTTTTGTTATAATGGAACAACTTGTAATCTGTAATGATATCTAATGTTGATTGGAAATTAATACTTTCTGGAGGTACAAATTCTAATCATGATAATAAAAGCAGATCAAATTTTGATATTTCTAATCCAACAAAACCTAACCTTATTGTTGCCTGGTTAGTCATAATGCATATGAAAATTTTTAATTTGTATGCAATATGTTATACATAAGAAAGAATATAATTCTGCATTTTGAAGTAGAATTTGTAAAATTCAAAATAATTTCAAGATTTTAAAACTATATATTATTTGTTATTTTTATGTAAAACAGTAGGAGAACTAAAATGGAAAAAGTAGTTGTTGGTTAACGGATAACTAGTAGTGATTGGACTACTCTCTAATAACTAGTAAATAGGCCTAATAGAGTAGGTTTGTATAAAGACTACAAACCAATAACCATTACTAAAGCTGGAAGATAAATTTGATATTTCAACAAGAGTAAGTATTTCTATGTTAAATTTAACTATTGCCTACCAGAAGTAGATGATGACTGTGATTCTAATATTTGTTAAACCTAAACAGACATAATGGTTTTTGCGTAACCCTTTCCTCTCGTGTGTTAAGTTAGAGTTGATAAGCATAATTTCTCATGAACAAATGTGTGTTGATTTTAATTCAACACTATAATTATTTAGGTTTCTGCGCAATGGTGTAGTGATAAAGTATGTGTGTTCTATAAAAGTCTGCATTGTGCTGCTATCTTGGAGCAATTTTTTGAATCTCTAGGAATGTACAGAATTATATTTGCTTTTTGTATTTTATAGTTTTATAAATTGTATCACCTCCACACTTCATAATTTCATTTTGTGAACAAGAAAAATGGTGAAACGTAGTAGTACACTAAGTGAGTTTGCCATTGACAATATATTAGAAAAGGCTGATTTTAATGATACAGGGAGTGATTTTTCCTTAGACATTGAATGAAAGCGATGATTGGACAGTGAAAATTTATATCTTGGAGAAAGATTTGAAAAATTCTAAATTCAACAAGTTTTTTCAATTCTGTAGAAAACATCAAATAATTTATTTTGCATTAAATTAAGTTATATAAAAATTAATATTAGTTCTTTATGACTCTAAATAAATAATAAAAAACCATGCTATTTAAAAACCATAAGCTATTTTTATTATTTTAAAAAACTTGTTCAATGTGGTAAAGATTATCCACATTTATTTAGCTAAAATTAAAAAAAGATCCAAGGAAATGACAAAGTGAAAAATATTGCGGGGGCATCCTTTTGAATTGTCAGTTCCTGCTTCGTTACAAGCAGTTATTGATCAAATTTTAGGTAATATAGCAAATATTGTTCTATACTTAGATTATGTAGTGACAGAAAGTAAAACACAAGAAGAGGTCTATAATAGGCTAGTAAAAATTTCACGCTGTCACAATGAAAATGGAGTAAAATACAGCCTCATTCATCCATCAGAGACATTAGTCACAGCTATTAAAACAAAGATAATCTAGAACTCAAGTCTATTTACGTTCAATAAATTATTGCAGTGAATTAATACCTAAACTAGAATTAAGATTAGCTTCTTTTTACAATTTATTACAAAAAGATAAAATATGGTATGGTGGACAATGTTTTAAAAAATTTTCAAGTATGAGTTAAGAGAACAAGAATAATTTAATTCTAACTTGTTAGTTTGTTATAATGCAAATAAACCTCTAATTCTTACTTGCGATGTTTCACCACAAAGAATGGAGAAAAGCTAATCTTGTGTATAGACGACATAGGAAGACCTATTACGTTTGCACCAAAAAGCTGATCTAGTAGTAAAAGAAACTATTTCCAGCTAGATCATGGGACTTTACTTGAAATCTAGAAGAAAATATAAGACTCAAGTAAAGAAGACAGCCAACACAGTATTTATTGGGTTAGCTGTTAACAAATGTAAAACAATTATGTTGAAACTTGAAGATTTAACTGTGGAAGTTAAACATTTTGTGAGAAAGACTAAAACCAAACACTTTTATAATGCACAAATGATTTATAATCACTACTGTAATGGTCAATTATAAGTGACAACTAAACTAAAAATATAAATAATATTTATTACGAAAATCAGAGGGGATAAGTTAAGACCAAGTAGGTGATTGAGGTCAACAAAGGTTAAGGGGTGGGGTATGGTTAACTGAGAACAACAACAAGCTGTATAGCAAAATTGGACCTATGATGGTAATATAGATGTTCGAAGACAATTAATAATCAGTAATAACATACAGCAATAAAACAAATTTAATATGATAAAGAGTACTATAAAGTTACATGGTAAATTCAAGATTAATATACAGAGAGAATTAACCCATCAACGCCTAGTAGTTCCATAAGGTACCATTAAGTTCGATACATTTGACTCTGTGTAGTGACCAACCAGTGTGGTTATCTCAAGCGCTAACTACTTGTTCCACATTAGTAAACTGCGTAAAGTGACAGCCTGTGTTATTTGATCCATCGGAAGTGTTTTCCTTCTTATAATTATCTTTATATGAGCAAGTTGCTTCAGCGATGGATGTCAGACGAGTTTGTAACATGTAAGTTATTTGTAATACTTATTTTGGTACATTTTTGTGTGTTACATATAAGACAATACTGTTACCATTAAGCTTCATGCAATAACATAAGCTACCATTTATTTTCCGCTAGGCTTAGGTTTTTTTTGTTTGATCCTGTATGGTACCACTCGGCGGTTACAGCACTGTATTAGCTCCCGTGTATTAAAATTTACAATTTCGTTATAGGGAAAATGTCACATTATCGGAAATCATAAACTTACTACATGAGGAAAATTATAATTATGTAGCAGCCAATATTTATATTGAACCTCCCGAACCAGCCAAATTGACAGATGAAGGTTATGTTGAAAATCTTAACAGAAACCAGTTGAATGCAAATGCTTCAGTTACATTATTTGGTTCCATTAATTTTGATGACCAAAATAATGTTGCGAACCTACTTGATGACAATGATCATGACATAGATTAAGTCATGTGAATGAAGATTTCGGTAACACGAATTTCTTTCACATTCCAGATGTAAAATAAAATGGAACCAGATTACGCTAAGTATAAGGATCTAAATGAAGTAGAGGTCTTCAAATTATTTTTTGATGAAGACATTACAGTAGAACCTCTGTTAACCGGCCTCGGATTAACCGGTCCTCGGATTAACCGGCCTATATCGTAGTGTACTGGTTGGATGAGAGTTTCCGAAAATAAATTGTAATTGAAACACCAAAGCGGCGGCGATATCAAATGTCTTTGTCGATAGCGGTATCCCATTGTCGGCGGCGTAAAAACACTATGGTACCAAAGCGGCGGCGAGTCAAACGACTTTGTCAATAGCGGTATCCCATTGTCGGCGGCATAAAAACACCGCGGCATTGGCACCCGTCGGTATAGCAGACATACACCCACAAAAACGTTTGATGGGCCGCTTTTTTTCCACGGATCATTTTAGTATACATTATGGAAAATATAACATTTCTTTTCAGTTTTCTTCTTGTCTTTGACTGGTTATGATCTACGTACAGTATATACAATAAATAAAAATGAGCGAGTTATGAAAACGGAAGCGTGTGTTGGTTTTGTTTGAGACGCAGTTAAATGTGTCAAAAGACTTGACAGAGGGAAATCTGTAAAAAAGCTTTGTAGTGTTTAATTTTTCCATGTTTGATCTATAATATACATAACATAATATATACGATACATTTATGTACAATAAAATGGTTTGCAATAACATCTTAATTGCATAATTCTTAGCGCTACCTGATTAAATAAGCTTTCTTTGAACGAAAACCGATTTTTCACGAGAACCTCAGATTAACCGGCCAAACGGGCAACCGGCCCGCTTGTCAGTCCCGACTAGACCGGTTAAGAGGGGTTCTACTGTATTTCATTTTTATGCAAAGAAACAAGTCGTTATGCTTTTTTTAAAACAGGTACTGACTTCCGTATTACAAAAGAGGAAATGAGATGTTTATTAGCTATTTTATTACTGTCAGGATATGGTGTAAAACCTGGGAAAAGATTCTATTGGGATGTAGAAGATGACATGGCTGATAACTTGGTTAGAAACTCAATGAGAAGAGATCGTTTCCTAGATATTTCTCGTTATTTTCATTGCGTTAACAACAGTAAAATTGACAGTACAAATTGATATTTCAAAGTTAGTACATACATGAATAAAATTAAACAAAAAAATATGGAAAATCATGTTCCAGAACATAATATTAATTACGTTTAGTGCATGGTTAAATATTTTGGCCGCCACCCTTGCAAACAGTTCATAAAAGAGAAGCCCATACAGTTCAGGTACAAAGTATGGTCCATTAACACATCTGCCGGTTATATCATCAACTTTGAATTTTATCAAGGGAAAACGAAAAATATTGAAGCAAATTATGAGAACTGTTTCAGAAAAAACACTACTCCATTTATAAAACTTCTGCCTGAATTATCAGTTGAGAAATTTTTTTAAAAATATAATTGTATTTTGACAATTTATTTACCAGCGAAAATTTGTTAGTATTCTTAAAAGAAATTGGATTCCACCGAACAGGAATTATGAGAGAAAACCGTTTACCAAAAAAATCTATTTTTACAGATAAAAAAACATTTAAGAAAACTAACACCCGTGGTACTTATGAGGCCAAACTAGACAGAGCAAATGGTATCATATACATAAGATGGTTAGATAATGGTGTAATTACCATCACATCGACAGCTTATGGAGTTCAGCCGACAAAGCCTATTAAGAGGTAGTCAGCTCAAAAAAAATTGTTTCAGTAGCTCGCCCAGCTGCAATAAGTGAATACAATAAACATATGGGCGGAATAGATTTATCAAATGAAAATATAAACCACTTTTGAATCGGAATTCGAGGAAAGAAATGGTGGTGGCCTGTATTTACTTGGGTGGTGGATGTGGCTGAACAGAATGCATGGTTTTTGTTCAAAAAAGCAAATATAAGTTGTACACAATTGCAATTCCGACATGTGATAGTCCAAACTTATCTCAAGCGATATAGAACCCCAATGTCCAAGCCAGGTCCATGTAAAAACCTTTGGTTACTATTAAGTACGACAATATAGGACATTACATTATATCTACTGATGGATCCCGTAGGAGATGTTCTGGAAAAAACTGCACGTCCAGATGCCGTTCAATGTGCAAAAAATATAATGTAGGGTTATGCATAAATTGTTTCTTATCATATCACACTGAATAAAAAATTCTGGAAATGTTTGAGTGACACTAATTTAAAAAAATTTAATATTAAAATGTATATTGTATTTATGTACATGTAAAAAATATTGTTTCCAAATAAACTTTTATTTATACAAAAAAAAAATTTATTTTGTCTAGTTCTACCATATAATGTATATGGCTGATAAAGCATGCACGTGAGCCCCGAGTGGTACCATACAGTACCAGTAAAAAAATCTAGGATTAGTGAATTTTTTTTTCATGGTCTAAAGAAATTTGGTTAATAAATGAGGAAATTGAAAAAAAAATCTGAAAAAATTACCGGCATTTATGGGTTAAATTAAAGTAAGTCAAAGATAAAAACGTTAAAATGATAAGGATGCGATGTGCAAGTCTGGATAGGTGTTTCCTTCGGTAATATTAAGGCCTCGTTCTGTTCAGAGACTTAGGCTGTACTTAAGTGACCAATCTAGCTTTAATAAGTGAATATAATGATCCAATAATTAGTACAGAGAGAGGGAGAGAGAGAGAGAGAGAGAGAGAGAGAGGGGGGGGAGAGAGGGAGAGAGAGAGAGAGAGAGAGAGAGAGAGACTGTAGACAATCAAAAACCTTCTTGAACAAATCTAATGAAAAAGAGATAGATTGGTAACAGGACTTACGAAGAAAGGACCTAACAGTGATGGTAGATCGTATAACAAAGCATTGTATTTTAAATAGCATATCTTTTGATTATGAGAAAGAAATAAATACCCGTGTATAATTTATGTAGGCAAAGAAATAAATACCCGTGTATAATTTATGTAGGCTTGAGGAAGGAGTTGAGCATTTTGTTGCCTCCTGAATAGAGTATAGCAGAATAAGACATAAAGAGATCTGTGTGGACAACTTGGATGTTAACATTTTATGTGGTGAATTTATTTATGTGGTCTGCCTTATTTATTAAAATATTGAAACTGTTTGTGTGGAGATTTATTTTGTATGGTTTTATCTAGGTTAATTGCAGAAAAATCAGCCATAGCAAAAGTTACTTCATTTTGGTATGTTGGAATCTAGAAGCTTAGGGTAAACTAAATTTATATTTGAAGGCTTCTTAAATATGACTATAGGGAAGGGGGATGTCATTAGTCTTCAAGCCTTCTTTTAGGATGTTGTTTAAGTTCTGTAGATCTGGATAATGATCTGTAGCTAGTGATTTTAGTTCTATGGTGTTTACATTTGTCAGGCAAAAATTGTTCATTACAATATATACAAGAATGTTCTCATAATATTATTAATTACAACATTGCGTGGTATCTACATTTTTGGTACACTTATGTACAAAAAAATTAATAAAACAGATCTTAACATGTTTACAGATATTCACCCCTACAATACAAAACCGAAACACATAACTTTTCAACTTGACTCCTATAAATCAAGATTTTTAAAAGTACACACAGCTATGAGGAGATCAAATTTATTAACGCTCTACCAAAAAAATCAAATTAAAAAAAACTCAAATAATTTTAAACAATTACTAAAGTCGTACTTTAAGGAGAAAGCATTTTATTCTGTGAATGAATTTTTAAATAAGTTAGTACACTAATTAAGGAAATTTTTATTATGTTTTTTTATTATTAAAAGGTGTATTGTGGGTCGGATTTGTTATCTGCATCTTTTCTTGAACAATTTGATAAGTGTTGTTTCTTGATTATGTATGTTTTTTAGTTTGTTGTGTTTCCTTTCTGATAATTTCCTTATACCTCTAAAAGAGTAATACATTATGGAAGCAATAAAATGAGATGAAACATTCAAGAACACAGTACAAGTAAGGTTTCTTTTAGTCAGGTCAAGTTAAACTTCGTCTCAGTTTTAATTATTACAAATCAAACAAACAGTGCAAAAATATTACACAACCTTTCACAATAACTCATCTCCGAAACCATATAAAAACCAACCAAAACTATTCATCACCAAAAATTTCAATTCTCAGTCAAAAAGTGAAAATGATCCATAGATGCAGTCTTTAAAATATATTAAAATACTGTCTTTCTTGTGCCATAAACACGTCTTCAGCTTAAATCATATTTGATTAAAATCGTGCTTAAATGACTGAGGTTAAGGTATATTTTTTAAAGATTATTCTTCACCAGTAATATTGTTTTACTTGTGAATTTGTACATGGGTTTGGGTCATTAATATTCATATTTCATTAAAATGTGAATGAAATCAGTAAAGCTATTTTGAAAATTATGTCTTTTATAACAGTCGGATGGCTAAGTTTTAGGTTTTGTACCAATAACTCACAAACTAGAATTTTTGAAAGATGGAATACATTATGCTTGAGTCCTTAGAGGTTACACTTGAGTAAAATTTGATCATAATCTTTAAAGCCAATTTTGAAAAATCATAAATCTATGTCTTTTCTTATGGTAGCTATCTCAAAATTTATGTTATTGAAAGGGAAAAAAAATTTTAAAGTCCCATGATATGGCCAAAATATGCCCACATACCAAATTTGATTAAAATCAGTCCATGCATTAGGGCTGTATAGCACTGCACAGTCAAGAGACTGACATCACTCTAGAGAACAGACTTTTTGGACTCAGATAATTTCAAAATGGATATATCTGCCCAAAAGTTGGACATCAATATTTTGACCCATCACATAACTTTCTCTATTATGTGCATGTACATCCGAGAGAGTAAAAAATAAATTGTTCATCAATGATGTTAATCAACAAAAAATTGTTCAAAAGACTTGAAAATTAATTTAGTACAAAAGCAGCTGCAATACCTATAATGATATGTGTTTTATTTATTCTTATATTAGTAAACATTAATAAGTCTATTATATCTATAATTCTTTATAATGTGTTCAATTTAAAACTTTCTCAAAAAATTTAAACTAATGTCAACAAATATTTCTATTGAAAAAATTTACCAAAGTTACAAGACTGGACAAATCTCCGATATCTTCCTGCAGGTTTTTCAAGAGATTATGTTCGACCAAAAGATCTTTAAGTTGATTCAATTTGTAAATGCCACTTGTTAATGTAGTTAATTTGTTATAACTCAAGTTCAGGTACACCAGATGATTCTCTGTAGCTATTTCATCAGATATCTCTTCTAAACTGTTATGTTGCAGCTGAAATAATATAATTATACAGTATTTTTCTTATATTAAGAACATCTTTGCAAAAAATAATAAGTACAATAAAATATAGAACTGTATAAGAGTTCAAAGATTTCTTTTGTAGTTTATGATAGCATGTATTCAATATAGAGATGGGCTGTGATGAATTTTTCTGTACCTGATATTGATACTATATAAAATATATAGTACTATCTATATACTGGTATTACATAAAATTATCAGAGACATTTATCTCCATGGACAAAATAAAAAAGAATTATATTCATGAGTGTATACACTACTAGTTGTACCTGTGAATCCAAGCAGCAGTGAAAATCAAGGGTGTGTATCTGCTTAATCAGACCAGATTCTTCCCAAATTGACTATATACGACTTCCATTATTCATTTTATTTATTTATTTTTCAGCTCAAGACACCATATTATAGAATCGATGTTCGGTTGAACCTTTTTAGTTAGATTAATGTTCAAATAAATCTAGTCCACATAACTGTTCTTTTAGAATATTTGACTTTTCTTTTAATTAAATTTTTCCACCTAAATGCTAATTTTGTTAAAATTTTATTTGATGCCAAGGTACTTTCAATAAAATGTATATCTATTTTAAATCACTCTATGTAAAAATTTCTTCTACTGTTAAGTAGCATTCATATACCACTCGTCCTTATTACACATAAATCAAAATCATGGATGCTGTTATCTTTTTCATTTGTCATTTTTATGTTGGTGTATTAAATTTTGTACGCTTACCTGATATCCAAACAATTTGTTTCCTCTTTTGAAATTCGTTTCTAAAACAAAGCCATACACTTGGCATAGCCGACAAACCAAACCGTGTATCCCCCCTCCCCCTTCACCAATCCAATAGACTCAGTAGACGGTGTTAAACTAAAACCATCCATAACTTTGAAACCCATGAAACAATTTTAATCATTCTTTCAATTATAAATAGCGTTTTAATCATGTACCCACCTCGTTATTGATAAAATGTATATTGTTGGTGAAATGTCAAAATTATACTGTAGAATAAATATTTCCTTTAAATCGCAAAAAATTGTTCAACATTGGAACTATAGGACAGATTTTTTTTAAATGTTCAGTTCCAATCCGATTCAAAACGTAGCGTTTAAATCAAATACCAACCCTGTCACTGGCAAAACACATGATATCACTGAAAAGTATACGAAATTCTGCAAATAATGTTAAAATCAGTATTTTCTATTTTCTGCAGAAAAAAATGGTTATAAATGGGCAAACTTCTGCACCGATTTCAAACAAATTTTCAGTTCCAATTAATGTTTATCATGTTTAAACTATATCATTGACAAAATAATTTGTTGAAAATTTTTAAGAAAATGTGTAAAATATGTTGAAAATCTGGTTTTCGTATTACCAGTACAGACATATATTTTTACAACATGGAAAGACCAAAACCTGACCAGATATGTACTTACTAAGGAAATAAAACAGCGTAAAAATCATATTATCAGTTACAAACTTTCAATAAGATGAACAAAGACTAACATTTTATTCATTCGAAATTTGTTTAATTTTTATGTCAAAAATTGACATTTACCGTTGAGCAGATAAATCCTATATTTATGAAAACACACTTCTGTCAAAATTGATAACCCTGCATTATCAATAATTAACCTAGTTAGAAATTAGAACATCTTATAAATCTTGATATTAACTTCTCGCAATTTTCAATAGATAAGTAGTGTCGCCACCCCACGTCTTAGGACTCAAAGATTTAACTCATTTCCAATTTTCAACTTGAATACAGTAACTGGAAACACTTTTCTGTTTTCATTGAAAGATTAACTAACTTTAATAGAAACAGCATGTAGAGTATACATTTTGATTTTAAAATCTTGAGAAAATCTGTAATACATCGGATTTCACCATCCGTACTATTAAATATTTACATTTTCCAGATTAAAGTTACCCAAATACTTATATAATACATTACTGTGCTTTGGTAAAGTATTTTAGTTGTTTGAAGTCATAACTAAAATTCAACATCGTATTTCAGTTTCTAAGTTTAAAAGAAAATGAATAATGTTTGTTTATAGTAGCTCAAAGTAAACAAAAGTTAATGAAATGTAAATACCTAATTATTAAATAATCTCTGTCACTGTGCAATATGTTGACCGTTGTTTGTTATGGTATTAATAATGTGTTGGGTTAAGAAACAATAATGGAATGTATCATTAGCAACATAAGTTAGAGGAAAAAGTAAAGCAGTAGAGTATAGATCTACAAAACAATAAACAAAAAGTTTTGTACATGACTGTAATATCAGTGACCAAGTTCGCCTAGTCACATTAAGCAAGCCGGCAATCCATTGCAGATTGATCTTCCCAGTCATGAGATTGCATTAATTGTCTAGATCTCCTTCAAAACTTCAACATGGCTACTTATAAATGTGAAGACATTTGTAGAAGGTCCTACCTGACCTTTGTTTTGGTTAAGTGAATGTAAAAAGAAAACAAAGAAGAAAAATATTCATTAATTAAAATCTAATACAAATGTGAAACCTTACACCGACGCAAATTTAAAACCAGGTAAAGTCACTCTGTTTGGTTCAATTAGTTTTGATCATAGAACCACCAAATTTTCATTTTAATTAATAATTAATGTAATTAATTAACATCAATAATTTGTAATTTTTTTTTAGGAGGGAAAAATTTGATTTCTTACATTTGGCTGAAATTTGAAGATCTGTAAAATTACATTATGTAATTTTCGTTTTGCTGAACCTTGTAAGGACTTGCAATACATCTTTAACAATAAAATAAGCATGTTCTGAATAGCTAAACTATTGTTAATTGTTGCTGTTTCAATACAGAACGAATTATATAATTTCCTAACCATGATATCTCAAAAACAAAAACAAATTATTTTAATAGAATCTGTTTTCAAAATATATAAATAAATAAAACCAAACTTTTATTATTATTATTTTTTTTATCTTGTAGTCTTGTTTGTAACCAGTAATTTTTTTCTCTTTTTTTTGTATTTTTTATTTATATCTTGGCTAGGATTGCTAGCAATTTTCGGCCCTTTCATTTAGAAATTGTTTATGGCATTAATTTTATTTTAACTAAATTTTATTTCTGAAAATGATAGGTTGGCCAACAACAAAATTTAATTATTTACTTTTTTCTGTTAATCATTTAAGTACACAAAATTTCTTTTGTTTAAATATACAGGCCGATTCAGGAAGAAACAGAAATTTTCAGGACGTCTTCTACTAGTAAAAATAGTTTTTAAAATGTCATAAACATAGGTCCGGAAATGCTTCGCTTTCCAGTTATCCGCCAATTTTTATTGAACTCAAATTTTGTATACATATTTGGTAGGTATAACATATTTTACCCATGTACAAATATCCAAAACGTCCTTTCATGCCGTTTAAAATTTTGAATGTCTAATATCTCGAAAACCGCTAACTTTACAAAATATTTTCAAAAAACAAAAAAGTCCTTTTTTAAAGACAAACAAAACAGTTTTTTTTTAATTTTTTCTGTAACTTGAAAGATAACCGAATTATTGGCTAAAAACTAAACATTTTGTATCTGGTAGTTGTCCATAATATCCAAAATTACTCCAGAACCAAATTATGAGAAAAAGCATTTAAAGAGCATTAAAAGCACTGTCCATAATAAATTATCACAAACTTACAAAAAATGGTTTTTATTACACCAAAACAAAACAGAACCATAAACAAAAGTTGTCACTTCGAAAATTCTTTTAAAAGTAGGTTAAAGACAAAGAATAAAATGGGAAATTTAATTTCCTAGGTTGGCAGTACTAACAGCTGAACAAAAATGAAATGTTTAGCAAACATTTCAAATGATGAGTAGATTGGATATTGCTTTCAGCTTAGTAACTAAAACAGTACATGTTAATTGTGATCTAAAATATGCCATTCAAGTTTACGAATGAAGGATACGCTGAAATTGTTTTTTTGTTCGGGTTTTGTAATGTAAATGCAGAACAGTCCAATCTGGAGAGATTTCCAAATAGATGAATTCAAATACCAAAACCTTTGTTTCAGTTTTCTGGTGTTTACGTACTAATGGGTCATTTCCATCTAAATATACAGTTGAACTGCCACAACGTCACCATGTTAATTTATAAGAAACGTAATTCAACACATACAACATAGCCCAAATCTCAGTATAAGGAGAATTTCTTTTCACACTGGATTGATGGAAAGTAAAGTATGGCAAAAAGAAAACTGTACCCTTTCCACTAACAGAAGGTGCAAAACCTATTACAAAGAGATTTACCGATAACTGTGAAATCGGATCAGTTGCAGATAAGAAGAGAACCGGGAGAGGCCTTTATGACTGGGCTGATGTTAGAAATGTGAAGCTACGTTCGCCTTCAAAAAGGTTGTGAAGACTATCAACATATTCTCAGATTTCGTAGGGTAGTGCTCAGAAAGTGATGAAGAAGTTAAAATTTCATGTTCGTAGTGTGCAGGAATTGAAAGAGCTGTATAAAGAAAAGGGCTTAGTCTACTGTAGATGGTTCTGGTCATTCATCAACAACCATGAAACTGGAGAGCTTGACCATGTTTTCTTTAGTGATGAGGTTTAGTTTTACCTTAGTGGATATGTGAATAGTCAAACTCCAGAATTTGGTCAACTGAAAATCATCATGTGTTTCATGAAAACCCCTTGCACTGTCACAAAATTGGAGTATGATCTGGCATATCACATCGTCGAATAGTGTGCCCTATTTTCATTCAAACTACAGTGAACAGTGTTGTGTACCAAGACATCATTACACAGTTTATTTTGTTGTTTGAAATTGATGAATGTGGTTGTTTTTTTGCAGCAGAACGATGCCACATGTTACACATCCAATAAAACAATGTATTTCTTACACAAGTTTTTTTGGCAAACGTATCATCTCTTAAACGATTATGGCCCCCACGTTCTCCTGATTTAACAGCTGTAGATTTTTTTCTGTAGGGTTACCTTAAAGGAAAGGTTTATAAAAACAGACCGCACACACTGGATGAACTGAAGATGAACATAACAGAGATTAACAATATCTATGTAGGCATGCTCCACAAAGTGGCCACAAATGTGGTAAAACTAGTTTCGTGCATGCATTAATGAACAAAGCATCCATTTTAAACAAATGTTGTAAAACATGTAAATATCAGTAATAAGTATTATAATATTATTATAATAAAAGTTATAAAATACATTAATGTGTACATTATACTTTATAACCTTTTCAATGTGTGTGACTTTTCGATCACTCTGTATATTAACATTATTGTAATTTAGTTTAATTTTGTCAACCCGTTACATCTAAATCCACGGGGTGTAACAAGTAAAGGAGATAGTGTATAGTGATGAATAACCTAATACCGAAAATAAACTTGACAAACAAGTAAAAAATAAAAACATAAGGATATAGACTATCAAAATCATTAAGTATAAAAGAAGTCATAAATCTATTAAGTATTTTTATTCTGGTCTAGATTCAGCTAATCTCTTCCTTGGAGAGGACTAATTGACAAAAATACCCCAGGAGGGATCCACTAACTATAACCTTTGGACAGGACTAGCAAGTTTGGTCACTGCTACTATTAATAAGTAATAAGAACATTAGCTAAAGTGAGATAAACTGGGTTGATGAAATTCTTACTAAAATAAAAGTCCAGTGTATGTGTCCTCTATTAAAAATTAAAAAATAAATAAAAAATAAAAAAATTGTTCAACATTCATTAACATCAAACCTAACTTTTAAAAAGAAAAATAATATTTTAACTCGCTATTCACTTTTTCATAGTAAAAATCCATCATAACATCAAACATCAAGATTTATGTATTATACGAGTATATGATAAATGAGCACTGAATTTAATGGGAATTGTTTTAGTTTTTATTGGAATATAAGAGAATCGATAAATTAATATCATATATAAATGGTGAATATCTAAATAACAGTGAAAATATTTTAATATAATTAATTTAACCTTACCCAACTGGTTCTAGGCCTGCACTATATCATGTGGTGCATCATAAATGATATTAACTAAGTCACAACCATTGACGTACAGGACAAGTTAAATAACATTCCTATTTCACAAAAAAATAAAATTCTTCGGAAAAGTTGTATAACATATCCTCAATTAGTCTGATCGCAAATCAATACTACTCAATATTGAATTTAATCTGCAACATCTAGAAACTAATAACATGTAATTAGTTCAATGAAAACCTGCACATTAAATATTTCACATAATCTATTTTTATGTGTATTTGCTACTTTTTTTTATTTTTGAAGGTAAGGTTTAAAGTTATTGAATCTTGAAAAAAAATTAATAGAGGAGGTGTTGCTACTGCTCTTAATCATTTTGACTGAACTAAAACATTTCATAAGCTTACATCGAGTACTCTGAGATCTGAAATATTCCTTATATCATCAGGAATTATTTTTATTGCATTAAAACTAAGATCCAATTTCTCCAAAGGTTTGAACTCCCACCAGTTTAGTTCTGCAGATGTTTCTAAAGAGACTTCAATGCTCTTAGCTTCAGTTTCATCCAATCTGTCAATGATAAACACCTTTGTAGGAACTATAACATTAAAAACACAAAACTACTTATAATATATGGTTGACTGTTTTGGTTCAAATCTACATTTATACAAGATGGGTGGAGCTACATTAAAGTTTATACTAGGTTTTAAAAATTCTAACCACCATTTAAAATTTGCTATAATTAATTTGCATTAATTTGTTTTTATTAATATCACATATCATCACTAATAACTTGATGCTAAAAGTGTTTTTGTTTTCATTGTTTGCTTTTTGTCTAGAAATATCAACAAGGCAAATTTTAGAATATCTTAAAAGTCAAAATAAAATGTTTTAAATCTTCAACATTGTTTTGTATAAAATTAAAAATTTGTTAAACTGAAATGAAATACGTCAATACTGCTATTAATTAGTATGATAGTGCACTGCTGTTGTTAATAAATCAAAGCCGTGAGCAATAATGCTTCTTACACAGTAAAACAGAACTAATTTAATATCGACCATTTTTGTTTTAAAGCTGAATTATTCATATTATTGAAATACTTTAATCAAACATTTGCCATCATTTATATATTTAAGGCCATATTTATGCTCAATTATAGTTTTAGCCCTGGATTCCATTCTTAGAATATAAGTTTCAGTTTTAGTGTCAAACATGGCCCTAGACTACTAGACTATGTTGGTGGTTTTCACATATCTCATGTTCTAGGTACATCATTTGATAATGGGAGTGGATTCACACTCTTGAAATGTTGTGTATTAGTATTTATATATACAATTGATAACAAATGTCAAATTAAACTATATCAATAATCAACCTTTTGTTTGTAGCTTTTTTATAATTGTTATTTTTTGTCTTGTATCAAGTTTTAAACATTATGGATTTGTATTTTTTTTTAAATTAGTTAACATTAAATTGGTGCATAATTCAGAACCAAATAATAAGGTCACATAATAAACACATTCATTGAAACTAGACAACTCTATTAATATATCTCTGGTTATAACACATGTATTGGCTGAACATCCTATGATGCTCCTATAAAAGAACAATCATATAGATCTTGTGATATAACCAACAGTGACACATTACACTCAGACCAATTCAAACAGTTTCAACCTGCTTATCCGTCGCATTAGATCTGTGTTATCGAGCAGCACTTAGCTTCTTGTACAGTCTGTACTTAGCTTCTTGGCTATTCACCAAACTTCATCAGTAACTGTAGCAATCTTCAAATCCCTATGAATATCATCAATACAGTAGAACCTCTGTTAACCGGCCTCGGATTAACCGGTCCACGGATTAACCGGCCTATATCGTAGTATACTGGTTGGATGAGAGTTTCCGAAAATAAATTGTAATTGAAACACCAAAGCGGCGGCGAGTCAAACGACTGTGTCGATAGCGGTATCCCATTGTCGGCGGCACCAAAGCAGCGGCGAGTCAAACGATTTTGTGGATAGCGGTATCCCATTGTCTGCGGCGTAAAAACACTGCGGCACCAAAGCAGCGGCGAGTCAAACAATTTTGTCGATAGCAGTATCCCATTGTCGGCGGCGTAAAACACCGCGGCATTGGCATCCGTCGGTATAGCAGATATACACCACAAAAACGTTTGATGGGCCGCTTTTTTTCCACGAATCATTATGGAAAATATAACATTTCTTTTCAGTTTTCTTCTTGTCTTTGACTGGTTATGATCTATGTACAGTATATACAATAAATAAAAATGAGCGAGTTACGAAACCGGAAGCGTGTGTTGGTTTCGTTTGAGACGAGGTTAAATGTGTCAAAAGACTTGACAGAGGGGAATCTGTAAAAAAGCTTTGTAGTGTTTAATTTTTTCATGTTTGATGTATAATATACATAACATAATATATACGATACATTTATGTACAATAAAATGGTTTGCAATAACATCTTAATTGCATAATTCTTAGCGCTACCTGATTAAATAAGCTTTCTTTGAACGAAAACCGATTTTTCACGAGAACCTCGGATTAACCGGCCAAACGGGCAACCGGCCCGCTTGTCAGTCCCGACTAGACCGGTTAAGAGGGGTTTTACTGTATGTACATACAATAACCATAGTATTAACAATGCACCATAGTATTTTGTTTTGGAATGTTTGAATGATTTTAATATTACTTCTCCCGGTACAACCCCAAAGCTGCACACAAATGTCTAGATCGGTTTTTAGAACTGGTTTATAAAGTAATAACTTATTGTATATAGACAATTCCAAATCCCACCTGAGAAGCTAATATATTTTTCTTAATTTTGATTAAGTTCAATTTCTATTCTTTTCGACATACACTTTCCATCACTGTTTTGCATCCAGTGTCATGCCTAAGTATTTTGCACTACTTTCTTGTAGGATCTCTTGTTAATTATAAATCACAGAGGTAATTGTTTCTTCTATTGGTAAAATTAATATGGACAGATTTAGTCTCGTCTAACTAATTTCAACATTTTTTAGTTCAATTATTGACCCTATCAACAGCAATTTGTAATTTTCCAGTTGCTTCTCCAACATATCTCATTTCCTTCTGAGATAATGACAGTATCATCAGCAAAGGTTCCCTCTTCAGAGACTGGTATATTGTGCATATAAAGCACTTATAGGAATGACATGGTCTCAATATGCTCTCTTGTGGAACTCCTGGATAAATTTCCTTTTATTACAAAGAAGTCAAAGAAATCCGGCATTTTCATTTTATCTGTAAGCCAAAAAGTTGGTTTGCCTATTGATAATACATCACAATTAAATTCCTTGATTGCTCCAAATAGTTCTTTCCTTTTAAGAGTAACTACCCTGGAGCCTCAAATCGTACTTTTCGCATTATAAAGCATTAGCCTAGTTTTTTATAACTTTTTTTGTTTTTAAGTTTAAATGTTGGTGGGCAGTGTATTATTTTTTCATTTGGTTTGAATGCATATAGTGGTTACTTGCATCTGCTTAATTTCCAGGTTATCACTTTGGTAATGATTTATATTATCTTTTACTATCACAGTTGAGCGATATCTTGAGCTCAAAATTTTATTTGCAACTTTTATTTTATTATACAAATATTTTTAGTTTTCAAAACAATGCTGTTTATGTCACATTTGATTTAGTTTTTTGTTGGTCCATATACCATTTACAATTATCAGATTGTTATAATTTGATTGTATAAAATTTGAAAATTCTTTATCTACACTCGAAAAACACACGTATAGTTCATGTAATATAAGAAAAGCATTTATTTGATACAAATTGATGTTAGGCTACCAAGTTAGAAAATAACAAACTTTGTTTCCATAACAACGAATTATGTACATCGATAATATCTAACAACTGATTGAAGTGAAATATACTACATAACTGTGTAGTTTAATGCTGTTAAAGATATGAATATCTTTTAGCTACCAATATATTCAAAGTAGGGATTATATATATGTTCATAACTTAACAATTTCCGTAGCAGTAGTTTCAAAATTTGATTAATTTTTTTTTTTTTTACACAAACATTTGGATGAACACGAGGTGATCTTACAATAGCATTGAGATTCTTAAAAATTTGATTGTTTCTCCATTTAATGTTTACAAAGACTTTTTCCTTTGTAAACATAATTCGTTTTTATTTTTTTAACTGTAGGACGAACCTCACACCCTATTTAGAAGAATTAACATAAATGCTTTTGAGTAGAGCTCTTCTTCTTCTTTTATAATTTACCAACCACTGGCGTATTTTCAGGGCTTGCTAAGCTAGCTGCAAAGCCAAAGTATTATTGACAAAAAAAATGAAAATTCATTTCTATGGCCTACCATATAAAATTTAATATGTTTGTTGTTATTTTAAATATAAAATTATAATTAAAATGTTATTTTGAATGTAAATAACATTACTATTTTTTACATAAGTAAAATTGCAGCATTACAACTTCTATTTGACCCTAACTTGCTATACATGTCTTTGCAGAAGAAAGGCAAAGTCTTCCCTCACTATTAACTGTGGCGTTGTTATAGCAACAGTAAGTGAATAAGGTGGGGGCTGACATTTAATTACAAGAGGTTTTCACTCTTCGGATAGCTAGCTGGATAAAAGTACATGTCTGTTAATAGTTATTAATTTGAGCGTCTAGTATTTGCTGATGTCCTGTGTGGATCGCGAATGATTGTACGTGTGTCACGTTGGTATAATAATTATTATTATTTACAATTTTTTATTTTATTATTACAATTAATTATTTAACTATGGTACCGTAATAAGTAATTTTTTTTTAAACCAACACTACATGATCAACCAACTGAACTTTATTGCAAAGATGTTTTAATTAATAGACCTAAATAAATTAAAACACTATAATTTTTATATCAATTTCTTAGTTTCATCTGTTGATTGTTAAAATCTCTCAGTCATTATTATTTTACTATCATTTTTTGTGTAGTAGTGGGTCTTAACTATAGCCCATTGCTTTTATCTTTGTATTTGGATTAAAAATATGCAATCAATTAAAATGAGTGAATGAGTTAATGATTTATTGGAAAATACTTCGTTTTCTCAGCTTCCATATGAAGATAAAGTGCAAATAGTAAAGCCAGGTAGACTGCAGCCATCCCTGCCAAATTAAAAAATGAACACAACGAAACAACAGTGTTTATACTCAATGTTTTAATGAAGCTTTGAGTTTAATAACAAATATCCTTGGTTAACTGGTTCCAGTGTGTCAAATAAATTGTTTTTCTGGGGATGTGTGCTTTTTTCCACTGATGTTGGCCCATGGAATAAGACAGGATTTAATAATTTTAATTGTTTGTGAACTGCTTGTGACAAACATCAAAAATCACTTAGTCATATTCGAGCATTCAGCGTATTAGAGACTTTTGGCTCTCTTAGACTTGATCATTCTATGAATTTACAGCAAAAGATTGCAGACACTCAACAGTAAGAAAATAAAAGAAAATAAACTTATTTTATGAAGACTAATTGATATAGTAAAATTTCTTGGAAAACAAGAATGTGCATTCAGGGGTCGTAGTAAGACTGAAGACTCAAACAATAAAGGCATGTACATAGAACTTTTGGAATTTTTAGCATCTTATGATTTAACAATATCAAAACACTTAAAAACAGCCACAGTATTTAGAATAATGCCACCGAGAATTCAAAATGATCTAATTGATGCAGTAGCTAATGTAATAACAAATAAAAATCAAATACAAGATTTGTTGCAATATTACTTCATGAGACAATTGATGTAACAAATAAAAGTCAGTTGTCAACAATTATATGATTTATTGACAGTGAAATAAACTGCCAGGAGCAATTTTTAGGTTTCATTGATGTAAGCTCTGACCAAACGGCACAAGAGTTGTTTAAGTATGTTACAAAGGTTGTGGAAGATTTAGATTGTTCAAAAAATTTGTCACACAAACTTTTGATAGCCGGTCATGTATCTGGACTACAGACATTAGTTAAACATAAGTATCCAATGGCAACCTTTATTCATTGCTATAGTCACAGATTAAATTTGGTTCTGTCAAAATCAATAAATTTCATAATTGAATGTAAAATATTCTTCATTTCTTTATCAGGAATACCTTCATTTTTTTCACACTCATCAACCCTCACTAGTGCTCTAAAACATTATATGGAGAAAAAATTACCGGGAGTAGCTCCAACAAGATGGAATTTTACATCAAGGCTTGTAAATACAATAAAAGAATATCAAAAACATCTTATACATTTTTTTCATCAATAGAAGATGAACCTGGTGACTGGACAAATGAAGAGTCAATACTGCTTCAGGTTTTGTACTTTTTCTGCAAAAATTTGATACAATATTTCTTCTCCTCATATTCAACAATATTTTTTCACATTCTGATATATTGTTTGACATATTACAAAATAAGTGCATGGACATTTCTTATGCAGTAACAACGTCAAAGAATTGTCTATGATGCTTTGTGGATAATTAGAGACTATGGATTTAATCAAATACCCTATGGGAAGAAGCAACAAATTATTCTGAGAATGAAGGTACATAACTGGAATCAAGACCAAAAAGGCAGAAAAATGACAACTATTGTAAATTGCAGCAAATTTTCTAACGAAATTTTGGATACATTAATGGCTCAAATGAAATTCAGATTTGAATCCCAAAAGGACCTGAAATTCATATCTTTATTAGATTCCAGCAATTTTTTTATATTTTCAAAAACATTTCCTCATAACTTGATAGTAGAACTTAAAAACGAACTTAATGTGCTATATACTCAGGATGAATATAAAATCAAATCCATTAGTGACATTACAAACTAGATAAAACTAAATAATTTAGATATAGTTTTGAGTGAAGTATACACACTTCTACAATTGATTTTACCATTTCCTTCCACAACTGCAACTGTAGAAAGAAGTTTCCCTGCCTTAAAAAGAATTAAGACTTATCTTAGAGCCACACAAGGACAATTTCAACTGAGCAACTTGGCTATGAAAATGTTACTCTTACATTCACACAGAAGGAGAGGCGAATGGAGTTCATGTACAAGTGACTATTCAAGGTAAATAATTTTTTATTTATTTAAGTTGTTTTGATTTGTAAATTTCAATAAATAGGTCTATGGGTATAATATAGTTAATTACAGTATTTATATTGTAAACTAACACTAAAAATTAAATGAGATAGCCTGAATCTTCAGCTCACAATACGCCACTGTTACCAATGTTATCTTAATCTCTTTTTCCACAATTTCTTTATCCTTTCATTCATTGTACCTGTAGCATGCTTATAGATCCAATTTCACACTGTGGTATGTTGGGTATCTCTCTAGTAAGGACACCATACTTAAAATCACCTAAACTTTCTGACCACCATCCTTCAAATATGCTTTAATATGGTAAGCCAAAATCTATCAAGTACGCACATCAAACATCCATGCCTAACAAATGGTAGCAACTAAGTAAAATGAAGCATCCAGCCTCAATACAAACCTGACAACTGGTGACTACAAAGTGATAGGTATATGAACATGGTGCTATACCAACAAGAACAAATATAAGCAGTAATAATGAACTACAATCATTATGAGCAGAAGAGCCAAATCTCTAGTATATTTAGCTGTAAAAAAATTCTCCACATAGAGGCTAAAACACAGATTCAAATATTTAGATGAAAATTGCTCATTTCTACAACTCTATAAGACAAACAAAAAACTAGTTATAGACCTATATTAAATGTTGAGCTTGACTTATGAGAAAAATTATACAGTATAACAAACACACAGAACACAATTCTCACAAAAAATACGCCTAAGTATCAGACGCGTTTCAATGACAAGGTTGTCCTCTTCAGTGATACACGAGCTACACCAATCAAACTATAACTATAGTTTATATAAAATAAGTTATAGTTTGATTGGTGTAGCTCGTGTATCACTGAGGAGGACGACCTTGTCGTTGAAACGCGTCTGATACTTAGGCGTATTTTTTGTGAGAATTATGTTCTGTGTTTGTTATACTGTAGTTGTAGACCTACTCCAAATAAACTGCTTTAAACCAAATAAAAAAACAAGAAATACAAAAATAACAGATCCGTACAAAGCAAATTACCAGATATTATTATTTTAAATCTCAAATAAAGCAAACATTATACTATAATAAAACATAACATATTTAACTACAAGTTGGGATGAAGTGATCATAAAAAAGTAAATGAAAGGTGGAATGACACTAAATTTGTATTCTAGGTAGGCCTACAGATCATCCCAAATAATAAGAAAATTAAATTCATTCACTTTTAAGCTTAAAAATTTTAAATATGGCAAACTTTAGTGAGAGCTTATATAATATATAACCTCCATAAAGATTTGCCACAAAAAAAAGTTAAATTTTAAAAATATAGTTACATAAACTTCTTAAGGCAATAGACAAATTTCCTAAAAAGTTTATAAATTTAAATATAGCCTATAGGCATATATAAATAAAAACTTCTAATTTTTAAGATTTGTAATTAATCATAAATATGTATGTATATAAGTTAATTAATTAATATCATTTTATTTATTTATTTTATTTTGCTGATGACAAACTACACTTTACATAACAAGTGTCAATTAATAACATAATAATAATTCATTCCGAAGAGATATAAAATGTTACAAATATAGCCTAATTATAACAATAACATTACATATATTGGACACAGTGTATTGTCCTAAAAAACAACATGTCTATGCAAAATTGTTTGCTCTTCAGAAATTAGAGATATCAAATTGCACTATATCATAACTAAGACAAGAAATTATCAATCTACATAGCCAACAAACTTTACATGATTTAAGAAAATCTTTTGTCAGTAAAGACATCTCAATTACAAGGTTGCATCAGTGTCCTTATGCCAGGCTCCATAAGATAAGAGAACATGGCGAGAAAATTTTGACAATACAATTCTTTGGTAGACTCAATAGATCAACTTGAAACAATACTAAATGTATGAACTTACTAATACCATTGGACCATAATGATTGAATTACATTAAGTAAATACCAAGATTCTGTACCAAAAGATATACCACTCGACCACCAGAAGTAAACAATATAACTACATCTTCTTTTAGAACTAGGTCAGGTAAACTCTGTTATATGCAAATAAATCAATTGGAGAGGAGCGCCAATCTACACCAATCAATAACTGAACCATAATTATTTGAATAGGGTCCATAGGTAAAACTAAGGACCCTTATAATTTCATCTGCATGTCTGTCTGTCAGTAAGTCGCAATCAGTCTATACAAAAAAAGATGATAAATTCTATATATTTCATACTTTGCATTTATATTCTTCGTATTGTCACACTATAGTTGATTTTTTTTTTTTTTGGCAAACATTATGTATTGGATATCAAATAACTAGAAGTTATTCTGATTTGTATGTTTATTTGGATGAAAAAAATTAACATCTTTGGACTAGACCAAATTTAAAGTGTCTAATTTTAACTTGGTCTAATATGGTATGACCTACAAATCTTAAAAAATATATATTTGGAGTTCAAATTAAATTCTAGTGTGAAATCATATATTAAAGTTGTTTTCTTACATGAAGTGTCTGTCGCAACCAGTCTGCACAGACAAGACTATAAATCCTATACAATTCAAACTTCGTATTTATATTCTTTGTATTGTCCCACACATAGGGAAAATATAACGTTAATAAAAAATTGCCTAGGGGGAGTTAGGTTGAGTATCAAGACTATTGAGTTGAAATTTTTTATTTTTGATAATATTACGTGTGGGGTATTAAACATAACTAGAAGTTATTCTGATTATGAATATATATGTTTATTTGATGAAGAAATTGATATGTTATGGTGATAGGCCGCTTAAAGACTTCGTCTTTATAAAAAAATGTCCCTATACAGACTCTAGTCATGTAGTTTTAGCAACACTGAACCTTTTACTATTTATTTTTTTCCACTTTGTACAACTGCAATTTATTTTATTTGTAAATACGTTATTAGAATTATTTTTGTTAAATATTAAAATTGAGCATACATCATATATCAACTGTAAGCCCAATAAGCTACACTTGTGGAAACTTCTATCACTAAATGAATAAAAATACAATTTTCCACAAAAACTACTTTATGTGTGCAACACAAACACAAGAGGACCTTTCAATGACAAAGTCATTATTCTCAGTTGTTACGTGGCCGTAAACCCTACTGACACTGGACTGTAATAATTAGGGGACTGTGTGTGAGGAGTCACAGTCTCTACAATTATTGAGGATGATGAGGTCATTGAAATGTCATCTTGTATTTGTATTTCACAAATAAAGTTTTTTGTGGAGAATTGTGTTTTCATTCATTTGGTGACTAATCATATATTTTTAATATATCATTTAAAGATGGGTGTTCCATATTACACTGAATGAGATGTAACATCATGACCCGACGTTATAAATGATCGATTATGTATCATCTATTCAATAATCATAATGATGAAATAATTATTAATTTTACATAATACATTTTTGCGACTATTACTTTTATATAATAAAATTAATAGAGTAATTCAAGTTGATTTTACCAGTTGCCATCCTTATCATCTGGGTCTTGATTTTTCACTCAATCCCTCATCCATAGTCACATTCTCAGTTTAAAAATGTGCTTGTGCAAAGTATGGTGTCAACTTTTACTTTAATATGTAATTACTAACTAATGAAGGTTTTCAAACTCATATATAAATCATATCTAACTTTTTTTAGATATAAAATACCTATTCAAAATATAATTAATTGCTGTAATTATTTAATACTTAAAACTATTTCACCTGATCAGTATAATTGTCAATATCAAACTATTGACTTCATAGAGTAAAATTAAGAGTTTTGCATAATAAGAAAATTCAATATTATTCAACATATATATTTTACATCTATGACAATTTAGGTAAGCCGTATATGATTTTACATTATAAAATCTTCCAATACTTACATATCATACATAAATAGATCTCAGTAACTTAACAAAATACTTTAATACTGCAGAGAAGATGGATAGTATTACTTAAGATGAAAGATTGTAGCTAGACTTCGACAAATCACATGGTAGCCTAAATGCTAAATTTTATATATATTAGATCTTTATTACTGTTTGTGCCAATTTTATTAACAGAAATACAACTTTTAGATATGATAATTTTTTTTAAAAATTATTTCATTACAAATGTTACGTTTCACTATTACTGTAATTTTAAATCAGGAGAGATAAAATTCGGTTCCCAAAATGAATGAATAACATAATTTTCTTTTTTTTTTTTAAGGTTATCAAAAAGGTTCTTGTATCAGTTATCAAAAATAAAAAATTGAAGATATCAGGATAGACAGCAATTTATAGACCCAAGTCAAGTCTGTTTGGTTCATCTTAATTCAACTATTATTTATATGAAATGGTACATTAAGTGAATTACGCATTTAAATAAATATGTATGCGAATTTTTACCTTACAAGGTAATAGCTTGTTTTTGACATAAATAATGGATTTTGACCATTCAAAAGTGCAAATCGTGCTAAAAGAAGAAGGTTATTTATCGAACAGAAAGTGTTTTATATCATATCGTCAATATTTAGCTAGTAAAAAGCTTGTGGCAGTCGATTCCATAATTACCAAACAATTACCCTAAATATTAGTTGCTTAATAGTTATAAGGGAACTCGCGAATTCCTATTACAACACATGTAACCTGTTTGTATAACACATATTTCGTATTTTCATTCTCAATTTTTATGATGAAAATTTGAATAGGATGTTAAAATATTATTTTAGGTAATGTTTGAAGTTAATGAATCTTGAAATTATTTAATAAACCTATATTTACCTGAACTTTTACAACCTTTTTAAGGGTATTAATCAACTCCCTAATCTTCATTAGTCTAACAAGCATAAGTAACAAACAACAAATTAAAGTATTTTACTCCTATTAGACTAAATTTCAAATAGACAGTATATTATTATAAACATACTAGAAGATAGGTTTGCATTGTTTAATTTCAGCTGACCAGTCTTCCTAGCTTCTTCTATTTTTAATGCTGTTATCATTAAACATTCATCCTGTTTGCTGTTATGAAATAGTGGTCTTTGATTATGTACACTACTAGTGGCCCTACTAAATGGTTCACTTTTTATAATTTTGGAATTACATTGTTGTTGAATATCTTTTTCTTTGCAATTTGAAACAATTGCCCTGTTTACTTTTAATTTGGCAATTTTCGATTTCCCTTCAACCTTGCTCATTTTTTAGTTTATAGTTTTCACTTGGCACCATAAATACCACTATACTCAATTAAAACCATTCCCATTAGAAGCTTCATGACACGATTGGAGTAAGTTAGTAGGTTTATTTATTTTTTAAATACAGCAATTAAAAAATTTGTAGGAACCTATATTACACTCGTAAAATGTATTTAGTATGTTACCCAATAAAAATAAACTGACAACTGACAAGTGACTAAATTCCACAAATCCATATGACTCAAGTTAGCTCCAAAACTGCATTCGGTTCAGACTTTTTTTTAAGGCTTATCAGCAGAAAGTACAGTTTGCCTACATGCAATAGACCAACATTTTAGATGACTTGTAATAGTTCACTTGCGTACATAAAAACACGTCTGATGTACTGAACCAAATGTAAATTTAAACCTAATTGAATGATGTCACAACTACATATAGCTGCAAACTCTGTTAAGGGCGTTAAGAGAGTACAATGAACAAATACGCAATTCTCCAATGGAATACCAAAAGATAGTTTACCGTAAAACAGAATTATTGCATATAACCGAATATTAAATCAAAGTTTTTTTGTTAATGTTTAAAGGTAAAACAACTTCCAATCATCATTGCCTTATACAAAAAATGAAATAAAATAAAGAGCCCTAATACTTGAATATTCCAATAACGTCAGTGTATGAAAAGAACAAAGTTGGTCAAGAGAGACCTGATGGGAAGAAAAACTAATACACGAAGTTTTGATAGTATAAATTAACTCTCTCGTTATTAAATATAAAACTTGAGCATAAAAGAGAAAAATACCGGATATGTTGGAAACTAAATCTATATTTAAGTAAAAATAATATTTACTTTACTTACTATATATAAAAATTTTTTAATTGTCGATTGGTTAAAAAGAGAAGGATAATAGAGCAAGATAAAATTTGAATCTTATTGAATTGGGAAATGATTACTGCTGTAGGAATAAGCCAAAATATGTAATAACTGTTGAGAGTTTCCATGGCTGAACTTTGCTCTTACAAGTATAAACTACACAATTATTACAAAATATAAGAATTGTTTCACAGATAATATATATTTTTTATAAATAATATAGTTTTTCTACACCTTTATTCATAACGTCTTGGGTTAGTTTTTTTATGATGTCAGTTTTTTATGCTAGAATGCTAGAATTGATGAGCTGCACAATTGTTTATACGTTTAAACCATCTATTGTAAACATCATATCATCGTATACAATAGAACCTCTTCTGAGATGTAAATTCAATGGTAGAGTTTGTGCCCCCTGTCCTCACCTCAAGCTCAGCTGTTTAAAATCTGAATTTTATTTTCTAGTCTACTGTTTCTTACCATACTTAGTTTTATAGTTTTGATTTGAGCTATGGCAAAAGTAACCCATCGAGGTATATCTCCTGTTGTAGTAAAATTAAGAGATTTTCTATTTGGAGTAAGTTGATTAGCAAACATTTAGATTACTTAGAATGCATATCAAACGCCTAGAAATGGTTTCCAATCCTGGATTTAGGTTATGTAGGTATAGAGTAGATAAAAGTTAAATTTACTGCTAACTTTAATTTTTTTAAACATGAACTTACTAAAGAAAAAAAAAAAAACATTTTTCATGTATCCAGTTTTTTTTACTACGAAATGAAAAATACAAACTAGTAATTAAGGTTATTTACAGGTTAGGCGAGTGGTAATTATAGATTGTGCAGTACTGTTGAACTTTATGACGAAAAATCATGAAATCGGTAACTACCTACCTTAATTTTATAAAAGTAGATCATATTTGATGTCGGAAAACACTTTTGAAGTACCAAAACTCAATATTTCTGTAAAAAAAAAAAGCAATTTACAAGTTTACAATGAATGCAATGAATTTATGTGTATAGGTTCCTAAGTCAAACATAGCTAACTGAATAGCGTGTCATTAGATGTGTGGGTAAATATTTACTTTAAGGTAACTTGTAATTTTCGGAGTTTTTTTTAAGTCTACTACTTACTTTCCTTCTTACGAATAAATAATGTTTTCCTTGCGCAGATCACTTTTTTACACTGAAAAATCACAATCTAAAAACTATCAAATCCGACGTATTTATAGGTTAGACATAATGGGAAATGTTCACATTTACGTCTCATATTTTACTAAAGATATTTCAATCTATATATATATATATACCCGTGATCACAGATCATGTGATATGCTGTGAATCCTCCATATTAATAATCTAATTTCAAATGATGAACTTCAATAAACTTACGATATATATATATATATATATATATATATATATATATATGTGTGTGTGTGTGTTTATATATAGCCATGACATGTAATAGTGATCTAGCTTAGTAATTGTGAAATTTGTATGCGTCGAACCATACAATATTCTTATTTCTATTATGTCTTGCCATTATGTGTAATCTATAAACACGTTGATTTGATAGTTTTTAGATTGTGATTTTTCAGTAAAAATAGCGATATTTGCATGGGAAACATCATTTATTCCTAAGAAGTAAGGTATGTAGTTAGTATACAATAAAAAACACTCTGAACATTACAAGTTATCTAAAAGTAAACATGTACCGATATATGCGCATTAACTGTCTTCTAACAACAGGTAAATATATATATATAGAGTTACCTAGCCAGACCTAATAAAGAACAAGGGTCTGGGAAGGTAATTGTTTATTGTAGCGCCCCAATTGTAATATGCCCCCCCCCATTATTTTTGTACTACATACCTCTCTTCATAAGAATAGTAACATTTATTTGTGAGCACAAATGTTTTTCACAGAAAAAAACAACATAATTTCTAGTTTTCAAGGTTAAGGTCCATTAAGTGAATTACACATTAAAATATATCTATTCACACATATCACACTCCATGTTGATTATTCAATGGTTTGAACAACACTTATCCAATGTACACGTGGTAGAAAACTATCACCCATCCAAGTAATAACCTTGCTCAATGTTGCATGACTTCGGTGATCAGTCGAAACATTGTGTTTGCCATGTAAACTTAACCCACGTCATTGAAATATCATTAGCCTAGAATGACAAGGTTACATCTGCGATACACCTGATTTTGAAAAAACGGCCTTCAAAGTTTAAGTTTGTTACTGCTTAACAATTAAAGACAAAAAAAAAACTATAAACTTTATATATTATCTTTCTTATACCTAAAATTAAATATTTGGCCTTTTTGGACAAATTTTGCTTTTATATTACTAAAATATAAAATACTCAAAACATTAGTTGGAACCTTGTCACTCTTAATCTTGTCGTATTTATGAGTGACAAGGTTCCATCAGCCACATGGAACCTTGTCATACTTATCTATGAACTTATTTATTCTAGAATGTTTTCAGAATTAATTTAAACATTTCATAATTTACTTAATCATTATTTCTTCATAAGGTTTAAAATTATAAATTTACATTTTTAATAATAATACTCAAGTATCTGTTATTTTTATACAGAAAATGGAACTTTCAAAACTAGGAGATGAGTTAATACAATAAAAATAAAGTGTGTTCATTGAAACCTGTTTGTATTTTACATTGCAGATAAATTACGGTACACACAACTCTATGACAGTTAGGCCTGTATCTTGAGATAGTATAAAATTCTAGATCTTGCAAAGGCATAAACTTAAACATATCTTTTATTTTATTTCCTTCACTTTGTCTTCAGGAAGTGTTGGTTTGCACTTGAGGTTGTTTGGTTTTATTAATCTCCAGATAGGTAGACTGCTGGTATCAGGCTTCATTTTTTTTCGTTACTTTTCTTCCTGGCGTTTTAATAAATCACAAGTTCACATCAATCTTCTTACTATCCAAGAAAGATCTACTGAATGAAACCTCGTGCAATGACTGACTAAAATATAACACTGATACTGGGAAAGATGGGATTATTTTTAAGTTTAAGTTTTTTGATGATGAGTCAAAATCATAAAAATAATTTTCATTCAAAAGCAAAACTCTGATAGGGTGGCTTCGGTTGAGACCTTTCAGGATTCTTATCAGGCATAGAAGAGAGTAAAACTCTGTGTTCTTCATTCCCTTTTCAATTAGGGTGTGGGAATTGTCTACTTTCTGGATGCAAGAGTGGCCAGGTACTGAGTATTTGATAGTAATTTTTTAATATGAGGATGGGGATGAAAAAAGTTTTGCACGGCACAAGAAATGAAAGAGTTCCTGTTTTGTGGAATGCATAAGTCACTCCACAATTCAAGCTTGGTAAGTTCATTTTCAATAGCTACTTGAGTCAAAATTGTGCTGTTAGGTTATAAGTATTTAGCTTTCGCTTATAAAAAAATTAACTTATTTATATGAAATTAAGTTTTGTAAGTCAAAACAAAGTACAGATCTAGTTTTCTCTGTCTGTTTTGCGGTTTTCTCGCATTGCTTGTTTTTCAGCTATGTACTTTTCATATAGTTCCTTTTAATACTCTGTGACTATATTTAGTGAAGTGGACATCCTATACGCTTCACAGATGTCACACCTATCCGATTTTCTAGAGTGTAAATTTCAAATTAAACTCTGATACAAAAATATGTGGATACATACTGAGCTCAACTGGCTTTTTGTTCTTTTCCTCACATTTTCCCTTGTACATTTTTGAAACATTTAGGTTTGAGTCTAAATATTGCCGATTTGTTGTAGCTCGACAATAACGAGACTCTATTTTGGGAAAAGAATCTATGTACTCTCTTACGTTGACTTTTACTTCCACATCTAGGGAGTGATTGATTTTTGAATTAGAACCCATCTGGTTTAGAAGCGTTAGTTAGATGATTTTTTTTTTGCACATTATAAGAAAATGTTGTGTAAGAATGGTTGTTTGGATCTTTTGGCCTCAAGTCAAGTTTCTCGTTGTAGTTATTAAAAGAAGATGATACTTTTCATTTTGGGTCATGTTATAAAACTATTTGAACTGAGCTTCTCTTTTATTTTGACTTTTGGAAACACTACATTTGAATAGGCAATGATTTACACAGTCCTTCAAGTTTCTGACTTTTAGCTGGTACTTCAACTCCTCTTCAACTTACATAGCTATCACCTGCCTGATGAGATTTAGATCTTTAATAACTTTTCCAATAAGTTACATCACGGGCTTTTCTCCTAACTATCTTTTTTTTAGGAACTATGATAGGGTTCATATTATCATCTTGGTTTTCTATTTCATCAAGCAATATGCCTGTTCCTTTGTTTCACATCCATTGGTTAACTGTTGGCTCACCTATGATTCTAGTGAAGATGAATTTAACACTCTATTTTCTACGTTTCTGTTCTCATGTGGTTTTGAAATATAGGGCCGTTCACAACTCACATCATTGGGCTCAATCCAACTTGCAGCAATGTTTTCAGAAGGTACATTTACTGGATTCCTGGTTTTATTCTGTCTCCGCCTGAAAAAAAAAAAAAAAGAAAAAAAGTATCTACCTATTTTAGCACATTTTACAAATTAAAAATCCAAAGTTTAAGAATAATTACTAACACAAAGCTGTAGCCAGGGTAACTTTTACTATTTACCAGTGCCACTGACTACTCATATTGTATAAGTTAAGCCTATAATTGAACCCCTTAAGCCTGTAACCAATTTATAGTTACTTATATTTTGTTATTAATTGGTGGACCTACCATGAATTTTTGTTTACACAGCCCTGACAAAAAGATAAGCTACATAATTAAAAATAACAAAAAATAATGTCTAAGGCATATTTCTGTGTACAAATAATAAGTGAGAAGTTTAAATATTCGATTCTTCTATCTTATTATTGTTGTTTTATTAGGACTTTACATTCTAGTTAAAAATAATTTATGATTAATTCAAGTGTAGCTTATATTTAATTGTACATATAAAGATGTTTAAATCTATAATGGAAAAGGTGTTATTGATTCATTTCACATAATCAGATATTTGTATTCATAATAGAATAGTCAGTGGTTTGTTTATCTAATCATGGCATGAAAATAAAATATAACATACTCATTTTAGTAAGAATGACTAAAATGTATGATAATACTAAATAAATATTTAAATAATACCATTTATAGGGTACTAAAAGCCTAAATGAAACTAACCCATAAATGTGAGGGTAATGAATATCTTACCTTATAGTGAAGATTTCATTTATATCGGAATCTTCAGAATTACTTTCAGGTATATAAGAATCACCAGAGTTTTCTAATTCATCATCATGTAAATATATAAAAATGAAGGGTTTATTAATAATAGTATTGATTTGAATTAAAATCCTAAATTGGCACTTTTTAACGTTAAATATTTATTTAAAGAAAAATTGCTCAGCTTATGGGCGCCAGGTAGCATTAGCTTACCAATTTTGAAAAGTTAAAAGTTACTTTGAATTGAAATAATCCCAGGGTCGTGATTTCTTTTGAAAGTGTACTAACAGTGGTGGTTTGATAAATAAGAATCCTTATTTTTTCTGCTGAAACTGAACATGGTTATTTATTGACATTATTCATACACATATATATTCGTGGTACATCTTTAGTATATTATCTGAAATTATTTATTGTAAATTTTAAATTGTCCTGTCTTGAAGAGACCAAAATCCTTTTTAATGACTCTACGTTAATCAGATGCAACTTTTAATAATGATATTAATTATGAGCTTCTTTACTCTCATGTATCAAAGTTTATATTATTTTTATCTAGAAGTTGAAATTAAATCTTTCAAAATTACTGCTTACAATACAACTACTCATTCATTTAAACAAATTTTAACATATTTTTTATCAATTGTTCTTGTATATACAAAAATTTATATAAAATTGTCTATCATTTTTTGTTACCGCATGTGGTCATTTCCATGGTGAAGGTCCTTTGTGATAAGCTGTCTTCGTTCCTGTAATGTAATTTCCTTGTAGACGCAATCAGCCCGCCGACGATCTCAAATTGTCTTTTCAAACTCACAGTACTACTTACAGTGTTCATCACTCTCCTGCAAACTATTGTCCGTAAATCTCCTCGAACAAAAAATACATTTTACAACGACAGATGCCACCTTTCAACTGTTCCAAAACACTTCCTACCATCACTTCCCACAGGCTCTACTGAAATATTTAAAATGTTTTTTAACACACAATTGCGTCTGACCACGTCAGATATCACCTTAAGACTGTTTAAAACATTTACACTACATTGTTCTAAAATTTTCTTTAAACAGAAAACACGTCTGACCAAGTCAGATGCCACAGTAAGACTCTACTGAAATATTTAAAATGTTTTTTAACACACAATTGCGTCTGACCACGTCAGATGCCATCTCTAAACTGTACTTTAATATTTTCACTACATTGTTCTAAAAATTTCTTTGAACAGAAAACACGTCTGACCAAGAAATGCTATTAATAAAAATAAACAGTTGCTTACAACTACTAGAGGAGTCCATAATGCAATATTGGATGGAGAATGAGAAACCTTAGGGTGTAATTCATCCAATACTATATCAGATACGTGTGTCAAGGAAACGGGCATAAAACAACTTTTGATGTAATGGAATCATTATTTTCATAATGTCAAAAAAGTTATTACCATACAAAAAGTTACTTGAAGTAGTCAGCTAATTTATAGCAGCCTGTTTAAAAATACAGTCCAAATATTTTTGTAGGTAAAATGGGATTCTTTTTAATAATAAAACAATTATTAATTAATTGTTATATATATTTATGGTTTAGTTGCAAATCCATGCACAATTTCCCTTGTCACTTTATTTGTAAACATTAATTTTTTATTTATACATGTAGAAGAGAAAATTTCAATTTTGTAGTTTAGGCATACCCACTTAATTTATTACCGGTACATGTTTTGCTTTCAGCGATCAATTACAAATCCTTTAAGATTTGCTGATGAATGTGCTGCAAGAACACAACCACAACCTAATTTGCCGGATGGCCCAGCACATATCTTATCAGCCAATTATTATTATTCTCGTGATGGGCGACGTGAGGTAGCTCCTCCAAAACTTTTAGCAGACTATAAAATCCTTAAGATAGAAGAAGGTGGTACAAAGTGAGTATTATTTTTCTCTATCCAGAATCTCTTTATGTATATTTTATTACTATAGTTTTAAAGGTATAGAATAACCTTTATCAGTTTTCTTCAGAACAAATTTTCATTTTTCCAATATAGACAAAATATTACTTTTGCAGTAAAGCTAATAAAAAGTGGAACCCCTAAACAGAAAGAAGTTTTAGAGTTTCATAGGTATAATGTATTTATTTGTTTTTCTATCTATAATAGAAATTATGGTCTCTGTGTTTATTAATATTCTTATTCATCTTATTTTCTTTGTCAATCAAATCCCATCCGTTTAGTCTTTCCATTTTAAATTTTATCTTTCATGATCTACTTCCTTGGCCCTACAGTTGTTAAGGTATCTGCCTTAGTTGGGAGCTGACTCTGTCTAAAGCTGTATAGACAATTCCCCACAGGGGGGTGCAAGCTAGCTGCACCTAATAAGAGGGGGTTGGCATCCCTCGCGGTCCCCAGTCATACACTCATAACACATAGACTAAACATACACCCAGTTCACCTATATACATTTTGTTACATTCATCTTTACTTAGGGTTTTCTCACAGGGGGGATGCAGACTATCTGCACCTATTGAGAGGGGTTTAACGTCCCATGCGGAAAACAAGCTATATAGGGGTGGTAAAATAAAACATCTTCTCCGAATATATACACACACACATACAACACTCAAATATATTTTACAATTATTTGTATAGGCTGTTACACTAGATGATTCACGGGGCTACATAAACACTTTACATTCATGTATATAGGGATTAGTTTTTTGGTCGTGCAGAGTCGTAGCGCATCTGGGAGTGTTTACCAGACCAAAGCGTGACAACCTTTGAATCTGGTAAGCTGATGTGAGCTTGCTCTGCCGATAACGTATCCGCGGTTTCTGTTCAATAGCCAGCCACTTCGGTCCTTGGTCAGGAAGTGTTTGCGATGGGGGAGGTGTCAGTTCCTCCCTTTCCAGTTGTGAGTCTGGACTGATGCCCATCAAGTCTGGTTAAAGAGGATACTCTGGGCCCCAGAGTTCTGGGGTTTAGAAATGATCAAAAGTGATCCAAGGGTATACCTGTTCCCAGAGTCTCATTTGCAACCGCTTAATGTGATGCGGTGGCTAACTTATGCATGGGCTCTACTAAAAATAACGTCATCCCGAGTTGTAATAAGAGACAACTATCGGCATTGTCCGAAGAGTCTGTATTCAAAGCGAAGAAGAGAAATTTGGACCTAAGGATTCAGGGACCAGCTCCCAGATTTGTTATTGTTTGAAACAGTGTCGAGGGGACAGATCTATCTAAGATCTCCCCCTTTAACCCTTAGAGCACCACAGCTGAAATGTTAAACTTTGGCCTAGCGCTCATTAACACACCAAATATATATATATATATATTTTATATATATTTTTTTAAAGCTAATTTTTTGTTGTTGTTAAACATACTTTTTAAAGAAGAAAAAAAAAGTCAAACCCTTTTTTTGAATATTATTTATTTGAAAAATCACAAAAAGTAATTGTTGTTGAAATTGTAAAAATGAAAAGTATAAGCAAATTGAGGCTTAGTTAAATAAATAAACAAACATTTCTAAAACAGGTTTGAGTGAATATGTTTTATAGATATAATGATAAACTAAATAAGATATTATAAAAACCAAAGTCCTATCTAATAATAAATGGCCAAGGTGTGGTAAGCTTCGAAACACGCGTCAGGGTGCAGTGCCGGTTTGTCGGCGCAGGTCTTGCAGGAGTAGATGGTTTCTTTCCTCAGCCCCTTCTTTTTACAGACAACACATCTCAAGGATTGTATGGTGTTGACAACACACATGGTCGGTGGTATTGTGTAATATAATGTCTTCTAAGTCAACATCATCATATGCACTTGAAAAAGAAGTATTTAGTAGACCACTAACATATTCATCAAAGTCTGGATTGTCTGGTTTTGCCATAATACAGTACAAAACGTGGAAAATAAAACAATTATAATTATAAAAAACACTGTAACATAACACACTAACTCACGATAACCTACATTAATAAAACAGAAATAACCGAATGTGTTGTACAACTGAACTAACTATCCATGTAGGTTAGCTGTAAGTAAAGCAACGATAAGCTGAGAGCTTCCAATAATAAATAAAATTTTATAACAGAGGTGTCAAACTCAATTTTGCAGAGGGCCATATATTAAATTTAGAATGTGTAGGCGGGCCAGATTCAAATAAAAAAAAATGTACAAAATTATAAAATTTTAACTTTTAATACGTTACTCACCGCCAGCAATCCTTTTTTTGAAGTTTTTCCTTCAGTACATATATATTACCACTACACGTGTTTCGGACTTTTTACGTCCATCGTCGGGTGGTCAAAACACAATTAAAAACATTTAAACACAAATTTGTAAAAACACATAACACAAACAACACACGCGCACAAATGAAGTCTAACATGTCTCTGGGCTGACATTGTACAATGTACTAGTGAGTTATCAGCTGATGTCTACTTCCTAGTAAGCTGGCTTATTAGTTCATAAGTGGGGGTTGCATCAAACTGTTTTTTGTCATTTAGCAAATTATCCGGGTGCTCTTGTTCATTTTTGTATATGTGGTATTCTTCTACACGGTTCATGTAATCTCCTTTTTTGCATTTCTGTAATATTTTCATGTTGTGATCTATGTTTTTATAAGCATGATCACAGTTTACCAGGTGTTCTGCGAATTTTGATTTTTCCGGGTGCCTTAGTGCCTGGATATGTTCTTTATATCGTTTTTTGAAGGGCCGCCCCGTCTGTCCCACGTAGAATTTGTCACATGAACTACAGTTTAATCTATATATACCGGTATTCATGAACTTGTCTTGGTTTGAGGTTTTGTTGCTATTTAGTGTATGTTGTAGGTTTGAGTTGGTTTTGTACGCAACTTTGTAGCCTTGGTGTCTGAAAACATTAGCTATGGTGTTATTAAATTTGGGGTTGTGTTGTAATACTGCGAATTTATTATCTTGTTTTATGTTTGGCTTGGTACTATTTCTATTTTGTTTCATTTTTCTATGTATTGTATCTACTATTTTTGGGTTGTATCCGTTTTTTTGGGCAATATGTTTTATTAAGTTTAGTTCCTCTTTATAATCAGCTTCATCCATTGGAACCGATATCAGTCTATTGATCATGTGGTTGTATGCTGCCATTTTATGTGTTATTGGGTGATTGGATGTCTCGTGAATGGTTTGGTCTGTATTTGTGGGTTTTCTGAAGATTTTGAACTTGTGTTGTCCATCCTGTTTTGAAATTGTTAGGTCCAGATAGTTTATTGAATGGTTCAGTTCTGTCTCATGTGTGAAGTTTAAGTTAGGGTGTATATTATTCATGTAATTGCTCAGTTCCTGTATTTGCCTATTACTTCCCTTAAACAACATGATTATGTCATCAACATATCTGTGGTAATATACAATATTATCACTGAGCTTGTTTAGTTTTGTTAGGATGAAGTTGTTTTCAATATGATTAAGGAAAGTTTCGGCAAGAATTCCTGATATTGGTGAGCCCATGGGTACTCCCTTGCTTTAGCTGTAGTAATGTCCGTTATGTTCAAAAAAATTCTGTTTTGTAATCTCTTTGATGAAGTTAACTAGTTCATCGATTTCGTGTGTGTTTAATTTCTTGTTCTTTGTTAAATTGTCCTGTACTATTTGTATTACCTCCTGGACTGGTATATTAGTGTATAGGTCGCTTACGTCGAAGGAGATAAGTTTCGTGCCTGATTTAATTGTCGTGTTTTCTATTTTCTCTATTAGATCTAACGTATTGGTTAAGCTTCTGTTATTTTCTAATGTTACCTTATTGCGCAGTATCCTACCAATGTGTTGGGCTATTTTGTATGTTGGCGCACTTTTGAAATTGACTAATGGTCTGATAGGCACATCATCTTTATGTATTTTTGGCAATCCCTTTAATGTGGGTGTTTTGGGGTTGGTCATTTTCATGTGAAATTTCTGTTTGTTGTTTAACAAGTGTACAGATTTGTTTATTAATCTATTAATGGATTTTTTGTATTCACTAGTGGGGTCTTTTGTTAATTGGGTGATATTGTTTTTGTTGATAAAGTCCCCTACTTTATTGTTGTAGTCTTCCCGTTTTAATATAACTGAAGTGTTGCCTTTGTCAGCTTTGATAATAAGTGAATCATGTTGTGTCAATTTAGTTCTTATACTTTTGGCTATTACTGCTTCAGAATTATTATACATGGTTTCACTACCCCCATAGTTGCATTTGTCCTTGGTAATGGCTTTTTGAACCTTATCATTAATTACAAAACGCACTAAATTCTGTTTTTCACTTGGTAAAGATAGTACAGCACTTTCCATAATTAACAAAGTGCGTATGTCATTAAGTTTGTTTTTGTTGTCATAAACGTTGTGTTTAAGACCTTTATTCAATAAGCCAATCTCAGGTTGTGTAAATATTATGTTACTGGTGTTGATAACCTTTGGGTAGAACTGGTGTTTTATTTGAGTAGGTTGATGCAATTTGTTGTCCTTATCTACTAACCTTTGGAATTTAGCTCTAATCTTGTCCCTTTTGTGGGATATTCTCTGTTGTACCCAAATGTTTACTTTGGCAAATATGCTATCTTGTTGTAATATGTGCATGTTATAACCTATCTCTAAATGTAAACGGAATAACCTGTGGTTTAATTGTTCCTTTTTTCGATATAATTGTTTAATTTCAAAATTAAGCCATGCGTTTTTTGCTACATTTTTGGGTTTATTAGCTGCTATTGAGTTATTTTTTATTTTGATGTTCACGTAACCAGGTATAATTCCCCTTCGTTTGCATGCTTTATTAAACTTTATGTTTTCTATAGTGTTAAACAGTTTCAATTTTGTGTTTCTGTAATCTATTTTCCAATTGATATAAAATTTTATTTATGTAATTTTATAGTATAATATACGGTTGTTAAAAATCATATCAAAGTTATAAAAGAGGGTAATTATTTTGAGCTCGAGGATCCAGATACCTGACTTCTCTTGTTTCTGACAAGCTCATTGATGTCAGGTATCATATTCGTTATAATTATTTTAAGAATTGATTGGAGATGTTCATTCGTAAGTCTTGTGCGATGTGTATTCGTATTTATTTTCATGACGGAAAACATCTGCTCACATAAATAGGTGCTACCAAACATGCACAGAATGCGTTCTGCATGCTTTTAGAGAGCGTTAACCTCTATAAATTTTTCTTTCAAAATACTGTCCGATTGACGATCTATCAACTCCATTTGCAAATGAACTGGTGCCTGTGAAGCTTCAAAATCGAATGGATTGTTGAAAATTTGGAATTTCATTTAATTAATTTTGTGGAAGTCTTCAAAACGATTGTTGAATTCCATGATCAGATTTTGCAGAAGTTGAGAATATTGATCCAATTTTTTTTGGTTCACTGTGCCAAATGATTTTAAATGAGGGAAATGATCCAAAGTTTGATTTTTTACCTGATTTTCCCACAGCCTCAACTTTGTTTCAAAGGCTTGAATACATGAATACATTTGAGTGACAATCAGATTTTTACCCTGTAACTTTAAATTCAGATCAGTCAAGTGTTTATTCATATCAACCCACCAGTCATTGTCATAATCAATTGGGTTGCCTTAATGAACATGAAAGCTTGAATAGGGTCACGTAATGCAAAAAATCTTTCTAAAACTACTCCTCGACTGAGCCAACGAACTTCAGTGAAATAAGGGGCATCAGAAAAGTTTTCGTCCAAAACTTGTAAAAACTGCCTGAACTGTCGGTGATTTAAGTCCTCTGCTCCTTATAAAATTTACTATTTTAATTATTTGTTGCATGACATGGTCCATTTTTAAATGTTTGGATTGGATGCCAATGATTCCTGATGAATTGTACAGTGAAATCCCACAAAATTCCCAGTCGAGTTCATATTCTGCTATCAAATGCTCAATTGCAGAATAAATATCATTTGCTGTTGTAGTACCTGTCAACGGAACACACTTTAATAGTTCTTCAGTTATTTCAAAGTTACTGTTAATACCTCGTATAAAAACAGCAAGTTGAGCTGTATCAACAGTATCGGTGCTCTCGTCAACAGCCAGTGAAAAGTTTGTAAATTCTTAATTTTCTCCTTCAGTTGAAGAACCAAATTTTGAGATAAATCATTTATTCTTGAAGCAACAGTGTTTCTTGACAGCGAAATATTTTGCATTATTGGCTTTTGAAATGGAAATGAAACATCGGCAACTTTCAACATACAGCCTTTAATAAAATCACCATCAGTGAAAGGTTTTGATCTCTTCGCGATTTGTAATGCAATAATAAAACTTGATTTCAGGGGATCTTCGCTCTCAGTATTAGCTTTAGTAAACACCGATTGTTAACCGTGAAGTTTAGATTTTAAAGATGACAATGTGTCCATTCTTATTTTTTCAGTATAACAATCGAATTTTGATTTATGATTCGTATCATAGTGTCTCTTCAAGTTAAATTCCTTACAAACAGCAACTTTTTGATTGCAAATCAAACACAGTGGTTTACAATTCCATTCTATGAAGAAATATGCAATTTCCCATTTAGACTGAAAAACTCTGCACTCACTATCAACTTTACGTTTTTGTGACATTATGATTAAAAAACATGATTCTTCTTTCTGTGACACATTGCGATCGTAGGCCGTATTGATACGGCCCGGGGGCCAGCTGCATATCTTTGACATGACTGTGTTATAATAGATCAGTACTTTTTTTTTATTTGAATCTGGCCCGCCTACACATTCTAAATTTTATATATGGCCCTCTGCAAAATTGAGTTTGACACCTCTGCTCTACACTTTGTCGGAAGCATGAAAAAAACTCTGTAGTCTTTTTTTTATACTGCAGAGGTTCCTAAATCCAAATTATAAACCAGCTTCTTAAAAGCTGCTTCCATTATTGAATCATATTGGAAGATAAGAAATCTCTGTCATACTTTATTTTTTCCATGCTGAATTCTTATTTCAGTTCTGAGACTTTGAGTGTTGCTCCTTAAAGGTACTTTTTATATTGTCTTTCCTAAATAAAAAAGGAGTTATTAATTGGTAATTTCTGTAATTGTAAGATGCTACAAAATGTTTCTATTACTTCATTAAAACTATTGTAAATGTTATAGGTGATTGTGTACATTAAGATTTTTTTCTTATTTTTTTTTTTAGAGATGTTGCTGTTAAATCTGGATATAAAACTCCTGGTAAACAATGGAAATGGGATTAGAACATTCATGCAATAGTCATTTTACCCTAACATGATACATTAGTTAGTTATAAAAAATAATAAAAAAACAGTGTAATATTCTTTAGATTTCCTGTTCTGTGTTATAGTATATATTATGTGAATACAAAACAACTGTATATTAATTGATCAATATATTTTTTATTTTAGTTAAAATTAAAATTCTTAAACCATTAATATTGTGTATGTTGAGTATCCTCAATTCTTGTGTTATCAATACTTATTATCAGTGAAGAATTGTAATTCATCATGTGTGTGTGTGTGTGTGTATATATATATATACCTCGATCCACCTATTGTAGTCCAGGTATAAAAACACCATCAATTGTAGTCCATTTTTAACCACCATATATTTCAGCCTGAAGATAAATGATAATAGCGGTTTTGGTCCAAGTTTGAAATAGACCTTTCTGTCTTGAATTTCTTTTTCACGAAAAAATAATTAAACAGTTTTGTGTAATCATATCTGTCACTCCCCAACCAAATGTGGTCCCATTGTGCGAAGTTTAGTAGCAAAACACCGTTGAATGTGGTCCCATAAGCGTATCACTTTACAGTTAATTGTGAGCCAGAGGAATAAGTGGGTTATAGTCCGCCAGCAATGTTGCCAGATATATTGCTAAGCTTTCAATGGGGCTGTCAGGATTGGTTCCTCTAAACTAATTTGGATTTGTTAGGAAGTTCTTTTTATTGCCTGGGTTCTTTATTTTCAATCCACTCAAATCAGTAGTTCAGTACTCAATTAATCTTTATTAACTATTATTATTAAGAATGACTATCTCCTATCATATTACAATACTACAATCTCCTTATTACTACTATTGACTCTAATTGTTGTGACTCACAGATCTGATTCTACATTATATTTTATAATTATAACTTGTCTCTGAAATAATTACAAGGTTTATACATGAAGTTTGCTCACCCTGCTTGCCACTCATGGATGCTCATCTGAAGTCTCAATACTCCTAGGTAGCTCATACACCCAAGTCCGTCTGGCTATCTTCAAGAATTATATCGCAGGAAGCTCTTACTCGCCAAGTCCATATGGCTATCTTCAAGAACTCCTCCAGCACCTTCCTCGATCAATCTTGGCCCACAGACTAAGTTTTCTCCCACCCAAGGGTTTATATATGTTTGTAGAATCAATGACGTCTGCCTTGCTTGCAAGGTAAGCAATTTCATCATTTTTTCAAGTCTGTCATAATAATTGTTGTCATACTGGGTTCTTAAAAAGAACTTAGACTATATCCCTAACATCCTAATTCCTAACAGGGCAGTCAACTCTTTCCAGATCGTTCAGTAAAAACAATATTACCAATATGATAAGTATTATTTTTTATTATGAAGTATATGATCTCTCGTTTTTATTCTTGACCACTTTTAGTGGTTCATTGGCAATACCAAAAACGCTAATAAAATTATCCAAGTGTGTGTCTGTCTGTTGGCAACACAATTAGTTCCCAAAGTGAATAACTTTAAGTACGCTGGAAATGGGAATTTTGTTAATTGGTTTTGCCCAAAGAGCACAATTAAATAGAGATGACATCAGGAGCCGCTCGGCAAAACTAATGGCGGCCAGAAGTCGATGGGTCAATCCTCCTTGCTGTCCCTCCAGGACAAGAACACGAAACTAATCGTTTTGTTTTACTTATTCAAAAATAATATGTCAAAATTATTTTAATTTAAGATACAGTCACACCAAAAACATTAATGTTCAAATACACTTGGATAGAGTTGGAAACTATTTTATAAAACAAGTGACATGTTTAGGCCAGTAACACTTGTGTCCTTTCAAAAAGTTATAAACTCTAGGATTATTATTGTTTATACTTATATTATAACATTTTCCCCCATTGTTTTATTTTAAAATTGCAACAAAATTTACTGTTATTTTTTAAGTTTACAATAAGATTGTTTACAGTTTTAAAATAATATCATTAAAATTTTATTTCTAAAAAATTTATTGAATTTAGTATTCAATACAATATTCCATATTTTAAACTTTTTTATTATTTAAATGGGTTGCACTTATAATCACAATAATACTTCATAATAGTTTTCTCCATTTTTCATTCCCTCAAACCCATTTCATATATTTCAAAAGGAAGATGCCTTAACAAATATAATTTATTACTTCCATTACCAGTTTGAAATATGTTACCGGATATTTAGATAAATATAAATATACTATGATTAAGGCAAATTAATATTTAGCGTTAACCCCAACACATATTTCAATCAAAAATTAGGTTTATTATTTTTTAAATTAAAATATGTATTATATAAAAATTACTGTGATTTTATGTGATAATAAACCTGGAATGGGCTAAAGGCATGGTGTCATCCAATTCAAGGGCTATGATTGACGTTAAAGTACAAGAAACCTTTAAGTCTCAGAAAATAAAGTTTGGGATAAAAAAATAGTTCATTTAATTATCTTCAACTATCTCGCTGACAAAATCTACCTGACCAAAAAATTTTCGCTGGCCTCATTTTTCATGTCGTACACTTATTCAATAAAACATTTTTTTCTTAATATAAATTTTTAATATCTCTCCAAGTGATATAAATGATGATTAAATCTGATTATATGAATCCTAAACTATTTGTGTATCAAATACAAAAATTTATAATAACTATAACTGCCTTTAATTACGGTGTGAGTGAAACTGTTTCAATTAATGTTTACCTCGTGCCGCGCAGCTACTTTCAGAATTAGCCCTTCAAGCGCTTGCCCCAAAATAGCAGTAGAAATGAAAAATGTGACATGTTAGGAAACAGGTTGAAACTAATTTACCAATGGTTACCTTAATAATAAGCTACTGTGTAAACCTCAAAAATAAACTCGTTCCGCCAAAACCTATATTTTTTACGTAGTTAGTGTTTTTGTGAACAATTTTCGATAATATTTTGGAATTTGTAGTAATATTGTAAAGTGTTCAATATTTTGTCTGATAAATAGTTTTTTTTCCAACTAATAGTGTTAAGGATTAAGCTTTATTTAAAAGCTTATATATATGGGACCAGTTTGTCAAGTTAGCAGGCCCAATTGAAGCTAAAAAATAATTATGGATCAAAGGGCTCAAAATTGGTAGATATTTGAGCTTTTGAAAAATTAACACTGGTATCAAAATTGAACTTAATTTTTTGACTAATGAAATATCCAACCGTAGAGATCCATAAAACACATGACTATTTTATTTTATGATATTTATAAAGCAGCTTCGTTTAAGAATAGTGCGACATAGGCAGTTGTAACCTCCCCATCAAATGCAACTCGAGAAAAACGAACTTCCGCCAAATAAAACAATATGACACCGTCCCTATGGATGGTAACAACAAAGGTTACATTTCTTAAAATCTTTGCCTTTACATTTTTGTCTAGTATATGTTTTAGTAATGTGGTGGTAGTCCCAAATATAAATCTCTTACAGGAACTCGTAAATTGGTCAATATAAAACACACCAGGCATAAACTAAATTAGACAGTTAAACCGCTATCAAACATATTACCATAGGGTTATGTACATAAAGAGTGATTTTTGAGTATTGGAGACACCTTTATATTTCATAACTTAAAAGTACCTATCTGGATCCAGAAACAAATTATGTGTATCTATATAGGTACTTAAACAAAATATATTTTTTTATAAGTTTTAAATATATGTCCGGCATATTAGATCCGCCATATTAAATCAAAATTAAATGTTTTAATAGAAAAGTGAACATGTGATATGTGATTTCTATGTAATTGACAAGAAAAACGATATCGAAAGCATTTTTTCAATAAATGTCTTCCTTTTCGAGTTACAAGGTTTCTAATTTGCAAATGATAAAATGTTGCTTTAGTCATAAAACAGGGTAAAATGCGCCCTCAAAACTTTTCTATTATGTTTCCTGCTGAATGACGAACAACTTAAAAGTACTAACCATTACTTCTCCTCTTTATTTCAACAGTTTTAGATAGACAATATCACTAGGGTGTAAAAATACACCAGGAATGTTTAAACCACTAATGGTTTTGTTTTAGAATGGCAATAATAAATAGGAAGTTAACATACAATATAAATATATTTTATTTATCACACTGCACACATACACATACTACTTATACAAAGACACATTTGAATAATTAACTGAAAATAACAATTTTATTATATTCTACAAAGAAATCAGAAACTACTTATAATATTTAACTGTGTGGTAAATTAGGTAATGCTTAGGACATATGCCTATTTAGGATTTACCACCATAATACAATTTATCATTTATTGATAAGGAGCAATGTGAGTTAGTAGAGGCCTATCACTAAATAATAAATATCAACAGATAACGATTTTAAATGCAAGTTAAAACATTAAAAATATAAAAAGAACAAAAGAATGGCTTCTTTGATTTAAATTATAGATTGCACAAAAACAATAACCACAATTATTTCATATAGTAAAATGTTTTCTACTTCTATTTTATTTAACCAGAATATTACTAATTTTGAAAATACATTTTTATACTTACAACTTTGTATATGTTTCGGTAGAATGTTAAATAATGTATACCTCCTATAAAGATAATAAAACACAATTATTTATTTTGTAATATCCACTTTTAATTAGTCTAGCCGACCAATGGTTTCGCCTGCTAAAGCATTGACGAGTTTTAAATATTAACATACATACAATAAATTTCTCTGATCATTTTGTACTAATTATTTTATTTGTTCTTTATTGATTTTATTCAAAAAAACAAAATACGTTTCCTGTTTGCTGCATTGAGTCCAACATATAACCCATTCTATTTAAGATCACCAAACTAAAAATGTACACTATTACAATTATTATAATTTTGCTCATAATTAACTTTATTTGAGTGAAGTATACAATTTTTTTTAACATTTATAAATTTTTTTTTTCAAAAGCTAGATACAATTTGGTCCATATTTTGAATTTTATATTTGTGGCTTGTAGAGTACCTAAAATATATGTTTTTATTTGTTACACTTTTTAAACAAAAGAGTAAAACAAGTTTACTTTTACTCTGTTCATTTTTCTGAACATAATGGTATATAATAACATACATTTATTTATAGCTTTCCAAATATTTTATAAATAAACCTAGAAACGGGAAGCTATAAATGGTGCAAAATACCACAGCTTAGAAGAAGAAAAGGAAATATTTCTCAAACATAAAATCTGTACCCCTTAAAACATGTATAAATTAAAATATGTTTAAGTAATTAATTTGTTTCTAGCATTGAAGGAAATGGAATATTGATACCAAATCATGTCTTTTTGGTTGATAAAATGATTTCGCATGGGAATAAATGACACATATTGGAAAATATGGACAACAATTTTTTATAATTCTAAACATAATGTTTGTTCAGGCAAAAATATATTTCAGACAAAAGTCCAGTTTGAGGGGGTTAGGCAAATTTCTTGGCCTCATGTAAGCTGTAGTAGTTTAGAATTGCTTTTTATTTTCTTGATCAACAGCAACACCCTTAGGCTATCCACGTTCTATACACTAAAGACAATAAGACAATATTTTTGATTATATTGTAAAAGTAATAAAATTTACTGTTTTCTAAGGTTTTTAAAAAATACCATTATGCCTATAAAAATATAAACTTTTAATTACATATTATTGTATAACTTCTTTCTAGTTATTCTCAAAAACCCAATTTTACAATGAAAAAGTTATTATCATATACGAACACTTTATTTACTACAATTTTTACTACAACTTACTAATTTTTTAATGAATTCATTCAAACATCAGGAACTTTACAACCATGTTAGACTTTTGACGTTGCACAATTTTAGTGTTTTGTAAAGACAACTTAAAATTGTACTTTTAAGCTAACTTATCATTTCATGCATTTTGTTTCACATTCTGGAGAAAAATTCAAGTGTACTTAAAAAGATAATATAATTTTGTTTATTCAATTAATTTCCTTTGTTGTATTTTACAGAAATATATAATCAATAAATATAAAAGAACTTTTTTTTATAAGACTAAATAAATTCTAAAAAGAAGCAATGAAAACACACATTGTTAATCTAAATAAATAATTAAATGCATAACCATTTTTTTTATATGATTCAGATTAAAACAACAACGGAAGTAATAATAATTGCTAAATGAATTATAGTTGCTAGTGTTCCATGTGTAGAACAAAAACTCAAACGCAAGATCTCACAAAAACTACATTTATTCAATCAAACGTGTTTCAACAACAAAGTCGCCATCCTCAATGACACATGAGCTACAATAACAAAACTATAACTCCAAAAGTTCGTTATAGTTCGAGTTTTTTTTCTACATCATATTATCTCAAAAGTCAAGCTCAATATTTATTTATAAATATTGTTCCATGTAACTAAGTCATTGGCTAATAAAAAGCAATTAAAATATATCAATTTATAAATATTATAAATAACAGATAACAACCTTCGTCTTAATGTAGTTAAATCATAGTTTATATCATATAACACCAAATGCACACATTTAAAACATTACTTACCAGTAACCAAATGATTACAAGATAAGTAATTTTAAGGGGCAGCCAGAAGACAGCTTGACCTTGGAGTAACCAATAAGAACTGTATGGTTTGCCAACTTGTTTCTCCGCTATGACAGATCTTGGGACTGCTATTCTTCTGCAGTTATGTTCATTTAAGTTGCTCGGAAAAAAACATAGATACTGGATTTCATTTTTCCATCACAGTTGTAAAGAGCATAATTTAACGATAATATATTTAATAATTAATATATTATATTATATTATTTATTAATATAATATAAATATTATATTTATAATATAATATAAAATAGAATATTATAGCTGCTGCTAAACAAATCATTAGAATTTGCTCGACATACATAATGTTTTTTCAACTAAATAAATAAATGTAGTAGAAATCATTCCCTTCAAATTGTAAGCAATTTCAATTTAAAACTAATATTTATATATGTTCTATGTTATTACTATTATTACAGGGGAAATAACGTATAATCAATAATGTATTATAAAATATGAAACTACTATTCCTAAAGAGTATTTATGCAAAGTTCCATCAAAGTAATTTTTCAAAATATTTAGTAACTGATGAAAATACATGACCCCCTTCCCCTCCCACTTCATATAAACTTCTGTACTCTGTAGGTCTGGTCAGACCCTAATTCCAGATATGGTGCTTATAAAATATTAAAATACTATTATAAAAAGTATTTATGCAAAGTTTCATCATGGTAATTTTTCAAATTATTTAGTTATTGATGAAAATACATGACCCCCTCCCTCTTCACCACTAAAAAGGCTGTAGGTCTGGTGAGACCCTAATTCCAGATAAGGATTTATGAAATATTAAACTACTATTCCTAATGAGAATTTGTGTAAGGTTGCGAGGTAATTTTTCAAAATTTTTTTTATTGATGAAAATATATGAGCCCCCTTCCCCATTCATTACTAAAAAGTCTGTAGGTCTGGTGAGATCATAATTCCAGATATGGTGGTTATACAATATTAAAATACTATTATAAAAAGTATTTATGCAAAGTTTCATCAAGATAATTTTTCATATTATGTAGTTATTGATGAAAATACATGACACCCTTCCCTCACCACCACTAAAAAGGCTGTAGGTCTGATCAGACAATAATTCCAGATAAGGTGTCTATAAAATATTAAACTACTATTCCTAAAGAGTATATATGCAAAGTTTCATCGAAGTATTTTTTAATTTTTTTAAGTTAGGTATTAATGAAAATACATGACCCCCTCCTATCCCTCTACATTTAAGTCTCTGTAGGTCTGGTCAGCCCCTAATTCCAGATATGTGTTTAGAAAATATTATTCTACTATTCCTAAAGAGTGTTTATGCAAAATTTTATTGAGGTAAATTTTTCAAATTATTTGGTTATTGATGAAAATACACCACCCTTCCCTCCCACTTTTCATATAAATGTCTATAGCTCTGATCAGACACAAATTACAGATAATGGTGTTTATAAAATAACATTAAAGGACTATACCTAAAGAGTATTTATGCAAAATTTCATGGAAGTAATTTTTCGAATTTTTTAGTTATTGATGAAAATACATGACCTTTTCCCCTCCCTCTTCATATAAAGGTCTGTAGGTCTGGTAAGACCCTAATTCCCGATATGGTAGTTATAAAATATGAAACTACTATCCCTAAAGAGTATTTATCTTAAGTTTCATGGAGGTAATTTTTCAAATTTTTTAGTTATTGATAAAAATATATGATCCCCTCCCTCTTTATCACTAAAATCGCTGTAGGCATGATATATTTTAAATTACAAAATTTTCCAGTCGATGTTTTTAGGTTAGGAATAAGCAAGAATTATAGCTCAGCGGTAAAGCTAACGTCGCTAACTTCACAAGTTCACAATTCCAACAGTACTGAGTAACTGCTAACTGGGTCTTTGACTTTTTTACTTTGTGAAAATATGTTAACAGTATTTTAACGTAATTATGAAGACATAATTAAAGAGCATAACTTCAAATTTTCCTTTAAGTTTTATGTAGTATCTTAGATGTATACATTTTACGTTAAATAGTGGAACGTTTTATGAAATAACCTAAAAACTATAACACTCTTTTCAGACAACAGTTTACAAAGTAAGTTGTTTAAAGTATTATTAGAAGTAGAATAACTTTTTGTGTTCTTAGAATATATTCATTTGGTAAACGAAGACCTTAACCTTATTGTATATTTGTTTCAATAATTAAGTTTGTTATGTTCATCTGAGTTTAGGCCTTGTAAATTTCAAAGGTAGTTTACTGTAACTGCAACCGGTCTTTTTGGCGATTTTTTTAAAATCATACCTTATTTATTAATAATAAAATAACTTTTTCACGGAAAAAAAACAACATAATTTCACCTTTTTTAGGTTAAGATCCATTAAGCGAATTACATGTTAAAATAGGTTTGTACACGAATTTTTACCTTACAAGGTAAAATGGTATATATATGGTACATGTAAATATATATATATATATATGGTAAATAATATATTTTACATGGTAAAAAAGATATATATATATATATATATATATATATATATATATAGGCCTATATATATGGTAAATAATATATTTTACATGGTAAAAAAGGTATATTATATATATATATATATATATATATATATAGAGAGAGAGAGAGAGAGAAAGAGAGAGAGAGAGAGAGCCACCTTACCTGACCTATGCGTAAATTAAAAAAAAAGAGATTGTGCATGCCTTTCCAAGCGGTCACCAATCCAAGTACTAACCACGCTCAATGTTGCTTGACTTTGGGGATCTATAAATGCTTAGAAATTCGTAGTTTTGAAATCGTGATTTTTCGGGGAAAAGTTAGCTCTGCGTTGAAAACTTATTTTAATATTAATAAATAAGGTATGTAGAACACGATTTAAAAAAATGTCAAAAAGACTGGTTGTTGTTACAGTAAACAATTACCATTTCAAATACTATCTTTAAAAATGTATACAATTCTGTCTGTTTACTTGTTTGGATTATAAAGTTTTAAAAATTAACTTGCTATTAAATAGAGTTAGACTAGATTAGGATAATATACAGTATATAAGCCAAATACCACTCACAGGCTGACTCATTCATCACGGTTTCTCAAAAACTACTAAACGGATTGCAATGAAACTTGGAATACAGCTTCCTCATAGGTAATAGGTGCTCACTAAGAAATCTTTTGAAAAACTTTTGCTTTTAGGCATATTAAAAAAAAAAATCCGAAATTAAATTTTTCTCTAAAATACAAAGGTGAAACGAGCTGAGGCTTCTTACATTCCTTTTTTTCAAATGATTGATGCTTATGGTATACAAAATTCGCAAAAGGTTAATGTTTTTAGTTTACAGAGAGGTCCTAACAATTGAGTAGAGGGGAAGAATCTGAGGGATATATTAGATAGAAAAAAGCCTTGACTGTTGATAAAGCGGAAGTTGAAACCTACCATAATATCCTACATGCTCTCAACATTGCCAATGTAATTAAGTGAAAGTCAAACTTAATAAAAACTTTAAATTAAAAAGATATATTTAAAGCTTTTCATATTAGATTAGTAGTTTACAAGAATAAAATTTTCAGTACTTTCGTAAATAGCATAGTCTCTTTTTTTTCATGACCACAGTAGGAATACGCACGGATATTCAATGAACACTTAAAAAGAATAAAATTACGTTATAAAAAAGACTGAAAATACCAACCATAAAAATCTAATGGAGTCTGTCTGTGTGTGTTACTCAATCACGTAAAAACTACTGGACCCATTGAGCTGAAATTGTACATGGACATTATTAGAGTCCCTGGTTAACACATAGGCCTATTTTTATTTAGAAATTCCATTAGGGCACCACCCCACTGGCGTTGAAAACTCCCTTAACACTCAATTATCAATACGTTAACCACGTACATAGAACAGGTACTCTGCTAGTGTATATATAGGCCTACAAAAAATATATTTGGCACGTTTTATTTCTCCAGAATTTCTGATATTGTTAGGGTTTCTGGGGGATTCTATTTTTGATATTCCTGAACTAACCAAGGTTGGTAATTGTTTACTATAGCGCCCCAATTTTGATATATTTTTTCCCCAATATTTTTGTACTAGCCTACATACCGTTTTTCTTTACAAGAATAGTAACGTTTTTTTTGAGCAAAACCCCAATATTTTTGTACTAGCCTACATACCGTTTTTCTTTACAAGAATAGTAACGTTTTTTTTGAGCAAAAATTTTTTCACGAAAGAAAAAAAAAAAAAAATCAAGTTTTCTAGGTTAGGTCCATTAAGTGAATTACACGTTAAAATAGGTTTGTATGCGAATTGTTTTTACCTTACAAGTCAAGTAAGTTAGCTATATATATATATATATATATATATTCACACATCCCACACTCCATGTTGACTGTTCAATGGCTTGAACAACACCATTCCCATGCACATGTAGCAGAAAAACTATCAACAATCCAAGTAATACCCACGCTCAATGTTGCTTGACTTTGGTAATCGGTCGAAACATTGCATTTTGCGTGTAAACATAACTTACAAATCCGTCATTGTAATATTTCACTTTCGAAGCGATAAACATTTTTCTTGCCGAAAAATGTTCCTATTCTTATAAAGAGAGGTATTTAGTACAAATATAACAAAAAAATAAAATAAATAAATAATAAAATTGGAACATTGTGTTTGCCACGTAAACGCAACTTACAAATACATCATTGAAATATGTCAATTTCGAAGTGAAAAACATCTTTGCTCACCAAAAAATGGTATTATTCTTATAAAGAGAGGTATGTAGTACAAAAATAACAGGGAAAAAAAAATTAAAATTGGACCACTACAGTAAACCCCAAGGATATGGTTAATATGCATTGTAGCATACATGTTGAATATTTGCTTCTATTTTGTGAAATCTTTAAATACGTACCTTATTATGTACAATTCACATCCTACTGATTATTATCATTGAAAATGGTGTTGGGACAAATGCCGTTGTAAATACAGATGCAGGCCTACATAGACGACAGCAAAGTACAATCCATACTTGCATATTTGTTATTTTCTTAGATAAATAATGTATTTGGTGCATTGAAAATGGTGTTGGGACAAATGCCATAATCCGTAGGATGTGAATTGTACATAATAAGGTACGTATTTAGTGATTTCATAAAATAGAAGCAGATATTCAACACGTATGCTACAATGCATATTTACCAAGGAGAATTATTTATATTTTAAATAAATGCTCAATTTATAGAACTACTTAAGGACCACAATTTAAAAAACACTTTTTTAAATACACTTTTTTGAATCCAATACTTCTATCCATGGTTATGATAGTAGATAGGGGTTTAATCTAAGAAGTAATCATTGTCGTTATCAAATGACAATGAAGAGTGAAGAGTTTCTATAATAATTCAGTTAAATTATTCGTGATGATATAATGCAATTAGCCTAAGTATATTATTAATAATTATAATGCTCTCTCTCCTCTCTCCCCTCCTCCCTCTCTCCCTCTCTCTCTCCCTCTCTCCCCCTCCCTCTCCCCCTCTCCCCTCTCTCCCTCAGTCTCCCTATCTCCCTCTCTCCATCTCTCTCCCTATCTCCATCTCTCTCCCCTAACGCTCCCCCTAACTCTCCCCTCAACTCTCCCTCTCTCTCTCTCCCTCTCTCTCTCTCCCTCTCTCTCTCCCTCTCCCTCTCTCTCCCTCTCCCTCTCTCTCTCTCTCTCTCTCTCTCTCTCTCTCTCTCTCTCTCTCTCTCTCTCCCTCCCTCCCTCCCTCCCTCCATCTCTCTCTCTCTCTCTCTCTCTCTCTCTCTCTCTCTCTCTCTCTCTCTCTCTCTCTCTCTCTCTCTCTCTCTGAATTTTTAAAAAAACTTGTCCTAGATACAAATAAAATTTATATATGTTTTCCTTTAAGTTAATGCTTAGGGTGGACTGAAGCATGATCCTATAACTCCTTATAGTGCCATTTTCTATCCTAATTTTTTTTTTTCAAATTGTTATTGCCTATTTATATATATTTTATTTGTTAATCATGATTTTGTAGCAAATATTCATATTTTATAGTTAGGTTAGTGTTTTATAAGTTCTATAAGTCTATAAGATATGTGAGTCATTATAACTAGCTGTATTTATGTTCTTTCATTTGACTGAATGTGGTTGTATTTTTTGTGCACATATGTCAATTATTTTATATTAAGTTTTTCCACCATTTAGTTGCTTATGAAACTGAATTTGTTTCTAGTGGATAGTGCTGAAAATTTGAGTAGTCTTGCATCCATTATAGATTTTCATGAGTGTGATACAAAATCTACTGTTTTGCCTAACCATGTATTACTTAAGCAAGATAATGCTGGCAGACCCATTGAAATCAGTGAAATTCATGCAGGAGATACAGATTCGTCTGATGATGAAGACAATAAAAATTCTTCGGAACAAAAATATAATGACTTTGGAAAATTTACGAAAGCAAAATTAAAAGAAAATGAGCCTAAACTCAATTCACATTTATATCAAAAGCCAACAACTTGGAAAAATTTTAGAAAAAGTGAACAAAACATTTCAACGTCAGTATCTCAAGAAAAACTAAAAACTAAAAACCAGATGGTTGAGAATTATTCTGATCTTTATGGTATACGAATCATGTAAGTAGATTTATATCATATGTTATGTTTATTTAAACTGATTGATTTTGTATTTTTTACATAGGCCTATTTCACTCTTTGTTTATAACCATATTCAATAAAATAGTTAAGGACAGTAAACTGTGATACCTATGCCTAGTAAATAAAAAAATAAAATAACCAGGTTGGTTGGTTTAAGAGGCCAACCAATTATGTGCGAAACAATAGTAGTCAGTGAAAAAGAAAATAATAAATGTAGGTCTATTGTATACAATTATATTGGGTTTATTTTTATAGCCCATCAGAATTTTGTATTGTGATTACAAAATTACAAAATGTAATTTTCATTAGAATCTTTTTATCAGATTTTTCCAGTGAAATATGGAAATTTCTGAACTTATTTTAGTCAACATTTTTAGGAATAAGTTGGTCAACATTTTTAGGAATAAATATGATATTGTCAATTGAACTACAGATATTTTGTCAGATAATAATTATTTGCATTTCTGTATGTTTGAAAGCCTATAGTTACACAATAAAACGGTAATTTAAAAAAAATTGGTACCATAAGGACATTATGATTTTTTCCAAATTGTCAAATTTACTGAAATATTTTTCATCCCTCCTATAAATAAACAAAAATATGGTGTTATTTTTCATTATGTTCAACATATTTATTGCAATCCTACGAAGGTTATAAAAAAGTTGCCATAATTGATATTTATAGCTGTCCGGATTACATTCAAGAAAGAACTTGGAAATTGAAGGACCAACTAGTGAAGTACTTTTGTTTACTTGCAATCGATACTTTGTGCTGTACTTATTTAAAATTAAGTAGTTTTTGGAAGGGGATTTGGAAATAGGGGTCTTATAAAATTTTGAACAAAGTAGCCATTTTGGTGGCCCAAAAAATTCCTCATTTTTAACTTAACTAATCAACTACTTTTTTAATCTAGTATTTTAGAATGAAAGTTTGAGAAGAATAACTTCAACCATTTCCTAGTATGGTACCACTTTAAGTTTTCATAATTGTTTAAATTTTAGATAATTGTAGAAAGTAGAAAAAAATTATGGAATTAAAAAAAAATTATTCACGGTACAGGCTACAATTATTACAAGATCTAATACAATTATTATCTGTATATAAGACGTGTACACTGAAAGACATGTTTCTTTTATTTTTTTCTACAACAATATTATCATTTACAGAAAATAATTTTTTATTTTTTTTTTTTTATTTTATTTTTTTTTATTTTTATTTTTACTGCAACTAGTTCTAAGAACTAACAATCAGCTTAAATCTAACAACATAACATGTAATTCTGACAACATAACATGTAATATTTAGTCTAGGTTAACCCATCGGCGCTCCTAGTATGTTGATCTATGATGTCAGCTCAAAAGGCTTAGTCCTCTTGAGTCTTCTATGAAGTTCATCGTTGTTGAGAAGCTTGCACGCCTCCTCATTAATGTGAATTTTTAGCCGTATTTCATGGCTTTGAGCACATTTTTTAATTTCTTCAGCAACAGTGGTCACTTTTAAATCCCTATGTAGATCGCAATTACGAACATACCACTTTAGAAAATAATTGACACTGTATAACAACAATTATTATATAATTTTCATTGGTAATTTCACATATCGTCTTGAATTCTTGATGAAGAATATCTGTAAATTGATGTTTAATGAAAATAAATTATTTTCCAAAAAAAATATTACTGACTTTAAAAGTTTATCTTTAACCTGACATTTATACAAATTTTTAATTTAACTTTTCAAAATATCATGCCAAAATTTTGTAAAAATAGCTTAAAGTTGGGACAATATCAGTAGTATACAACCAATGTTACAGCCTTTTTTTTCTCTCTAAAAGAATCAAATTCATAATATAGATTTATATCACATTATTTATAGTCTTATATAAAATTTGAAATGAAAAATTGTACATATTTATGAATATCATGTCATTTGAATGAAGCAATATTTTAACATCGATTGATTCATTTTTAACTAACATTCTATCCTGCATCTTGTATTCAGCCAAGTTTGTTAATTTGTTATATACCTTGTTGGTTCATTTTTTGATTACTCTTGCAAGAGATTGTTTCTTTTTCTATTCTGTTGTTTACAAATTGTTGAACTATGTATTAAAACTATTTTGAACATTACACCACAATATTAGTCCTAGTGCTCCATCAGTAAAATTCATTACTAAATCATTAATCCTGTTCCTTAAGTGATTTAGGTCACGAATTTTTTCTCGATAAACAATGTTTTTGATGTACCCCCACAAGAAGAAATCACAAGGTGTCAGGTATGGACTCCTTGGGGGCAAGCGTATAGATCCTTGCTGGTTTATCCATCATGTCCAAACTTTTCATCAAAGTGTTTGTGACAAATGCACTAAAGTGGAGGGGTACGCCATCTTGTTGGAAATGAAGTTGTTGAATGTTATCGAGTTTATCCAGCTGAGAAAAAACAATAATTGATTAACATATCGAGATATAAAATTCCATTAATTGTCTTTTCAGCAAAGAAGAAAGGCCATATCAGACGATTTTTCATCACATCACACCAAACATTAACTTTAGGCGAGTCGCGTATTTTCTCAAAAATGGTGTGTGGGTTTTCAGATCCCCATATGTGTAAATTGTGTCTGTTAACAGACCCTTTGATATGGAGTGTACCTTCGTGTGAGAAAATTATATCATTAAAAAATTATTGGTTTTTATCAATCTTGCTCAACATTTCAACAGTGAAATTAAAACATTTTACACCATCATCAGGTTTCAATTCCTGCAATACTTGGATTTTATAATATGTATGTAATGTAAGTCTTTTGTGTAAAACTGTGTGGATTGTTGTTTTTGGAATACATAACTCTAGGCTTCGTCGAGGTATTGACTTCTTAGGACTTCTGATTGCAGATTGTCTAATAAGTTCAACTTTTTCGTCTGATACACTTGGTCTGCCAGATGATTTCTGCTTTTGAACTGATCCAGTTTCTTTGAATTGTTTGAACCAATGCCGTATGTTATTTTCATGTGGTGGATCTTTCCTGTATTCGCATCAAAATTCATGTTACACTGAAATTACAGACTTGAATTCAGCCAGCAACAAAACACATTATGCTTTTTCTTTATTGGAGAACACACTTCACACAGAATACTCCAGAAAACACAAAACATACTACCACAACAATGCAGCTAACTAATTTTGAGATTACTTCAGCTGTTAAACAAACTTTTTGGTTATAGGCTATCAGCGATACCAATACACCACCTCAAAATTTCTCTACTGTCTTCGTATGAATTAATAAAACTCCACTATTCTTTTATGGTAATCCTGTATTTTTTTTTAATATCAGCCACTCTTTTTGTTAGCTGTACTATACATTATGTCCTGAGATGGTTACTTATGTTGAGAGACCGTATAAAATAAGTCGGGGAGAGAGCTATGACTGAGTTTAATTCATCACAAATCATATCAAGAAGTGCTACTTTTGTCTTTTCGTCAATTTGTTGTCGATGACTGTCATCTTTAAAAAATACTCCTCATTAGTTTTTCAAATTACACACTTTTTTAGAGTCTATATCTCTTCAGACCTATGAGATATTGAGGAAATAATGAAAAAAACTTGTTTTACTCCATTTCATCCCTATTGGGGTTTAAGTTCAGATAAACAGATTTACCCCTTTAGGGGTTGATTTGGGCAAAGTTATGAATCTTGCTTTTACACATTTGTAATGATAACTTTAGTAAAAATAGAGTAATAACACCTAAAAATCGGTTTAGTGCAGTGGATCTTGGATAATTCGAACCTCAAGGAATCAGCAAAAAAAATTCGAATTATCCAAAACTTCGAATTAACAAAGTTCTTTCAAAAGGGTAAGAAAATACTCAAACTTTAAGTTTTCACAATAACGCCTTTATTCAAAATAATTTTACATAGATATTTAACAACTTAACTGCTTATATTATGTAAAACCTTTACATAATGGTATCCATTCAACAAAACACCTTAACGGACATAATACAGTAGAGTAACAGTCTCGTGAATAACCTCAAAAGTTTAAAATGATAAAATAAAACTACTAACTTGTACAATTCATCTATTTAACTAGTAATCTAGTAAGTCTCAGAGAAATCGTATCTACTGCTTTTCAAAAAAGGTTGAGATCTTTACTTGTTTCCTACAATTAAGTCTCTCGGCCATCACAAAGGAATCTAACAAATTTAAAGAACGGAAAACAGCGTGACTTACAAAGCGCCGGCCGCAAACGTGTCACGTAGGCCAAACAGTCAATTAGGGCGGGGGATGGGTGGGTGCGACAACTTTGAAGCTATACAGCCTGCGTTAAAGGGCCGGCGAGGGGTTTTGACCGCATGCCAATGATACAACGTCATTTTTCGGGAATTCCTGGCCCAACCGTTTGACTTTTGATCAGCTTTTTTTGTGTAGAAACTTCGAATTATCCAAAATATAATTTAAATTAACCACGATTTTTAGTATTGATTGTACATGAAATGCTAGGGACCAGGAGAAAAATTCGAATTAAAGAAGATTTCGAATTATAGTATTTCGAATTAGTCACGTTCCACTGTATTCGTAAATACTCTATAAGCAATAATTATTCCAAATTTCAGAATTCTAGCTGTATGTGAAATAGGAGAATTAGTGAGGGCTTTTTGTTTTATATAAATAACTTGATGTAAAATAAATGTAATTCACACATTATAGATATATAGTGGTAGCTTAACAATAATTTTATTCTATTATGTTATAAGAATAGTTTAATTTTTGTTTAAAAATTTAATCAAGTGAACAGCAACAGTAAAATAACTATGTACCTTGATGTGTTCTTGTGGAATAACAGATTGTATATTCTGTTTTAGAAACCCTCTTATTTCTTCACAGTCTCTGAAAGAAAAAATGTCATCCTGCCAAGCAGTTCCATTGGACAAAGTTAAGAACCACCTGAATAACTTGGATTCCAACAAAGATTGGGTAATTGCTGGTGCAATAGTCAGCAAATTTACAAGAACTTCCCAAAAGGTGTGTATTAAAAATGGTAATGTATAATCTATGGTTTCATCAAGGATAGTTTAAAATGCAAGCTTGATAACAATGTGTAAATAAACTACATCCTCCATGGATATATCGTTAATCAGCCTTTCATAGTTTTGCATTAAAATAATATATATGTTTTAATTTGAAATTACAATATTTGTTTATTAATTTAATGCAATTTAAATTAAACAAACAAATGTGACTGCCCACTATTTACAATCGTGTCTTCGTTTTTATTTATGAAGAGTCTCCCAAGCATACAATGTCCCAAAATCCCTTAAATTTTTCATGAGCACAATATTGTACCCTCTAAAACCATGAAGTGAACCGAATAGATGTAAATATAATTATTGTTTCAAAATTTTTCCGTAGGAACTTAAGCATTCTACCTCTGATTCCCAAAAGCAGACAATGCAAAATTTTTGAAGAGTGGAATTTTATCGTAAACAGCCTCCAAATTCACTAGAACAGCAACAGTTGTGGCTTTGTCTGAGAAACCCTTTGAAATGTACTCAAACCAGTCTCAATTCCCAAAATCACTTTATTGGGCCAATTGAAACGTACTTAGGCACTACCAAGAATCATAGACCAAAGAAAATATTATAAAATTTTTATCTGGTATATTTCCCGATCTTTTAGGTTTAATTCTTATTTTCATTTCTCAATTTTGAATTTAATGTTATTTTGGGAGACTTCTTTCTTGAGTCGTGCCAATTTGGAGGAATACCTTGATGTATACTTATATATATATATATATATATATATATATATATATATATATATATATATATATATAATAGTATGAGAAACAATTTTTTCCAGAGCACATATTTTACTATATTTATTTTTATTCGTAGCATTGACTGTTAAGAAAAAATCATACATCACAATATTTTTATTTGTGTTTAAAAATTACCTTTCAGCATAATTATCGATAGTTTGTGTGAAAAAGTTGTTTTAAGGTCATTTGCATAGTTATTTTGGAGGCCATTTAGTTTGGTGCGGTAACACACCATCAACTCCTCACAATATCTATGCCTAACGGAGAATGTTGAAATTTTTTCTAAGTGTTTACAACTATCTTACACATTATATTTTTGTCACTTTGCTTATTTAAAATTTATTTACAATCACTCAAACCTCAGTTTTACTATTTTGGTTTACTTATTTTCATGATATTTATTAAAACATGCAATGGCACATAGCCCTGATTTGTCAGGATATGTAGTGCACACAAACGTTGCAATTTAATTCTTTTTACCATTTTTGTAACATTACATTTCATCCTTCTTTTGTAATTTTTTGAGTCTCACTCTTTTGTTTTGGAAAGGCGGTGCATTGTACTTTGTGCTGATACAAGACTGAGTGTTACTTAAAATGTCAGAGGGAGGGGTGCATCAATTATTAAAGGTCAAATTTGTAAAGGAAGTGTTATATATATTGCACAACAAATGAGAGTTTATCATCAACTTTTGAAGGATGTGGACAAATATCTTTTTATATCTCCTGAGGGTTTTGCGCTCACAGGGGTAGTAAGATAATAACTGATCAGATTTGTCCATACACTTCACAAAACATTGTATTTGAGTATAGGCAGAGGTTTTTTAGTGACTTTTTGGTTTTGTTGTTAAAAAAATTTTAGTGGCCATTTCATTGTCATGTTTGTTGGAAATATACATGACAGTCCGCTTGTCCTACCACTTTCCCACCATAATGCCTTCAGCATTCTAAGCTACAGTTTCACACTTTGCTAACTTTTTACAATTTACAAGCTCACGTTTGTATTTTCTGTCCGCTCGTAAAGTGCATGTACAGTATGTGGCTTTTGATAATAGTGTAGAAGCAAGAGATACACTATTATAAAAGTTGTCCATGTAAAGAGCGTGACCACAGTTAAGTTTTCCTGCATGAGATGAAGGACCACATTTGCTGCATGCCCCTTACCTCCAAGGTCATCAAGTACACCACAGTAAACCATGAATTTCAAAATCAGTCCACTTTATTCTGGTATTTGCCTTTGATATATTGTCTAAACCATCTCTTCATCTAGTGAAAGTTCTCTATAGGGATAATAAATTATTAAAATTAGTAATAAGGGGCTTGACTTTCTGAAGTTGATCTATTATTTCTTGATTTGTGGTTTCAGTGTTTTTTGCAAAGTGAATGCACCTGAGAATAATCAAAAATCGGTCTCAGCTTATATACTCCTTAAATATAGGCAAGTTGAATAGCCTATTGGTCTTCCAATAATCTTGAAGACGGATCAGTTGGATAGATCCTGTCTACAATAATAAACCCAAAGAAATTTTAAATTCATCCTAAGTATGTCTTTGTACTGTGATATACAGGACTGAGGAACAGTACCTGAATCACAAAATAATTCTAAGGTATATCTGTTATTCATTTAAGCTTGTGAAAAATAAATTAGTTTCATCTGAAATTCTAGCACATTATAACTCAAATTCTCCTTTAAAGTTATCATGTGATGCTAGTAATTATGGAATAGGTTGTGTTTTGTCTATTATTTTTCCTAATGGTAATGAATGACCAATAGCTTATGCTTCACGCACCTTATCAAAAGCAGAACAAAATAATTAACAAATAGACAAAGAAGCTTTAAGTTTAGTATTTGGTGTTAAAAGATTTAATCAATATTTTTAAGGGGAAAATTCATTTTATATACTGATCATAAGCCTTTACTCAGTATTTTTGGGTTGAAAAAGGGTTTACCAGCATTTGCTGCTAGCCAACTTTAAAGATACGCTTTATTTCTGTCAGGTTATAATTTTGATATAACCTATATAGAATAAAAAAACATATGTGTTAGTTTTCATACATACATATACTTGAACTATATATACATGTATACATTAGCTTTACCAAATAATTGTTTTTATGAAGTTGTTTGGTATAGTCATGTTTTTCTTGAAAGAAAATTGTGCATTTCTTGCTATAATTAAAATGTATGTGACCTTAAGAGAACCATAACAAAGGGCACTACATCAAAGACATCTAAATCCTTACTTTCTACGTACTACTGAAAAGCGAAACAGTGGTTTATATAGTATCCATTAGATGTCCTTCTTACCATCGCATCAATAAATTGGGGGTCTGATTCTCAAACCACATAAGTCATTTGAGTGATAATATTGGGATATTTCGTGGCACCCCTATAAACTAGTCACGGAACCACTGCACTAAGCTATGAAAACAATTGAAAATAAATATTCTCATTTATTACATCAATAATAATTTATTTTATCAATTAATTAGAAAGAATGAAATTATATGACAAAGTTTTATATTTGATGTTTAAGGGGAAGCAATACTGTTTGTGGACCATAAGTGATTTAAAACCTGGATTGAAGACTGTGTCATTGTTTTTGTTTGGAAAGGCATACACAAATTTGTGGAAAACAGGAACAGGCATTGTTGTAGCTGTTTTAAACCCTACAGTTGTGGAAAGCAAGTATGTATTAGTTTTTTATTTATTTTATTTAATGTTGAACTAAGTTTACTTATAGAATTTTTCATTTTTGTAAATATGGATCAAACAAATTCATACTAATTGAAATAAAAGTTCCAAAACCTTCCTCATATTTAATCAATTTCAACAAAAATATATTTTTTTTAATAGGAATGAAGAAATGATTACCCACTATCCAACAAAATCCTCTAGTAATACTACAGAACTACGGTATTCGTAAAAATTACAGTGAACTGAGAAAATTATTTACTATATAAATATTTAATATTTACACTTGAAACCAAAATGGAGAGTAAAATCAGTTAACTTGATGTTGTAGGGGTGTTTAATAAGTCATGGGATGAAATGTAAGAATTTATTTTTCATACAATAATTTGATTTATTTTCTGACATCAAGCATTTAGCTCAATATGACTTATCCTACTTTTTTGAGTCAAACTGAAAAATAGGCATTTGTATAACCTTATCGTTAGATGAACTTTTTTTTTATTAAGCCTTTTCCTTCATGTTTGCAAATAGAAAGAAGTTGCTTAGAGCCAAATTTGGAGAATATGATGGATGAGGAAAGCAGTTTATAGCACAATTCGACAAGTGTAAACTTGGAAATTGTGGTTGTGTGAGTTGGTACATTGCTGTGATGAAAGAAAATATTTTCTTCAACATATGGGGTTGTTTTTTCATCAATTCATGGTGAAATTGATCCAATAAAGAGGATCTGTAACTTTTATCTCAATTTTGTATTACTGTATTTGATTCTGGTTTTAAAGTTATTTGATAATAATGGATTGTTCATATTTTTAATATGGTTTAATCAGACATTTTCCATCATTTGTCTATATGAAAATTAATACACAATGTTTCAAGACTACTCAGGCTTAGTTTTAGGCTTAAGTTCTTTTCTTAGATTATAGACTTAGTTTTAGTTTCCAACATGGCCCTAGACTACTTGTAGGCTATGTAGGTGTTTTCCCCTCATATGTTCTAGTTTCACACTCGATAACGAGAATTGATTTTTACTCTCGAAACGTCATGTATTAATTTTCATATACACAAATGATAAACAATGTCTGATAAACTGTATTTGAGTTTTGAAAGTGTTTAATTATTTAATTTTAATTAAAATCACATTTTAAACATGCGTGGAAAGCAAAAAAATGTAAAAAAATATTAAGTGTGGCACTAACAGGACATTCACATGGATTAATATGCATTTTTTAAGAAGGATTAAATATGTGGACGATATAGATTGGTATATGAAAGAGATTGTTCTATGATTGTAACAATTGTAATAGACAAAATTTGTATCTTGGAGCATATTAACCCTTTGAGCGCCATGCTATTTTTGCTAGATTGTTTCGAATATCGCCAAGGTGAATATGTGTGCGGTGTTGCCTCGGGTGCCAGGCTATATTGTATTGTACTATGCAATAACGCCACAGCTGTTTTTGCCATTTTAACAATACTATACTTAACAATCGTATCTTTGCTAATTTTAAAGAGAGTGATATTTTTTTGGTCTCGTTTTTTCACAATTAATTGTACTATAATTATGTATTAGATCTTTCATTTACTTTGCTTCTAGTAGTGTTTATAACTGAAATAAAAAAATTAAAAAAATTATGAAACATTTTAACAACTATTAGAAATATTTTTTTCTGCGTATGAGTTTTATATTTTATTTTTATATAATTAATGCCGAATAGGTCCTGAAAATTTCATTAAGAAATATTAACATTTGACAGATTTACATTTTTATTTTATTTTTTTCAACTGCAACAATCATATTTTTTTATAAACAGCAATTTCGGTAGTAATATTATGTATATTTGTATTAAAGTAATTTTATTGTCTTATGTCATGGTGTTTTACTAAATTTTTATTTTTTAATAAACTTAAGCCTATGTTAAGTTTTAATAAAAGAAAACCAAAAACCTAAAATAATTAATGTCAACTCACTTTAGTAGTTCTGAAGAGTTTTTGTAGAAATCAGTCACTATTTTTGGAGATATATTTTATTACCCAGGCTACTTAACTATGAAACAAAACTTATACTTATTTACACTGTTTTTTGGAAATTCCCTTTTTATTCATATTTGTGCTGTGGGGCACAGTCAAAATGAACCCCCGTATTTGCATCTGATGCAAATGGTTCTTGACTTCCTTCTTTTATTTTCATAATGCTGTCTCCAATCTGTGATGCCACATTATCTAGATCTGCAAATTTTTTAACCTTATCTAATGATTTAAGCCTAGGTCATCTTTATATTGTGACCATATGGTCCTTCTTGGGTTTCTAAAAGACTCTTGACTTACCTCTGTATCCAATTGAAATTGGATATACCTATGGTCTGAAAGTGAGGGATCCTCTAAGACCTGCCACCCTTTCACCAGTATTAGCACGCTCTCGGAACATATTGTAATGTCGATAACTTCCTCTCTTACTCTTTACCTGTTACCAACATTTAATACATATAAATTATTAGATATAATAAAGCAAAGTAACGACTCATCTCTAAGGTTGGTATCACTGCTCCACCAGCTGTCTGGCGCCAACTGCACTATACTGTACGATCAGTTCCAGTTTCCTAGAAGGTTGTAAAGTCTTGCCATCATCACCTAAGGGGATGTAGATAGAGCTCATCAATAGGCCTTGTTTCTCACCCCTACACTGTCAGCTTTCGTTATGTCTCTGAAACAAAAACGGTAAGCTATGCATCCCTGTACCTACTATTATACAAGTTCTTATATTAGGTAGGGAATTACAATAAATAAGCTTACCTTTTGCATCTCCAAGCCCGGCTACCCGACGTCATTGTATCCATGGCTCCTGGATGAGGGCTATCTCGATGCTGTTCTTTATGAAGTTCTTTATAACCTTACTATGCTGTAGATTTATTTGTATTATTCTGACCATCTCCTGGTTTCCCACTCTCCCTTCCTCCAGAAGTGATCAGTTGGCCTCTAATAGGAAGGTAGCAATTACAATGGAACAACTAAAGCCAAGATATGTATCATTGCGACAAAATGAAAAAATGGAACAGATAAAATTAGTCTGCTACAACATGTTCAACAATGTACTAGAGTATTTGTCACAATAGATTGTAGGCATATTCCAATTCAATCATATAGAGGACTAACTAGTGAAATGTTCAGAAATTATACTCTAACCTAAAAAATTTTAAAATAAATATGGACCAAGTTAAAAACTCCAGGCAATCATCTCAACACACTTTCTATTTTATATAATGCTTTCTAAACTTAAAACCTCTGTTTGTCTAGTTTTAAAATTGTAAACAAATCATTGTTGATGAAACACTAAAATGTTAACAAATTATTAATTATTTTAACTCCAGTTAAATTTAATTTAACAAGCCTTGATGAAACCAGCCATAAGTTTCATAGCAACTTTTCACTTTTAAACCTAAATAATTAATTTAGTTATTTGCATCATACTCTTCTGTACAGTAATGGCAAATTGATAAAATTAATATATAAAGATCAGTAACGCTTTGCCGTTATTTCAACTTATCAATGATTGCTATGATATTTGTATTCAAAATTATATCTATTTTAACTAAAAATGGTATGCTGAATTTTTTGACTTATGAATGATTGTTAGGATAATTGTATTGAAAATTAAATTTATTTGACTAAAAATAAAATGCTTAATTTCAGATCTAGTAGTACTGCTGTTGCTGCTATGTCTGTTAATAATGCAGATCAAGTAATGATATGGGGAACATCAAAAGATATGGGAGTCTGTAAAGCAATGTGAGTATTATTAAAGCAATATAAATATCACATAAATATCACAAGTTTTCAATTCTATTAGTGTAATTAAAATTTTTCTAATTCTTGGCAACACCAAGAATTGAACAATAAAAATTAATATTTTTGATGACAATTAAAATATTCTGGAATCAGCAATGTTTCAAACAAAGTGCTGTGGAATTCCATTCTACTGATCAGCAATCTTTCAAACAAGGTGCTGTGGGATTACCATTCTACTTTTCGGCAGTGTTTTAAACAAGATGCTGTGGGATTGCCATTCTACTGATCAGCAATGTTTCTAACAAGGTGCTGAGGGATTGCCATTCTACTGATCAGCAATGTTTCTAACAAGGTGCTGTGTGATTGCCATTCTACTGATCAGCAATGTTTCAAACAAGGTGCTGTGGAATTGCCATTCTACTGATCAGCAATGTTTCAAACAAGGTGCTGTGGAATTGCCATTCTACTGATCAGCAATGTTTCAAACAAGGTGCTGTGAGATTGCCATTCTACTGATCAGCAATGTTTCAAACAAGGTGCTGTGGAATTGCCATTCTACTGATCAGCAATGTTTCTAACAAGGTGCTGTGTGATTGTCATTCTACTGATCAGCAATGTTTCTAACAAGGTGCTGAGGGATTGCCATTCTACTGATCAGCAATGTTTCAAACAAGGTGCTGTGGGATTGCCATTCTACTGATCGTTCAGTCGCAGCTTTGTTTTTATTGGAAATAATGATTAATTTAATCAATTTCATTACGAATAATATTTATTACAGGTTATATGCTAAAGATTTAACTTGCAATCTGTATAGTTTTATAAATTGGCAAATGATTTGTATGTAATAGATAATAAAAACCTGTCTATTTTATTTTTAAGAATAAATTTACAATAAATCACAAAAATGAACATCGAATGTTTAATCGTGGCATATGGCATTTATTTTCTGTATATTTTCAGTTCTGTATTGTATTGTACTATGCAATAACGCCACAGCTGTTTTTGCCATTTTAACAATACTATACTTAACAATCGTATCTTTGCTAATTTTAAAGAGAGTGATATTTTTTTGGTCTCGTTTTTCCACAATTAATTGTACTATTATTATGTATTAGATCTTTCATTTACTTTGCTTCTAGTAGTGTTTATAACTGAAATAAAAAAATTAAAGAAACATTTTAATTTAGAAATTTAACAACTATTAGAAATATTTTTTTCTGCATATGAGTTTTATATTTTATTTTTATATAATTAATGCCGAATAGGTCTTGAAAATTTCATTAAGAAATATTAACATTTGACAGATTTACAATTTTTTTTTTTCAACTGCAACAATCATATTTTTTTATAAACACCAATTTCGGTAGTAATATTATGTATATTTGTATTAAAGTAATTTTATTTTCTTATGTCATGGTGTTTTACTAAATTACATACAGATCTGAACTGACAACCCACTTTCTCCTCTCATAACATAAATGTAGAATTTCATGATTTTAATTACTATGTACAGTGGAACCTCGCTAATCCGACACCGTTGGGATAGGTGGTATGGTCAGAATGCAAAAAAGGTCGGATTGTCAGAAAAAAGCTAAATATTTATTATACGTTATTATAAAAGACATTTAACCTGTATAGTAAAATACATAACCTACTGTACTTAAAATGAACTGTAGATTATTCTACTGTACAAATATTTCCATACAGTATACAAGTTAAAAAAGTCAGTCATAGATTTTTGTTTAACAGATAAAGTTCTAGACTTAGCTGCAATGATCTTCCATTTTTTGATCCATAGGTGTTGATGTTGGGTTCTGCTCAATGTACTGAATGCAACACCAAAAGAATTCTTGACTTCGGTGATGATATATGGTAGACCGGGTATTTCATCATCACCATCAGGGTCCTCATTTACAGTTTCTTCATCCACTTTCAAAACAGCATCAACAATCTGTTTGTCATTTAGGTCTTTAGCTGTTCCACAATCTTCATCAAATCAAGAAATCCACTTTTCGTCATTTGCAGGGATACTCTGGTGTAAAGTCTAAAGTTTGTAAATCTCTACCTGTGTGACATTGTTTTGCTCGTTTTCAGTTTGGTCAGTTTTGATCATCACTTCTGGCCAAAGCTTGCCAAGATTTTTGCAGCGTGTCAGGTTTCAGTACCTCTCATGACTCAGCAACTGTATAAATTGCATCTTTGATATTGAGGGATTTCGTAGCTTCAAAAATGCACCTTTTTCGTATTTTTCTAAAATTGAGCTGATGTACTTCCTGCCTCTTTAACCATTCCATCACTCCCTGATTCATGGGTTGGATAAGTGATGTTACATTTGGGAGAAGGAACGAAGCTTTTATTTTCACTCTTACAAGTAAGTCCTCATCAGATGGCTGTGATGGTGCATTATCTAACATCAGTAGAGCACGAACAGGAAGCTTTTGGTCATTTAAGTTTTTTCAAAATCCGGCACAAATTCGTCAAAAAACCAAGATTTGAAAAGATTGCAATCCATCCAGCTAGATTTTTATTGCCGTAATAAACCAGTAAGGATGATAAGTCTATGATTTTAAAAGTCCTAGGCTTTTTGGACTTGCCAATGGCGAAAAGTGGAAGCTTGTGTGTACCGTCAGGATTGGTTAGCCTATCTCTGTTAAGTTTTGTTCCTGTCACGATCTCATTTGATGCAGCAAGTGTTATTTTGGCTACATTTTATAGTTTAAGCCAGTTTCATTTATAGACTTGGCAAGGTAACAATTCACTTTCATCAACCATTTTTTTTTAAACTTCAAAGAAAACTCCTCTGCCTTTTCGTCATCAGCTGATAGTTTTTCGCCTGAAATTCCAACATACCTAGATTAGATTAGATTATTTATTTATTTATTTACTTTCCTTTTGATTATAATTTGGCATTGCCATGATAACAGGAATTGTCAACAACATAGAAATAATTACACTACATACCAATGAACTAACACTAAACAAGTAAATTATAATATAAGTAGTCATTGTAAACTCATTCACCTCCAAACTCCAAAAACTTTTTCACTGAATAAAAAAATAGCACTCGGCGGAATGCCAAGAGAAGTTAATAATTGCACATAATTCAAATTCGCAATATTACAAAATAGATTTTTAATTATGCGTGCTTATGTTAGTTATGTTAGTTTCGTCAAATTTTACTATATATAATTATTACATTAATTTAATTTAACTTGATTAAACTTAATTAAAATAAGTGAGGCAAGTAAATAAATATTCAATTAATTTATAATACACAATTATATATTATTTTACTTAATTTATTTTGTATATTTATATTATAATAAAATATACTTTTACGATATAATTCGCAACAATGAAATTTACAAAAAAATCTATATTGATTTTTAAATATATATAGAATTTTTAAGATCTGTATTGATTATAACTAAAATTTAAATATTATTCACATTACTATCATTATCATTATTTATTTCCTCAATACTAATATTATTTGAATTATCACAGTTTGTATTATTATATTCTAAAAACGATATAATTGGTTTATGGTATCTGAAGTATGACATGAAACTTTTCAAACTGAAATTATCCAAATATCTCATTATTAAAGATAATAAAACACAATTTTTTATTTTGTACTATCCACTTTTTATTAGTCTAGCCGACCAATGGTTTCGCCTGCTAAGGCATTGACGAGGCTGTATTACAGACTGAAGAAAAAAGACAAAAAACAGAAAACCTTAAAACTAGAGGGTGGGAGTTAGGATACAAAGAATGGAAGGTTGGGGAAATACCCAGCCTGGGCAATGACCATCGGAACAATACATATTGGGAAAACCAGTTGATTGTTCTAAGTACAAATAACTTTTAAAGGTTTTACTAATGGAGAGTTATACAAATCTAACTGGTCGTTTAAAACTAAATTAGGGTTACAGTATCTTATTCTTTTAATTTCTAAGCTCTCCAAAGCATTCAATTTCCTACCTTTATTATCAAAATGTAATATTTTAAAATCTACACTCGAATTAAAATCAGACACTTAATGTATTCTTAAATTATTTGAAAAACTGGAAACTTAAATCTAGATTAAGTAAACATGAAAGAAGTAGGCGGTTAGGATATGAAGACGGTTAGATATGGCATGGGTCGCATGACACCATTAGGGTTCAGCTGAAACGTAAAAATCAAACAAGAGAAAGAGAAGAAGAACGAATATCTAGTAAAGAGTAGAGACAGGCAGACAGCATGTAGAGGAGTTATGCTGACTATAGAGAGAATGACTTAACAAAACGATGGTATAGAAGGAATTTTTAAATTCAGTGATTGTAGTGCAACATGGCACTCAAAAAGTTAACTTTGTAACTGTGTAACCTACTTATTACAAAAATGAATTAATATAATTTAAAATGTCTTACAATAGAAACACCTTTATTTACCTTTTAATAACGCTAGCTCTTATGTTTGTTACAGTAAAAAGAATGGTGAACCTTGCTCATCATTTGTCAACAAAAGAGAATGTGAATACTGTATATACCATGTTAAACAAGAGTATAAGAAATTCACTGGGCGTTCAGAACTTCAGTCTCCTAATGGTGGGAATTTGCAAAGCTTAAGAAATAAAGTCCTCGGGAAAAATGAGGTAACAGTATAAGTGTGTCACATAAACTATTGCTGAGTACAATTTCCAGCCATTCCTAGTCTTGTCACCTTATTATTACTAGTTGACGCTGCGGTGAATTCTAATTCACCACTTACTATTTTCTTGCATGAAGGTTTTCCGAAGTAGTCTGGTCTGTTTTCGTACACAACGTATGATCCAAGAGTCTCCACTAGTGTGCAATTAGAGACCAACAACAGCAGTAGTGTTTTTATTGTTTGCGTGTTTCTTTTTGTGGTCATTGTTACCCCTAAAAATGGTCGGCTAAAGTCATTTTTAGATTTGTCTAGTGACCCTGAGATAACTACATTAATTTGCACATTTGTGAATTATTCAGAATAATTACCTGCATATTGAGACAATGGCTGTGCTAGGACTGATTTGACAGAATGATTCAACCTCTGGGTATATTTAGTTATTAGTTAATTAAGCATAAGAATTTCCCCCAGATCCCCAAGGTATTTGTTTCAGATTATTTAATTATAAGAACTTCCCCAGATCCCCATGTTATTTGTTTCAGATGATAGCGCTACCATTATTTACAAGTAGACTATTGTTTTGAGATTAGGAATGGGTTAGAATACTTTAGCCTGTTTCATAAATTAGTTTTTCTCTATAAAAGTATTTTTGATAACCACTATTGATAATAAATTATGCTTAACAAACTAAAAAAAATAAAGAAAAGAAAATAAGCATAATTATTGATGTAATTATTAATTTTTATTCTTAACCTTTCAGTTCCCACATACCCAACCAAATTAATACCACAATACCCATGACACAAGTAATTTATAATTATTTAGTAAAAATTTCCACAACACATACAAGTTTTACAAAACTACAAGTATTCAATGTGTATAGACTATATAGACTATATGTTTATATTTGACTTTAAAAATTACAAACAGTTGCCATTTTGAATATTAAGTAAAGTTTTATAACTTAGTATAGTTATTAAAAATAGTGTAAACAATGTGTATACCAAATTTAAACTCTTAACATTAATAATTTCAAAAATTGTCATATATTTTTTTTCTTATACACAAAATGGTCGACAGATGGAAAATTAAATGTTTCCTGACCTATGTTAAATAAAATTCTTTCTTATTTTTAAGTCTAGAATCAGTTTCCGAATTATTGCCATGCAATTTTGAATCACTGTTTATGCTTATTTAATATAGCCTTTCGCCTAGAAAGGTATTTATCATTTAATTTTATTTATTTATGATTATTGTCAGTCGGTACCACGAACCGCCGGGACTGCAAATTTGTTCAATTTAGTATTTGTAGGCTTCAATAGTATGTTAACCTAGATATAAGAGCAAATTTAATCCACAACAATTAATGGATTTTCTTACCACCATCTAAACTACCTAACCGTTGAGTGGACTATGTGACACCGATAGTGAACTTTGAGAACTACTGAAATTACTTTCAAGGCATTGTGTTTTGTTTGTAATTAATTGTGTTGTATGGATTCGTATTTATGTAGTATGAAGAACTGATGATGGACGAATATTAAGTCCTAAACACGTTTAGTAAATAATAAAAAGGCTGAAACAACAGGATTGATGGAGATAAGAGCATATATATATATATATATATATATATATATATATATATATATATTATAGATTTTCTTTCAACGTTATAATAGTAATTATTTTAATTAAAATATTAGGACACCTTTTCTGCCGCTTTAGGCATTAATTGATTTGAATTTAATGATAATTTAATTTAACTGCACAAGACCTCTCTGACTATCAACTCAATGAAATCAGGCAAGTTACCTTAAACTTATTTTTTTATTACAACTTAAAAAATACAATTCGATACAAAAATTTTGAATTATTATTACTAATCAAGATGATTCTTTGATAGCAAATTATTAATGAACTGTTATAACTAATCAGACATAGAAAAAACAACAATAGTTACAATCAAATATGCAATCTATAACAATACCAATATTATGCCAGCCCTTTATTTGACTAAAACATAGTAGAATAGCTGATGATGGAAATTGCAGTTATCCCAGTAGATTTATTTGGGATGGCGCGTTGTAATGGTGATAGAAATAATTATACTTCTCAACGAATGAATCACTTTAGTAACTTTCTTTAGACACTTAAAAACTAATGCCATGACGAAAGACTTTGACAAACACTGAATTCACTACACTTTGCTGTAACAACTAACCTTATCTAAATATATGAAATTTCTATCGTGAAGCAACAATTACATTTAATTGATTTGACTATAAGTTGATTAGTTAAATTTAATAAAACTCCATTACAATTTTGAGATGATACTCATTATTTTTAGTTTCAGATTTTAAACTTTGAAGCGCACAAATGTTGCTAATTCTACTCTCTACACAACTCTACATACAACTATCTGAAATTTTTATAACAAAATTTAGTAAAAAAAAACTTCCAGCATGAAGACAGGCGTTCTTTTACAAAGACTGAAGTACAACTTAAAACTTTTCGCAGTTCATGGTAGTTTTATTAATTCATGGTAGTTTTATTCAATTCCCACATGCTCATGTTTTTTTAACCAATGATCTAAAGCGTGGGTCTGCTCTCGACCAACTAAATTCAACTTGAACGCTTCAAAAATTTAACTGATATTATTATTTTTTGTCTACAGAGGTTAGTTTTTTTGTTCCACCTACGTGACTAAACTATGTTGATAATAAAACTTGTGTTTAATATTCCATAATATTCTAAAAATATTTATTACATAGGAAACTCAACCATACATGGTTTCCTTCAAAAACATTTCACATTTACTACTGAAAATCAATCCAATTTACAAAGATTCTGGTTCTGTCAATGTTTACTGTTCATAGGGGCGGATAAATTTTAAAATATTTGAAAAAGACTGTAGCTTTCCCCAACCCCCACTAACCCAAACTTCAATATTTGTAATGGCAACCTATAAATTTTGATACCGCAAATTAAAGATTCTAAAAATGTATAATTAAAACTGAAATCAACCAATCTGTTGCTTACTATACTCAAACATGTGTTTTTACAGCCATTTTGTTCAGAATTTTAGAATCCTAATTAAACGATAGAGAAATGGCGAAACTTTGTTAAAATATGTAAAACACTGTCAATGTTTACAATAAATCAAATTTTACCAGTTATTTTGAATTAAAAGTGAAAATTTAACACAACGAAGTTTGTTGAAATGTGTCAATTTAAATATATATATTTTCTAAAGATGATATATCTTGTGACCTATCGTTGCAATGGAGTTTGACAAGTCATTTGTTATAAAAAATTGTCAAATCAGTTGACTGGTTATGAAGTTATGACTAATATAAAAGAATAAGAATGCTGAATAAAGCCTTATTTTTAACGACAGTAAGATAGGAGGACCATAGTGTCCTCTCATACACTTAACCTTTGCAAAAAATAGAGTTAAAAAACAAAAAATTACATTACACTACATTTACAAATACATTACGTTTTTACAAGAAATGTGACATCATTAAAGTAGTTTTACTGTGAACATGCTGATTCTGCGACTACTACACAGAATTTTTTAATTCCAATTAACTAAATTATGATTGAGATTAATATTAAGACTACAGTTATTATTAGTTACACAGGACTTAATTTGACAGTCGCTGTTTACAGGAAATAGATAGAAATCACATTTTTATTTAAACAAAAAAAATAACGTGTGATACTTTATTTAAGCTAAACTTGTAAACAAGTAGCAAAATAAACCAACACAATATTAAATCTCTCTCTACCCATCACTCTCTTTTATTCTTAGTAAGTATATAATACAATTTATATTAGAACAGAATGGATGTTCTATACTGTTTAAATCACATTATATATTGTTACATATACATTTTAAACTGTTATGTAGTTTTATTTCACAAACTTTATGAATATACATATATTACTTTTCTATTATCATTTTGTCAATATGCACTTTACTAGTAGTGGTAAAGGTAGTGGTAGACTAGTAGGTCTAGTAGTAGCGAATTGTATTAACAAACTGTGAAGAACATTGCACAAACTTTCTCACTCACTGATCCCTAAAACCAAATAAAAACCACCCGAAACGTCAGTAAAAATTGAAAATAAACTATTGAAACTGTCGTTGAAAAAATATTTAGATATTAAACAAAGGTTAAACCTGTTTAGATTCTATTGTAAACTTGTCCTTAGCGAAAATCGTATTTGGTTAAATTAAGGTTTTAATGGTGGTCTAGGTTCATTTTTGTTTTTTGCCAATTATTCCTGAACCATATTTTTTTTTAGTGAGATTTTGCATACAGAATTGGACCATTAATCTTAAAATAGTATTAAAGGAGCAAAAAAGGCCTGACATTTTAGAAATTGCTAATAACCTCTAACAGTGTTAAATTTGATCGAAATCAGTAGAGCCGATTTTAAAAAAATAGTCTTTTATAACAACCTCATAACCGATTTTGTTGTTTATTACCAAAAACTTATGATCCGATATTTTTGGAGAGAAAGCAACCAAACCTTTTTGTTTAAGTTCTTAGAAGCTACATTTGAGCAAAATTAAATCAAAATCGTTATATTTTTAATTTTTTCTTATGGTTGCTACCAAATATTGAGTTTAAAAAAAGACTTGAGTTATGACCAAAATATCAGCCCTCACACTTCGCATACTAATTTCTGTATAGTAATCTCTCCTCTTAAATATTAAATATTGTATGAGAGATCAGAAACTGAAGTTTGGTATCATTCCCATATAGGCCTACGATACAATTGTTCCGCCTGGTCAAGGTCAATGCAAGCACCGATTCACTCAAGTAAGTTACAGATATAAATCACCTGATTTACTAGTTTAATATTATTTTGTTCTTAATAAAGTTTTATTTAAAAACATTTTGAGTTTCAATGCACCGGAAACATTGTTACTTGAAGAACAAGGCATAGAGGTAAAGTTTATTTTTACATTCAATGTACCGTATGGCGAAAGAGACTTTTACCGCTAATTTTAATAATTTTTGTACAAATAACTCTGAGGCATGATTACGAATAACATGTCTGAAGAAAAGTCAAGCACCATTGTCTCGCAATAATAACAGAGGTTCTTATTTTATTTAATTTTGTTATTTATTAAAAAATAGATAATATTTGGTAGAAAAATATTGTTTTCAGTGTACAGCCTAAATTGTGAAGGAAAAAGTTAATCACTTGGTTACATCCCTTTCTCAAATATGAATGGTGTTGTCAAATAAAAGCTATCCTTACTACTACAAACGTGTTATCATCTGTTTAGTCATGGTACGAGGCATGATTTAGAGTAGTAAACAACTCTTGATTATTTTTCAATGACGGTCAATACTAACTGCAAAGCTGTTGAAATAAGTATAAAGAATTTACTTTTTTCCAAGTCGAGCTAACTGGATCCCAGTGTAGGCAAAAAGCGCTATTATTGTATGGAAGCAATGTTCATCCATCGTTATGCTGTTACGAGACCAAATCATTACTCCGAACATATCAAAAAGAAAAAACAACAATTTAGCCTTTACAAGCTTCAATGTCAAAATTACCTTTTTATTATGAATTTATCTTTTACCAAAATCTTAACTTGAAATCTTACTGAGAAAAAATTCCCGAGGGTCAGCAAAATTCAAGTATAATTCCCAATGCAAAAATTCAAGTATAATTCGCGATTTCAAGGCTTCTGGACACCCTAAAATTATTATTTTTTGTCATCGATATGATTGATATGATGATGTCATTGATATGATGAGTGTATTAAGAATAAACCACTTCCTGTGTAGGGTGAGAGGGGAAAAAATGAAGAGAGATAGGAGTAGCTTTGTTTACACCTTTTGTTATTTTAAGCTCTTCCTTTATCACTCTTCTTTAGTCCACCCCCTCCCTCTACTATAGACTTATGTGTTAGCTTCATTCCTTATTCATCGTAATCTCAACATTCATTACATTATACTTGAATAATGTACCATGATAGCTTTTTATAATTATTTAATGTTACTATTATTTTTAAAATATGGTGGTGTCAGGCAATTAAAAACTTTTCATTAGTTTAGACTTTGTATGGATAGGAGATAGGCTTACCTTGAAATATTGTCCTTAATATTACCTAATAGTACACAAATAAGAAAACACTAAAGTTCTGAAATATTTTGTAAACCCTGTTCAACACTGTAAACACTATAAAGTATTTAAAAAAAACTGAATTGTTTTAATGTAGGATGGATCTGTACTGTGTTGAACCACAGATGATTTTTCCCCTTTTCCTTTTTTTTCTTAAGCCTGTTGGGAAAGGAAAAATTATAAAGGATAATTTATCTAAGATTAAGGGGGTTTTCTAGATTTTTTGACCCATTGATTAGACAGTTCCCATATTCCTAGTTCTGAGGGGTTACATTCTGAAGGGAGTGATTTTATAATTTTTGTCATGAAGCAGTCATCAAAAGTGACAACATTGTGGATTGCTGCATGTTGTAGAATTGGTTTCTCTATATCCATGATTTTTACATCATGTCTGTGGCCATTCATTCTGGTACTTAGGTTGTCTGTGGTTAGGCCAATATATTGAAAAGGGCAAAACATGCACTGTAGTAGGTAGATAACATTTTTTGTTGTACATGTATACCTTTAATAAAAATAAAAAAATTCTTACTGAGAATTTTTACAAATAAAAAAGAATTTAAAATTGTCGCCTATACAAGATTATCAAAATTTTCAGGTTTTGGAGGCTGAATCAAATTTTTTATTGAAGGAAGGGTTCAGTTTTTTCTCTTATTTTTTCTTGAGCAAGTTGTTGTTGTTTGATCTTTCTTTGAGGTAAATTACTGTGCATTCTAGTAAAAATGTTACTAATCAAACATTGTACTTTGTTTTATCTTTTATGAGTAGAAGTCTGGTATCATGTTGTTGTGTAGTAGTTGCAGGTTTAAGGTAGTTTTTGTTACAGTTTTTCTTGTGGCACCACAACTGTTCTTGAATATTACCCGTAACATAAGAGCAATGTTTGACTTTCATTGGTGACAAACCCGTCAAAAGTTTGTTTTACTGGTTTATTTCACCAGTAGATGCATTGATATAATTTCCCCTTTTCCTTAGTTCCTCAATTAGAAGATCATTAGTTTGTTTTCCATTTTTAGCAGCAATAATTTTTGTACAAATAACTCTGAGGCATGATTACGAATAACATGTCTGAAGAAAAGTCAAGCACCATTGTCTCGCAATAATAACAGACGTTCTTATTTTATTTAATTTTGTTATTATTATTTAGTAAACTATGGTTGCCCTGTGATTAGGGTTGTTTTTACTGGTTTCCTCTGATTCTGATGTCATATTGATGTCTTGGGGTTTTGGAAGATTGTCATTGTTATCTTCTAATTCTTCAGTTATATGATAGTCTGAATTTTCGTTCTCAGTTGTTATCTTACCATCTTATGGAGAGTTTTCATTAAATCTTCAGGATCTCTTGCCATAACATCATCTAGTACTGATTCGGTACTCAAGTTACTTCCGTTTGTATCTGGAAGATTTTTTTTGCATGTCCAGATTTACGTTCCATCACATTTTGCAATTTTGTATGTTTTAATAACTTTTTCTGATTCTGTTGTTGTCCTACTGTCTAGTGCTTCTTGGATTCTTTCTCTTGATTTTCTGGCTGTCATTTTATTAACAGATTCTGAAAAGAAATATAATTATCTATACAACATATTTCAAAGCTTTAAATTTATTGTTCTGTAAATGTGGACAAAATGTTTAGAGAAGAACATAACTTTAACTTTTTGGGTTGGATATAAAGCACAATGACAAATAAAACAAATCTTATTATGATCTCGTAATATTAACATGAAATGTTTGATAACAAGAATACACATGACCACAGTAAAATTATTATTATTAGAGTTAAGCCGATAAACGGATTCCAAAAGTATCACAAAAATGTGTTAAAAAAACAAATCTTGAGTTCTCCCCAACCCCTTCCTTTCTCTCTACCTCTCCACGTATATTGAAATTTGAGAGATTCTATTTCCAATAATCGTGTTTATACGCGCCTAACCTGTATTTGTGAAAATGCATGACTTATTATCACTACAAAAATAATTCATTTGTGATTTGCTGCCTTGAAGGACAGAGGGGGGAGTGCAATTACTTTTTATCTTCAAAAAATGATATTTTACTTCTTCTACCAAGTTCAATTTAGTAATTTTTATTTATCATTCCAGAATACATGCATTTTAAGTATGCAAGGAATTTAATTAAAACATTGCAAAAAATTCTAAAATATGACTTTTTTTAAATGGCAAAAACTGATATATATCACTGATATATACGTAGTATAAAGAAAGCTAAGTCACATTTTAACAAAATCAAAAAGAGTGTTTTTTGGAATGATGTCTATCTGTTGAATGTCCAGTCCTCTACATTTCAAATGCGTGGTAGTATATTGAGAGAAAGCTAAGTCATGTGTTAACAAAATTAAAATAATTTTTTTTTTTGAAATGTCTGTCTGTTGAATGTCCAGTGTTCTACAGTCCTAACGTGTGGTAGTATAGAGAAAGCTAAGTCACGTGTTAACAAAATTTTAAAAAAACTGGTTTCTTTGGAATGATTTTTGTTGAATGACAGTGCTCTACAGTCCGAACGTGTGGTAGTATAGAGAAAGCTGTCACATGTTAACAAAATCAGAAAGAGTGTTTTTCGAGATGTCTGTCTGTTGAATGTCCAGTGTTCTATGGTCCGAATGCATGGTTGTATAGAGAAAGTTAAGTCACATGTTAACAAAATCAAAAAGAGTGTTTTTTTAAATGATGTCTGTCTGTTGAACGTCCAGTGCTTTACAGTCCAAACATGTAGACCAAATTTAATTGAATTTAGTTTGTGAGCATAAATACTTTGGCTATATCTTAGGGATTTTCGACAATAACTTATAGTGTCTATACATGTAAGACATTCACGAAGAGCAAGCAGCAGCGCTGTGTGCAAAAAAAAAATCAAGTAAAGTAAATATTAAAAAATAAATAATTGTGTGTGTGTGTGTGTGTGTGTGTGTGTGTGTGTGTGTGTGTGTGTGTGTGTGTGTGTGTGTGTGTGTAAATAAAAGTATAAAAATTGCAAAATCCATTTAACATGCGATTTGCATTAGAAAATGTCCTAACTTTTTTTTTTTTTTTTTATTCACAAGCGGGGTTGGCTGCAGTGAATTCAAATTTCCTGCTGACTATTTTCTTGTTTGGAGGTTTAATTCCACCAGTGTGCAACGAGAGACCAACAATAACAGTTGTGTTTTTGTAGTATATGTCTTCTCTTTTTGTGTTCATTGTTACCCCTACAAATGGTCGGCTAAGGTCATTTTTAGAGGAGTCTAGTAATCCTGAGTTAACTACATTACTTTGGATACTTGTGAATTATTCAAAATAATAATTAATTACATAATTGTGTTCTAAACATGGCCGAGTTATCATGTAATAAATTTGACCACAACATCCTTTTTTTGTAATTCAACGAGTTATGAATTAATTGTTGGTAGTTCACCATAGAGCTGACTTGTATTAAAGAAATAAGTTTAAATTGAGACAGTGGCTGTTTTAGGACTGATTTGGCAGAATGATTCAGCCTCTGGTTATCCTGACATGTTGGTTCAGTCGAACTAGCACACTTTCAAACATAATTTAGTTATAAATTAATTAAGCATAAGATCTCCCCAGATCCCTAAATTATTTGTTTTAACATGTTTCAGAGTATCTTCATTTTCAAAAAACTACTTGTGTACTAATATAGCCTACCTATCCATCTTCGCTGCCTCGTAACCACCACATCCTCTCTCCACTTCCTCCTAAGCTCCACCCATTTTTCATCTCCCTTCCACTGTGCTGCTCATTGATTGCTTTAAACATTTATTTCTTAAAATTGTAATTTTTCATGTTAAATTTTGAAATATTACATCTGACCCAGTATTAATTTGTTTGTTAATGATATTTGCTCCTTTTAATTTTAACTTAAATATTTGCATATTTTCTAGCATGTTGTATGTAATGTAATTTCATACAACCTTTCATTTCTTTTGGAATATGCTTTTCTTCTGATAAATTAATTACATAATTTGAATCTTTCTTTTTTTGATTTATAAGATCTGGTGTGTTCCCTAAATCTTGTGTTTAATTTCCTTCTTGTCTTATATATGACAAGTTACACCCACATTTAATTCCATACACTCCATTCTTGATGTACCCATCTTTTTCTTCAATATTTTTGTTTAACTTCTTCCTAAGAGTGTTTTTGTATTCATTACTGCTTATATTATATTTCTTAAAAAATTGTTTTACTTGATATGTCTCATTTCTTGTACCTAGTTTACACATTTTTCTTTTTCTCTTTACTTCTCAGAGTTCTATTTACCCAACCCTTAATTTTTGTATAATCCATTTTTTATAACCATTGTTTTCCGCTATTTGAAATATAGTATTTAGTTCTTAGTTATATGCTGTCCTTGTCAATGGTACTCTAATCATCATATGTATAAATACGGCTAATTTATGCTCCAGTGCCTAAATTAGTAATAACAAGGAGACAAGGCTTAGAAATTGTGAAAATTATACTCAACATTATTATATAAGTCAAAGCAGAAATATAGAATATTGTAATTTAAACTACTGTACATTTCAAAGATCAAGTTTCAAAGTATTTTAATTTTTTTTTTTTTTACGTTTAATAAATGGTGTCAAACATTACATAAAGTTTTTTTTCTCATATTATCTATATAAACTTATAATTTTGTTTATAAATCATCAGTTTATAACAGTGTTTCACAATAAACATTAATTTAGACAATTCTCACTTATTGTTAAGCCAGTCTTTTGAAATGACAATTTACTACAAACGCATAACATATATAATTAATGTTTCTTAAAAATAAGCATTGGAATATTTAACTATTCAAACTCTGTGACAGTTTATCTAAATAGAAATTATTTTAAACCTCAATAATATAAATTGAATTTAAAACAAAACTTTAAAATATAGTATTCTCAAATGAAGCTGAACTGGTATTTAATTATACAGTGGTCTGGGTCTGATCTTAGTCTAAAACTTATAGCCTAACATCCTATAATCAATGGCTGTTTGATAAAAAATGAAAGCATTTTTTCTTCCCAAAATCCAATTGAATTTTCAACATAGTCTCCTTTTAGCATGATATATTTCTTTGTTCAGCGGTTTTTCAACTTCTTTAAACAATTCAAAAATACAATTTCTCAAACTCTCCAGACAATTCAAAAATACAATTTCTCAAACTCTCCAGAATAGGCATTTGTTTAAGAGATAACCTTCTTGTTTGATGCAAATCTTTTTTTTTTCAATGTTTGCAATGAGAATGAAATCAAAAGAAACCAAATTTAAAGAATAGTGTGTGCGAGGGAACAGTTTGTAGAGCAATTTGACAATTTTTGTCATGGCAATTGGAGATGTGAGCTGTGCATTGTTGTGGAGGGAAAAGAATTTTTGTTTCGGCAAGTGGAGTAGCTTTTTCATCATTCACCATGAAAATAATACAATAGAGGCATAATTCTGTTCTTTGATAGTTTTCCTTTCCTAAGTAATCCGTTGAGATTATGCCATTTAAATTGTAATGAATTGTGGCCATGACCTTCCAGATGATTAATAAACCATATTTCTTTTCTTTGGAGCATGTTCGCCAGAGAATGTCCATTGATATGACCCCTCTTTCATTTCTGGAGAGTAGTAACGGATGTATGTTTCCTCAATGGTTACATAACCCTCAAGGATCGCGTTTGAATATGTCTTGCTTAAAAAAAATAGCCGTGTGATTCTATTTTTGGTTAACTGTTAGCAAACACAGTACCCATCTAGCTGATATTTCTCTCACATTCAGATGTATATATATATATATATATATATATAACAAACAGTTAATCTGAGATGTTTACCATATTGGCTATCTCGCATAGTGGTGGGCATTAACGCTAACAACCGTCAACGTCAACACCAGTTAACGTTGAGCGTGATTAACTGTTGACAAAAACTGTTAACGTTAACCAGTTTTGTTTTCATCCCAAATGGAAATATTTACACTATTACAGTTACTAACTAACACTTTCCTTTTGCACAAGCACAAACCTAACCTAAATACTTACACAGGTGACAGCTTTTATCAGCTAAAACTAAAGTTATTTACACCACACTATTTTCGTATTATCCAGTTATCATTTTATACAATTTTAGATTGAGCAAAAAACAAACAGTAAAATAGTAGACTACAGCAGAAACATACGTTGATGAATAAACGTTGACGTTAATTGATTCGCTTTAGTTGCTCAACTAAACTAACAGACGACTGAGAGGCGTACGTGTAGCTGGGTGCGCACATCGAGTTCGGCCGCTGATGCTAACAACCGCTGATGCGTCACCTGCAAGCAGTTGATCAACGCTAGCAGTAAATTACGTTAGTTGACGGTTAGCTATTACCCGTTATTGGACACCACTAAATCTCGCATATCTTCACAGATGTTTGTCCAACACAATATTGTCTATTTTTGTTAACTATCTCTTCAGTTGTAATCTCATTTTGATTTTCAGATACTTAACATCATTTTGTGCTTGTATGACCAAAACAAAATTCAGTGATCCATATGTGAACCACTCCAATATGATGGAACAGATTTCCCATAATATTTTCTTTCTTTCTTCAGTTTCTTTAATAGTTGTTCCACACAAAGAATAATGCTTTATCAGCATACAAATTTCATTTTTCCTATCGTACCAAAGAATAAAAAACTTGTCCGCATTTGAAGACTGTCAAAAATGTTCTATTAAACAGATGTTTTTGAAACTTTGTGTTGTATACTTAAATAAGATGTCAACATCAAAGGTAAAATGAAACTTGCTATTTGATCACCATCTTTTATCAAAGTCACTGATTTATCAAACTGCCATCATAAATGAAATAAAAACAGACAAATAATATAGAAAAATAAATTTAATATTACAAACTGAAATATAACTTCTGAACACATAGTAAATAGTAAGGTACTTAGTGTCCTCTAATTGCCATAAGCTTTTATTTTTTAGAACCTATAAGTTATATATCATTTCTGCACAAAATTTAGTTTCTATCAACATTGTTGACCACATTCAAAAAATTAATCAAATTTCTAATTTAATATGACTTTTGTAGAACCTCATCATCTTAAATCACAAAGGCAAATTAAAGGTACAGTATACTATCATGATTGTTGAACACCTAAAAATCTAGTGCACAGATGCTCTATGGCTAACTTCCTTATTTAAAAACAGTTGTACTGACCAATCAGTTTGATAATGCACATTAACTACACATTTTGTTGAAAAATAAATTCAATAATTCATGACAGTTGTAATTTAGGTAAGTTACTATAATTGTTTGGTATTGTTGGCTCCTTGTTGTGCTTCACCGTTACTCTTTAATGAAATATTTAAAATCAATGTAGGTATTTTATGGTGGGAAAAGCTTCACTGCAAATTCAGTTCTTGCAAAACAAAAAGGCAAGACAGTAGAAACAGATAAAAAACGTTTGCTGACACTGGGTGTATTATCTCCTATTTTGTCATCGACCCATGTAAAAGCTCAACTCCTACCTGCCAGATCACAACAAATTAAAGATGCTGAACGTTTGAGGAAGTTAACAGGATCACCTGTAATTATAAGCTCATCATTCAAGTATGTACACTGGGATCAATTAGTATTATGTTTGTTAAGGTGGTATTGTACTAAATTTTTAGTCATTTTTTGGGTTCAAATCAAAGCATAATTTATATAAACAAAATAATACTAATTTAAATAAAAGAAATTGTGCCCACATGTGCATAATCCTGTGGTGGGCACGAGTTCTACCAAATATACATGCAATGATGAAACTGAATATACAGAGTGATTCACATAAGGTTCCAACCACTTTCTGAGCTGATTCCACTAGCAAAAATAATGAAAAAAGTTCATGTAAACATAAGTCTGGAAATGCTTTGTTTTCAAGTTATTTTTTTACAAATACCTAATATTTTTAAAACTAAAAAAGATATAGAGCTCAAACTTTGTATACCTATTTGTTGTGTAACCGTTTCACTAAATAATTGTGCATTACATGCGGGCAAAGACTAAGACAAATTATGGATTTGCACTAAAAGCCCGATTTCAACGAGGTAAAAGCTAGTTTTATATAAAATAATGTCTACAATTCACACTTCGTAATTTTTTCAAAATTTTTAAGATTTTTTTCCGTGGTGTTGTAACTTTTAGTCTTTTTCCTAATTATTAAACCAGGAAATAATCATAAAATTTGTGAAAGAAATATCAAGTATGAATTGTAGATATTATTTTATATGAAACTAGCTGTTACCGCATTAAAATCAGGCATTTAGTGCACATCCATAATTTGTTTAGTTTTTTGTTTCTAAACTTTAATTTAAGGAATTTTCTTTATATTTGTTTCTAGGCCTGAACTGATTTTATTTTATTCAACTTAACTCAAAATCCAACACCTAAATCATTACTCATAGACTCAGGTTATTTGTTTCTAATGACATAGATATATACTTTAAATTCCAAGACTAGCAAGTAAAACTTAATAATCAAATTTTATTTTTTGAAGCAAAGTTTCTGCTTATTGTTTGTATTCATTGTATAGAATCGGTAATGCCTTATTTCCTGTCATGTATACTGAATAAACAACATAAATTATAAAATTTCTCAATCTTCTTGAAATTTAAAACAATGCAAATAAACTTCATTTTGAAATCAGATTTTTTTTGTCTGTTTATTGAAAGAACTATTAAAACAGGAAAATGTAGGTTTTGTATTATTCTATTAGTTCGAGCCTTGCTCGAAAACCATCTCAGGCTCATAAAATTGAACCATGCTCAGAATTTTGAGGGCTCGCACATCCCTGCTCCACATGTATTCATTAAAATTCTGTATGAAAATATGTATTTCTCTATTTGAAATAAGTATGTGACTGGAGATTGAGTTAAACATGGCTTGTTTAAAAAAATGGTATATACTATTTTGTAAAACATGTGGTTTTTAAATTTTTTTTAAAATAATTAATTATAAATTTATGTTTTAGGAAAAATCTGTCTTGTGAGAAATTAAAGACCTTTAAAATAGAGAACTGTACCAATTCAAAAGTAAAGGAAATACAACAAGAACTTCCTTCCGAAAATAAAAAGGAAAAACACTTGAGAAATCTTTCTGACCTTGATCAAATGATTCTTAAAAAAAAAGATTCTTTAAAGAATAAAATTGGAAAGACATCGCTATTAAAAGATGATTTGTTATCTTCAAGTTCAAAATGTAATTTAAATAATAAATGTATGATTAAAGACAATCCCATTTTGGAATTTGGATCAAATAATAAACTTAAGTGCAGTGAAATTAGAAATGTTGATTCTTTGGAGAAATCACCACCGTTAAATGAAATCAAGCAAATAAACATACAAAACATTGATAGTAAATGCAATAGTAAGTTTCAGTTGGTCACCGAAAATCCTTTGAAAACAAAAATCCAATCAACAAAAACTAGATTTGATAACTTAATCAAAGCACATAGTGATGTTAAAGGGAAAAGTAATTCATTAAACAGAAATCTAGAGTCTATTATATTAAATCCAGGTCAAACTTCGTTAATAGACTTATCTTCGCCAATTACTAAAAAACAAGCTATTCAGGCTAAGGTAAAACTATCAATTATTTTATCTTTCACATGTAGTAATCTGTAAAATATATAATGTGAATTTTTAACACTTACATCTTAGTCTCTGTTTACTCTTATTGTTTGTAGCCTCTATAATGTTTTTTTCTTTACCTATATGGTTTCTAGGCTCCTATCTATAACAGAAAGGTGGATTAAAACTCCCTTTCTCTATTTTTGTATCAGTATGCCAATATTTACTTCACCCTGAATTTTTCTGTGGGAACAAATGAAGCATGGGAAGTGACCTTCGATGAAGTGTACTAATGCATATGTGAATTTTTTTCCCACATATAAACAGGGTGAGTTGACTGTGAGTATAAAGAATGTACTCAGCATCCATCAGATTTACATTTTTCACAAAATAATAGAATGACTTGGGCAGTGGTATTAAATCACTTTCTCATAAAGCTTGGTAATATCCAAATAAAAACCATTCGGAAGATTTCAGCAGGCTTTCAACGATGATGCGATAGCCATCCCAAAAATTAACGAGCAGATGCTAACATCCCAAATTGCTAACAATAAAGCAGATGCAACTCCATCTAGAAGTCTTGTAGGATATGTTGAACTCCACAAATGGTAAGCCTGATTTTCAGAACAATTTGATCACGGGTGATGAGTTGTGATATAGATATGCCTAGCTCAGTCGACTTAAGAGACATTCAAATCTTTAAAGTCTAAAAAAAAGTATTGTAAGTGCTCAACATCAAAGTGGTGTTAACTTTTTATTTGACTCCTATAGGTCATACATTATCTGAAAGTCCTTGATTGCTTTTATGATGCTGTGCAACTTAAGATACCAAATCTGTAAGCAGTAGGAACTCCATCATGACAACACACCCTCTCTTTCCTTACATCTAATTCAGAGTTTCTTTGTTCAAACACGGTACCCTTGTGGTATGACATAGTTCTTTGTGATTGTTGGCTCTTTTTTAAGATGAAAATGTCACTGAAAGGGACCCAATTTCACAGAAAATTAAAAACCAACGGGCATTGAATATGCTTCTTCACTTATAGCCTAACTACCAGTGCACTCACCTGATGCACTTGTAGCATCCTAAAACTCCCAAATAAAATCTGTAAATAACTTATCTACTCAGTTTCCTACCACAGTACTTTCGGCCCTTGACAGGTGCTGCCGCATAGTTGCCGTCACCAGAAATTATCGCATGATCTATCTAAGCTCAAGGTACAACGGCTAGCGAGCCTACCTTGATTAAAACAGGTAGTTACTTCTTGTCCTTGGACTCTCAACATGTAGTTAAATTTTCATCGCTCTGGTTAATTCTAATTTAAAGTTACAGTATGATAAAGTAATACTTCAGTTTCAAAAAATGTAATATCTTAATTCAGTGATGTGTTCTTTTTGGTGTTCTAAATAAAATAGTTATGTAGATTTTCATATCTTACGGCACATGTTCACGTGAACTTTCGACAGGACTCCAGGTAACCAAATTTACAGATTTTATCATATTATAAATTTTGTTAATGTTTTGAAATTTATTCATTAAGATATGTATTTCATGTTTTATCTAATATTCAAAGTTTTTCAGAAACTAAATAATTATAAAATTTTTGCATTTCTTAAAACATAGTTTACAAAGCCTTAAGCAGTCAGATTTTAAGTTTTGAGCAGTTATGTGAAATTAGTGCAAACTGGTAATAAACTTTAAACAATCAGAATATCTTATTAAACATGTCAAATATAAAACTAATCAAAGAAATCTCTTCTAGACCAGAATATTTGTTTTACAGAATTTTACAGATTTTTCAAGTTTCATACAAGCTTTGTTTTAAACAAAACCAAATATATATATACAGCTTTATAACCATCTAAGAAGCATTTAATTATAAGCTTAATGAATTTCTGTGATGCAATCAATATTCTCTAATTTTGACAAATAACCAGATATTTTTAATAAAGAACATTAATGCTACAACATGTCTGAATTTGTACAAATGCTAGTAAACGTGTTTTTTGCCTTAGCTAATGCTGGTCGGAGAAACACACAATCTTGCTTGATTTTGCATACTCCAGCAAAAAGTGTATAGCATGTTTCTGCCTGTTCTTTAAAACATGTTTCATATAACAAATCAAAAACTTCCAAGTGCACAAAAGTGACTTTTTTTTTTTTTTGAAAAACTGACTTTACAGAACTTTGTTCAAATATATATATTGTACATGTACCTAATCTGGTTTAGCAAAATGTGTTCTTGAAACTGTTATTTAAATGTAATCTTGTATAACTATTTATAATTTATATGAAAAATAATTGGGAGGTGCTGCATGCAATATTTCGGCCCTAACAACCTCCAAGAGGTTTTTTCTAAATTAATAAAATTGACGTCAATTTAAAAATTTCAATATTCTAAATTTTACCTTTTTTTTCTTTTTTTTTAAATCTTCTCATGTCATAAACAATTTACTTTTATTAAATATATATATATATATATATATATATATATATATATATTGGCCAATTTAGAATTTAAGAAATTTAACAAACAAAATCATAATATGTAATAATTAATCTGATAATGAACTTGCTAGAATTAATATAATTTTTTTTTTGAAGTTAAAATATCAATCTCACTTATAGAATCTTTTTTTTAATTGTTAAATTTTGTAACTGTTTATATAAACTAAAAGGGGGGATAAATTTCAGAATCTATTCATCAATTTTTTTTTTTATTATTGTAATTTTACATTAAGGGCGTATAACCTTTTTTTTTAGATTAATTGTAATCTTGTTAATTATCAAGCCTTGGCTCATTGGTAATCTAGCTTATGATGTTTTTCAGCTTTGTAAATGATAAAATCTGAACCGTCGAAATTTCTTTCTTGTTTAATAAATTTGAGCCTTGTTAATTATTAAATTTGTCTTTGTCTTTTTTTTAAATTTTCAAACATTGTTACCATTTGGTTCCGCCTTTTGTTTAATTTAAGTCGCCTGGTAACACACTCTCCAGGTGGGTGATAGCTCCAACTACCCACAGGTCACCATTAGTTTCCACAGGTAAAAATGGATGTCAGATACTTTACGAACAAGTCATACATATATCCTTGTGCCAGTTATCCCTGCATTATCCCTGCAGTTATCAAACTGCATTTTTCCCTATGTACTTTTTATTTTTTTAATAGTAGCTGATATTGCTCACTTCAATGTTTTCTCTTCCTTGACCCGGTGTCCCTAGATTTTTAATCCACATAAACCACCATATTGTATTTTCATACTTCCAGAGAAAATTCTTTTATTATTCTTGCTCCTCATTCCTTTTTGAATGAACAACCCAAAATCAAAAGTAAATCATTTTTATAATACTATTTTTTATTATACTGATTAATAAAAAATATGTATATATATATATATATATATACATATACACACACATATATATATAATTTTTAAGGTTAGTAGTAGGATAATATCACATGTACAAGTTAATTGTCTGATTGTTTCTTTTCTAAACTACCGACCTTGATGCAACTTGTGGAATTCTGTTTATTGTGTTCTGAGGACATTCCAACAAAGTTTTTGAAAAGAGGAAAATCAGTTTTAAATAGCAGTAATTTTTTGTATGCATTACATCTTTAACTCTGTATATATTGAAATTACGACCAGTTTGTCCAATTTAACTTCTAATGTTACATCTTATTTTGTATGTTTAAATATACATGTCACTGCATGTACAGGTGAATTTTTAAATTGTTTAAAGATTATAACATATTGATAATTTTAAGAAAATTTATAGTTTTGTCTGTTATAGAATGGATGAATATTTGAAATAAACCTAGTCTTTTGTATATCTATGAATACTTGAAGTTATTCTTTTGTTTTTAGAAAAATGCAGTTAGAATAATAAAGAAATGTGGATTGATTAAAAAAGTAGATCCAAATGCTGTAAGAAAATCTCCGAGGAAAGGAAAAAAACGGGCTTATAAATTAGACAATGATGAACTAGAAATGGCAGAAAATATTGATGGTTGGTAACATTATTAAACTTTTCTTTCTTCATTTTTTTTTCTTTATAAAATTCTGTATTTCAAAAAAAAAAATTTGGTTTGATGCTTGGGGAGTGTAGTGATGTGACCATTTACAAAGTGGATATTTATGAAATTAGTTATATATTTCAAGGTAAACATATTTTAATCTTTTTCACAAAATTATGTGACAGTTTTGTAATTAAAATACCTAAAAACTAGGTACAGTTCTAGTTAATATAAGACCTATTGTAGCAGTCAACCGAGCCTGATATAAAAAAGCCGGATGTTGAGGGTAAATCACGTACTGTGCAATCAACACCTACAATTTTTGATAACTAAACATCAGTAACATTTATACTAAAATTACATTTATCGGGCAACATTTTCAAATAAAAATAACCTGATTTAAAATGCCTGATGATAGGCAAAATGTACGTCATCTAATAAACTTTAAAACAAAAACAGGACTGCGAGCAGCATACTTAAATACTGGTATTTATGAAACATATAAAATTAACATGAATATATTGTACTATATAGGTTAAATCAACGCTGTTGAAAATGTTTGAGCCAGTTTTTGTTCAAAATTATGTGAGATTGACACTGTTCATAATAAAAGCAAATTTACGACAAATATAAACAAAGGCAGTAAATTATGAAACTAGTGGTTGAAAAAGTCTGATTTTCATCTGATTTTCTCTCTCTTTTTTGGCGATATTTATATATCTCTATTTTTGTAAACAAATAATGTCTGCTGGTATCGATTCTTCTTGCTGACTAATGTAGTCCAGTGCTGCTTCAATCGCCTCGAAACCATCGATTGTTTCATGAATGAGTTCCTCTTCACACACACAGTCTCTTCGTTCATCGCCATCGTCACAATATCATCTTCAATTATTTCGTCATCTTCATTATTTGTCACCCATTCTTTAACCTTTTCGGAACTAACATACTCTAAACCCTACTTCATGCTCAGACTAGGTTATTTTATTTAGCTGTATTTATGTCACTTACCTTCATGCAGTCATTCTTTTCTATTATTTATCACTTTTAAAACTTTAGGAATAAATGTTGTTTTTAATAATTGAAAATTTAAAATTTTTATATTTATATTTATATAAATATATATTATTATTATTATTATTATTATTATTATTCACACAATTCAGAGACTTGGTTATAGTATGTGTTTGTTTCATTCACAATATGTTCAACAATTTTGGGCGTTATTAGAGCTTTAAAATAACTGCAAAAATCAGATTCATCATTTGAAATTGATTGCTTTATGCCGGAATTAGAAATATCAAAATCATGGATGATGGGATTGAATTTACTGTCTGTCCAATTTAAAAAAATTGGTAGGCCTATTTGATTATTTTCTGATATATTTGTTATTTTTTGTTTTTTATTTGGTGGACATGCTTCACTTGTAATTGTAATTGGGATTTCAGATTCTATTTCTTGTTGTTGATTATAGGAAGTAGATGCAGTTTCTTCACTAACAACAGAAACACTAAAACTAACCTCATTTCCATACGTGGTATCATCATCAAAACTATAACTGGAACAATCACTATCAAATTCATCAACTGACTCTTCGTTTAGCAAAATTTCACTAATTTCACTAGAATACAATTTCCACGATTTATCCACATATTTAGAAGAAATAAATCCTGAACTCGACTGCAAAGAATCGGCCATGTTTACTAACACTCTTCAACAAAACCTAGTAAACGCTGGTACAGTAACATGATTTTATTCTCTCTATTTTCTACTGTTAGCCGCCTCCTATCGATAGTGCAAATAGTTAATTTTAAAGCTAATAGATTGCAGTACATGTCAGTAAAAGAATTATATTAGTCGCATTAAAGCGATGATAGTACTCATCGCTTTAGTACGTTTAAAGTTCTAAAACGTGTATACGCGACCGTAGTCTGTGCGGACAGTTTACTCCAGTCGCGTAAACGCGTCAAGAGTCCCGAAAAGGTTAATGTCTTCTACATCAACATTCTCACAGATGGGAACTTTTTATAATAATGTAACAAGCTCATTGTCTTCACTTGTTGCTTTACTATCACACTGTTTTTGACCTCCCACTTTTCGCAGGCTTTGTAATATAATAATATTTTTCATGACTGCACAAGTGATATAGGCTATATCTCCTCAGACACACATCTTGTTAAATCTTGTATGTTGACTTTCTTCAAGGTACAATCTTGTTGAGCACTGTGGTGAAATTCACAATAATGATTAAAATTTGCCCCTAACCACAATCACTAGAAACTTTAAAATAAAAAACAATTATCTGATTAATTACCCTTTATTAATTATTTCCACTAAATGCCCTGATGTACATTTCGATAACATGGTTATCATCATCGGAGGGTCTTGCTTATAAACTAGATCTAAACTTACATATCTACTAATGAAATAAAATTAAACATAAAACTATAATTACCTGAGTGCAAGCTAAAATCCCTCCCACTCCACAGATCAGTTGACCAGTAAGATAGAGGCTTGGACTGGCCCTTTGTCAAGTTATTGTTATATGTCTTTGACCTATGGAGTGGGGTGAAAGATAACTGTACCTCTAACAAAGCTAATGAGAACAGGTAGCCTACTCCTTACAAAAGTCTTTATAATTTAACAATACAAAAAAATGTGACTACTTAATTTATTACATCTGTATTTTCCCTAGATTACTAAGAAAGTTAATATCCATATATATCTTACAACTAATTGAATACATATGTTACATTGATATACAATATAGATTTTACAACTAATAAAATACAATATATGTAAATTCTAACTTGACTTGCTACATATAGACATAACTTAATATCTGTATAGATCTTATAACTAAAATACATAGTTGATTTTACATAACTTAAAATCTGTATTTCCCTAAGAATACCGTGAAAGTTAATATTTTGGTTTCAACAAAGAGAAAAGACAAGAATTGGGGATAGGTCCTTTATCTGTATTCAATAACCTGTCATCATTGTCTTTTGCTATGAAAATGCTTTCATAACTGTTCAATAACTTGTTAGAGATTACATTTTTTACTAATTTTATGTTATGTAAAATCTAAATCATGATTTGTTTCTAGTATATGTTCAGCTACAATCTAAATCATGATTTGTTTCTAATATATGTTCAGCTACACTAGACTTTTCACTAGAAATTATTTCTTCAATGTGGTTAAGTAGTTAACATTGTCATCACTTGCTGATATCAGACAGCTTATGAGCCAACACCGATACTTCTTCTTCAAAGCTACAAGAATGCTTTGATCCAATGACTGACGAAGGGATGTTATATTTACTGGTAGAAATATTATGTTTATATCTCTATCTTTTAATTCGCCATTGCCTGGTGCGAAGGGACATTGTCCTGCATAAGAATTGCTTTCCTTAGTACTATTTCTTTTTGGAATCATAGTTTACAAATTTCCTCATTCAACCACACTTTTGTTTAAAATCTATGAACCATAGTATTAAAGAGTGTTATTCAGATTTTTAAACACCCTTGGTTTTAAATTTTTTTTCCCAATTATGGTAGTCTGCAGTTGCATTACTACATGGTAAAAGTATCACATGTTCCTTGCATTTTTTTGTATCCAGGAACAACAGCTTCCTGTTTTGATGCAAGTGCTTTTATTGATAACATTTAATAATGTAGTGTGGTCTCATCATATTTGTGTAGTTGCTTATCGGAAATTTCATCCTTTTCCATAAGGATTTAAAAGATGGGCTACAAATTGCAAAATAGCAGCTTTGTTCGCAATAAAGCCTCATCACTTTTTGTAAATAACACATGTACGAACATAGACACTAATTTAAAAAAAAATTTTAAACGTTTTTATCATTCTATAATTTTAAAAACATTAAACAGTTTTAAAACTTTAAAAAACTTCAAAAAATAAGCACAAATACTCACTTTTAATAAACTCTATTATACTTAAACACTTTGGTATACCAAGCAATAAACTTAGACTATTCTTTTTTATTATGTGAAACTGTGTAGCCAGCTATGTACTGATAAGAATTTATCTCATTTATTTTCTAATCTTGATAGAAAATCAATTAGTAGGTTTGATTAAAAATTCTACTTGTCTTTCAATATGTCTGTCGGTGTATCATTTCCGTGTGTGTAAATTTCGTATTGTTCTTGTACATCCATATATTTACTCTTATGGCAGAATTGCAATATTTCCATGTTTTTTTGTATATCCTTGTATGTATGGTTGTAATTTATCAAGTGTTCAGAGAAAGTTGATCTTATTGTTGTGTTTGGTGTTTTGGAGTTGGGAATATGTTCCTTATACGTTTGTTGGACAATAAACTAACAGCGAGCAACCATAACAAGCAATAGAGATAAGAAGAAAATGGAATAAGTAAAAAAAGGCCATACAAGAACCACATGAACACAAAATCATATAATAATAATAGATATCATGTAATATACAGCAACCAATCAATTTGTGGTCACCATCACATGTACATGGCTGACGACACCAATGAACCCCTTGCCAATCCATATCCAATTAAAACCTACTTTTTATATATGGTAATACTAAAATTTTGACTCTGCAGAGGGTGCAAACTAGCTTCGCCTACTAAGATCCCTCGCTGTCCTCAGTCAAACACTCACAACACATAAACTATCATATTTATATTCATTTACATAGAGTTCATCTACATTACACTATTAGCTACACTTTTACCTTCTCTTAGGATTCTTATTTGTGCTGTACATCTCTTTCTTAGGTAGAGTTTCCTCACTTGGCAACCGAGTGGTATGACTCTGCCATTCTTTCCAGATCTTAAAACCATTAGTGATGTACATTCTGATTGCTTTGGGGGAATTCAGTGCTTGGATCCTGATGTGTACTTTGTACTGCCAATGATATTAACAGTTCAAGTTTAAGAACCGGCCACCTAGCTGTACTTGACAACCAAATGAACCCATAACTGATGTGGTCAGACTGAGTCGATAATTTTCCACGAGTATATGGGTGCCTAGTCAATAGTAACTTGGGGGGGGGGGGGTGATGAACCGTAACTTCGTACTGGAACCTACCACTATACATGGGGATCAAACACCTGAAACCCTAGAGGGAACTGCATTGACAGGATTCAATCCAATTTGGATTTGATTCTGTTTAATGACAGTTCACCAACTCATCAAGCAGCTTCTACAGGTGGTTGGATTACTTTTGATTTGGCATTTTGTACTATTTTTTATACTGTTGACTACTATATTTTAGTGGTCCATTCTATTTGACACATACAGTACTATTCACGTTCCTGTGAAGTTTATATTTTCTGACTTCTCACATTGTAATGATCTCCTTTTCAGGTGGATTTTGCTTAAAGCAAAATGGGAAGATTGTCTCGAAGATTTTGTATTACCTAATATTAATAATAATGTTCCTATTCATGAAACACTGCATTTCATTATAGCAGGGGACAAGAATGTACTGAAAATGTAGTGATGTTCTTTCGACCTGTGCTTTACAATTTTTTTAAAACTTATAGTTTTTAATCTATAAAAAATTTAAAAAATCAAGAATTTTAGTACGTTTTTACATCCTATTAATCACATTTTTTTCAATTCAATTTTTTTAGTAAATATTATTGTATCGGAATGTGTTATAGATCATTGCAAAGGTAATGTTTCAAGCTTTCATAAGCATGTAACCGAAGTTCTATATAGCAGAATGTAAAAATTAAAGAATTCTATGTATTTAGTATATTTTGGCATTAGAGAGTAGCACACAACGGTCCATTGTAATATAACAAAATGTGTCCTTCTTGTTCATATAGTTCTTGTAAATGTTAATACTCGTCCAAATACCTCAAGTTGACAATATTTTATAGTATTTTTCTTCCTCTTTCGAACTATGTATTCCCAATTTTTGTAGCTGCCATAGTTTTTGAGATATATACATTCTACAAAGTTGTAACCAATCGAGTTTTCTTTTCAATACGTTTACGAAATGTCAAATATCGATTAGTAATATTTTGATTTTTTGGACGATCTTTATAGCATTGTAAAGTAGAATTTCAGATCTGTCAAATGTCTTATTCCATTCCTCTGTCCAACTAATATTTATGACTGAACTGACAAAGAAAGTCATAAACAACTTGTCTGGTGACGTTCGTCCAGTTGAGTTATAACAAGAGAAGTGGATTCGTGCCGCTTCTGCCTGATATAAAGAAACGAAACAGCCGAACACTGGTTGTGTGAGTGTGAATCTTTAACCTATAAAAGGCTACTTTACCTCATTATTCCTTTCCCCTTGGCTGCAGAGGTAATGACAATGTCACCAAGAACCATTTTAAGATTCTTAGGAAGCTTAAATCTTGGCTGGGACTAAAACATAGTAGGGTAGTCACAAAAAAAATCCATTTGAGTCGCAGTGACAAGAGGCTGTATAGCCTCGAACCCCAAATTCACTAACTGAGTTGTAACAAAGCAATCTGAACCTTAGTGTTTTGTAGGCACATCTAACTGTGCAGTAAATAATTGTTTTGATAGTTTTATGGATATTAATTTATTGTGAATTATTTATTATGTTTTGTTGATATGTGTTAATACAAATTTATTGTCATAACTATATTCTACAACTATAATAATAGTGTTTGATTTTTATATAATATTTTTTATGTTGTCCTTGATGAGACAAACAAGTGATATGAACTTATTTCATAAAGCAATTATTTAAAAATCACTAAAAAAAAAGAGAAAGATGAATTTGAACTAAATGTAGTTATAATAATATTGGCATTTAACTTAAATTTCGTAGTGAAAGAAGAAGAAAAGTCCGTATTATCTGCTAGGTTCATGGAACTTATGAATACTACCTCTCAGAATGAAGACCTCATAGAAAATGCAGAACAGAACAACCTAGATGAATATTATAATAAAATGGAGAAAAAAGAACAACTAGAAGAGAAGATGCTTACCACATTTAAGATTGATTGTAAGGCTGTGCATTGTATCAAAGTAAGTTGCTGCACATTTAAACTTATTTTAAGTGACATAAATTTATCTTTTAGTAGACTTTTTATATATAAATTATGCTTTTATAGAATTTCTTAGAATGTAAATATTGTAAACTAACTAAATTAGTATAATAAAAATATAGTATAGACAGTTGAAAACTGTCCTCTTTGTGTTCTCCATTAGTGAACCATTAGGGACTGTGACTACATGTCTCTAAAACACACATCATATTGGAGGATTGTGACAAAATGTCTATCCTAGAAACTGTTAATTAATGGTTGAGTCACAATTTATTCCAATGATCATTCCTGTTATGATCAATGCTGATAAGTATTTTGTGACCAGTTATTAACTAGTTACGAAATTATTGTAATGACATAAACAAATCATAGAAACCATTAGACTGAAATTTTAGTTGATCATTCAGTATTTTATCAGGATCACTTTTATATTGTTTATATAATTTAAATCCTTTTGTAAGATTCATATTTTTATCCTTTTTTAAATTATGTAAAATCTTCATGTTGTTCTCAGTACTGGTGTATGAATGTTCATTACTTTTTAAGTGTTCGGGCAAGGTGGAATTTGTTCTATTAATTTGTTTTTGGGGGGGAGGGGGGCAATAACTGCTCTTGAATCCTATTCTAAATATTCTTCTGGTTTGCCCGATATAATAGACATAGACATACTTTATTAGTACAATGTCGGAGTTTAATCATACAAATAAAATTAAAACAAGCTTACATGTGATCAATCATTAGCTTATTATAATTATTAATTGTTATTATACATACTTTTTTCTTTTATAAACTCAATATATTTATTATTCTAGAGGGCTTTTCAAAAATCCACTAACCAAATAATAGGCTTTTTCAATGATTCTATCTTTTATTCTTTTCTTCTAACTGCTTTAACCTCTTATAGTTATTGGGTAACCTATTATATAATTTCAAACCCGAATATTTGGGTACTTTTTTCAAACAAAGATAGATTGTGTTTAGGAAGTCTATTATAGCTTTGAACAAATTTGGTAGATACTGGTAGTTTATCTTTAATGATATGAACCCAACTCAAGATTTCATATAAGTATAGTCTAGCAATATTTTCAATTTTTAATACTCTAAAAGATTTCTACATGAATTTCACGGTCTAGAATTTGTCATGGTTCTAATTATTTGCTTTTGCACTATGAAGACTGCATCAACAACCGAAGCAATATTCCAAAGAATAATTTCATATCTCAAGATAGATTTCACATATCTATGATACACTACCTTACAAGCATCAAGTGAAACCCTATTTTTCAAGTGTAGAAATTCAATGGAAATTGATCTTTCCATTGAATGAAATTCAGATGAGCTTGCCAGTTTACCCTCTCTTCCAATAAAACCTCCAAAAAAATATGAGTCTTAACTAAATTTGAAACTTCAAATGCTTGATGGTTAATATTTCTTATACAAAATTTTATTATTTGCATTTTATCAACAGTTAATTTTAACCCGTTTTAATTAAACCAAATTCCATTTCATCCATAATATTTGTTGTAAGAGATGCTGATAATTCATTAGTTGTTTTATTTTTTAGAATTGTTGTATCATCAGCAAATTGAGGTCTTTGTTAATTACTTTCTGTAAATAATTAATATTTCCCTGTGGTACCCTAAACGTGATGTCTTTCCTAAGTAGTACATTTTATATTATTTTTATAGATTATTGTTTTTTCTCACCAAGGTAAAACTTAAGGGAAAAACAACTGCCACCTAACTCATAGTCCACCAGTTTTGATAACAACACAGAATAATCCACTAGGTCAAAAGCCCTGGACAAGTCACAGAACACACCCGCAGTGGCATGCAACCCACCCAAGGCATGTCACCTCATTTATAAACTGAATTCACGCCACCCCAAAATACAATTTCTCCTAAAACCAAATTGTTTTCCATAAATCAAGTTATTTTCATTAAAGTGTATTATTAATCACAAAAACAAAAACAAAAAAAAAACTTTTATTGTTTACAATCTTTAAAAAATCTTCTAAAAGTTACATGGTACAGAAACTGGGTGGTAATTGTTAATGTCTGTCCTAACTCGTATCCTAAACATTGGTGAAATTTGTCACTATTTGAGTTTTTCAGGGAAAACTCCATTTCCCAAACATTGATTTATTATCAAAGTAAGCAGGTTAGCAATTACATGCACCAAAACTTTGATAATATTAATTGCTATCCCATCCCATCCAACCAAGTTTTTATTTTTCAAAGTAAGAATTAACTTTGAAAACTTCACTATTGTTTGTAGAATCGAATCTAATCTAAACAACGAAATTCCCCTTGATTGAAAAAATGTTTAGCTGTATAGTGGAGACTGATGGCAGTGGCCTTTGGAATGTTTATATTATGGATAATATTAGAAAAGAAACAATTAAAACACTCTTCAGCAATAATAGGTTCATCTATTACACAATCAGCACCATCTCTCAAAGCAATAGCACTTCTACCTGCATAATAATTGCTGATACCTAATTCCCTATTTATTTACAATCTGCCACACTGCCTTGGCATTCTCCGCATTATTAATGTAATTACTATTAGCATCTTTTTAGCACCTATCACAATTTTTTTAACTTATATATATATATATATATATATATATATATATATATTGTTTACACTGATGACCGACGGTACTTGATAGAATTCCATTTTAACAAATAAAACACAATTTTTCTTTTGTAAAATTCTATAATTTATTTGGTCTAGCCTAGTCCAAATAAATACTAGTTAAATAATAGTTAAAATAAAGCCTAGACCAAATAAATTATAGAATTTTACAAAAGAAAAATTGTGTTATATATATATATATATATATATATATATATATATATATATATAATTTGACATATTTAAGAAAATGTATATGGTTGTTATGTTTCGATTCCTAATAAAGTTCCCGTTTCCTCCTACTTGAGATTTGTATTCTCTGTGTAACCCAACTCAGAACAATTGGCTTATTTTTATCCATCCAAGTTGGAATCAAAGTCTAGACCTTTTTCAGTTTTAGGTTGTTCCACAAATTCTGTTATTTTTACATCACTAAAGAACCTTTTATTAACAGTTATTTTTTTACTACTAGATTATTCATTATTGTATGATCGCCATTGGACCACATGCTTATATATATAAGAAGTTTGTACACTGTCTTGTGGTCTAATTACCTTGTAAAGGCTACCGTGGTTTCAAAAACTCTAAGTTTCCATCATAAGGCCATACAAAACTCTAATTACTCAATAGAGATCGTCACATAACTATAAAACACTCAAAAAACAACACAAAATTGTTAATAGCACTAACATAGTTATTTAGGTCAAAATATCCTATTGCGATACTGGTACAGGGCAAATCTGTACTGCGGAAATATTGTTGTAGGCACTGAGACTCCCTCCTTTCTCTGTTATCTGTTGTGGCAATCTAATACGATGTTTGTTTATCAATGTTGGCTATCCTTAGTGTGAAATCATAAATAAGATTTGATTTGAAGGATTGCTTGTCTTTGAGGACGTTGGAAGGATCAATTTTTACACCTTTATAGTTCTCGAACTCTTCTACGGAATCCATGTACCTACTTTTTTGCAAAAGTGTAATATCTCCATGTTAGAGTGGATATCCATGTATTTAAAGTTTTTATCTATAAGGTGTTCATCCAAAGCAGAGTTTGTGGATAAGGTCCTCTTAAGCAAGTAGTTCTTAAATCTTTTGATGAAAGAGTGGGCCGTCTGTTCTATATAAAAATTGGTGCATTCGCTACAAGTGATTTTGAATATGCCAGTCTTATCGTGTTTGTCAGCATTTATGTCTTTTATTAATATACACAAGCCTAATATACCGATTTGGCTACTAATAAATTTCATACCGTCATTGTTGCATAAGACATTAGACAGACAAATTAAGAATAAAACAGTTCTTGAAAACAGTATGAGCCTAAAAACCCCTCTTTCTGAATGTAAAATTGGTTATTGAATTTAAAATAGTTTTGTTTTAAAACTGTTAATTAATTAGTGAAAAGAGTTCATATATTGCATCACAAAACCAGTAAAAACATGTTACCTGCTATCTGCATCTAATCTGTATAAATATTTGCTGTTTTAAACTACTTAATATTTGCACTAATAAATATAAATTTATACAATACTATGTAAAGTGTTACTTACAAATGTAAAGTAAATTTTAAATATACACTCTATATATAATTTGAACCTTAATAGTTCAAATACTTAATTCTAGTCTATAGTTCATTTACTACTGTAAAAATAATATATGAAATAAGAATATTTTATTCATAACGTTATTAACCACAAGCGTTATAACCACAAGTGTTATTGGATATTGTACTGTGAAAATATTGGTTTCAATAAAGAAAATAAACATATGTTTGGAATGTGTCCTTTATCTGCAATCATTAATTGATTGTTTCTGTATGAAAATGATTTCATAACTATTCAATTATAAATGGTTATTGGTTTCTAGTTTATGTTCTACTACGCTAGATTTTTTCTGTCTATTGTATTTGATATATGCTAAATGTTCTTTAAAACTAGTTATTGTTTGGCCAAGATACTTTTTCCCTTCCTATGGTAAAGCATTTTTCCCTATGTACTTTTTATTTTTTTAATAGTAGCTGATATTGCTCACTTCAATGTTTTCTCTTCCTTGACCCGGTGTCCCTAGATTTTTAATCCACATAAACCACCATATTGTATTTTCATACTTCCAGAGAAAATTCTTTTATTATTCTTGCTCCTCATTCCTTTTTGAATGAACAACCCAAAATCAAAAGTAAATCATTTTTATTCAACCCTAATTGTAATCTACTGGTGCCCATGAGTAAAATAATTAAGCCACACTAATCGTAAAAAATCTTCCAGGAAGAACAATGAATACCGAACAGTGGGATGTTACCGTAAAGACTAGACTGAATGTTATTGTTATAGCTTATAGCTAGCCCGTACTCGAATCCATCACAATAGTTGTATGATATTTCTTTAAATTTATGTTTTCGTTAAATTTTGGCAGTGAATGAGATGTTATTTGTTCATATTCTTGAGTTAGGATCTTGAGAAAGGATACATTGTTTAGAGGAATGACACCAATCATAACAGAAGTCATGACTCATGCCAAGGCAGAAGGAGTTCACTGAATCTCTTCTTGGTTTATTTTTGTTTTTATCACAGCTACTTTCTATGTCTCGCCAAATTATGTCACCAGCAATTGTTAAGACTAGTTGTTGGCATTTCTTCCTCATTGATTTTTTAGTAAATTTGTTTGCTGTTGTATGTTTTATCAAACTGCTAAATGTTGATATAGTGATTGTGAGCTGGGAAGAGTCATCAGCCTGTAAGGAATGTTCCAACGCAAAGGATATGCTCACAATCATCACGTTTTTATGTTACAATCTTCTGTGAAGTGTTTCATGTTATAATTTTTTATGATTCTGGTAAAAGGAAACACTTTAAGAGATTGTAAACACATTTTAGTGGATCTTCTAGTACTATTCAATTCAAGAAAAATAAAATAAAAGTGAATATTTTCTTTTAGGACCACTTTGTACACTGTGTAGAACTCTAAACAAACTTACATTATTTTTTTACCTTGGTTTCTGCAACAACAGTATTCCATTTATGTCTGTCTGCAGTTCGTTGTTTCCATCTTTGTATCATAAGTTGTATGAGATCGCTTTCCACTTAATCTATCCACCTCAACCTCAGCTTTTATCTCAGTTTTCTCCCTCAAGGTTGTTCCACAATAATGCTTTTAGGTACTCTACTGTCATCCATCCTCAGCACATGTCCAAGCCACTCCAGTCTTTCAAATCTGTCTCATTGTATAAATTCCTTATGTCTCTGTTAGTTCTTACTCTCCAGTAATTTTCTTCCTTAACAGGTCCATAAATAATTCTTCTTAACACTATCCTCTGAGGCATTTTGTTTGCTTTCGTGACTGGTTGTCATTATCCACTTATCTGAACTGTATATTACAACTGATTTCAGGATTGTCTTGTAGATGACTTCTTTAATTTTTCTTTATACTGTTTGTTTCCTAGTATAAAAATCATTTCACTTTTTTTGTTTGTGACTACATTTCGTTTTTGTTTCAGTGCAAGTATAAATGGTTCTCTGCATCCGAACACTGCAAATCTGAGCGTCATCCATTGAAAGTGATAACAGCTATAAAGAGATTTTTCAAATGTAATGGATGTGGTAATCGTACTATTAGTCTTGAAATCATTCCATTGCACAGTTGTAAGCAGTGTGGGTCTTCCAATTGGACAAAAGCACCAATGATGAAGGTAATTTATATTTGAAGTTTATAAATTATTTTGTATCATGAGTTCAATAGTAGTGACCAAATTAATCAATATATGATGATATAGTTGTGTTTTGCTATTAAAATATTTAATGTATGTTTTTGACAACTTTGTTATTATTTATTATTTTACTAACTATTCACTTGGAATAGGTCTTTCAACTATAAAATTCATTTTACAATATAATATATTTGACAAAAGTAAATCTGTAGGTCTTTGATAGATACACAAAAGACCTATTGTGGTAATCTGTTCAGTATAATACGGTAAAACATATGTTGATTTTTTGAGGTGAAGTTATCTTCCACATAACCACAAAACATATTAGACTTTTTATAAGTTATAATTTTCAAAATGATCACAATTGAAGTCAGTGGTCCTGCTAAAACCATTCAAGAGAAGAACCATTTTCCTTGCAACAGGACAGAGAAAAAGATGTTTTGTTTTAACTGTTTTAGAGGATAAAATTGTATGATCATGTAATTTTCTTCTGCAGACATTAAAAAAAAATAAAATAAAATAAAATAAAAAAAAGAAGAAGAAGAATATATTATTAATCTCATGTTTTCAAAAAAATTTCAGGAAAGGAAGTCAGTGAACCTTCATCAACTCAGCATTCGTGGAGGAGAACAAAAATTCATGAATTCAGTTGAATCTAATGGGAATCTCGATCTGTTAATGCCAGATTAATTTATGTTCTTGAACGGTTTTTTTTTTTTAAATGGACAATTGATAATGAGCATATTTTGAATATAAAATCAATCTTAACTATTGAACCTACTTCTATTTTTTTTTTATTTTTAAAGAACAATCATCATTTTTAAGACTATTGTATGATCAAGAATGGTATTTATACGTAAAATCTTATTAATTAAAAGAAATAACAACACTATAATTGGTTTTTGGAAGACTTCCATGAGTTCATTCTTGTAAAAGTGTAGAGCAGAGTGAAGACAACCGAACTACTTTCAATAAAAAACATGGATGGCCACATCATCTATACAATTTTATTATTATTATTATTGTGTTTAATCTGCATTGTCTAAGAGCAACATTTTTGAAAAATACAGGAAATAATTTTAAACATCTCAAAAACAAACAAAAACTGAGGGTTTACCTCAACTGTCAATGTGTACAGTTATGATTGGTGTACAGGTCATTTGTTAGAAGTACAAAAAGTTCTCTTCAGAAGAAATAGAGACATCATTTAAAAAACACTTATTTCTTGGCTTAGAGACATCGTTACGGATTTGTTTACTAATATTACTCAATATTGATATTTTACCCTTTACATAACTTTCCATAAATTAGGTATATGTGAGAAAGTGAAACTAAAACAGTTGATGAAGTCGTTTAAAAACTTATTATTATTGTTATTTGTAATATTTGTAATTATTATTATTATACTTTTATTATTATTATTAATTTATTTACAAATTATTATTATTTAAAAATTATTATTCTTTCTTTATTTTTACTATAAAAGATAATGAATAAAAAAATTATAAAATTAAAACATGTTTAATTATTTGCTTAAGAAACTGATATTGTTGTAAAATATGTATATACAAATGTATTTAACAAATGTTTTATAACTAATTGCAATGAAATTTGAATATGAATCACCAATTTCAATTCGTACATTCCACTCAAAGTAGTTACAATGGTCTCCAGATATAAATATGTCATAGTGTGTTAATGCTGGCTAGCACCTTCAGTAACTGAGTAAACCATAATCCAGTGGTCATGTTAGAATAAATTAACAGTACTTGTTCTTTTAGAATGGGGTAATTTGCATTTAGGAGGCTTATGGTTATTAGTTCTATTTGGCTGCTTCTCAATATTTCCAGCTATATCTTCAATATTTCCAAGGCAGTTTCTAATTTTTTGCTTTGTAGCAATCGTCAAAGTTTAGACTTTTATTTTTATCAGCAGCTCATTCTTCACCTAGATCCAGCAAGAAACCGTTTTCTTGGAATATTACTATTAATGTTTGCTTTAAAATGATCAGAGCATTAATTGCACTGTTATACAGCATGCCATTGAAAATAGTAAATGGCCATCTTCGGCTGATGGATGACACACCTATTCAGTCTGTAGGTGGTCAACTATATCCACACCACTTTTAGTAATGTATGTTATCATTTTGAGTTTCAGAGCATCTTCAATATCTTTGTCATTATCATGGAGCGTAGAAAGAACCAGAACAACTTTTTTTCCATTCCTTATCTGGAGTCTAAGAAACCATTGCACATAATTTGGGAATTTTTGAAAAAGAAAAAAAACCAAAATTTGTAAAGAAAACTCTTTGTAAATTATAATTTTTCTTTTAGGAGCTATATATCGTTAGGTTAATTTTGTCTTACTGCTGTCACATTTTATTTCGCAAAATGTACCAATGGCTATCCCTAAAGCGGGCTATGACTTTAGGGGAGCTGGGTGTTTTTCTTTGTTTTTTCTCTTCCAGAGTAATATGGGGTTTTCTTTGAACTAGTTGATTTTAATCGAAGTTTATTTATTTATTATTATTATTTGTAGTCTTAAAATTGAATCAGTGTTTATTTATTTATTCTTCAACATTTAAATTTATTTTGATTCTTATCCATGTATCTTCTTCCAATTCTACATTAAAACAAAAACTGTCCCAAAATCTTTATGAAGTTACTTCATTTCTTGATCTAGTTTGAATTTAGAATTAATCTTATTACTTTTAACTCTTTGCAACTAGTTAACTGCATAATACCTTTCATCCAGTAGTTCTTCTCTGGAGAGACTTCTTGAAGATGTTCCTTGAACAAAGGAAATAATATTAGTAATTTATATTTTCACTTCTCTCAGGAAGTAAACTTTTTTGTGATATTTTGGTAATTTCCCTTTTAATTTCTCTCAAAACTTCCCTTCTTTTTCTCTTGACGTTTATGTGCTTTATTTTTTATTTCTCTCAAAACTTCCCTTCTTTTTCTCTTGACGTTTATATGCTTTATTTTGGTTTGAATGTTCCAAGTTTGTTCTAACATGATTAGTATTGCTTCTATTAATTATTTTTCTGTTTCTTTTGATTTAATTGCAGCTTGATTGCAATTTTTCAATTAACAAATTTTTGTATTGTATAGCATACAATTGGCTATCCATTAAGCTCCGCCTTTGTGTAGTGGGGACTTCCTTATTCTGAATGTTTCTTGTCCTGTCCTGCAAAATGAATTAATTTTGCAATTTTTTTAAAATTTTGCCATATCTTTGTTTTGATTTGGAATTTAGGAATTCCAAAAGTTGTCTTCTTCCTTAGGCCTTGCAGAATTCAATGAAACTTGAATTGTTGTCATCCGACCATAACTTTCCAAGTTATTTGGGTTTGAATGTTTTTGTATTATTTTCTTGGCCATATTCTGATCCTTACTGAATTTTACACTTTTTTCTTTGGTTGCTGGTTCCTTTTGGGTAGAAACGAAAGAATCTCTTTGGTTTTTCACTGTAGTCCTCTTGGTTGCAGAGTTATTCGTCATCGAAGGTCTTAATTTTCTCATCTAACTTGTTTTAGTGAACCCCCCCCCCCCATTTCACAATATATATGCTTCTATTGATCTTACATTACAAAACTACATATTCTTATTCTATTTCAACCATAAAATTGTTATATTTTATTTTCAAATATACTTATTTTTGATTTGTAAATTTTAACCCTTTTTTTATTTTTTTATTTGAAAACAGTGTAGCTGATTTTGACTAAACTTACCAAAACTGTGCCTTTTAAAATACTTTTTTAATTTTACTTTCTAAAACCCTATTTTAGTTTTTCTTAAATTTGATAAAAACGTCTCAAGAATGATCTTTGCCACCATTTTACACAAAGAATTACTTTTAATTATTAACTTTTTTCTACATTACCCCTTTTGGGCTTTGTTTGAGTTTATTTAGTTTTTCAATAGCATAGATTTTTATTTCGTATCAACAAACTTTACTCTGAATTTATAACACCCCCATAAGGTTTCCGTTCCATCATCTCATCTACAGTGACGTTTTCTCCTATGCTGTAACTTTCACCGTACTTTTTACAAATGCATCAAAAATATCACGAATGGTGGCTATATTGTAAATATTCCTTCTTTCAGCATGTGTATTCTCATCGTCAAACTTAGCACCTGTGATAATAATCAAAATCTTTTTTGGGATATAATCTCTGTGTATATGTGTGCCTTTTGTGTTTGTATGTGTGTTAATCTTATTGTGGTCGATTTTCAAACAAAATCTGCTTTTCCAACCGAATTACTGTTTCTGCATCCGATTTTCCAACCAAAATACTCTTTTTATAAAGTATAATGTGTTGCCTTGGACTGTTTAATATATAATGTAGTTAATTTTTTTTAAAAAATAATATAGTTACCTAGCCATAAAAAAACAACAACAGACAGACAAAAATCAAATTATATGGAACACCTAATTAATGAGGACCACACTTAGACGGGCATAAACACAAATTTGCAAATATTACACGAAACCAATATAGGCACAACAATGGATATATTAGAAGAATTCCAAATATATAAAGAATATAAGAACAACCTAGACAACATGTTAAACGACAAACTGAACTTTTCTTCCAACCCTAATATATGATATAATAACCAAAATTAAAATTAAATAACACACAGCAAACATGTCTACTTTTCATTTCAACTAAACTTAATTATCAGTATCATACTGATAACTGCTGTATACATTCAGTACCATACCTGCAGCTGGACAAGTAAGACCTTATAATGTAGCCACGAACAATTTTATTATTTATGTACGATGAGTCATACTCTGATTTTATATGTGTTAGTACGGGCCTGACGAAGCCGACAGTGTTCGGCAAAACAGCGCTGTAGCCATAACTATAATACGGACTGAGGACAACCTCTAAGGTAATTAACTATATCAAAATACTCTGTCTACAACCGATTTTAAACCAAAATACCTCTTTTGCAACCTATTTTCCAACCGATATACTGATACTGCATCCGCTTTTCTAACCGAAATAGTCTGTCTACAACCGATTTTACAACTGAAATACTGTTTCTGCAGCCAAATTTCCAACAAAATACTGTTTTAATAAACTGATTTTCTAATACCAATGAGTAAAGGAAGGTCTTTGAGTTTGTATAATACATGTACCAGACATGGACTCTTGTGGGACTACGTCAACCGCACCAACTTACTACCCAACTGTCTGCCATCTTGTTTTTCAGAGTGTAAAATGCACTTACTTGTGACATCGCATTTTCTTTTTGCAAGTACAGAGCTGTCTTCCTTTTGCTAATGTTTATTGTCTTTCCTTATAAGAGAAATTCGTAACCCCCCCCCCCCAATAGTTTTCTTAACCTACTATTATCTTCATTCCAATAATCTTAATAGCTAACACAAACCAATTGTGAGTTCCTTTACTAGGTCTGGTTATGTAACGGTATATATTTATATTTTTAAACAACCACCAAGTACATATGCGTCTACCAATTTGTAAGATTGCTTTCTTACATATTGGAAACATATCCAAAAGTGTACCAACAAATTTTTATGCTGATATCTGCAATCGAAATTAAATGGCATAAGTTGATAGAAATGCCAGAGAACAAGATAACATAAAAGTTCCAACTGTTTAAACAGCTGATTATTTTATCATGAATATTAATAAACAGCTGGGCCTAGTTATCATGAAGAGTTGAGCACCCCCTTATTCTGCATTTAACTGTCGAAGAAATGCAGACATGCGTATTTCAGCAGGATGGAGCCACTCCACACTATGCTCGAGAAATGAAAAATCTACTAAACACTCAGTTTAACTGATCATTGGATTGGAAGAGGAAGCGATTTTATGGACTGGCCGCCTAGATCACTGGACTTAACAGTTTGTGACTTTTTTCTCTGAGGGTATCTAAAAGAAAAGGTGTACTCCCACGACATAGAAACCGATGAGGATTTAAAAAGGCTAATCGAAGAAGAATTTGGGTTATTAGCTGAGAATACAACCTGGCTGTTGATCCTAGCAACATTCATGATAGCCTAGAAAACTACTATAGGCCATCTTCTGGTATTCCTTTGTCAGTTGTAGTTTGAATAAAGTTGATTGACGACATCCACACCAATCTTGGTACGGTTATAGTCAAGAATCATACATGGTTTGCCTGTTTATTCGTCCATGTCATTGTCAAGGTGCATTGAGAAGATCAGCAACACGTTTTTCTTTTTCTTTGGTACATGTGAAACCAATGTGCAATTTCTTCTAAATGCAAACATTGAGGATGGTACTGGCTTTTCTCCCTGGACAAAGTTAAGAGGTATTTGTCTCTTATTTTTTTTCAAAGTTCCCAAGATGGTTAACCCATGGTTCTCAACAAGATCCTCACAAAGGTCTACACTGGTGAACTAGTTGTCCATTATGATTTGTGTCAAAAATTGGTTCACACATTCTTTTCACGACATCTACAGTAGTATTGCTAACTTGATAAGGTCCAGCAGGTTGGGTTCCAACGTAGACCTCTAAATTTGCTGTGTCAAACATCTTAGCATCAACAAGCGCTAAGATCTTAATTCCGTACTTGTTAGGCTTGGATGGTATATATTGACGGAACCTACAGTGTCCTCTGAACCCTTCTAACTTTTCATCGATAGTTACAAACTGTGAGAGACTGTAGTTTTCTTTACAGTGTGTAACAAACCTGTCAAAAAAACTCTGATAGGGGCAAGCTTATGAATAGCTTTACTCCCTTCCCGAGTAGCTCTACTATTAAAATGCAAGTGTTGCAAAAGGAATCTAAAACGCTGAAGAGACATACAAAATGAAATCGTTTGGGGGAACTTCCATCAGTGTCGAACAATTCCTCGGTTCTGCATTTAAGCGGTTCGATTTTTGGACACCGGCTATTATGACAATGTCCTTACAATGCCTCTATATCTGTAGGTGTTGTCTGTCGTGTATACATTTCTCGTTGGTATTTGCATGAACTTTTATGAGTAATTTGTTCATTGATATTGTTTACGATCATTTCCTCATCTACAAACTTCTGCCACATTTCAATAGGTTTTTTTATGCCTCTTACAGGTAATTTTGGACCAGGAAGTTAAGATACTAAATTCCTGGCTCTAGTCCTTGTGTTTCTTGGAGGACAATGTACATTCCACTTTGTTGTATCCTTACCCAAATAAAAATTATAACTACTCCTACCAGAGCCATTTAATGGGTCCACTTGATCAAGATCTTGCTCACTATCAGAACTCTCTTCTCTTACTTCAACAGCATCCTCCTCTTCTTCTCCTTGTTCTACTTCATCATCCATATCCATATCAGGGGGTTCATCATAATTGCAAACTCTGTCTTCTTAACTAACACTCTCAAGAAGATGACGGATTCGATGCTCTTCTCTTTCTTAGTCCATTGTCTAAAAAAAAATAATGAAATCTGTAAAATTCTTTTTAAATGTGTTGTCAAAAAAATACAAAATATACAACCAAGAATGGTACTTTGATGAGGGTCAGGATTTCGCCTTCATTTATCTAAAATGAGGACTCTAGTAGGTCTACATATGAAAAACTAATAAAAACCATTACCTTTTTCTGAATATATATATTTATTTAGAAAAAACTCTGTGTGTGTATATATATACAGGGATTACATGTAAAGATATCAATTAAATGTGTATTGTAATGATTACTCATTTTTTCATACATTTTTCATGTGAATATGCATTTTTATAAGTGTGGACATTAATTTTGAATCATATCTCAAGCCAAAATGCTAAAATACAAAAGTAATTCTTAAAACTATGAAAACAACAAACTTAAACTGGGAAGTATTTTATAACCAAGAGAAAAACTTACTTACCATGTGAAATTCTAAGAATCAAAACGCCGTTGGTGACTATGGTCACACACATTATATACACGGCGGGTGACGCTGGTCCAGAAGACCATAACCAAAAATTGAATGGGAGTTGCGGTTATGTCAGTTCAGGAGACAACTGTCCACTGCACCTATAAAAGGTATATGGGTGGACTACCAGTGACTCTTAGTGGTTACATTGTGAACTACAAAAATAATTTGATGCAGTCTTTGAGACAAGGCATAACTACTCCAGGGTTAAATTAATTGGTTGATTTTATCAAACAACTACACTGCCCCCATTTGGCATTTGACTCCTCGACAATTTTGAAATTGTTCTTTCTCCAATGTAATGTATGAGCATGCTCCATGGCTTATTCAACCAGGGTACTGTCACGGGATTAGATTGTTTGCTGAAGAGAATTCGCTACAAGGGATCACGGAAGTTCGACACTAGAAAGGTGAGCAAGCTTTATGTGTAAAGCATGTAGTAAATCATTGTAATTCATGTAAAATCTATATTCTGTCATAATCATTGGGATAGCTCTGGAACGAAAGCTTAGAATATTCAACTAATAAATGAGTTTGGTATTGCATGTCAATATTTATATATATTTGAGTAAACAGTCAGGGCCGGATTTAGCATTTTGGCGCCCTAGGCCCAATAATTTTTTCCGCCCTCTAGTCTGGTTAAAGTTACTTCCCCAAATACCATTATTAAAAAATTATATCAGGCCTATATGTTAATTGCATAAACACCACTCCACGATGCAATTTTACCATTGTAAGTTTTTTGAGTAATTTACTTGGTTCTGGTCTTAACAAAATGCCGTCTTAAAACACTTAGTAGTTTTGTGTATTAAATAGTAACCTCATGTTTGTGGGACTGAAACAAAACTATCCAACCCGCGCAGAGCATTCCCGCAACAAAGCATGGCCATTGCTATGTTAATAACTTAGGTTTTGTTCAATTTAGTCATTTGGGCAAATAAATTTAAAAAACTCTGTAATACATTATAAAATAGGTTTAGTCTTAGAAATACAGCTTACATGAAGTATTTTGATAACGTGACACAAAAACTGTGATATAAAGTAAAACTAGATATTTTGTATGTTTTCTTAAGGCATTAAAATAGATGTACAGTAGAATGGACGATAGTTGGGGAGGGGTCAATGACCGTGACACTGCTTGTCACAAGTGCCGGAGGAGGAGGTAGCCAAAAGCCAAAACAAACAAATGATAAGAGGGGGTTAGTTAAGATGTTAAGTTATGGCTATTTATTTTTATTTCTAGATATTTTTTTTAATATATTTTTTTTCTCTCTGCTGTGCGCCCCCTGGGAGCTTGCGCCCATAGGCCCGGTCCTATGGGAAATCCAGCCCTGTAAACAATAATTTACTAGAGATATTTTATATGAATTAGAGCCATTAACAATTAACAACTAAAAATAATCCCAAATTCAATAGGAGCACTTTTAGAACTGAACCATTGTTTGCCTAAATCATTTCATTAGAACTCGACTCCAGGAACCCCTTTTGGATTCCTAATATTGCCTGTCAGCTTTCAACTCGAGAACCACGGATCTGATTTTCATAAGGTTTTCTTTTCTAAATACGTATGTTATCTGGTCAAGTTTTGGTCTATGTTTTAATAAACAATTGATTCAATTAGTATACATTTTATCAGTTTCAGAGTTGGTACATAATTCAAATGTTATTGAAGACATTTTTTTTTTTTTTTTAATATTATTTTATTACAACTAAGTTAAATACAACCTAACAAGCAATTTATTCTGAATACATGGTTTTAACAATGATATGGTTCACCCAGCTCTAGTTCATTAAACAGAGTCCAGTTTTAGTCTCACACCAAGTCAATGGGCTTTGTCCTCTTCAGCCTTCGCAGGTCCTTGCTGGCGTTGAGGAGAGGGAGCATTTCTATATTTTCATGAGCTTCCAGTCTCTTACTGTGTCTTAAGGAGCATACCTTAATTTCCTCAGCCACGGTATTGATTTTTAAGTCACGATGGATGTTTTCGCTCCTCACATACCATAGAGCTTTACAGATTTGCCTCAATACTTTGTTTTGAAATGTTTGTATCCGCTTGATGTTTGACTTCTTAGTACAGCCCCACAACTGACTACCATAATTCCATACTGGCTTTAGAATTTGCTTATATAGTAGCAATTTGTTATGCAATGAAAGTTGTGAGTATTGACCTAACAACCAATGCATCTTCTTGAGTTTCAGATTCAATTCCTGTCTCTTCTTTTTGACATGTTCCTTCCACCTTAATTTGGCATCGAGCGTCATGCCTTGGTACTTTGCTGAATTCGCATATGGTATAATCTGCGAGTTGATAAAAACTGAGTGATACTATTTTTTTATTTGTAAAATTTACAAGGACCGATTTCTTTTCATTTAGTTTTATTCTCCATTTCTTTGTCCATTTATCAAGAGAGCACTGCAGCCCTCTAACGGTATCCTCCACATTATCAGCAACTGACATTACAGCTGTGTCATCTGCAAAGGTGGCTGTTGTGGTGTTCTCCAACTGTAGTATGTCTCGTGTGTAGAGTAAGTTGTAAGCATGGGACAACTCCAACTAAGTAATTAATAAAACAATTAACATTAATAATAAATAAAATAGTAACAGAGATAATAAGCATTATATAATAATAATAAATAAGTGTAAAATGTTCCTAAACAATATTCAACTGAACAATCTCCTAATGATCGATAATAACTAAACATTACAAGTTAAAATAATAATTTTGAACTGTGCGCGCCGATAAACCATATGACGTTACAGAAGTCCTTTCCAGTAGGAAGTGAAACCCTGGAGAAACTTCCCATGAGCCTGAGCGTTAGCTTTGCCTAGCGTCTGGTGGAAACGTGGCTTAAGCAGTCTTTGTCAGGAGTCCGATTGGAACAGTCACGTTTAGGATGGCTGGATAGACTCAACCAACACAAAAAATGGTGGACTATAAGTAAAAGTGATTTTGAAGGAGGCGAGTATAAAATGGACTTAACTTTGTGAGTAGAGTGGAAATTTGATTTAAAATCATTAGGAGATGAGAACTAATGTTAAAGAATTGTGAAAGACGTTTAGAAAGAACTTATTAATTTGTGTATTGTCAAAACTGAATTTTGTTTTAAATAATCTGTCTGTAGACTCATCCATGATATGTTTTCTTTTCTCTATTCAAATAAAAAGGAGATTTCTTGTTTTACATAAAATGTCTGGCTAAATTATTGTGTTATCCATGTGCCATGTTATATGAATAGCTGCTAAGTACGATTGAGAGTGTGACCCCTGCCCTTCAGGTAAACTAGTATTATAATATTAAAGATGAATTTGTAAGAACGCAGACTTATAAATATATAAATAGCTTGATTTTTGTTTAAAGTATTCTAAAAGTAGAAAGTTTAACTTCACTCCCCTTACAAAGTAGAGTAAAGGGCCTAGGACACTTCCCTGTGGTACTCCAGCATGGATTTCCCTCAAATCAGAGCACTCATCCTCTACTTTAACTCGGAAATGACGACCTTCTAGGTATGATTTTAACATCAGATACCAGTCATAACTTAGTGAGTTATGTAACTTGCATTTCAGTCCTTGGTGCCATACTTTGTCAAAAGCTTGTGACACATCCAATAAGACGCTTGAACAAACTAGTTTTTCTTCTAGAGTTTTTTCTATGATGTTGGTGATTCTACGGACCTGGTCTATTGTAGAGTGTTTTCTACTAAATCCGAATTGATGATCAGGTATCAATTACCTTTCCTCAATCAGTGGCAGGAGTTTTTTAAGCAGCAGCTTAAATATCTCAAATATTTTTGATATTACCGGTAAGAGAGAGATTGGTTGGTAACTTGTTACCTCATTAGGAGGTTTACCCGGTTTTAAGATCATAATAACCTCTCCTACTTTCCATTGACTAGGAACATGCTTTAAAGCAGTGGTCACCAAATGGCGGACCGCCGGCTAGTTTTGTGCAGACCGCGATGACATACCGATCAACGAAAAAAAATAAATAAATCCTAAAACAAAAAACCCATAAGAAACCCTCTAAACTCTAAATGAAATCAAATTATTAAACAACCGAAACAATAAATAAACACCAGCAGTGTAACCAAATTAGAAGGGAGAAAGTTATTCCAATGTACAACGCTTATATCGGCTGCGGGAGGTAGGGGTAGACGTAGGTGACTAGCCTTAACGTCTCACCCCTCCCCTCGCACTTGACCTTGAGCTAGCCCACGCTGTCTCACTGACTCGGTTGCCAGTCTTTGGTCAGATCGTCATTCGGTCTGGAAGTCTGGACTGAGAATTCTCGTACCAGTTACATATTTTGTTTTGTTTTCGTGAATTCTTCGGACTTCCGTGTGTTCTTGTTTACGTTCGGTTTATTCATTTTGGGTTGTTTTGTGTAGTGCAGTGGTTTGTGCCTTCTTATCTTACCATGGATAAGAAGAAAAGAAAAGTTGAATCGGAAAATAGACAGTTTCAACTTGAATGGACAGACTTATATTGCTTCACCATGCCAAACCGAGTAGGAGCAGTACCGGTATGTTTAGTATGCACTCAAACTGAAGCTATTGTTAAAAGTTCGAATATTAAACGACATTACGAGACTAAACATAAATCGTTTGAAGAAAAATATCCTGTGGGAAGTAATGTCCGTAAAACTAAAATTCAGAGCTTACTTTCAAACTACAATACATCCACACAAATAATGAATCGGTCCATGACCGAGCAAGTAAGATGTTCCGAGGCCTCTTTGCGAATTTCTTGGACGCTCGCCAAACATATGAAGTCATTTAGTGATGCTGATATAGTAAAAGAGTGCATACTGGAAGCAGGAAATGTTTTGTTCAAAAATGAAAAGGATGTGGTTGATACTTTGCGACATATTCCATTATCTGCTTCTTGAAGCACGAGGAATACTCAACTTTTAGGAGAGGAAAGTTTCAAAACTGAAGGAAACCTTAGCCGCTACGGATTGTTTCGCTTTGGCATTGGATGAATCCTGCAACATCACAGATACAGCACAGCTAATTATTTTTGTGCGTTATCTTGACACCACTCATGAACTATTTTGCCGATGTCAGGAACAACTAAAGGAGACGATCTTTACAAGGCTACAATGGGCTATTTCGACAAAGTTGGCTTAGATATGAAAAAAGTGATATCGGTAACCACAGACGGCGCAGCAGTAATGATAGGATGCAGAAAAGGCTTAGTTCAGAGACTTAGCAGTGACCCTAAATGCAATGTAAATTTAATTTCATACCATTGCATCATTCACCAAAGTGTCTTATGTTGCACTCTGAATCCAAATCTGCAGAGTATAATGCAAGCTGTTATCAAAAAAATCAACTTTTTACGTGCGAAATCATCTCTCAAGCAACGCCAGTTCAAATAATTTCTTGAAGAAACCAATGCTCAGTTTGACGATTTGCTTCTCCACAACAACGTCAGATGGCTAAGCAAAGGCACGGTGTTAGAACGATTTTTTGCAGTATTGGAGAACATTAAAGAATTTCTTTCAAGTAGTTATCAAGAAGTAGCAAAGGAGCATTTATGCTTCCTCGACACTAAAGAAAACGTGGCTGCCATAGCTTTTTTAACAGACATATTTCGGCATATGAATTTCTTAAATCTCAAGCTGCAAGGGAAAGGGAAAATTGTGCGTGAACTTTTCTCTGAAATCAGAGGTTTTTCTAAAAAGATTGACCTTTTCACTGAAGATATCAGTGGAGCACTGCTGCACTTTCCACTCCTTAAATCTGTTTGTGAGAGCAATGAGGACATTGACATCACCGAGTTCACTGATTTCATGAATAAACTTAAATTATAATTTCAAAGAAGATTTACAGATTTCAACAAAATTGAAAATGTTGTGCAATTGTTAAACAACAGTTTTTCACTTAAACGTAATGGTGTGTGGACCAGTGAAGTGTCAACATATTTTCAAGAGTAACAAAGCTGCCCTGCAAGAAGGAACTTATCGAGTACCAGGAAGATTTTGTTCTAAAAGACATTTTTTCTAAAGTTCCAGACACTCTTGAATGCGACCAATTTTGGATCAAATATGTCAGTGACCAAAAGTATCCAGAATTGAAAACTTTGGCCATCAAACTGTGTACTATGTTTGGATCGACATATGTGTGCGAAGCAGCTTTCTCAAGAATTACTTTTATTAAAAATCTTTATAGATCCCGTCTCACAGATGACCATCTCGACACATTAATGAGAATCAGCTGCACAAACTACACTCCAAATTTTAAGAAGATTGTTAAAAATAAAACTTGTCATTTTTCTCACTGATCGTAAACTTTTGAATCAGTTTATTTGTAATTTCAACTACTTATGTGTGATTTTTTCTTTTTATTTTACATATGTTAATTTTTTTAACATGCCATTTTTCCACTGATTTTTTATTTTTTTAAAACTAGTTTGATTTTTTATTAGAGTTACTTATATGTACCTTATTTCTTATTATACAACTCTCAATTAAAAGTAGGCTATTGATTTAATATTGTTACCGGTTACCCAATTATTTTATGCCTAGTAAAACGTTTAGTTTAATTTATCTTGGTATTTCCTTAGCAAAAGAGATATAGTCAGGACTAAATTCGAGAATAGGTTTTGACAATTTTATAAGTAAACACACTTAATAAAGTAATTTTTATTGCCAAATCCGATTTAAATAATGGCCTTTATTTTAATCGATCAATGGCATAATATCAAACTTCAATATATTTGAAGAACATTATATCGAAATAGATACAGAGTAATAACTATCCCAAATATTTGAATAATGATTAAAATTAATGTAGTTAAACTGTTAATTTTTCAAAAAATTTTCGGGGGAGTACCCCCGGTGGTTTCCCCTGAATGGACCGCGGAAGCTCGGCAAGACTTTGAAACGGACCTTCATGAAACTTAATTGGTGACCACTGCTTTAAAGTAATAGCAGCATTAAAGTGATAAAGAAGCTTCTTTACCGCTACTTCAGGTAGTTCCTTAATTACCCTGCCCGTTATCAGGTCATATCCCGGAGCCTTCTTCTCTTTCAAGTCAGTCTTGATTATTTGTTTTAATTCCTTAAGGGTTATTAACAGAATTGGTACTATATCTCTTCTTCAATGAAGAGTAATGTTTTCTTCTGCTGTTTGACATGGGAAGGGTTTGAATATGTCTTCCAAGTAGCTTGCAAACAATTCAGCTTTTTGACTCGAGTTAACTGCCCATGCACCATCTTTTTTAATTGGTGGATTTTGTCTTATAGGTCCTTTCAATCTTTTTGCGATTTTCCACAAGGAGTAATCAGTGTCCTTATCAGCAGAGAGTCCACTGAGAAAGCAATTAATGGTTTTGTTTTTGATTTCCTTTATTAATTTCCTAATGCTATTATTTAGGGAATCAGAGTTGTTTTATCTTGCGGGTGTCTAGTTCTGTGCCATTTTTTCCTGGCTTTACCTTTTTCGTTAATAAGTTCTCTAATTTCAAGGGGATAGCTAATTTCTTGAAACGTTTTGCCTTTCTTAGCTGGAGTGTTATGCTAAGCTGCTTGTTGTATTACTTCTATAAAACTATCGACATCGTTTTCCAATTCATATGGTATTTTTAAAGGTGTTCTTAACTGAATTACTTGAACAAGCTCATTTCGAAATCCCTCCCAGTCTGTTCTCCTACCGATCAATGATGAGGGTGCCGATTTGAGTACCACAGAGTCACTAACTGTTAGGATGATTGGTGTATTATCCGATGAAAGAGATTCGTCACCATCAATATGCACATAGCTTCCAGACATGCCCTTAACAACAAACAAGTCAATAAGATCAGGGATTTTATCCTTATCTGTTGGCCAGTATGTAGGACCAGTAGGACTACCCGTGGAGATAAAACTAAAACTGCATCTGTACTCACAGCCAGCTTGATATAGCTCTTTCCTTTTCGTCGATGTTAATCGAGAACCCCAAAATGTATTTTTAGCATTGAGATCTCCTCCAAGTATAAAATGATTTCCGAATGTCATAAAGAGATTTAGGTAATCATTCTTGTTCAAGTTACTTCTTGGTGGGCAGTAAATGGCTGAAATTTTGTACATCTGTTTCCCTAAACAGACAGATACTGTGGTCACCTGCATATCGAGTGTGCCAACACTTAACTCTACAAAGTGTTTGATACTTTTCCGAATTATATAAATGAAGACATAATAATTAAAATTACTTCAGAAATTTCAAAAATATAAATAGTTTCATTGAATGCTGGAATGGGTTATAGCAAGAGAGTATAACTATAATTACAATATTCAAAGTAGGAATCCAACAATGTATGAATTTTCCACCGTTGACGAAAAAAGTACCATATACATTCTGTTATTAACTGCTGCATCGACGGCATTCATGCATTCGATTTTAATTAAAAAGATTTTTTGTTTCATATCGCTATATATATATATATATATATATATATACACACACACACACACACACACACGAATCGTTATCGTTATATATCTATGTTATTATAGAATCGTAATGTAAAAATGCATTAGTAAATGACGTGCTTTTAGATGTTTTTATGTTTAAAATTTAATTTATCCAACGTCCAAGCAAGCAATGCTAGTATTAAAAGTCAAGACGTCATGATCTTTGAAATTTGTACTCTGCACATGCGCAATAACAACTGGTTCTGTAACATAGATTGGATTATTAGATAGGTTGTACTGTTGGTGTTTTTCTCGTTATCAGTTAGTCCTAGTCTAAAAACGTACAATTAATGTACACTGATTTGGCTAGAAAATATTATGTCTGTGATTTAGAGTTAGTGTTTATGGTTTAGTGTTCAATAAAGTTTAAAATGGGTTTTTTAGAACCATGGATTATTGAGGACCAAGAAGTTCAACCGCATATGTAAGTGACTATTTACTTTCATCTTGTTCTGTTTTCTTTTGATTTATAAGTTTTGAGTAACCTATTTTATTAATCTCTATGTCACACAGATTTAAAACAATAATATTAATATCCTCACACAGAAGCAATTTTAATAATTATTAGATAAGTTTTGGTAATATACATTTATTTGATAATTATGAATGTCAGATAATATATATATATATATATATATATATATATATAAACATATGATTATTTGAATACAAGATAAAAAATATTTAATGATTTCATAATTTTTTGGTGAAATTTATCCAATTCATGTTCTACCTACCTACTTTTGCAACATGTAGATCATCCTTTATTAAGCATTTCACTTTTGGATTATTGAAGGTAAATATGCATTGATGAATTTTAGTGCGAAATATCGATACTTTTTCTATTTATTTCGATACTTCTTTACAATCCATGTCACTTTTTGTCATTCACAATTCATTATTTCTATCATTAAACAACGATTTAAAATGTCTATTTTATTGCATTGTTATTTCAACAATTATTTAATCAATTTTAAGTAAAATCTATCGAAGTTTTTGTTCATCCGCGAATATAGTTCTGTTTTAAGAACTGTCAAACTAGATGTCATTTACACCTTCAATTAGATCATACTTCAGTAAAACCAGGTCTGGGAAGGTAACTATATACATGGGCGTCATCGCCGGGGGGGGGGGGGGGACGTGTCCCCCCAATATTTGAGATGTAAAAATATTTTTGCTAAAAACAAATGATTTACTTAAAACCTTAAAAGGTAAACATCGGGCTTTGTCTTTACTAGGGTTTTTAACATTACATTTCTGTTAAAAACGAATAAATAAATGCATAAAAACGATGTTTTGAGAAGTTTAATTTTTAAAAAATTCCATACCCCCAGACCCCCGGCATATGTCCCCCCCCCAATAATGAACTGGTGATGACGCCCATGACTATATATATATGGTTAAAGATCTACAGGTCAAGGAAGGTCATATTATATGTATCTTACTTGACCTATAGTTCTTTTACTAGGTCTGGTAAGGTAATTATATACAATTCAGAGACCTAGTAATCGTAAATCATAGAAGTGTAGTAATATTAACCTGTAGAACTAAATTAAGTGTGCACGAGTGATTTCAATATGACTATTACATTGAAAATGTTAAAAAATGCTCAATTTCAATGATTGTTAAGTATATAATAAATTGTGAAAGATAAAAAACCTCTTGCGTTACAAAGGAGTATCGAAATGATGGAAAAATGATGGACACTACTTGGAAGACGAATTGTCGATACTTTGCACTAAAATCGCTTGGACAACATCAATGCATATTTACCCCTCCGAAATCCATTATTTATGTTGAAAACTAGCTATTTAAAAGGACGATAACCTGGGCTTTTTAGGTTAGTTCAGCTGTTGACGTTAGTACGTATGACAACTCTTGAATCTCTTAAATGTCTCATCGCTCGATGTTTATGTTCATCCACATAAATCGGTCTTTTTAGAGGGTAAATATTCATTGTACATTATTATCAGATTTTGTTATTAAAAATTATGAAATCATTAACTAATTATTCAAACAAACAGATCATATTATTTGTTGGAAGACACGTTTCAAGTCCAAAAATGTATTTATTCACTGTCAAATAACAAATTTGAAAACAAGGGAATCCAGCCGTCGTTAGGTTAAATCTAGCTCTATTACGAAAACCTACATTTATACGTAAGACTACATTAGTCAAGTTAGCATATGTGTAATCTTTTGATATTTCTTATTAAAACTATTTGTCATGGAAATTTTTTATTAGGTCTGGCTAGGTTAGGTTACCAGACCTAGTTAAAATATTAGGTTGTTTGTCAGTTCTCTAAACGGTAAATATCTATTGTACATTATCATCAGATTTTATTATTAAAAATTATGAAATTATTAACTATTTACCTTGTATTCAAACAATCAGTTCATATTTTTTATCGGAAGACACTTTTGAAATATCGAAATTCAATATATCTGTAAAAAATAAGAAATTGAAATTACAAAATTTAGGTGAGGTTATGAATGCCAATATATCAGTTCCTCTAAGGAGGCCGTCCATGACCAGGGCCTATAGAAGAGGTGAAATGATGCCTCCATGCGGACAATCTCACCGCAGGGTCTTGATTTTGGATTAGAGGTGCAAACTATAAGTATGTTTCTAATATTTTTAAGTCAGGAATTTATGATATCGATAAACAATAGAAAATCTTAAGCTCATTATCTGGTCAATCTCCTAAAAACAAGAAGGAAAAATTATTTTACAACGGGATGGTGTAGAACTTGAAATTGATGACTTAGTGATGGAGATGTTTAATAAGTATTTTATAGAAATTCCAGCTAAGTTAGCTTCCAATATAAATGTTCTCAGTTTTATGGAAATTGAAGAATGTAAGCATAGATTTAGACAAAATTTTCAACAAAACTCGATATCTTTGAGTAAAATTCATTCCGATGAAATTATAGGTTGTTTAAAAAATGGTAAGTCGTGATTTTTATGAACACAGGTTTAATTAAGAGTAGGCCTATTGGATATCTGTGTTGGCAGATATATTTAATAAAAGTATAATATTAGACATTTTTCCTAATGATTTGAAAGTTACTGAAGTTATTCCTATTTTTAAGTCTGACCTATCTGACGAGGTATCAAATTATCGTCCTATCTCTTTACTGTCTGTTTTTCAAAACATTTTGAGAAATTGATTAAAGAGCGTGTAATGTATTTTCTGACTATGAACAATTTCTTTTGCAATAACCAATTTGGTTTTAGAATGGAACTGGCTATGCATAATTTCATGTCTAACATCTACAAAGATTTGGATTTGGGGTTGGAAGTATCCAATCTATTCTTGGACATTAAAAAAAGTTTTTATACAATTGATCATGATATTTTACCTGATAAATTAGAGTCAGCTGGAATACGAGGGGTGGTTCTGTCTTGATTTCAAACTTACCTTACAAATAGAATGTAGTTTGTTAAAGTGGGTTCTTCTGAAAGTGCACAATTTTCAGTAACTTGCAGTGGAACCCAAGGGTCAGTGCTAGGTCCTGTATTGTGGTACTTACGTATTAACGCCACCGCAGCAGAAGTTGCGCAAATGCGCATGCACCAATAAAGAGCAAACTGGTTTGGGAAGCAGAATTCCATTTTTTTCAGCTTTGAGATTCATATACTTTCATTTTATGATTTGTCGCAAAAATTTTAGGCGTAGATTGGCGGCACTTCACTTTTAAAGCTCATGTTTATCCATGATCTAATTTCAAATTATTAACTTCAATAAACTTACGAAAGGTTTATCCAGGTGTTTATATATATATATATATATAGCTACCTGGCCAAACCTGTCGTGATATATAATTATATCACAAAGTAAGCAAATATTGGCGCATGCGCATTAGCAACTTCTGCTGCAGTGGCGTTAATACGTAAGTACTGTACCTGTATTGTTTATTATTCCTATATGACTTATTTTCAGGACCATTCAAGGAAAATATAACAGTGTTTGGTGATGACACAACTTTATCTAATTCTGATGTAAATAAGCTACAAATTAAAATCCAATATGATCTACATTTCTTAAGTCTGTTGTTTAGGCTTTCCATAAATGTATCTAAAAAAAAGTTTGTTAATTAATTTTTCTATCTGAAATTCAAATATGTTGCTCCACTTAAATATCATAGTGTCCAAGGATCATGTGGCTGTAATGTAATTAAGCAGAGTGAGTGTACTAAGTAGTCTACCTTGTCCTGCATTTGGATGAATAATTGTCATTTAACCATCATATTTGAAACATAAAAAGATTATTTGTTCTTGTTTCTTAGAAAATTTTGCATTTTTTTAAATCCTACCTTCCGCCATTTATACAGCGGCAAATTTATTTTGCATTTTAAATTCGTATATGCCATATATAATTGGGAAATATGTACATCTCACATTACAAAATTTTACCTAAGTCTCTAAAAATTATTTGTCAGGATTTTATATAATAGAGGCAGGTTTCTGGATTCCTTTTTTAGTTTTTTCTCTGTCAGCGATATAAAATTCTAATACTTTAAAACATAGTGGTAACAAAGTGGAAAGAGGTGTTCTTCCACTTCGTAACCTCTATGTTTTTAAAGTAATAGTAATATTATAGAAATTAAATGTATAACTGGACATCAAGAAACATAGTTTGTACTGAGCCCACAATGATTTCAAAATAGTAAAAGATAAAGAGTTTTTAGTTTTCAACCGTAACAAAAAAATAAAATCATATATCAGTATGAAAACATTGCAAACCTACTATATACTCTTGTAAAAATGAATATACTCCACACCTTCCAGTGGATACCAAATTGTATGTCCCATGAAAAGATGTCAAAATGATAACCGGATGTGTATATATACAACAAACTGAATTATTTGACAAGTCGATTTGAATATATAGACCTAAAATGTTCGTGGTGATTTTGGTTAAAGAAATGTAGATTAGATTAATGGTAGCAAAAATCAGCACAAACAGATTAAGTTTGGTTAATTATATTCATAGTACAGACTTAGTAATTTCATGAATATATAGTATAAGTATTTGAATATATAATTTAACCAGTTTATTACTATTACTAAGCTAACATATTGAGTACACTTAAAAATCTATGTGATATATATTCTTGTGACTGGTGATAGTTGGTGATTAACCCCCAAAGAAACATTAACTTTACCTCCATGAAGGAGGAGGGGGTTCACTCTTTTTTCATGGGATAAAAAGGATTTTATAGGCCTAACAGACCTGTGGTATGGAAAAACCTATAAATTTATCTTATATAAATAGTAGCCCTTAAACAACTCAGTTTAGCAGCCAACATGATAACAGAACATATTTCTAGATCTATAACGGAAAAAAAAATTTTTTTAAAGAAAAAAAAAATTTGTAATTCAGATACAGGTAATATTAATGTTGTTTTTATGTCCATGTTTTCTTTGATAAATTTATACTTACTAATAATATATAGGCATGAAGTTTTTAGGCAATCAGACAAACAAGAATATTTAAGATTAAAACACATTTCAAGATATATATCACAAAAATAGAACACAATGTCCATTTTTTTATTTGATAAATCTGTACTTACTAGTAATATATAAGCAACTTGATAAACAACATACAATTTATGATTACAATACATTTCAAGATCTAAACAGAAAAAAAAAAAAAAAAAAAAAAAAAACTGGGTGTGCTTAAGACCACACGTTAGAAGTGAAAACTTGTATGAACAGTATGTAACGCTTATAGATTGGGGGGTTAGCGTAATTTTTTTTTGTGTGCCGTATTTTTATAACGTATTGTTACTTTGCACTAACTGCGTTGTCTATGAACATAATATTTTCAAATTCATGTTATAAATAAATTATGAAAAGGATAAATAAATTTTGTTTATTTACATTTTTTGTAATATATATATATATATATATATATATATATATATATATATATATATATATATTTAAGTGCCTGTATCCAGGTGTACAAAGTTCAGTGAATGGTCCACTTTCAAATGGGGAACCCTTCATTTTTAAACAATTATGTACCTTTCAGTAATCACTTCAAATAATAGTTCCTGGAAGGATCCACTCTTTATTTAATAATACCCAGAAGAGTTTCTGAATTCCTATTTTCAACTGGAATATAAAATAATAATTTAGAATCTCTCTGTACTCTACCAAATACCTACTGCCCGTCAACTAAACTGTCTTTGTTTTTGCCAAATTTTGCCTCATCGATTTCTACTAATATACTTGGCCCATCAACTTTTGAGAAGTTTTGCTTTACATCGAAAAATAAATACTTCTCTACCAATCAACAACAGTATGGTCAGAAATATTTAACTTGTTTTTTACTAGGTGGTTTTAAAAATAGTAAAGAAGAAATTAATTAATGCAAAATATTTTTGTAATGGTAATATGTACTTTTCAAAAAAAAAAGTAGTAAAAAATGTGACATTGAAAAATTACACATGTTGGGTGCCGTTTTGTTAACAGACTTTTTTATAACACTTAAATAAATATATGTTAGTATATTTCACAAATTTTAAATTGGTTCATTGAAATTGAAAAGTTGAAATGGGTTTGTTTGTTCTTAAATTATATCACAAAACAAAATCACTGGTAATTTTAAAATTTACCTACTTTTCTTAAGCTTGAAATACACACAATATTTAAGTTTAAAAAAAATCTTAAAAACAAAAAAACAATATGTACATAAAACATGATTAGTCACATGAAACTACGCTTTTGAGAAAGAATAAACCAATTTCAGTTTCATTGGTGCCAAAACGTTCCTTTTCTTATGCCCTTTAATTTGATATATCACAAACCATAGGTACTGGTTAAAATTTTTATGTGTGGGGTTGAGGGAACAGGATGGGGTGATTTCAGATTTTTTATGTATGGTTTTTAAGCTAAATAGCTTTCTTGTAAACATAATTTGAATATCTATCTCCATATTTTTCATAATTAGAGATGTAATATTTTGTAGTAGATGAACGCATTGGCCGATTTAAATTTTCTTACCAAAGAAATTCATCATTTTTAATAGGCTTTCATTTGATATATCACAAGCCATAGGTACCCGTTAAAGATTCCATATTTTCCATTTTAAAAAATCACCTGGTATATATATTTATATACCTAGGGGTTTATATATATATATATATATATATATATTTCATGGAAACTAATTAAGATGTGGCAGTTTGACAACAGTGAAGACTGTGAAGAGTTATTTTCTTTCTTCTAGTGGGAGTACAAGTGCTGCCATAAATGTAGATAAGCTAGGCTAGTGTTACCAGTAATCAGTTCAAACTCAAACAATAATGCACAAATAAATACAAACCAATATATTCTTATTGAAAACTGTCCGAGATGCTAAGAATTCAGGTATTTGTTTTGCAGATTTACCAAATTAAATAATGAGCCCAATAAATAATAATATATGTCCAGTTTTGCATGTTTCTAATTATTTTGTTATGGTTACATTTTAGCAACGACTCAGAGAGTGAAGAAGATGTACCACCTCAACCCTTTCAAATAGGCTTTTACCAGCCTTTTCGGATCGTTTATCCTTTGCAAGAAGTTAATATTCTAAAAAGGTCCAAAGTTGGTAGAAAACGTGCTAAACGTCAGGAAAACAGTGAGTATTAGCAAGAAGTTATGACCTACTGTACAATAAATTTAGACTATGAACATCAATGTGCTTCAACCTCTATGTGTGTGGTATTATAAAATACATACCTAGTTGCAAAATAATGCTAGTTGCAGTACAATTTTTAAAAAAATAAGAGACTAAGTTTGAAAAAAATAAATATTGTGTGGTTTACCTTAGACCTCTTCTGTTCGTTTGCTTACATGGAGTTAGATAAAGTTAAATATAAGAGATTTTAGGGTTGAATTTTGTCCTATTTAATATGTTGTTTATTTTTCCTGGTATCGGCTTATATTTTTGTGGGAGGGTCCTAAGCTAGGAATTTTGTTCTTTGAGTGACTATTTGGGCTGTAAATTGTGATGAAAAAGGGGCGGAGTGATTTTGTATGTTGTACCAATAGTACAACCATTCTTGAAATTGAAATTGAAAATTTACTTTATTCATTTCCATATAGCATATACAGAGAGAATGGTGTCAATGAACTTATTTTACAAAACTTTGAAATTCTATTAAGAGCATAAAGACTTGAAGAGACTATATATGAAGATCCCAAGTCATATTGTTATCTATTATTAGCCCAAGAAATTCACAATTTTTTGTACTTATTTCATGAAATTTGTTTTCTCTGAATTTAGAAGAAGTTGATTTTTGCCAACAAATTTAGATCTTTTAAATATTTATTGGCTTATAACTCTATTTCATAGTTGCCATTCCACTTTTAAATTTGCAACATCAGCATAAAGACATATTTTATTACCATTATTTCCCGACACAATTTGAGGCAAACCTTTAAAAATTTTGAGACAAAGAAATAAAAGAGGTCCCAATATCGAGCTCTGGGGTACTCCATATTTTACTGATTCAAGTGAAGATTTATGTTTAATTAATTGATTACCAGACATATATGACAATTGAACTTACTGTACCATACAAGTACAAAAGTATCAGTACTGTAATTATAATTTAAAATTGAGGTACGAGCTACTGATTTCAAGAAACACATAAAAATATACATCGAATCATATACATATGGATGAACAAAGTACCATGGAATCATAGTTGAAATGTAAAGCATAATAATATATCTGTATTGGCACATGGTTTGTAAAGAAACAATTTTAATTCTTACAACAGAAACAATTATCTAAATATATGTTATTTAATCCATTAAATCGTTTTGCATTATTGATTTTTAAATAATTATTGGATAGCTCTAACATAAATACTGATATAATTCTCACATAAGTATCAATCGATGTTGAAGTTGTCAATTTTGATAAAAACTTTATATAAAACACATAATATACACTAACACGAAGTTGTAAAAAGAGATATTTAAATAAAAGAACTCTCACTTGTGATTGGCTATTTTAGACTATAGTGTATTGTGTGTATGTAGTAGATTACCTACCCATACTTAAGCCTTAATAAAAGCCGTCTCTAGTACAAGGCCGTGTCCAACAACTTGACCATTTTCCAATCCCTCCGTTCATAAGGGATGAGCATTATATTAGTTGTATGGAAAAAAGAATGTTTGTCAACTCCTTCATTATGTTTCTGTTGAACAATGTTTTGTTTATAATATTTTCCCCTTGTTTTTTAAAGGCGAAAATCTTGCAGTCATCATCACCCTAAAAAAATGAAGAGAAAAAAAGCATAAAATAGACTCCTAGCCCTCGAATACACTAATAGTATCAGGGTCAGAAGAGAACAAGAGTTCGTCAAGAGAGATCTAATAGGAAAGATGAAAAAGAGGGATTTGACCCAAGAGTAGATGAAGAAAAGTCCAGCTAGGAACCTCTTGTATTGCCATTCCCGTACTCGCTATTTATGAGCCCATGGGGTTTTTTAAATAATATACAGAGTGCTTTCAATTAAAGTGTGTTATAACAGTAAAACATTTTAATTCAAATTTTGTTTGATTTTTTAACGAAATACAGTAATAAAGAATAATATTATATTTTTATATTTTGCATGCTGTTAACACTGTAAAAAAACGTGGTAATCCTATAAAAACCCATATTCAAAACATAGTAACATTAAAAGATAAAGGTTCATACATTGTACAATCTAAAAAAAAGTGGTAAATTAGTGTAATTGTTAAAAATAATATTTGACCTTTCTATAAATAATATTTGGGTTCACAATTGACAAGTTTGTTGCAAATCAATATGGAAACTGCTGTTGGCTTGAATTATTGTCATATTGGTTTTTAAAAGTCATTTGTCAAAAATGTTTGATCAATCTGCTCTGAAATTAACAATTGCATTATCCCTACAACGTGGTTAGCTACGGCCAGAAACAAATCTGAGAGAACAGATCATCCATCTCTATTGATAGTTTGTTTAAAAACACAATGTGTCCATTTTTATTAACTAATAATAGTGGAGAGCAATCTTGACCTTTGGAATTTGTAAATAATTTTAAAGTGATATAACCACATACATACACAAACTCGGAATGATAATACTATATATCATCCAAATAGTACATCGTATGAAAGGGGGTTAGTTGTAACATTTACTACATTGTGTAATGGTTAACTGTCTAACTTTAATATTTTAGTTCTATTTAGGCCCATATGTGAAAGTGGAATTGTATATATCCATTTACCGCTTCAAGCATGATCTTCAATAAATTGAATCCTGACAACTGTCAGGCATTATGATATTAGAGTCTGAATCATAATTCTCAAGATATTTTTTTTAAATAAGTAGAAATGAACAATACATACTACTTTGCAGTGCAACGCTATGCTGCTATGAGAAATACTTAACACAAAGATATAATGTTGCCACGTTTTACTGACTATAGTCATGTACTGAGATGGCTATGCCCCATACTCGTATCCAATGGATATGAAAGTGTTATGATTGACAAGGATGTATCAAAATATAAACAATAATTTGTAGATACAAAAAATTAATGGCTTGTGTTTTAGGATTTTTTACAATGCTGAAAAATACTTTCCGCAATGAGTTGGGAATTTATGAATAAATTAGAATCATTGCTGAATTGACATTTCAGTGAAAAGTTAAATTGCAAACACAAAAAGTAAGAGTGATACTATAATTGTTGTTTTTCATGTCTTCTATAGAATTTTGATAGAATTAAAACAAAATGTATGATGTCGAAAAGTAACATCAAGAACAAAAATTATGGGAAACAATTTTAAACATGCACACACACACACACACACACTCACTCATATATATATATATATATATATATATATATATATATATATATATATATATATATAATAATAATAATATTAAAATTGAGCATTTACTATGTATTTCTTGTCACCATGTCCATCTTACTTATCAACTTTCTACACTGATTTAATGGTTCTTCGTTATCTATGATACATACATGACTGTAATAATTATAAATTTTCACAATAAATTCATATGGCTATTTCTGTTATATAATTTAACATAAAATTAATGACGTTGACAATAATTCAATACAAATTTCCCATGCCATTGTGGAATTAACTTATCTCACCAAGTAGTAAAGATTCTTGGTGATATTACTTTGTCTATTCATAAACTTCACATAATGTATATACAAATTATTTACTGTGTTTTTAGATAATTTTTAACTTTAAACAATGACTATTTTACACGTAGGAGAGGTTAAATTAAATTGCTTTGGTTATATATAGAGATATTGCAACTATATTAAAAGCAAAAATTGATGATCTTTATAAAAAATTGGTCAAACTGTGAAAGCAGTTTTAACGCTGAATATATATTTTATCAAGTTCATCTATACCTTTTATGTAGTTGAAATATATATACATAATCGTTAATTATTAATTATTTATGATAATACTGTTAAAAATAGTAACTAGATAAGTAACACAGCAAACTTACCTTGACACTGCATAGAATATCACATGACATCAATTACTTAAGATGGAAGATGACAGCTGCCATATAATAAAATGCATATTTTTTTTTTAATGTTTAGATTCCTCCAATTTTTTTCTTTTGAAAATATTACTTTTAGACATCGTGTGTTTTAAAAACTGTACTTCAACAAAATTCTATAAGAGATTTGACATACAACAATTAACAAATTATATTCACAGAATATTTGGCGTCTAGGACAGGTTTACTTTTTGACATGTTTATATAAATTATTCCAATTCCATTTTGTATGTTTTGTTTATAAAATCTCTTTTTTACATGACCCACATAACTTTAGCCATGTATTGATTCTATTTTTACATGGCTATCATAATTTAGTGACAAGTCCCCCGCAGGGGAGTTGCAGACTAGCTGCATCTAATAAGAGGAGGTTGGCATCCCTCACGGTCCCCAGTCAAATACTCACAACATGAAAACTATCATCTATATAGTTATTCACATATAGTTCTTCAATATTGCACAATTACCTACACTTTCACCTTCTCTTAGGGTTCTTATGTATGCTCTTTCTTAGGCAGAGTTTCCTCTCTTGGCAACCGAGTGATGCGATTCTGCTATTCTTTCCAGATGTTAAAACCATTTATGGGCATGCGAAAAAGAGAATGGTGTACTTGTTTCTGTTACTTCTGAGAGTGGTGATCCATATTTTGATTGTATTGGCGGAATCAAGTGCGTGGACCCTGATTTGTGCTTTGCACTGCCGATATTATGAACAGTTTAAGTTCAGAAACAGGCCACTTAGCTGTGCTTGGTAAGCAAGTGGAAGTTAAGTTAATGGGGGTCGGAACCCATAACTGATGCAGTCAGACTGACAATAATTTCCATGAGTAAATAGGTGGCTAATCAGAAGTTACTTTGAGGTGAAGAATTGGAACTCACTTCTATGTTTAAGGGGGATGCTGAAAACACATATTTCGGCCCCCCCTTAATTTTGAGCTCGTCTTAGTTCAAGTTCCCTGAGTTACTAGCCACGCTGGGTATACCCGATTATCTACCGTGTGGTTTTTCATCCATGAAGCGCCATACTATAAAACGTAGGGGTATAGATAATTCACATTCAAATGCCAAATTTTATTCTCTAAACATTGCTAAGAGATGTCATTCAGAATTATCTGACAAATCCTAAATTTTTAGTGTTTACAAATACGGAGGAACAGAAAGACCTTTCTAAGGTTTCCTCTTTCTTATTTAACACAGGCATTATTTGCAGATCAGGTCCTGTAGCTTCCGTCTGGACACCAGAACACTTTTCGTAGAGACACACAACAATGAGCAAAGTTTGTCACTAGTAAAAATGGCTTTGTTCCTCAACCAAGTCTAGGTATTGGTGGAATCTCACCGATCCTTGAACTACTTGCAGGGCATGGTCACTTGTAGAGATCTACTCCATGTTACTATGGAGGATATAAAAATCGAGTTATCAGAGCAATCTATAATGGATGTTACTCGGATTCTAAGAACACAAAATGGAAAGAAAGTACCAACCACTTCATTGGCGTTGATTTTTAGTACATTAACAATATTGCACATTTTTGCCGGATACCAACAGCTGGTGGTTAGACCATATGTCCCTAACTTAAACGTTGTTTTAAATATCAGGGTTTTGGACATGTGAGTTCTACCTCCGTAAAGCCACAGTTATCTTGGCAATGTGGATTAAAATATCACAACTTTGGGGGCAACCATCGTGGATGATTCTTCAACAGATACAAGGAAGAGAAAGCTATTTTGTCTATCCTGTTGAAAGACATAATATCTTTCTCCTATGTCAGAAAGCTATTTAATGCTACAAAACCTTCAGTTGTCGAAAAATCCTTCGCTGCTGCAGCTTCTACAAAAAAATTCACCTTGTAAAAACTGTGAAGAGCTGCACAAGACTGTTACACTATTAACAGAGCAGGTGTCTCAACTATTTCCCATTTTTTCTCCAGTTTTCCTGGTAACATTAATATTTCAAAAAATAATTTCCCTCCTCCAGAAGTACTTCTGGTTCAAAAAACAAAGTTCCCAAAGTCAATTCTGTGACAAGCCTTCCTCACCAACAGTTAAGTACTTATAAAAAAAAAGAAAAAAAGAATTGTGGCATAACAAAGCCATCAATGAAATCATTGGTTTAGAAATCCAAGCCATCGGTAAATAAAAGCAATAACAAAAATTGTAAAAAGTAAGAGGGTCTCTCTAAATCCATTTGGATTTTTAAAATGCCAGTGAAAGTTGCAATTATCTATAACAATCCGTTATGGGGATATCAATAATTCACAAAAATGTTAATAACCATTGTTGTAGTGATTATTTTATTATGAAACTTGAGTATGTTGTGAACAACAATACTGTTAATACACCCCCACCGGGAAATTTTTTTAGCACCTTTAGTTTTTACATTGCGCAAATTCAAAGATGCGTGTTTATGAAAAACGGCTGCAAAACCATGATTTTTTACCTTCCATCGTTATTTTTGCATTTAACCAAATGTTTTAAAAATATAAACTATATATGGTTATACAGGGAATTTAATAAGGAACACAATGATATGGTCATTTAATTTTTAGCATTACTTTTGCAGTACAGCAGCGACGCAAAGTGAGGGGCTATAATAAAAAATCCTAATATCAGTACCACTGTTCCCTAAATGAAGACCAAACCACATTAATTGTAAAACAATTCCCATCTGACAGTAGTAGATCATTCCTAAAACACATATACCATATACCACATACTCCTCATTTCATGGATGACACTCATGTCCTTGTAATTTAGCTCTTTTCCTTCTAGGACCACCTCAAGTTTCTCCATGCTTCCTACATCCTCAATGAGAATTGGACATTATTCACTCCTACACTATTCGTTCATGACCATGGCTTCGATTCGGTTAGCCTACAAAAAAATAAAGAAAAAAAGTCAAATATAGTGGATACGACATCATTATGGCACTTTGTATTAGATATATTAATCTATAACTTAACAATTGTTTATTTAGGATTAAAAATATACATAATTAACAAAATCATAAACCTAAAAATAACCCAAGAGAGCTTATCCCCAACTGTGAACGTCGACAACTTGTTCTCATTAGGTCATTATAATAATATATTATTGACGACGACATTTAGCACTAAGTCCCAAGACAATGCACAGAAAGTAGAGTATTGTCGTGAAAGAACTCAAAAAGTGATAAAATCGCTCACTCGCAAACACCCAGCACGGACAAAAGGAAACTTATAAAAGTAACTGATCTAGTAACAAAGTCAACCAATATTCAACAGACCGACCGGGTGTAACTGCTGTTTGAGACTGACGGTGACGGTTGACTTATATCGGTCACCATTGACCAGGGATAGCCTTTCTTCGAGAGATTCCAGGGAATTAGACTTTGCTTTACTCCATCATTGGCTTAATGGGTGAGCAAACCAAGTGTGTATTCAGTTCTGGGTGTTTTGAATATAAATAGCAGTCTTTTTTGCCTTTCGCAACGATCTTAGCTCTATCTGAATTATATTGTTTTGGGAACAAATAATTAAGTTATATTATCAAGTTATATTAAGTAATATTTATTGAAATATTAGAATATAATGTTGAAGTATTTTTATAAAAATATGATCGGAGATTATAGAACTTTTATATTAGGGCATCAAATTATATCAGAGAATTTGTATAAATTAATTGTATATAATATATATCTATAATAGTCAAATATACGCGTTGGAAACTGAACCATCAATTATTTAGGTTATTCATTGAACCCGATAACAAGAAAAGGCACCAGTATAAAAAATGGTGGATTAACCATTCTATAACAAATAACACATTATTTGTCCTATACCAACATTTTGAGTTTATATATAAACTACAACGAAAAAACTCAACTTTTCTATGAGCTAGATCGTACGCTTTCCCTATCTTATTTACTATACGTACTAGTCTCGAATCCTGAAATTTTTTGTCCAGGATCCGTTTCCGCGTGACAAAGAATGAGTTATCCAATCCACTGGAAGTGTAGGCTTCTTTATTTTATCTGACCTGGATTGAATAATCCCTTCAACAGTTTAGGTTACCCCAAACTGCCGGTACACCCCTTTTTATTTAATACTTTCAGTTATTATATTTAATTTACCCTTTTGCTCAGGGAGAACATAATTTACTTTATTTATCTTTTTTATCCCTAGGTATTCTTGTGAATACCTTCTTAAATACAATATATCTTACCTTATTTAAAAATATTTCCTTTAAGCATAACAAAGATGTGTGGATAGTTATTAAAGATTACTTATTGTTATTGATATTTATAAATGAATACTTATTTATTTTATTTTAAACATGAGAACCAAAATCAAATTTTCCCAAACAACCAACAATTATTCAAAATAGAAAATTTCTTAAACTATATAATTATTATAACACAAAATATTCTCTTATAACTTATTATATTATCAATTTTTATTTATAAATAGCAGATAGGCAATTACTTGAATTTAACAGAAAATTTTATGTTTTATACTACTATGTTAATTATGACTTTACTCTTAATTATCTCTGAACACTAATTTCTAAGTTATTAATTTAATTAGTTGTCCAGGATTATTATACTAATATTTTACTTATAATGAAAAAGAAATATCCACACAAAGGTATTAAACTTAGCCTAAACAATTTTCATTAGATTATATTCAATTTTTATCCCAGGAAAATCAGTATTAAATTTAAGTTTAACCCTTAGCACGCTGAATAACAATTTAGGCTATTTACTCATAACGTGCTATTAGGGAAAAAAATTTTTTTTGTAATTGTTTAAAGTTCTATTTGATTTTGGGTTCTTACAGATATATTTGGTAAAAAAAAAAATGTAGATTGGCTTAAAATTTAAAAAAAAAAAAATTTTTTACAGATTAAAACAAGAAAAATAGTTAATTTCACATTTTTGACCACCCTATCAAACAGATTATTAATTTTTTTATATTTACAAACAAATCATATTAATTTTTTTAATATAAAAGTAGGCCTACTATTTAATTCTAAATAACTTGAATTTCATCAAACAAATATATTTTACTAAAAAAAGATTTTGAGAAAAATCAACATATCGTATCAAAAATATCTTTCTACTGCTCATAATAATTACCTACATTCAGGACATAAAAAAAAATTACTGATATAGACTAAATATACATATAAATACACAAACAATATTTGACGATAATACTGTGTCCATAGAAACTGTCTATATTTCAAAATGTATTCTGTAGTTGAAAAAGATGCATTCATTATTTCATCGATAAATTGTTCAAATCCAAGGTCGTCAGGGTTTGCCATTTTTATAATTAGCCTATTTTACACAAGATAAAAATGTATACTATAACCTAAAATATAAATAATACGGCCTAAACAAATCAACAATGACAGCTATAGCAGTGATAATGCTGACAAAACATTTTACAACTGACCGCCGTAGCTTACTGAGACGAGAAATCATGTTATACGCACTGGGGCAGAACACAAAATGGCGCCTGGTTGCTATAACAACCAAATAAAGTCCAACGACAGGTGATCGAGAACAAATACCGTAGTGGGAGTGTCACGTTATACCAATAGGACATTTCCCTGCACTCTATTGGACTTTAAACAAATTAAAAATGCCTGCAGAAGTCAAATAGTGCTGAATCGAGATATCCCGTCATACGCGTTACCAGTCAAGTTGAGGGTTACGTGAAATCCCGTCATACGCGTGCTAAGGGTTAATTTTTGGCCAACTTTGCCTTAACAAGAAAAGGATAATTTAGATAGTTTTTCAGACCTTGACCGCCGTCTTGAAAATCCTGGTATCGATGATCCTGGATGATGGGATGATTTTACTTCTCTGGTGTCTGGTTGTTGTGCAGAAAGTTACAGTTGATCCATGTGTCTTTAGTAGAGTTCCAGTGACGTGTTAATTCCCATTAACTCTGGATGTTAAGATTTTTCACTTTTTTCAGAACTCACTCTCGATTTGCTAAAAACCTAGAGAGTTTTCACTTCCAAACTTTTTATTTATTTCCTTTAAGATTTTATCTTCAGCACTGACACTAGGACATTTTCCACTTTATAATAAATTTTTCGAGATAGCTTCGGGCATAGTAACCACTGTTTAAATGAATTTTTTAAGAGAGAGCCGTCGGGCATAGTAACCCCTTACACTTGTTTTACAAACTTTTTAAGAGAGACCTCTTGAGATCCGGTGCAGCTGTATTTATAGAAACTATCGTATTCCATTGCCAATTTTTCTCCCTCGCAGGTATAATACGATAGTTTTTTATTTTCTTGTTTATGACGTAACTTTTGCATTCTTTTTGGTTCTAGTCATTTGGTTGAGTTATTTACCATGGTCCAAGTCCTTTAATCCTTTGTTTTAATTGTTTTCCTTTAATTAATCATTTTCGTTATTGTAGCTGTCTGTTGGTACGATAGCTCCTCCCCTTGATACATCACGAAGTCCTGGAGTTTGGAACTCTGCATCTCCAAACTTGCTACTGTAAAAATCCCTATTGTTTCTTTTTTAACTTCTTATAACAGTTTTCTGATTGAATTTTCATTTTTTCTTGATCAGCATTTTGTAGATTAGATTAGATTAGATTAGAGATGGGGTGGAGACCCTCTTCGAGAAGGTCTCCCTGCACGTCAACCATCGGCTTATTGTGCCCCCTATGTGCCGTTCCTGATGGATTAGAACCCTGTTCCTCGAACGAGCTTCAGGATTTTCTCTACCAAGTACGTGTCCTCTTCCTCTCCTGGTTGCAGGATACCAAAGAGCTCCCTCCTTCTGCGCTCCAGCATCCCACAATCAAATATGATGTGTCTTGCTGATTCCACGGCCTGCAGGCAGAGCCGACAGCTTTGGTCGCCTTCAAAGACTCCCACTGTTGCAAGATGTTTCCTGAACTGGCCATGTCCAGTGATAAGTCCTACTGCTCTTTTAAGCTGTAGCCTGTCTAACTTGATCAATGACTTCGTAAGGTTGTTACTAGGTCCATTGATTAGCTGTTTACTCTGTGTGAGCCCTGGAGTCCTATGCCATCTCTGGCGTAGCTCTTCCTTGGCCCAGTTATTAACTGCGCTTTTAGCCATGTTGCGGCTGATACAGCACATTGGTTCTGGCCCCATGAAGGGTGTGGATGCTCCTTTCTTAGCAAGGGTATCTGCCATCTCATTACCTTGGATGCCACGATGACCTGGCACCCATCTTAATTCCACCATGTTCCTTGTGGAGAGTTTCATTAGTGTTGAGAGGCAGTCCTTCACCAATTTCGAAGTGATTAATACTGAGTCTAGCGCTTTAAGTGCTGCTTGACTGTCAGAAAGAATGAGGATTTGTCTGTCTCGAAGGCCTTTTGACAAACCCAAATGGGCACAAGCAGTGATAGCTAGTATCTCTGCTTGAAATACCGTACAGTGCGTCCCAAGACTCACACTAATGTTAGTCCTTGGTGATGAGCTGTATACTCCATAACCTGAGTTTCCTTCCATAAGTGACCCATCCGTGTACCAGACGAGAGTCCCTCTGGAAGAACCTGGTTTGTTGTTTCCTTCCCAGTCTTCCCGGTTACCTAAGGTTACCGTGAAGGGTCTGTTGAAGACATACTCAGTTTGCATTGCGTCTGGCGCCATGTCTAGCACTGAGTTTTTAAGTACGGTGTCAACTATGTCAGAGTGTCCTGCTCCAGGCAAGCCCTTCCGCCACTCATTAACACACGTCAGTCTATAGGCGGATTTCCTTGCCTCTGACATTATGTAAATGTCAAGAGGCGGGAGTCCGAGAAGAACCTCCAGAGCAGCTGTTGGGCTGCTTCTGAAAGCTCCAGTTATGCACAAGCATGCAAGTCTTTGCAGGCTTGTTAGTTTGCTTCCTGCAGTGGTTTGGCATGACTTCTTCCACCAGACCACCGCTCCGTATGTAATTTGGGGTCTAATCACTGCTTCATATAGCCAAAGGGCTATGTGAGGCTTAAGTCCCCAGGTAGTGCCAATAAAGCGTCTGGCTGTCATTAGCGCCCATTTCGCCTTATGTATTAAATTGTCCAGATGTACGTTCCAGGTCAGCTTTTGATCAAGGGTTATTCCAAGATATTTTGCCGACATGGACATATTTATCCGTGTGTTGTCCATGGATATCCTATCCAGGGCTGTTAAGTTTCTCCTCCTAGTGAAGGGAACTATGGTGGTTTTGCTTGGGTTGACGTTGAGGCCTTCCCTTGCGCACCACAACTTCACCTGTCTCAGATTCCTATTCATGATATCCGAGACAGTGTAGTCACTTTTTCCAATGACCAAGATTGCTATGTCATCTGCATAGCCTTGGATGTATGTTCCTGTTTGGCTAATTTCCGTAAGGAGATCATCCACCACCATGCTCCACAATAGAGGTGATAGAACACCTCCCTGTGGGCAACCTCTTGTGGCAGCGACCTCCAGCGAATTACCAAGCAGGGAGCTTTGAATGCGTCTGCTTGTTAGCATTGAATGAACCCATCTTGTTACAGCCGGGTTCACCTCTCGCTCTTTCAGTCTGCGCACTATTGATCCAAATAAAGTATTGTCAAATGCACCTTCTATGTCCAAGAAGGCGCACAGTGCTATTTCCTTCCTTTCCAGTGTGTCCTCGATCCTGCCCACAAGATTATGTAGAGCAGACTCACAGGATTTACCAGGTTGGTAGGCATGTTGATTGCGATGAAGAGGTGTCCCTAAGAGCACCCCTTCCCTAATGTGTCTCTCAACCAACCTCTCCAATGTTTTCAACAGAAACGAGGATAGGCTGATAGGTCGATAAGCTTTGGCATCACAATAACTTGCTTTGCCACGCTTGGGAATAAACGTAACTCTGCTGACCCTCCATGCCTGCGGAATGTAGCCGTATGCTACGCTGGCTCTGGAAAGCTTGCAGATCAGTTGGATCAAGGCGTCAGGTCCTTCCTGCAATAGTGCAGGATAGATTCCGTCTCCGCCTGGTGATTTAAACGGGCTAAATTTGTTTATTGCCCATTTTAATTTAGAAATAGTGACAATTTTTCTGGCTATCTTCCAGTCTGCCCGAGATGCCCTTGGCAAAGAGCTGTCCCCAGCTAGACTTAGACCGCCGTCCATATTATCACTACTTGTGCAACCAGGGAAGTGAGTTTCAAGTAGTAACTTGAGCGTCTCTTCCGCTGTTTTGGTATACTCTCCTGTTGGTTTCCGCAAGGTGCCTACAGGATTGTAAGGTTTAGAAGCCATAACTTGTTGCAGTCTTGCTGCCTCCTTCAGACTATTCACTTTTTGGGTGAATGCCTTCCAGGAATCAAGCTTGGCTTTTTTGATAGCTTTGCTGTATGTGGTGAGAGCTAAATGATACTCCCTCCACTCACCGCTCCGCTTAGAGGCATTGAAAAGCCTTCTTATTTGTTTCCTCATGCGACCGAGATCCTGTGACCACCATCTTGTGTTAGGTCTACCTGATCTCGTCCGCAGAGGACAGTTATCCTGATAGCAGTCCATGATGGCATCCCGAAGCGAGGACGCCACCCTGTCTACATCCGGAAATGTTGCAATGTCTCCTTGCATGGACCCAAGTACCGTCGACAGTTGGTCTGAATAGGACCCCCAGTCTGTCGTCCTCGGGTCTCGAAAGAGAGATTGGATGGTTGATGCCTCTAGATGAAACATTATATATTTGTGATCTGAGAGGGAGGCTTCTGTTGAAACATGCCAGTTCCCAATCAGTTTTGCAATATTTTCTGTACAAAAAGTAATGTCTATAACCTCGCTCCTGATTTTATTAGAGAAGGTCGGTGTATTTCCTACATTAACAATTTGTAAGTTATTAGACAAGAGAAAATCAAATAATGACTCACCCCTTGTATTAGTATCAGTGCTGCCCCAGCCTAGGCGATGATGAGCGTTAGCATCACATCCCACCAGAAGCTGCTGCCGCCTGACAGTAGTTGACTCCACCAGGAGTTCCAGATCCCTAGATGGAGGAGGAGTTCTGACGTCATAGGGTAGGTAGACGGAGCTAAAAATTGGACCATCCTTTTCCTTCCCATTGCGCCAGTAAATCATCACCGTGGTGATGTCTCTAGAACAGAAATCCATTAGGGGCAAGCATTGCAAACCTGACCTTACAAGTATACAGGTACGGTTATTATTAATATTATTGCAGTATATAAGCCTACCTTTTGCATCGCCTAGTCCGGCAATCCGGCCTCGGTGGAGCCAGGGCTCCTGGACCAGAGCCAGGTCGATGTTGGACCTAATGAAGGTCTGACAGAAGGAGGCCGAAGCCGCCTTACTATGATGAAGGTTTACCTGTAGGACCCTCAGCATTGTCTTTTCCTGACAAGAAGACAAGAGAGACTTGCCAGAGTCCTACATGCGCCTTTTTCCACCTCCATATCCCCAGACTTCGAGCCCTGCTCAGCATTTTGTAGGTCTTCACGTCAGCTTTCGCGAGAATTTCGCGTGGTGTTTATCAGCCCGCCCGTTCACCTGCAATTCGTTATGCAACAATCGACGTAATTTTCAGTTTTTGTTTTTCACACCTGTCCATTTAAAGTTTTGAAACTTCACCAGTTTTCGTAATAAACGCACTGGCCATAACGAAGATGCTGTCTGACTTTCCGATCTTACGTAATTTTGCACTCTGTTTCACACTTCTTTGTTTGGGGGTTTATTAACTACTGATCATCATGGGACTTACATATTCTTTAGCATTTATACACTTTTAATCAGGTTTTCTTAATCTTGAAATTTTATCTTTATTCGTTTTCACACAAAGGTGTGAAAACCATAGCCTTTCTATTTTATTCAATTTTAAACTTTTTACTGTAATTACTTGTCAAACTTTAATCTATTAATTAACCTTATACAACATATTTTCAAAATTTACATTTATTTACGTTTTATTCAACTTTCAAATTATACCATTTCCTCCAACTTTTTAAATATTGATTTTTTCAAAATCTATCCAAGAATCTTTTATCCTTAGAATTCTTTATTGATTACAGAAATACCAAAGTTTTTTGGATTTGAGTAATTTTGAAATTTTTTAAATTCTCATTTAAATCTGCTGTAGCGCATGTTAATTTATATGAAATAATCGTAACAGATCTGTATTGCGTACAACTTGTACTACAATTGCACATCCTTTAACATTATTATTTCATATTTTCATAATTCATCAAATACGAATTTTTTATTCAAAATCTACCGACATACGATTTTACTGTCAAAACGAGTAGGCGAAAGTTGACTTTAGACCTAGCCATAGGTCAGTTTCACCGACTCACCCCGAGCAGCAAAGTTGGTTACAATTCAGCCAAACCTTGTATTAGGATTAAATTTTGATTTTTCTCATTTTTGACCAAAATATAATCCCATTCAACGAATTTCCATTGTAGTACTTATAGTTATATTTTAAATTAATATAGGACATCTCTAACTCTGAAATTTATGATTGTATTTGTAGCAATCCTGGATTGTTGTTTTTAAATAGGGAAATTGAGTTAAATTAAGAACTGATTTGCATATCATTAGTTGCATTAGTGTCAGCACGAAATACAATTTGTGTAATTATCTTGTTAAGATCCCCCAACTTAAATTTGATGTCATCAGTTCATTACAATTATACACAGTTATAATAATAGCTTTAACTATAGGCCTAAGTTTGTTGTATACAAAATTAAAACATGGATATTTTTGTTGATCACATAATTTAATTTTAGTTGTATTTTATTTTTTTAATGTCGGAAGAGGTTAATATCCATACTTAATGCCTGTAAGACTAATGAGGATGAGGGAACCACCATAACTGAGAGAAAAGATACTAGTTAATCAGGGCTCAAACCCTTGATCAGAGTAAACTTACCTCAGTGGCGATATACTTTATACTGTTTAGCTATTTTAGTGCTCCATTTTAAGCAAGGTTAAATTCACTAAAATTCATTTTTTTTTGTTGTTTAAATTTGACGAAAGTCTGGCGCCCTTATAGCTGAGCAATATTTTTGAAAATAATAAACTCCTAAATTCAATTTTTAATTAAAGTAACGTAAATTCATGAACTCTTCAAGTGCAACTTTTTGAATTATTACAGGGTCTACTAGAAGTATGGCCATCTTCATCTTTCCATTTCTTTAGTTATATCACTTCTTAATGTATGTGATACCTACAGCATTATTACAGAAAGCCTGCTGAATCATCCAAAAGATTTCAACTTGGACATTGCCAATACCATTGCTCAAGTCATTCCATAATTTTGTGGAAAATTAATTAAAATAAGATGGGTATTGAGCACAGGCTAACTGCCAGCGAATGATGCTCTCTGTAGTAAAAACAAAATTATATATGCCCATGAAAGTACTCTCCGTCTCCTCACCTGAAGTCACCACCCTGTGCTTCATTTGTTTTTGTTAAAAAAATTTCAGGTCCCACTTTTTGAATTAATCTCGTATACTGCATGTATACTTATTGAAATTGAATTGTCCATTCCAATTCATTTTTGTGATGATTTTATACTTTGTAAAAATAAGTAGTTATAGATAATTTATTTGATGAAGTAAAGCTAGAAACAAAAGACAACTTTAATTTTGTGTAACTGTTATAGTAATAGTATAAGATAAATTTCAGATTAACATATTATTAAATTAACTTAATTTGATACCCCATAGTTGACTTAATTTCAGTTTTAAAATCAAGTTTACTTTTGAAAATCAGAAGTCTTTCTGTCATCTTTATTGGCAATGTTAAATTGATTTGTTCTCAGACTTTCATTTAATAACCCTGGGTTCAGATGAGTTTCCGGACATCCCAGAAGATCTTATTCAAAGTAAAGGTAGCCACTTTGCTCAACTTATGAAAGATGATGCTGCAATGCAGGTGATTGTACACAAAAAAACATATTTATTTACCTATGTTAGTTGTATTTCAACTTATCATAAAGTGTATAGAAATTTATTCAGAAAACAGAATTGGTAATATATAATTTTGTAGATGAACAAATTAAATTTTTCATGAAGTCATTTTGGTTTTTTGTGAATGCTAGTGGTGATACGCCAGACATCTCGCCTAAAATTGATTTCTTGCTAAACTTGTTCATCACATCTGGCATACCATATCCTGTGGATTCCACAGGATGTCAGACCTTGGAAAAAAAGGAAAAGCAGGAATTGTACGAGAATTTTACCAAGGAACTGGGAAATTGAAAATAAGTATTTTTTACAAAAGAATTTATTAACATATTTACTTGTAAAAAATTCCAGTGTCCGATTGACCGATATGGCAATTTTTCCATAACCAAACAGATTCAATTCTTCATAGAATGTGTTTTGTTATAGTAATAAATTTTACAAAGTACTAGCAATTGTAATGTTTATATTTATATAAAACACTCGGTTATATTAATTCGTCATCTATTAGCTAGTTCGTAAATTCACCAAATATGTTCAAGTACACCATGATCAAAAAATGTGTGACCAATCTTTTCTTCTCCCTATAACCATGTGTTTTCATTATTTGTATAGCTACTTGGCTGAAACCAGGCTTTATCGGTAAACCATGTAATAAATAAATATTGAGCTTGACTTGTGAGATAATATTAGATAGAATAAAATTCGAACACAAGATCTCACAAAAATTACGTTTACTTAATCAAACGCCTTTCAACGACAAAGTCGCCATCTTCAGTGATACATGAGCTACAATAACTAAACTATAACTCATTAATATTTAAAATTTCCGGATGTTCTCCAACTAATCATTGGAACCATAAATAATGTCATATCTGTCATATCATACCTGTTCCTCATACCTAGCTACCTTTGTTTATCCGCAATACATAATTATACAACTAACTATACACTTATAAAATATATGTATGCATAAAACTACACGAATAAGAAGGTTAATGCATTATTTATAATTAAACTTTTCTCTACTTGTGAATTTAATTATGCTTGATATTACTGTTTTTCTTGGGCAGCATTCTGTGATTTTTAAGCACAGACAATTGTATTTTTTACAAAACTTGGGATCGTGGATGCTAGGAAAATGTATTTATATTAGAAACAAACCACAGATTCGATTAAATACTCAATTTCATAATATTTATTTGAACATTCTCCTGTCTGAAATACATACATATATAAAATTGAATGGTTTCCAAGTATGGAAGTACTTCTTAAAAACAACAAACTATTTTTATAGCTAATATATATATATATATATATATATATATATATATATATATATATATATATATATATGTGTGTCCCAAAAGTCCCCCCCCCCCCTATTATTATTTTTTATTAATGGATATAGACAGATTTGCTTTGGGGAAAGTTTAGATAACCAAAGGAGGAGTTTTTTGAAGTATCAAAATTTTCAACCCTTACCCCCAATATGGGGTAGTTTGGGGGTAAGTCAAGAATTTTAAATAGCAACCCCTATTGAGTGATGCCTCATTAAAAAGATCATTTAAAAATAAGAATAATGATGCAAACTAGTGATCTCAAAGTTCATCCTACCCAACATAGCGACCAATCGAATTGTGAATGTTAACCTACAAACTCCGGTTGTTTTTATTACATTACAAATTGCTCTACATTGGTAAAATGATGGTAAGAGCCTTACCTTGTTTTTTTAGCTCAGATTAAGTTCTTGAAATGGCTACTATTTACTTCTTGACAGAAATCGATTTTGGACTCAAAAGCTTGTTGTACATTTCGTAACATTTCCAGTGTAATTTTTAATGTAAAATCCACAATTCGATTGGTCGCTATGTTGGGTAGGATGAACTTAGAGACCTGTAGTTTGTGCCATTATTCTTATTTTTAAAAAGACCTTTAAAATGAGGTATCACTCAATAGGGGTTACTATTTAAAATTCTTGACTTTTAAACTCAAACTACCCCATTTTGGGGGTAAGGGTTGAAAATTTTTATACTTCAAAAAACTCCTCCTTTGGTTATCTAAACTTTCCCCAAAGCAAATCTGTCTATATCCATTAATAAGAAAAATAATATGGGGGGTGGGACTTTTGGGACACATGATATATATATATATATATATATATATATATATATATATATATATATAAATTTTAAACAATTATGAAATAGTTCAAGGATAATATATTTGGGGGTCACAGTAGATGACTGTCTTTTGGGAAAAATATAGAAAGTTCACAAATTATTGTCTTATTTCCATTAAACTAAATTTTACTGTTTCCGGCTACTTTACAAAACATGACAATTTGTAATTCACTCATTATTTCTTGGTCAAAAATATTTTGGTAACTATTTTATTTTACCAACTTCAAAAGGAAGTTTAGGCTATAATTATTCTGAAAGATGGAAATTTCTGACTAGAATATTTCTTTAGAGTTTTTTTTTTTTATTGTTTAATATATGTTCTTTCTAATACATTTGCTCTTTTGAAGTGATGTCTTGTAGATGGATACCGCTCTGGTATATGTGATGTTCTCATTGTGGACGAGAGAGCCCAAAACAAGATTTCCCCCTGTTCGTTGATGAAGAGCAATTGAATCTTCCAAAAAGCACACTGTGCCCCTCCAAGTTAGGAAATTATAGTTATTGGTGAGATTGATAGACCAATTAGCGTTAACCTTACTGTTTATCGACACACAAAACACACTGCACTGAATTTACTATATCATTCTATTCGGGAAATTATTCTTTTATTCATTTATTAATATTTATAGCCAAAATGTACAATAACTCATATAAAATCATAAAACTCATTCATACATGGTTCTATAACATTAACCAAATTTAGAACATTGTCTGTCCATACATACGTGATCCCAATATACGAACGCAATACGAGAAATGACGCAAGTCTCTTACGTCATATATTGCTACACCTCACATATTGAACCAAGTACTAGCCCAAAAATGATACCCAAAAATGTGAAATGTTACATAATTCAGACAATTCAATTGATTAAACGTTAGAAGATTGTTAATACAAAACAACTAAATAGAGAATTCTTTAATTTTTGACAACCTCTCATGTATTTCCAGGTTGTTTTTCATCATAAAACATTTTCTAGTTTTCCTAAATTAAGAGGCCACCATGTAATGTTGCAAGCATTATTGTATTATCATTGTTTGTATGATAAAATTCAAGTTATTTTTCTCTAGACATGGACAGTATTCATGGACGCTTCAGAAGAAAGTCAGAATAAAATCCTTGATGGTTGCATACATCATAATTTGAAACAGTTGAAGATAGAAGATGATAAACTGATTTCTCCAGAAGAGGCTTTGCTAAATATGAGCTTTGAGCAGCGGAAGTTTTTTGTTAAAAGTAATTTGCCATTGGTAAGGATATGAATACTCATATTATTTAAACTCATTACTTTTAAGATAAGGTTAATACATAAGACATTCACAAACTAGTTATACAAAAGTAACATTTATTTATGATGTACATATAAACCATAATGAATAAGTTTTGAAAGTCAAATTTTATTTACAGGTATTACAAAAGTTCAATGAGGGTTCATTAATTCTGATTATGGATTCAATATGGAAAAACCATGTGAGGTATTAGAAAATGTGAAAGCCTTAGAACAAAGTTAAATGTCTTTTCCTCTTTACGTACCATTAAAATAAATTATTTATTCATTTTTGGTGAGCATTATTTATTATTGAGTAATGAGCACTATTTAGTTGGACAAGCTGGAAAACAATCTAATCTCAATTACAGCAGAATAAGAATTGGGAATTCCTATTTCAATAAGATGATGGACCTCTACATATACTTACCTCAATCGCACCATGACTGTTGATATTATATGTTGTGAAATGATCTGATAAACTTTTATGGGATACTGTATGTGGGACTATGTTAAAGACAAGCTTTGTTTTTATACCGCTTCCTACAAGTCTAAATAAACTCATATTTTGGATAACAAAACTAGTTGTGACTCTAGGCAGTTGTATGATTAGTAGGATTTTTTAGACAAACTTAATGAACGATTAGATATCTGGTGTGTTAAATGAAAAATTTATATCAAACATTTGTAATACCTAATCAATAGAGATGACACTCTCCAATTTCCACAAACACACCGATAAGACAATGTTTCAATGACTAAGTATCATCCTAGTTGTATTAGAGCACAAACCTTGTGCCACTCTAGGCACAACCTTGTACTACTCTAGTCATAACAAAGAACAGAAGAGGTAATACCATACAAAAATACATGTCCTAAAAGTGAGATATAAATACAAAACCTAAGAACCTTGTGCTACTCTAGGCATAAATTTCTACCACTTTAGGCACAACTTCACAACATGTGTCACTTACTCCAACCTTGTATCATACTAGGCATAATCTTGTGGCACCCTAGTTGCAACCTCACAATCTTATGTCACTCAATGCCCAACCTCACAATCTTCTGTTATAGGCACAACCTTCTGCCACTCTCATTCTAAGTATAACTTTGTGCTACTCTAATCCCAGCTACATAACCTTTTGGCACTCTAAGCATAACCATACACCCTTGTGCTACTCTAGTCACAACCTTACATCACTCTAAATACATCTTCACAACTGTGTGCTACTCTATGCATGACCTTATGTCACTCTAGGTACAAACTTGTGCCAGACTGTGCACAACCTTGTGCTTCTCTATGCACAACCTCACAACATTGTGCCACTTTAGGCATAACCTCACAACTTTGTGATATTCCATACACAAACTCATATCCTTGTGCTACTCTAGGGCCACCCAAGAACACAAAAGGTATTATGATACAAAAATACATGTCCTTTAAGTAACATGTAAATGTGAGATCTATCAACCTTGTACCACTCTAGGCACAACCTCATGCCACTTAGCCTAGCTACACAACCTTGTGCTACTTTAAGCCCAACTACACAACCTTGTGTCACTCAAAGTGTACCTTCACACCATTGTTCTACTATAGTCATAACCTTGCACCACTATAGACACAATCTCACCACTTCGTACCACTCTAGGCACATCTTCACAACCTTGTGCTATTTTATTCACAACCTTATTCCACTCTAGGCACAACTTTGCAACCTTGAGACACTCTGGGATAACCTATCACCCTTGTGCCACTCTAAGCACAACTTCATAACCTTGTGACAATCCAGATGAATCTCACAACCTTATTCCACTCTAAGCTCAAATTTGTGTCTCTCTGGGCACAACTTTGCAACCTTGAGACACTCTGGGTAACCTATCAATCTTGTGCCACTCTAAGCACAACTTCACACCCTTGTGGTATTCTGGTCATAATTTCATAACCTTATGACACTAAATGAATCTCTCAACCTTATGCCATTCTAGACACATCTTCACAACCTTATACTATTCTATGGACAAAATTATGTCTCTCTAGACACAACTTCCCAAACTTGTGCCCACTTTCGCAACATTGTGGCACTCTAGGTGCAACCTCACACATTGCACCACTCTAGGTGCAACCTCACATTCTTGTGCATTTCTAGGAACAACCTCGCAATATATTTAAGTATTTCAAAACCTGTAAACATGCTAATACTCTATATCCTTTAAACTCATTCTGTCAGATATAGATTTGGTAATAAATCCATTACTGATAATAGATACTGTCAAAGAATATTCTTTCTGTTGTTTATATAATTAGAATCATTTTTGTGTTTATAATTTCAAACCGCAATTTTAATTCTGTTCATAATTCACAGCTATATGGGGACTTATATAAAATTTGTTATTATTTACAAATAATTTCTTTTCATAATAATTTTATTGATCTTGTGTTATTTTCTCAATAATTATTTCTTTCTTTTTCACATCTTCTTTTAATATATGATTATATTTATTAATGGTTTATTAGACATGTATTACCCCTCAGAGCCTCACTTATAATGAGTACAAGTGTAGCAATATCGAAATATACCTTTCTTCATATAGTTTTGGATTATATCTCTTTTTATCTGCTGTATCTGGTCTTTCTTGGCCAGATCATGATGCTATTAGAGGATTCCATCACTAGAGTCTCTATTTTATGATGACCGCAAGGTTTTACACCTTTAATCCTAGAAGAAATCAATGCTTACCACCCTTGTTTAAGTGATATCGTCGATGTTTTGATGCATTAATAAATGCTCACATAGAGCCTTGGAGATATCCGAAGATTTGTCTGACCATAATCTACGTTAATATTTTAATTTTATTTATTTATTTATTTCTAATTACATTCAGATAATATCTATAATATAGATAGGTGAATTGTCATATTTCATATTACCCTATGTTAGATGGATTAAACTATATACAATGGAAAAAAATCAAAGTTACAGATAAAGTTATACAAAAAGCATATAATTATGTAAAATCTATAAAATTTAGTCTATAAAATAAATCTCGTAACATAATAAATAATTTTTAAACCTATAAATTTTTATTTTGAACAGCACTATTAAAGGAACGTGCAGAGAATTTACTTCCCTACAAAAGTCTAAATCGACCAAGTAAGCAATACTTCAGTGGGCCCACCAGACATGATTTTTGTGAAGTATATTTTTAGAACAATTTTATTTAAATGTTTGTGAAAGTGTTTTGTTGAGTTTTCCATGATAACGGAGAAATTTCTCCAATAATAAACTTGATAATGGGTGAATAGCCAAAACAGCTATAGTTTTTTCAACTATATGACAATTGACTATTGACGATGGTAAATTGTAATATCATATTGTTGCATAACAATAGTCGTAATGGCGACAAATAAAATAAATTATTCTTATATTATTGTATTGCTTTATTTTATAATTTTGATTAGAAAGATATTTTAAACAAGCAACAGGTCTCATATAACTTAAGGCTAAAAATAGAAAGACAACAATCCAATGCAACTAGCCTTATTACAAGGAGGAGAGAAACAACATGTTGACCTTGAATGGACAACAATCCAATGCAACTAGCCTAATAACAAGGAGGAGAGAAACAACATGTTGACCTTGAATGTGTTTTGTCATCTAATCGTCACATAAAACATCCAATTTTGAGAAAGATTTTAGTTATGATACTCTAGGAATAAATGATTAAATAGTCCTATTCATTGGCGCAGCATATTATTCATTATGCCTGCATAGATATAATAAAAATAACGATGATCAATTTCTTTGTTTTAAATGAGACAGACTGTCTACACACCTTTAACAAATCTACTTTGTTGAAAACACCAATTTCCCTTCCCCCCCACCCTTTTCAGCTCTGTCGACTAGGGAAGGAACAAAGAAGGTTTTTGAGCTTAAACTTGTATATCATAGTAATAGAGAGTATTGTCAACCATATCTTGCATCCAGTCTTTATATATAAATTTGAAACACAAACCCCTACCACAAGTTTGGTACAATAAAACACACACACACACACACACAAATAAACTAAAATAAAATATTTATGTGCGTGTATGTTATTGTACCAAATTTGTGGTTGAACATCTACTTCTCTTTTGTTACGTTGATTTGAATTATTCATTATTTACAAAACCATAATTATAACCATAAGGTGTTTTTATATTTTAAAATTGTTATTACTATTTTTTTCTCTCTAGGCAACTCCTACATTAAAAAAATTCTCCCACCTCATTTCTATTAGGCTTAACTTTAGTCATTATGTCACATTAACTTGAAGTGATAACATCATGCAGTTTATCTTTTGTTACTGGCTGCTACTTTGTTCAAGTAGTAGTCTTGAGTTAGATCCCTTTCTTTCATCTCTCCATTATAGTCTCTCTCTTGACCAAGTCTTGGTATCCTATGACCTCCGAAGCTAGCTAGTTGAGGTTAGGTGTCTTTATTTTATCTTCTTCTTTTTTACATATAAGGCAATGATTACCGAGAAGATTTCATCTTTAAACAACAAGGGAATAATGAACTAAACTTCTTTTTTGGGTTCAGTAGACCTCAGAACAAATATATCTATGACATTGCTTTTTTTATACTAACATATGTGCGAGAAAGTCAAATTTCAGATCGTGATTACCCATTTAATAAATGTTTACCTGTAAACAGTCAAGTTATGTGTAAATAAAACATAATAAAGGTGAAAACATTGTAGTTTTGTTTCCAAATAACAGTAATATATTATACATTAAGTTCATAATATTAGCTCTTACAATAAGAAAATTATGGGTTTTTAAATAATTTGTACTATGAAAGAGATTGTATTGGCCTAAACGATAAATTATTAAAAAATTAATGTTACTAATATTGTTAGATTATTAGAAGTAAATAAGTTACAAATAAAACACTATTTAAACGTTTTTCTTAAAAGGCATATTTGAGTCATGTTACATTGTCATCAATTGATGGAAAGCAATTAGTTTGAAGAGCCTTAAAATGTACCATTTTTATCTGATTCTTTCTAATAACAAATTATATTTTAATTGTTATTTATTTTTTGCTTGTAACTTATATATTTCTAATACTTTCAATGTTAGTAATATTCATTTTTTTATAATTTACTATTAATATTTTTGTTTGTTTATATCATTCGTTATGTTTATTAAAAAACCCACCATTTTGTTTTAATAAGAGGTAAAAATCTTAAATTTGAGTATATTATTTATCAGATATTTAAGAACATAACTACAAAGTTTCATCTTTGCATAGTTTTATCTACGTCCAGCGTCCAGCATTACCACTTAAAAACTACAACATATTTGTGGAACACTCTGTATAAAATGCTTTAATTTATGGAAAATCGAAAACAAGAATTGATGGCAACTTGTGTTTTTATTTGTATAAAGTGTCATAAACACAAATTCAAAGAGAAACTGAATCCCAAAGGTTTTGCATAGACATGCATCATTACGGTCTCGTCTTACAGTTTATAAGAAAATAAAGACCTCTTATATTAGGAAATCCATCATGTGAACATAGCTTTGACCCACTTCCACTCTTTGAGTCTTTGTGTTTAGAAAAATTTACCAAATTATTCTTCTATAATAATACATAGCATTCTTTAGCTAGTATCTTTTAGCTAGCGTAAAAAGATACAATTTGTTGCAATGTCTTTATTTACATTAATAAAATAGCAAATAAAATATGTAAAATATAATAATGGAATAAAGTAATAACAGATTTTGATTAAACACGAAAACTCAATATTTTTGTTTTAAAGTTGTCCAATGAAAGAGAGGAAGAACACATTTGATCAAAAACATATTAAGCTAATGAAATTTTTGAAATACAGCGTTCATAATTCATTTTCATTTTTTGATTGAATGAGAGAGTTTGTGCAATGTTGTTAATGTTGGTTTTGGTCTTTAACCTAAATAATTCCAAAAAATTGCCAATATTGACACATCCTTTCCTCTTAAAATTCCTCTAGATGAAGAAGTGTAGCGGGACTAAGTAAACTATGAATCAGCATGTACATACACTTACTAAAAAAAGAACTTATTGTAGCCCCATGCGGTAATTTTTGTTTCCGTTTAATGTAAATATTTTCAATATTCAAAATTCTAGAAGCTTATTGATGATCTATTATTTGTGTGGCAGCTTTTTAGCTATCACTTTAGTTTGCATAATTTGTGAAGTTTCTAATAATTGGCTTTGCTTTGATGAATCCTGAATCCAAGCAAGGTTTTTTTAAATTTAAGTATGTTTTGTACATATTTTTCATTGGGTCTTGAAGGTGACCCATATAATTCATTTTTGCTTTATTTTCTATTTGTTAATTGCGATTTAAACCAATTGAGATAATGCTTTAACTTTCCAATTAGCACTTCATATTTCACTCAAATACTTTTAACATGCCACAAAAAACATTGCATGATCCATTCGAGGCACTCAAAAATGTATAAAAATTCAACAATAGTTGTTTCATTTGAATACAATGGATACGATTAAAGATTCATTTGAATCGTTTCATTTGAATACGATTAAAGATACACGAGATAGGTAAGATGATAAAAATCTCAGATGAACATGTTTTTAATATTCTGTATAAACATTTGGGTATGATGTATCGGCAAGATGGGTGCCACATTTATCACGACAAAAACAGAATTGGACGAACATTTTGAAACGGTGATTGGACGTATTCAAGTGTAATCCAATGAGGCATAATATAACAATTGATGAAACATAGATCCACTACTACACTCTAGAAATGAAAGAGTACCCAAAACAGTGGGTTTGTTCTGGTGAATATGTCTATGGAAGTAATATGGCCAATATTTTCTGGGATTCAAATGGCAAAATCTTAATTGACTATACATTTTTTTAAATGGGGGACAATCATAGGACAATATTATATAAGGGTAACTCAAGTTTTGGAATTTAAAAACCCAAATGAAAGTAAAAAATATATATACCTTTTAAACCTACACTCTTATACTACTTTTCTACATAGTCCCCACTTATCATACCGATGAACAAGTTTACATATTTCGATGTCATAAAAACTTGCCGCTTGTGACTGTTATAACTTCAGAAATATGTATTATGATTTTGGTAGCACTGATATCCGGTGCAGTTTTATTCGTGTAACATGGTGGGACCAGATTGTTCTTACATTATGTGATAGTTAAGTTCTTTATAATTTATGTTTTAATGTATAGTGTTAGACCTATACAAGAGGTGTTGATATTATTATTATTATGTGGTTTACATTAAATAGTTACACCAGACTGTGTATCTTATTTATTGTAGTATGCAAAAACCCAACAGTGGCGACGAGGAAAATATTAGGTTATGAAAAAAAGTGAGCCACGATGTCTCAAATTGGACTCCTACATTTTGATCACCTCAACACAGACTTTTTTGTTTTTAAAACAAAGTTATCGAATCATTTTATAGTGAATGATATTACAGATGATACGAAGAAAAAAGCTATATTAATAACGTCACTAGCTGATGTAACTTATCAACTTTTGTTCAGTTTGTGTGTACCGAAAGATCCGGATAATGAAAAATATGTCGACCTAATTCAAGTTTTACAAAAATATTTTTCACCTGTAAAATCATTTTTTGTGGCAAGGAAGACATTTTATCAATCTGTGCAAGAGAATGGAGAAACTGTACGGGAGTTTGCTGCAAGGTTAAGGAGTTTGGCTGCAAGTTGCAGTTTTGGAAATGAATTAAATATACTACTTCGTGATATTTTCATCATTGGTTTGTCTTCAAGACGTGTACAAGAGAGACTTCAAGAAGAAGATGCAACGAGAAAAGAGACTACATTCGACATGGTGGTCAACTTGGCTGCATCTAGAGAGGCTACAATTAAGGATCATGACCAGCCTAACCTAAATGGAAGGATGTCAAAGTTCAACATTAAAGCAGAATCAGCAGACTTACACCATGTTAAGGGTAGGCCTAGCAATAACAAGAGGTATGTTCAAATTAATAAATATAATCCAAGTTGTAAAATTAAATGTGAACATTGTGGAAGATTAAATCATACTAGTGAAAAGTGCTACTTTAAAAATAAGACATGCCACAACTGTGGAAAAAAGGGACATTTGGCTCCTATTTGTAATAAAAAATTTCAAAGCAGTAATTATAAGCCTAAATCAAAAAATAAATACTTAGGCCTAGGTGATATGACTGAAATTTGTGACATTAATGACTGTTCGGATAGGTTAGGTGATAAGTATCCTAGGGATGAACAGGCTATTGTAAATTTAAGTGATACCTTCTTTAATATGGTTACAAAGGATGATGGAAATGACAATAAGTCTTTAAAGATGTTTAAAAAAGTTCAGTCTATAAAATTAAAGTTAATTTTAAATGATGTACCTCTCCAGGTTGAAATTGATACAGGTTCATTGTATAATGTTATGTCAAAGGCTTGTTTTGAGAAATATTTTTCTCAAGAATTATTAATTGAAAATGATGTTAAATTAATTGATTATGTTGGTCATGTCATTGAACCAATAGGCAAAATATCTTTATCCAGTAGGCTCAAACGTAAAGATCCTGAAAACAAATTATTTTTTTATGTGATATTGAAAGGAGGTCCGCCCTTACTGGGTAGAGAGGGTCTCAAAGAGTTAAGGTTGTTAAATGAAAAAGGTTTACATCTAGATTTTCAAGATAAAAATATTATGCCTATTGGTCAGCAAAGTTGTAATAGTTTAAGTAGGTTACCAACCAAATCTATAAATATGCCAAATGAAGTAGAGAACATTTTAAATAAATACCCAGATGTTTTTAGTGAAAGTCTAGGAACTTTCAATAAATATAAAGTAGAACTAAGGGTTAAAGAAAATTCATGTCCTAAATTTTTCAAAGCTCGTACTTTACCCTTAGCCTTGAAAGAACCTGTTGAAAGGGAACTAAATAGACTAATTAGCGTAGGTATATTAAAGAAATTAGATTACAGTGAATGGGCTACACCCATAGTGCCTGTCCTAAAATCTGACGGATCAGTCCGCATTTGTGGAGATTTTAGATTAACTTTAAATCCAGTACTAGAAGGTACCGAGTACCCATTACCAAGAATAGACCATATTTATTCTAAATTCAGTAATGCTAAACTATTTTCTAAAATAGATCTAAAGGATGCATATCAACAATTATTACTCTCTGAAAAGTCAAGACACTTGACTACCATAAATACCCACATAGGATTGTTATCTTATTCTAGGTTATGTTTTGGCATTAAAAGTGCTCCTGCTGAATTTCAGCGGGTAATCAATAATTTACTGTGTAATATTGAGGGAGTAGGTGCATTATTAGACGATATATATATAACAGGTCGTAATCAGAAAGAACATAACATTAGGCTCAATTTAGTTTTAAAAATTCTGCAAGATTGTGGACTTAGAGTTAAAATAGAAAAATGTTCATTTGCTCAAAAATCAATCGAATACTTAGGACATAAGATTGATAAAGATGGTCTACATACCACAGATAAACATGTAAAAGCTATTCTATCAGCTCCCAAACCTGATAATGTGACAATGCTTAAATCTTATCTGGGTATGGTGACATTTTACTTAAAGTTTATACCTAAAGCAGCTAAAATACTGCAACCATTGTATGAATTGTTAAAAAAGGATGTCAAATGGGTGTGGTCGGATCAGTGTAACAAAGCTATTGAACAAATTAACACCATTTTAACCTCAAAACCAGTTCTGGCTCATTTTGATCCAAAATTACCGGTGAAACTTACGGTGGATGCCAGTGCAAAAGCAATTGGTGCCATTTTGTCTCATGTTTATGAAGATAAATCCGAAAAAGCGATAGCATTTGCATCTAGGAAACTCTCAATAGCGGAATCAAAATATTCCCAAATAGAACGAGAAGCATTAGGCATTATATATGGCATAAAAAAATTTAATGACTTTTTATTTTGTAAAAAATTTACTCTTGTATCAGACCACAAACCTTTGTCATACATTTTTGGAGATAAGAAAGGTATACCAATTTTTGCTGCTAATCGTTTGCAACGATGGGCATATTTACTATCTAATTATGATTTTAAAATAGAATTTGTCAAATCAGAGAAAAATGTTGCAGATTTTCTTTCTAGGGTTGAAATTCCGCAAGATATTGATCAAAAGTGTAACTATGATGATAGTTTAGGTTATTTACATTATGTACATGAATATTGTCCATTTGTCGTAGATTGGAAAAAGATAAGGAAAGAAACCCGTGTTGATCCTGTATTATCTAAAGTAGTGGATATGGTAATTAGTGGTTTTAAGACACCTGAAGATCCTAAATTTAAACCTTATTGTAAAATATCACATGAATTAACTGTTGATCATGGATGTCTAATGTGGGGTTACAGAGTCATAATACCTCAAAAATACAGACAATCCCTATTAGATGAATTACATGTAAATCATTTAGGAATAAATAAAATGAAAAGTCTGGCCCGATCATATTTCTGGTGGCCTAAGCTAGATGCAAATATTGAACTTATGTCTAAAATGTGTAATGTATGTTATAAATATAGAAGTTTACCCACAAAGTCAATATTGAAACCATGGCCATGGCCAAAAAGAGCATGGACACGTTTACATATTGATTTTTTGGGACCATTAAACAATAACAAATATTGTTTTGTTATCATGGATTCTAATTCTAAGTGGATAGAAAATTTTATTGTTAATTCTACCACAACTGATGTGGTAATAGAGAAATTGTCAGAAACGTTTGCACGATTTGGTTTGCCAAGATTTGTAACTTCTGATGGAGCCACTTGCTTTATGAGTAGCTTATTCCAAAAATATTTACAAAGTATGGGAATACAACATTTAGTTGGTGCTCCATTTCACCCTCAAACTAACGGGGAAGCAGAAAGTGCAGTAAAAATTATTAAAACGTTCATTAAGAAAAATCAAACCAAACCAAGGGGTGCATCACTTGCTGTACAAATAAATAAATTCCTTTTACAATATCGTAATTCAATACATTCAACTACTGGAATTTCTCCAGCTCAAGCTCTATTCAATCGAGGTTTAAGAAATATATTTGATTTACTAAAACCAATGACAGAAGAAATAGTTGAAAATAACCAATCTAAACAAATTAGAAATTACAAAGGTAAACGTAAGTTGGAGTTGGAAGTAGGACATAATGTTCTCGTAAGAGATTACCGAGCTCGCCATCATAAATGGCAGCCATGTGTGATCACAGGAAAACTTGGTTCACAAACTTTTGAAGTCAAAACTCCAGAAGGCTTAACTTGGAGGCGACACCTTGATCAGATGTTGTGTGGTGAAAATGTTCAAGCTAGAACGTCTGAAAATTTTAGTAATCCTAGTTTTCCTAGTATTGACACTCAGACATCGGAAAACACTGATGTGGAAACAGATAACACAACACCCACCAGAGTGTCGGTTCCAAAATTAAGACCTAGAACATTAATAAAAAAACCAGACAGATATTCACCTACATAAATAAATGGATAAATTGTTTTTATAATTTCGTTGTAATTTGTATAGAAGATGTTAATTTTATTTTATCAATTAGTTGTAATTTTCATGTAGGGGGAAGGAATGTTATAACTTCAGAAATATGTATTATGATTTTGGTAGCACTGATATCCGGTGCAGTTTTATTCGTGTAACATGGTGGGACCAGATTGTTCTTACATTATGTGATAGTTAAGTTCTTTATAATTTATGTTTAAATGTATAGTGTTAGACCTATACAAGAGGTATTGATATTATTATTATTATGTGGTTTACATTAAATAGTTACACCAGACTGTGTATCTTATTTATTGTAGTATGCAAAAACCCAACAGTGACTTTAACCATTCATTTACGCCAGGCTAATCTTCTGCATCATCATCAAAGCATTGTGTTGCTAGCCAGGTCATCATGTATGGAAACAAATGGAAGTCACTGGGTATGAGATCGGGGCTTTATGCAGGATGATCGAAAATCTCCCAATTGAAGCCCTAGAGGAGTTCCTGGGTGTAACAGGCGGTCATTGTCTTGAAACTGCAGGACTTTTGCACTGAGTTTCCCTCAGCATTTGTTTTGTATTGATCTCCGCAACTTTATTAATGTTTGACAATATTTACGAGTTTACTGTTGAACCATGTTACTAGAAGTTAACTAGCAGTATACCTTCCATATGCCAAAAAACAATAGCCATGAGTTTTCTCATTAAAAAAGTTTGAAAGCACTTTCTTGGTTTCCTGATGTGTCCCAACTGCATGGACTGTCTTTTTATTTCACAAATCACATGTTCAAACCATGTCTCGTCCCCAGTCACTATGCAATCAAGAAGGGAATCGCTGTCTTTGTCGTAGGCCTGAAGGAAGTTTAGCGATACCACCCATTGAGTTTTGTGACCCTCTGACAAAATTTTGGGAACCCATTGGCACAAAACTTATGGTAGCCTAATTTATGGGTCACAACTTTGTGCAATAGGCTCCGTGTAATTTGGGGAAACACAAAAAACAAGTCTGTTATTGTGAAATGGTTATTTTCACAAATCTTGTCATTAATTTTCCTAACTAGCTCATTTGACACAATCCTTCGTCTTCATCCTTAGAAGACACTCCTTCAGTCTTCATTGTGAACGTTCGTGCAGTCATCTTTAAACATTATACACCAACACCTCACTCCACTTTTAATAATCACATCTTTACCATAAACTTAACAAAGTTGCTGATAAATTTCAATAGGTTTAGTGTTTTTTACCAACAAAAATCGTATAACTGACCGTACTTCACACAAGCGGTGTTTCCGATTGCAGTACACATTAAAAAAAATTATTACAAACAGCAGAAGCAAAACGAACCTCAAACTGCCATAGCTGGATGCGTACTGAGTGGAAGAAAGCTCTCACAAGAAAATGGAGGAGCTTTGCAATGCTACTAGCGATGCTGTGCTGAAACATGAATTATTTTCTGGATAGCCCTTGTACATTTGATTAATTTCATGGTGAACAAAAAATTCTCTTCCACACCATGACAATTCACAGCTCACATATCTGGAATTGACATGGCCAAAATTTTTGATTTGCAAAACTGCTGCTCCCTCATGCACACTATTCATTAAATTTGGCCTCTTGTGATTTCTTTCTCTTTCCAAACGTGAAAAACTGGCTTAGTGTAAAAAGATTATCGTCCCGAATATGCTCTGAAGAAGGCAAAAACAGTTCTGTTGACCAGCCAAAAACTATTCAATCAGCTGGAAAGGTCATAACCACAAACCTTCATCCACGACCACCACAGGAGATTATTATGCCTCTCTATTGGATTTATTTCAATGTACAAAATAATGAAAAGCGACTAAATCAAACAAAAAAGCAACTAGGCGAAAAAACTAATTTTCTTTCACTACAACAATACACCAGCTCACTTATCTGCAATTACCTTAGCCAAAATTGTCAAATTGCACTACAAATTTTATTATATTTTCTAGATTTGGCCCCTACGACTTCTTCCTTTTTGGAAACATGAACATTAAGATTCATATTGAACAAGATGGACATTGCTTAACAAATACCTATTGTGCAGAGTTTGAGAAATCATATATTTTGGAAGTCTTATTAAAATAAATCTAAATTTGGAAAGGAAGAAATTCTTCTTTCAAAATCACTGATTTATCAAACACCTCTTTTAATTAAATGATTATAGATTATTTTTCAAGTAAAGGATATGAGATGAAAATAATTTACGTATTAAGTGTTTTTAAAATGACTTAATAATGATAATTTCACAGTAAATGCGCCATTGATTTATGGTTACAATAGTTCTTTAAAACATATTATAATTAGAAATGTTCCAATTATTTCTTGTTTTAAAAATTATTTCATTATATGTAATATTGTACGTACTCCTAAAAAACATTGCAAACCGTGCTAACAAATATCAATATTTTTTAGGGTTTGTTGGCTTATCTGGAAAATGAAGTAATTCAATTCTTCTTAGAATCACCAAACAAGGTGTTTACTGTTGACAAATTGTCAAGTTACGAGAGAAGAATTTTACATGGCCTAGCACTTTACTATAAACTCCAATCCAAAAGTATGTACTGTGATTTCTTATTATTGTTCTGGTAATGTAAATTTTTATTGTTGATTTTATTGATTGTTCATAATATTAATAATGTCTAATTGTTTATTTGTTTTTAATATAGAATTCTTTTAAATTTGTTAGAATTGTAATATGTATTGGACGCTTGCTATACAATTTTAAATAATTGTTCACAGCAATAAGGGAAAAAAATAATAAATGCAAACTGTATGTATCATATTTACATTTATTTTTCTTTGTTAATTAATATGTGTCTGTTAAAATAGATACACAATTCATTGTGTAGTTATAAAAAGAAACATGTTTCTATGAAATTCACATGTAGGGGTAGACATTCTAGAGACCGAGTGTAGAGATCGAAGAAGAGACTACATTAAAGGAGATAATGTTTCATATTATATTTTTTAACAATTGTTATTTTATAAGCTGTAAGCATGGGACATCTTTCAAACAGTAATAAATTAATAAATGATCATTTGATTTAATAATAGTAGTAATTTAATTCAAAAATAATTGTGTGATAATAATCATAATAGTGAAAACATAACTTTAATATATTAAACTTTCGGTAAAACGTTTGTATGGGAAACAAGTAGAGAAGGAATGTTCTAGAAGAAAGGTGGGACTTAACATCACTTGATTTAGTTGAGAGGAGCGAGACACCTCCATATTTAGTAATAGAAGCTATGATTCCCCGAATTGATCTTGTGTTTAGCAAGGGATACCAAGGCTCCCACAAGTTTGGTGGAGTCTTGTATTCGGTAGAGAACAGACATATGTTACGTCTAGAATGAACAATAATTAAATAACATGTAAAAAGTTAAAGTTTTTTTTATACAAAAATCTAAAGTTAGTTAAAGTGAACAATAATAAATAATAGTAATAATTATTATGAGAGCATAATATAATACAAAAATAAACTTGAAATAAATCTTTTCGTATCTAATTAGAGATGTAAGTAAAGTGGGTTTTTTATAATGTGAAACTGAGAAACTTGGACAATGTAAGTAGAGTGAAAACATATTTTGTTTGAATTTGTGAAATACTTAAGTTTTTTTAGGTTAAGATATTTCTTTGTTTCGTTGCTTTAGTCAAATACATTCTTGGTTCTTAAAAAATGTTTTTCTAAACAAATTATTTAAGAACACCTATTTTGGTGGAATTATTGGAGTTTGCGAATGTTGAAGTACAGCAGTCGGATAAGAATTCATAACTCGAGATTTTTTCATAAAAGTGATAAAACCTAAGTTTAATTAAAAGTAATAAATATTTTTGTAATGGATCATGTTACAAATAACGCCCAATGTGGTTTTGAATAAAAATATATTTTTGTAATGCATCATGTTACAAAATGACACCCAACATGGTTTTTTCACTAAGTTAAATTAAAACAAATAAATTTTATATTTTGTAACGCTTCTTGTTACAAAGCACATCTCGTACATCTTGATTATAATTCCCTCCTGAATCCAAACTACTTATCAACAGTAATTTTAAATGTTTCTGTATAATTTATTTACAGGTTATGATTGTAAGGAGACCAATTCTCGGTTACTTTCTATGTATAATACAAACAGAAAGTTTCTTATCCCTTCAGTTCTACTGTCTGAATATTTGGCAGACAAGAAAAAAACAAAATCCAGGTACTTTTAATCTAGACTTTTATAATTTAAATTAGCTGAAATTAAAAAATAACTATTTAAATTGACTAAGATTTTTTGTAGAAGGGAGTAGCATGGATACAGCATCTGCTTGCTGAAGTTTAGCCATATACAGTAGAACCTCTGTTAACCGGCCTCGGATCAACCGGTCCTCGGATTAACCGGCCTATTTCGTAGTGTACTGGTTCGATGAGAGTTTCCGAATTGAAACACCAAAGCGGCGGCGAGTCAAACGACTGTCGATAACGGTATCCCATTGTCGGCGACGAAAAAACACCAAGCCGGCAAATCAAACGACTTTGTGGATAGCGGTATCCCATTGTCGGCGGCGTAAAACACCAAAGCGGCGGCGAGTCAAACGATTTTGTCGATAGCGGTATCTCATTGTCGGCGGCGTAAAAATACCGCAGCCTTGGCACCCGTCGTCGGTATAGCAGACATACAAAGGCAAAAACGTTTGATGGGCCGATTTTTTTTCCACGAATCAATTTAGTATACATTATGGAAAATATAACATTTCTTTTCAGTTTTCTTCTTGTCTTTGACTGGTTATGATCTACATACAGTATATATTGTAAATAAAAATGAGCGAGTTACGAAAATGGAAGTGTGTGTTGGTTTCGTTTGAGACGCGGTTAAATGTGTTTTAAAAGACTTGACAGAGGGGAATCTGTAAAAAAAAAAGCTTTGTGACGAGTTTAACAGGAACCTCGGATTAACCCGCCCGGGTGTCAGTCCCAACTAGACCGGTTAAGAGAGATTCTACTGTATTACAATCTTGAAGATTCCTGTTTCACAAGCCAAATTGAGCGGCATTGGTTTTTTTCTTGTGTTAGGTCGCTCCACTAGTCATCATAGTCTAGTTTTGGTCTGGTTAAACACTGTTTTTATTACAGGATTTCTTTCATGAAATATTATTTCAAGCTAACAATGTCTCAGCTTAAATTTTAAATTAAAACGTTTTTCAGACATACAACTTAAAGCTTAACAATAACATTCATTATTAGTAACTCCAAACTTTTTTGTTCAACCTTTCAACCTAGATAAATCTCAAACAACTTAGGATAAGGAAATCTCATCCTGTCCTCTATATGTTTCATAATCAATTTATCATTGTCAATAAGTTCTGTTTAATTATATTCTAATAAAGTCAAATATTTCTACTTCAATTAGAATCAACAACATACAGCTTAATATTTGACCAACAGATAGTAACAGGTTAGAGCTTACAGTGTGGTGATTGGAAGTGGTATCTATTTCTGTCAGTAGCAACAACTACATTCTCGCAGAAGTGGTTCCTTATTTAATGACTGAGTAGATTCACAAGTTGCGGGGGTGGCGTCTGTAATCTCAAACAAAAGTCCCTTTTTCCATTCACTGATGTCGATGCCTATTTTCCTGAATTCTCATTGGGAAACTCTAATTTAAATATTTACTGACATAGATTTATTTTTCGTGATCAAGGGTATTTCAAACAATTAATTAGTAAGACAAGTGAGGTACAAGACTCGGTTCCTTTTTTCCCTTGTTGTTTAAAGGCAAAAAACATCTTGGTCATCATCACCTGATAAAAAAAAGAAAGAAAAGAACATAAAAAAGACTCCTCTCCTTCTGTCACTGATCGGAAAGATGAAAGATAGATCTAACCCAAGAAAATAAGTGTATATCTAGGTAGGTTCCTTCATAGCTAGGAATTCCAAGCTCATACTCACTAAAGTGAGCCCCTGAGGGGTAATCAGTTCTTATAAGATGTGGCCAAAGTTTTGGGAAAATACTGTATAAAGTTGGTGATTAGTCAGAATAATGAGTTACAAAACTCAGTTCTTATAAAATGTGGCCACAGTACTGGACAAATTCTGTATAACATTAGTGCTTAGTCAAACTAGTGAGTTAGACGATTCAGTTCTTATAAGTTATGGCCTACCTTATTACTGGACAAATTACTGTGTAATCAGGGTGATTAGTCGGATTAGTGAGGTACAAGACTCTCTCCTTATTAGATGTGACCACATTACTAGACAAATACTGTATAACTTTATTAATTAGTCAGTCTAGAGAATTACAAGACTCCATTCTTATAAGTTGTGACCACAGTACAGAACAAAATACTATATAACATTGATGACAAGTCAAATTCTAATGTCTTTATTCTCTATACCCAAAAGATCAATAGCAACACAATGTATATAAAATAAAAATACAACATGTTCCAAAATACAAATAAACTTAATAATAACATATAAACATTGAGAACAAACATAAGATAAATATTTGTGGAGAACATACAGAAGTTAATACCCTTGTACTTGTGCGGGATTTATCTTAACTTCTTAAGAAACCTCAACCATTCAACATTCACACAATAAAATAGATAATCTGTAGAGAACTTACAGAAGTTAATATCCTTGTACATGTGTGGGATTTATCTTAACTTCTTAAGAAACCTCAACCATTCAACATTCACACAATAAAATAGATAATCTGTAGAGAACTTACAGAAGTTAATATCCTTGTACATGTGTGGGAGTTATCTTAACTTCTTAAAAAACCTCAAGCATTCAACATTCACACAATAAAATAGATATTCTGTAGAGAACTTACAGAAGTTAATATCCTTGTACATGTGTGGGAGTTATCTTAACTTCTTAAAAAACCTCAAGCATTCAACATTCACACAATAAAATAGATATTCTGTAGAGAACTTACAGAAGTTAATACTCTTGTACATGTGTGGGAGTTATCTTAACTTCTTAAGAAACCTCAACCATTCAACATTCACACAATAAAATAGATATTCTGTAGAGAACGTACAGAAGTTAATACCCTTGTACTTGTGCGGGATTTATCTTAACTTCTTAAGAAACCTCAACCATTCAACATTCACACAATAAAATAGATATTCTGTAGAGAACTTACAGAAGTTAATATCCTTGTACATGTGTGGGAGTTATCTTAACTTCTTAAAAAACCTCAAGCATTCAACATTCACGCAATAAAATAGATATTCTGTAGAGAACTTACAGAAGTTAATATCCTTGTACATGTGTGGGAGTTATCTTAACTTCTTAAAAAACCTCAAGCATTCAACATTCACGCAATAAAATAGATATTCTGTAGAGAACTTACAGAAGTTAATATCCTTGTACATGTGTGGGAGTTATCTTAACTTCTTAAAAAACCTCAAGCATTCAACATTCACGCAATAAAATAGATATTCTGTAGAGAACATACAGAAGTTAATATCCTTGTACATGTGTGGGAGTTATCTTAACTTCTTAAAAAACCTCAAGCATTCAACATTCACGCAATAAAATAGATATTCTGTAGAGAACTTACAGAAGTTAATATCCTTGTACATGTGTGGGAGTTATCTTAACTTCTTAAAAAACCTCAAGCATTCAACATTCACGCAATAAAATAGATATTCTGTAGAGAACTTACAGAAGTTAATATCCTTGTACATGTGTGGGAGTTATCTTAACTTCTTAAAAAACCTCAAGCATTCAACATTCACGCAATAAAATAGATATTCTGTAGAGAACATACAGAAGTTAATATCCTTGTACATGTGTGGGAGTTATCTTAACTTCTTAAAAAACCTCAAGCATTCAACATTCACGCAATAAAATAGATATTCTGTAGAGAACATACAGAAGTTAATACTCTTGTACATGTGTGGGAGTTATCTTAACTTCTTAAAAAACCTCAAGCATTCAACATTCACGCAATAAAATAGATATTCTGTAGAGAACATACAGAAGTTAATATCCTTGTACATGTGTGGGAGTTATCTTAACTTCTTAAAAAACCTCAAGCATTCAACATTCACGCAATAAAATAGATATTCTGTAGAGAACATACAGAAGTTAATATCCTTGTACATGTGTGGGAGTTATCTTAACTTCTTAAAAAACCTCAAGCATTCAACATTCACACAATAAAATAGATATTCTGTAGAGAACATACAGAAGTTAATATCCTTGTACATGTGTGGGAGTTATCTTAACTTCTTAAAAAACCTCAAGCATTCAACATTCACGCAATAAAATAGATATTCTGTAGAGAACATACAGAAGTTAATACTCTTGTACATGTGTGGGAGTTATCTTAACTTCTTAAAAAACCTCAAGCATTCAACATTCACGCAATAAAATAGATATTCTGTAGAGAACATACAGAAGTTAATATCCTTGTACATGTGTGGGAGTTATCTTAACTTCTTAAAAAACCTCAAGCATTCAACATTCACGCAATAAAATAGATATTCTGTAGAGAACATACAGAAGTTAATATCCTTGTACATGTGTGGGAGTTATCTTAACTTCTTAAAAAACCTCAAGCATTCAACATTCACACAATAAAATAGATATTCTGTAGAGAACATACAGAAGTTAATACTCTTGTACATGTGCGGAAGTTAACTTCTTAAGATACCTTAAGCATTCAACATTCACACAATAAAATGGACAGACAGCCTGTGATTTAAATATAAGTTAAAAAGAAACATCAATATCAATTAAGAAATAACAAAGTGGAAGAAGACCAATAGAGAAAAAACTTAGAAGGGAATCCTGAAACCTGGTTCTATTACATATAATTCTGACAAATGATTTATGGATAACACTTTTAGTTTTATAATGCGAGATGTATGTACTTCCCCAAATAGATATGCCATATGCTAATTTAGAATGCACAAATGCAAATTTTGTAATAAACTTGAACTTTTTATATTGCAAATATGTTGATTAAACGACAATTTTTCATCCAATTACAGGCCAAGATACTTAGTACACTCACTCTGCTTAATAATTATATTACAGCTAACACTGTGATATTTAAATGGATCTACATATTTGAATGAATTTGAGGTAGAAAAATTAACAAACATTGTTTTAGATACATACATTATATAACTAAACCACATTCTTACGAAATGTAGGTCATGCTGGATTTTAATTTGTAGCCTATTTATATCAGAATCGGAATAAGATAAAGCTGTGTCATCAGCAAATGCTGTTATATTTCCTTTGCATTGTCCTGAAAATATGTCATTTATAAATATCGGAAACAATATAGGACCTAGCACTGACTCTTGGGGTACACCGCACGTCACTGAACATCGTGTATTCTCAGATGAACCCATTTTAACAAACTGCAATATATTTGTATTTAACCAATACAGAAACATTCCTTGTATTCCAGCTGACTCTAATTTATCAAGTAAAATTTCATGATCAACTGTATCAAAGGTTTTTTTAATGTTCAAGAATAAACCAGATATTTTCAACCTCAAATTGAAATCTCTATAAATGTTAGACATGAAGTTATGCACAGCCAGTTCCGTGTTAAGTCCAATTCTGAAACCAAATTGGTTATTACTAAATAAATTGTTCATACTCAGAAAATATTTTAAACTCTCTTTAATTAATTTCTCAAAAAGTTTTGAAAAAACAGACAATAAAGAAATTTGATAAGTCAGACTAGTGAGTTATAAGACTCAGTTCTTATAAGTAGGGCTGTATCGAGGGGGTGTGATGAGACAGCCACCCTTAGTGCCAAGTTGAAAAGGGCGCCGCACCGGAGTTATGAATGCTTTTTAAAATTGCGTTTTGAAAAAAGCTGAAAGTAAAAAACACTGTCCAAATACAGTTTTAATTAGTAAGAAATAGCTTCAGTGTAAGTATAATAACGTGGCGTGGCATTATACTCTATACAACTCGTGAAATATATATCTGTGATGTGCACCCAATCTACAATCATGAATAATTGAATCCAGTTAAGATCTTTACTTGACTTCATCGATTATGACACTAACTTACGTAATAGTAATAGGTGAAATGTAAAATTAATTGAATGTCAACATTCATGTACACATGGACCAGAAAATCAGAATAATGTGCCCATAAAAGTTGATAACAGAAAAGAAATATTTTTGCTGGATTTCATTAATCCTACAAACATGGCCTGTTATTGACAACCAAGTAAGAACATTTTAGTTGCCCAAATCAAAATATAAAAGGAAATTTTATTTTGTCATTGAAAAGACATTTTAATAAAAGTTAGTTTACAAAAATGCTTTTAAATGGAGAGACTTGTACATAGAGGCTGGCTTATCTATACCGAGTCTAGAGCGTTATTTTTTGTTTCCCTTGTAAGGTTTTTGGTAAAACAAAATTGAGCCTTGAAATGCCAAAGGTCGGATTTTCTGATTGGAGAAAATTGAATATTAAGATTTCAGTATTATTAAATATACTTGAATATAAAAATCCCTCAACTACAACAATTTATTTATCATATTTACGTTTTCCTATAAAGTAATGTGTAGTTGAACATTGCAAATATATTTTTTGTTGTTTAAATTAATTTTAAACAAAGTCTTTTATTTGTATTTTGGGTTCCCAAGGAGGGAAGGGGGCTACGGTGATGGTCGCCCTGGGCACCATAATTGCTAGCTATGGCCTTGCTTATAAGCATATTACTTCGTTCTGTTGTGACCACATTTATGGACAAATACTGTACATTCAGTTTATTAGTGACGTACAAGACACATTACTTATAACATGTGCCCAAAATATTGGACAAATACTGTATAACGTTAGTGATTAGTTAAACTGGTTAGTTACAAGATTCCATTCTTATAAATTCTGGCCACAGTATTGGATAAGTACAGTTATAACTTGGTGATTAATCAGACTAGTGACTTACAAGATTCAGTTCTTGTAAGGTATGGCCACAGTACTGGACAAGTACCTGTATAACTCTAATGATCAGTCTGACTTGTAAGTTACAAAACTCCATTCTTATAGGTTGAGCCACAGTACTGAAAAATGCTGTATAACTTTGGCAACTAGTCAGATTAGCGAGTGAAAAGACTCTGTTTATATATATATATATATATATATATATATGTGTAGTTGCCACATTCCTTAACCCTAGAACTGTCAATGTTAATTTTCTTCGTTTGCTTAAAAATTAATAAAATATATTATTTGTATACAAAACCTAACTTATAGAATATAATTTTTCTCAGAAAGATGCGTAGAATTTATCTATGTAAAAAAAAAAATTTTTTTAATAAAAAAAAAATTATATGAAACGGTTTTGGAGTAGATATGTTAGGTGTCAAAAAATGAAGTTAACATTTTTCAGATAAACCTGTATCATCCAAAATCAATAGCTTACCACCTTTTTTCAAGATATACAAAAGTTTTGTATAATATTTGTGAATATATTGAGAAGAAAAATGAATTATTTGTTACATTAAAAAAAAAAAAAAAAAAGATGTTTTAAAAAAAAGGGAAAATGTTTTTCCTAATTTGAAAAAAATCACCAAAAATAATAATATTATGCAAAACACAACTACAAATTATCATTTCCTTCAGAAAGGTAAATAGAATTTGGTTGTGTAGTGAAAAAAAAAATTAGATCTACAAAGTTTTGAGTTCAAGAATCAAAAAAACGTCTGGTGACCGAGAAAAAAATTCCACAGAAAAGGTAACGTACACAATACAATTTTTTTATTTTTTTTATTTTTTCAAGTATTACTAGAGATTTGTAATATATTTATGGATAAAAGTTGATAAAAAAATATTAATTTGTTACATTTTCAAAAAAAAAGAAGATTTTATGGAAAAAGGTAAAAACTTAGGCCTCATTTGAAAAAAATCACCAAAAATAGTAATATTATTCAAAACACAACTATAAATTATCATTTCCTTCAGAAAGGTGCATAGAATTTAGTTGTGTAGTGAAACAAAATTTAGATCTAAAACATTTTGAGTTATTTGGTCAGGAATCAAAAAATCGTCCGGTGGCCGAGGCAAAAATTAGACAGAAAAGGTAACATAAACCATACAAAAAACTTTTTGAATTTTTCAAGTATTACTAGAGATTTGTAATATATTTGTGGATAAAAGTTGCTAAAAAGCAAAACCAATTTATAAAATTTTCATTAGTAAAAACCAAAGGCAAAATTCCAAATGGTTTATTTACATAAAAAATATAGATAGGCCTATATAAATTTATATACATTTTGCATACATTTTGGTATAAACAATCAATTTATAAAATTTTCATTAGACAACATTATTTTTATATGTAAACACATGGAAATTTGCTAAAAAGGTAAACCAGATAACATAACCTATCTCTAGACAGCAGTATTTGATAAGTCTGACAATAACATTCACTCAAAACAATAAATTCTACAATCAATAATACAGATATTATAATTTGTATACACAAATTATAATAAATAAATAAACATACCTAACAAAATAAGTTCACAATAACAGAAATAAACCAAGCCACGCACTAGGCCTAGGCACAATATGTCATTTAGTATACAAAGTAGGCCTGCGCAAAACGGTAATTTCAAGTTGAGAAAGAATAATCTAAAATAACTCTATGACGTAATGGGTTGTACCAACTGAAAGATCTAAACTTCATCTTCCTAATAGTGTAAAGATCGGTTACAAAATATGAATGTAAGTAATCGATATTTCCTATTTAGTAAACTGCACCGAATGAAAAATGTGTTTGGCTTGGTTTGGTTACTACTTTACAAAATAGATATATCTCGCGATCTATGATAGATAGAAAGATTTGGAAAGCACAGATCGAAAGAGAAAGAAAAATACTATATAATATTGTCAACTTGTGGCATTTGGACAAGTATTACCATTTCGTAAAATGATATGAACACAGAGTAAAAATTTTTCTTATAAACTCCGTCGCGTCAAGTCAGGCGATCTAGCGGAATACTCGACAACTTGAGTGAATTGTTCAATTTTTAGTTTTAGTGACAAGGATTTTGTTATACATTAATATGAAAGATTGAAACATTATCTTTACAGTGATATATATTTCATGTCGATAAAATAATATTTACTAGGATAAAAGTTGAATTGAAAAAAAAAAATGTAATTTTAGCGTGTAAAAATGAGTTAAAATTCTTGATTTTGTTTAATTTTTTTATAATAAAATCTATAACAGATAGAAAGATTTGGAAAGCACTGATCGAAAGAGAAAGACGTGATCTATAGAACAGTGTTATGTTAGATCTGTTTCACAGAAAAATAGATTTGTGAACATCTGAGAAAAAATGGCGTTATTTCTGCTTACAACCGCACAGTTCAAATCTTTGATTTTAGGCATAAAAATATTTCAAACTTTAGCAATTTTTTTAATATTATTTATAACGTTTTGTGTTATTATTATTATTTTTTTTTGCATTATTATGCATCTATGGAACATTAGCTTTCCAACACCATTTTTTTTATTGCTGTAGGACGATTCTAAATGGGCGAAATGTTGAATTTCAAAAAACGTGATTTCTTGTCACATAATTGCTAAAGCCGAGCGACTTGAGCGACTTAACACTTGTAGGGTTAACATATACTGTATATTTTAGTTGGTGAGTTATATTAGTGAGGTACAAGACTCAGTTCTTATAAAATATGGCTGCATTACTGGACAAATACTGTATTATTTTGGTGATTAGTCAGAGTAGTGAGTTACGAGACTCAGATCGTAAGATGTAATCACATTACTGAAGAAATTGCTATATGACTTTGACAACTAGTCAGACTAGTGAGTTACATAACTCTGTTGTTATAAGATATGGTCATAGTATAAAACAAATACTTTGTAATATTGTTGATTAATCTTGACTTGTGAGTTACAAGCCTTAGTTCTTATAAATTGTGGCCCCATTCCTGGAAAAATACAGTATATCTTGGTTTATTATTCATATTAAAGAGCTACAAGTATCAGTTCTTATAATTACTTGACAAATACTGTATAATGTTGGTGATTAGTCATACTAGTGAGTTACAGGATTCAGGTCTTAAGATTTTTACCTTTGTGTGTAGCCAGATTATTGAACAAAGGCTGTATAATTTTGGCAACTAGTCATACTAGAGAGTTACAAGACTCGTTTCTTATAACGAAAGGTCACAACTGAACAAATACTGTATAACATTGGTGATAAGTCAGATTAATTAATTTTTTAATAAAGTGAGACAAGACTCATTTTTTATAACATGTGTACCATTCGTAGAGGAAAATCTTTAACAAAACGCTTTTGGAACCAAAGGAATGGTAATGTCAAGTGAAGAGATTTAGTAATTTCGATTGCCCGGTAATTTATTTAACTTCTTTTAAATTTAGCAGTATTTGAGTTAACCATTTACAAAAAATTAACACATAACATTAGTTTGCTGTTAAAAAGAAACAGTTTGTAATGAAACAATTGATTATATATATATATATATATATATATATATATATATATATTTATATATTTATATATATTATACGCCCTTAAAACAAACAATTATGTAACATTAATCAAATTCCCCCCCCCCATATAATTTAAATTACAAAATAATATTTTGATGAACTCAGATAATGATAACAATTTGTTAATGGTTCTTAAGTTCCAAAAGATTCTAAGTTTAGATTATTAGAAAAATTAAGAAAAACATTTAATTAATTAATTAATTACACATATATATTATCTAAGTTGGCCAACTATAATAAAAGATCCATTAAATATATATATATATATATATATATATATATATATAAATTAGAAATTTGACGTCAATATAATTTAGAAAATTAACCCCTTTGGGGTCGTGAGGTCCAAAAATGCTAGCTTATCCCTTCCAATATAATTTATTTTTAATTTTGCCTTTTAATAAGAAAAATATTATTATGATTTTTTCTTTCTAAAAACAATTAATTAAAGCATCATTTAAACAAAATCCACTACAAGTCCTCGATTAAATGAAATACATGGATTCAAGTTCTGCTATTTTCGTTTTCACTTCAGCATTTTTAAACAAGCTGAAATGTCCTTCGGTCTTGTCTGGACTTGAAGTTATAGCATTAACTTAAATTGTAAATCTAACTTGAACCAGCACAAGCTGTAGAAATATACATGTTGAAATTAGTAAATGAACAGAGACCTTTTTTAAGTTTAAACACTTCTGTTCTAGGTTTATAAGTAATATATTTCTCTGTAACTAAGCTTTGAAACTGAAATTTCTCTGAAATAAAATGTTACACATGTAAAATAAGTCAATTGATGATTTCACTTTATAATAACTAGAAATGAAAAGAATTGCTATTCGTTTTAAAAAGACTGTTTGAATTTATACTCTTATAATTTACAGACAATTTAAAATTTAGTTGTAATTAAATTTAATGATTTTCAAGTAATGATTTGACTTTATAATAACTACAAATAAAAGAAATTGCTATTCGTTTTTTTTTTTTTTTTCAAAAAGTTATTTAAATTTATACTCTTAAAATTTACTGACAAGCTAAAGTTTAGTTAGTTGAAAACAGATTTTAAAATTTTACATTTATAAATAGAACACATATTTTAACATAGTTAACTCAATGAAATTAAAACAGTAACTTTCCTTTACCTGGTTCAAGAGTTGTCGAAAGCGTTGAAGACGAGCCATGAAATATGAAGATGAATTTTTTTTTAAATTTAGAGAAAGAAAACTGCTCACATTTTAGTAAAGCAACTGAGATGACACTTTCTAAACTATTTTATCACATGGATAGATGAGCATGATGACTGTGAAGCAAAACGGTAATTTTTTAGACAAAACTTTTAAGGGTATGCCATCACTATTAAACCTAGATATGAACTGCTGTTATCTCTCTGAGTACCGTTATAAGGTTACTACAAGTCACCTGACACTGCTTTCGGAGTTGCACGCTAGAGTACAGCACCTCCCGACAGTAAGTTCAAGAAAGGAAATCCCGTACGTCGGTACACATGTGACCACAATACTGGACAAATGATATATAACTTTGGCAACGAGTCAGACTAGTGAGTTACAAGACTCAGTTCTTATAAGTTATGCCCACATTACTCGACAAATACTGTATAATCTGGGTGATAGTCATATTAATGAGGTTCAAGACAAATTTCTTTAAGTTGCCACATTACTGGACAAATAATGTATAATCTGGGTGATAGTCAGATTAGTGAGGTTTAAGACAAATTTCTTTAAGTTGCCACATTACTGGACAAATACTGTATAATCTGGGTGATAGATTGGTTCAGACAAATTTCTTTAAGTTGCCACATTACTGGACAAATACTGTATAATCTGGGTGATAGATTAGTGAGGTTCAAGACAAATTTCTTTAAGTTGCCACATTACTGGACAAATACTGTATAATCTGGGTGATAGTCATATTAATGAGGTTCAAGACAAATTTCTTTAAGTTGCCACATTACTGGACAAATACTGTATAATCTGGGTAATAGATTAGTGAGGTTCAAGACAAATTTCCTTTAAGTTGCCACATTACTGGACAAATACTGTATAATCTGGGTAATAGATTAGTGAGGTTCAAGACAAATTTCCTTTAAGTTGCCACATTACTGGACAAATACTGTATAATCTGGGTGATAGATTAGTGAGGTTCAAGACAAATTTCTTTAAGTTGCCACATTACTGGACAAATACTGTATAATCTGGGTGATAGTCATATTAATGAGGTTCAAGACAAATTTCTTTAAGTTGCCACATTACTGGACAAATACTGTATAATCTGGGTAATAGATTAGTGAGGTTCAAGACAAATTTCCTTTAAGTTGCCACATTACTGGACAAATACTGTATAATCTGGGTAATAGATTAGTGAGGTTCAAGACAAATTTCCTTTAAGTTGCCACATTACTGGACAAATACTGTATAATCTGGGTGATAGATTAGTGAGGTTCAAGACAAATTTCTTTAAGTTGCCACATTACTGGACAAATACTGTATAATCTGGGTGATAGTCATATTAATGAGGTTCAAGACAAATTTCTTTAAGTTGCCACATTACTGGACAAATACTGTATAATCTGGGTAATAGATTAGTGAGGTTCAAGACAAATTTCCTTTAAGTTGCCACATTACTGGACAAATACTGTATAATCTGGGTGATAGATTAGTGAGGTTCAAGACAAATTTCCTTTAAGTTGCCACATTACTGGACAAATACTGTATAATCTGGGTGATAGATTAGTGAGGTTCAAGACAAATTCCCTTTAAGTTGCCACATTACTGGACAAATACTGTATAACTTTGGTAATTAGTCAGACTTGTGAGTTACAAGATGCAGGGAATTTTAGATGTTGTATACTGCACATGTACTGTATAAATGTGCTAGAGTTTGAAATGATTTAGTTTTCAGGGTTTATTGGAAATAATTCAGCGATGTTATTTATTCCCCACAACATTTTTGTAGTAAATTAATGACATAATACTGCTTTTGACTTTAGATATTTATTTTATTTAAGATTATATGGCAACAAAAATAGTAATGTTTGTTTTTTTGTTCCAGAGTTTTTCAATAATTTGAAATGGAGATTCTGAATATATTCATGTTTGAAGAATTTGAATTGTATGTAGAAATATAATTATTTTACATTTTGACTTTAAAGTTATTTGTTAATTATGAATTGTTCATATTATTGATATAATTTAGACTGATATTTATCATAATTGAAAATCCATATTCTCGAAACATGGTATATCAGTTTTTATGCACACAAATGATGGGAAATATCTGATTTAACTCTATCAATGATACTACATTGTTAATTTCCTATTTTAAATACAACTTCAAGAACTTATTGTGTTAATACTTTCCAGTTAAAATTTTAAAAGTTAAGTGATATAGTATCTTTTGTTTAAAACTTTAACAAAATTTCATTGGAAAAAAGCAATAAGAAATCAGCACAATATAATGTTGTGTTATGATGAATATGTTTATAATTCTAATGTAGTCACAGTCCAATGTCAGTAAGGTTTGTGTGCATGTAGCAGCTGAGGATGATGACTTAGTCATTGAAATATTGTCTTGTATTGCACAAATGAAGTGATTTTTGTGGAAAGTTGTGTTTTTATTCATTTAGTTATTGAAGTTTCCGCAAATGTAGCTCATTACAGTTGATGTTTATAATTGGTTAAAAACATATTACTTATCACATTTTTATTGTATTAAAAAATGTTTTTCTTGACCACTAAACAAATTTAGCAGTAGAGTATGAATTTCTATCAAAAATTTGGATTTCTGTGTACCATTTGATACACAAATGAAAATGATTTATGTAATTTGCTTTTATAGTGTTGTAGCATTTTTTGGTAAATTTTTTATATTGTTAACTTTTTCTTGGTCATATTAAAAATTATTATGTTTACAAATTATATACACATATGGATCAAATTAAGATCAAATTGGCCGTATTTTACAAGTTTTAACTATAGAATATTAATTTCTCTTGGAAATGTTGTTTAAAAAATATTTGTATTTTGATCATTCATTATAGTCGTTGAATATGATATTGTACTGTTTGAAGTTTAATCGTAAATAAATTACATTTATGTTTACAAATATATTATAATGTTTTGGTTTGAACAGTTATATTTTAGTATTAATTAAATAGTTAGATGTTAACCCATTCATTGGGTTTAACAAATTAATTACATTTATAATGTATGAGTTAAAATGTAAAACATTGTATTAATTTCTTTTTAAAATCTCATTTAACACATTAAGGATTAATTATCATTAAATTGATAAGTGTATAGGATTATACACATATTTTTAATAATATTGTCTAATTATGTTTCTATTTAAATAGTGTTTTAAGTGATGGTGTATATTTTTATATTTTTTTAATCAGAGTGTCTACCAACCGGGAATCGGCATGAATTTTGTTTAAAATCTGGAAAAATTTAAAAAAATTGAAATGTCTACTTCATTGTAGTAAAACTAAAGAATATTCGGAAACTTTGGTCATTTAGCTAAACTTTAACTTGCCTCCAACCGGTTTGTTGTTCCCTGGGCGCCGATGAACTCGCGGTAAGCGACTGAAAATCACTTTTTTTTTCAATTCAACATTTACTCTGTTAAAAATTATCGTGTCGCAATAATTTTTATACTGTTTAAAAGCTAATGTTCCATAGATTCATATACATACAACCATTCATAAAACATTAACAATTATATTTAATAAATTGGTAAAGTTTGTGTATTACGAGCAATCAAGTTTTGCGACAAACTAAAACAGAAATTATGTCATCCATTCGTCTAATTTTCACAACCCCATATACCTATCTAACAACTTTATTGTAATACTATTTAATAGTATTTTTCTTCTTCTTTCTATATGTGCTTTTCAAATTATTTTAAATGTTATAAGTTTTGGATCTATAAAAATAAAATCAGACAAAGAATTTTGTACGGTTTATTCATCTGAAATATCACTTTTTTTTAAATTTAACTTTTAGCCTAGTAAAACATGCTATCATATTAAACAATATACTGTTGAAATTGTTATCTTTCGAGCTTTCATATTCTTTCAACAGATTGTACCAAAAGGGAAACTATAAATTGTAAAAATTTGATGAAGTTGCTCTATTTTCCCGTTAGAGAGAATATATAGCCTAGTTATATAAAAAAATTTAATTATATATTTTTTGTAAATGTTAATACTCAACCAAATACTACAAGTTAACAACATTTCATAGATTTTTCCATCCTCTTTTGAACTACATATTTGAAATTCTTATATCTGTGATAGTTTTTGAGATATATCCATTCTATGAAGTCGTGACCAAAATTAATCGAAGCAGTTTGTAATATCCTGTCTTTAGCAAATTGTGGAAAACATACTTCCATATTTTGATCAGCTGTATTATTCCATTGAAAATACGATATTCATTTCTATATAATTGTACAAAGCAATACATTAAGGGCGATCTTTTAGATAAGCTTTCTGAACTGTCAATCTCATTGTATTGACAAGTTTTGTGTCTTATCTCAATTGTCAAATTGCATGCATTCAGTGCGTAGTAGGCCTATTTCGAGTGTGGCTATATTTATTTTGGTTTTTGTAAACTTATTTATTATGTAGATTGGTTTGTTTATTACAATTTGTTTATAAAAGTTGTAACGTGTGTGATTGTTTCTAGAGTTTGTTTATTTGAATAAATTTTAAGTTTCTTAGTAATTTTGTTTCTAGAGTTTGTTTATTTGAATAAATTTTAAGTTTCTTAGTAATTTTGTTTCTAGAGTTTGTTTATTTGAATAAATTTTAAGTTTCTTAGTCATTTTGTTTCAGGAATAACCTAGTACAAAGTTCTAGTTATGCCAAATTGGGCCTTACTTTTTTTTTTAAATTCCACTCTGTCTAATAAATTGATTTTATTTTTACCAAATTTTATCACCTACTATATTACAAAACTGTATGTCTGAAAAAATATTTTTTTATTGTACGGTTTTTTGATTCCTGACATAATAACTCCATAATTTTTACATCTAAAATTTTTGGAATTACACACATAAAATCTACGTACCTTTCTGAGAAAAATGATATTAAGTAGTTGTGATTTGGATAATGTTATTATTTTGAGTGATATTTTCAAAATAGGCCTACCTTTTCAGCTATTTTAGACTTTTTACGTAAACAAATTTTTTCCTAAAAACAAATTTTAGAAATTGATTTTTTTTTACCAACTTCTATTTACAACTATATTACAAAACTTTTGTATATCTCAAAAAAATTCAAAAACAAATTTTTAATGGTACATATACGCTTTTCTCTGGGATTTTCACTTCATTTTTTCACATTTTTTGATTCCTGGCATACTTACTCCAAAACCATAACATGTAACATTTTTTTCTTTACACAGATAAATTTTATGCACTTTCCTGAAGAAAATAATCTCTTATAAGTACAGTTTTAAATAAAATTACAATTATTTATGTATTTTTTAAGAAATGATTTAAAAAGGTGAAAAATGGCAATTACTTTATAGTAAGCGGGTGGAGGGTTAAGTGTTTAACTAAACTTTTCTCAAAATGCTGGTTTGTTAGTTGTCAATAAAAAACAAATAAAAATTGGCACTGAGATTGTTATAATAAAAGACAAATTTTTCAAAATCAACTCTACCAATTTTGATCAATTTTAATGCTATGTGATGTTAATGGCCCAAATCCGTGTGTTAAAATCTCATTGACAAAATATATGGTTCAGGAATAAATGACAAAAGCAAAAATGAACCTTGAACACCATTAAAAACTTCATTTTAATCAAATATGATTTTTTTTCTGAGGATGTGTTTATGGTAGAAGCGAAACAAGTTTAGGCCCTCTTTAAATAGTGAGTGAGAAAGATTGTCCAATGTTTTGCACCATTTATTAGTACAATTTGTTACTAATACTACCACTATCAATTGTTGAGGTTTCTTCACAATAAAAGTATTGACAAAATTATAATCTAAAAGTAATATATATATTTATATTCATAAAATATGTGAAATAAATTAAACTATATAAAGACATTATAATTCATGTAAATGTAACAATATATTTATAACACTATTCAAATGGTATAGAATATCCATTCCATGCTAATATAAATTATATACTTATTGAGAACAAAAATGAGTATAACCAATAAAAACATAAATAGAAGAACCACTTCCTGTTGAGAGCAAGAGGGAAGAAATGAAGAGAGAAAGGAGTTAGCTTTGTTTATACAGTTTGTTATTTTAAATTGAAAACATCTTCCTTTATCAAACTGTTTTTTAATTCCCTCTTTCCTCTATAGGCCTTTATGTTAGCTTCATTCTTATTCATCCCAACATTTATTATTTTTTTCAATATGGTGATGTCAGATAATTAAATTATTACATATACTGACTATTCATATTTATATTAGTCATAATGTATATGAAATATTTTGCCCTATAATTCATAAACCGGCATTTTTTATCTCCATAGCACGGAATTTTAAACTTTATATTAAATATATTTTTTAAAAGCATATTTAATTGTCAAAATCGCTCACAACACAAATTTTATTATATTAATCCGAAGTTTTAGTTGTAGTGTTGTTAAACGTTTTATTTTTGTAGTGTCTCGCAACTTCAAAAAAGTTCAATGTCAAATTTGTTCAACAGTACTTACATTATGTTCAGTGAGAAAAACTAAATTTTACAGAGTTGAGTCTTAAATAAATATTTCTTTAATTATTCTTAATGCTTTTAAAATAAATTAATATTTGTAATTTAAATTTTGTATGGATAAGAGACACAGGCTTATCTTGGAAAGTGATCCTTGGTATTACCTAATAGTACACAAATAAGAAAACACATATAAAAAACACTAAAGTATGTTTTCTTACTAGTGTACTATTAGGTAATACTAATGATCACTTTCCAAGGTAAGCCTGTGTCTCCCATCCATACAAAATCTAAACTAATAGGTTATCTGCCCTATTAAATTCTATCTTAATGTTTGTAATGTTTGCCACAGAGTAACAACTACTGCACTACGAACTATCAGTTTATCAGTTTGTGCAGAGTTCATTCTCATGACAGGGACCTTGCACAGACCGCACGGATTGATGGACATTCAAAAATCAATCTTACCATAGACAATATACTAAATGTACTTTACAAATAATATATCACCTAGATTTTTTGTAAACAGTGGAATGTTGTCACCTGTACCGATATAGTGAGATCACTTGATAAGAAATAATGTTACAAATTGTTATTTCTTTAAAGTTCATTTGTTTAAATTCGGGTACCGTCCTTGTGTACACTTATCTTTATAAATTTACTATTTATATTAACGGTACACACTCTGAAATTATAGATTTTTTAGAAAAGTTATGAAATATTACCAGGAATTTTTGAGAAAATGGGCGGGGGAAATCAGGAAAAAGTCGGAACTTTCAGTAGAAGAGTTAGTAGACACCCTGTTCATGTAGGTAATGCATTCTAATATATTTTAATTTTATTAATTACTTAGTATTTTAAATTTATTTAATTTATCAATATAAATAATTATAAAGATATTTTAAGTAACAGTGTCAATTTATTTTACTAATTAAATGGCTTCGGTAGACCTTAAAACAAAAAAACTAACCATAGTGACAGGAAATAAATAATTAGCGTTATTATTAACAAATGTGATAAAGAAGCTGAAAAAATACTATTAAAAATCTCACGTATCCATGTCAACCTTTTTTATAGGAATAAATCAAACATTTTATTAAACCATTCAATATAATTTTCTTATATTTAGTAGTATACGAGTTATAATATTATCTATAAGTAAACAAATAAAATTTGAGAAATCACCTCAAACATAGTAGACTGTATTTAACCGCACTGTGGCCATAGAGCAAATGTTTGTTTAACATCAAATGTCCAAGGAGCATTGTAGTGATATTCACAGAAAGGAAATCAAGGATTTGCCAAACCAAAAAAACAAGTAACAAAACTAAGATTATAAAAAGGTCTAAAGGTGGTAAGGTCTATTTTATTTTTATTTTTATTTTCTTGGATAAAGTATACTCACTTGTTGGTTCAGTATAATTAGTTTATTGTACCAGATAGTCCATAAGGTTCCCAAGAGCATTGATCCTTGCAAATCCTAGTCAGTTACGTAAGGCAAGACGTGCCTCTGTGTGATTGACCGGTTAAGAGCAGGTGGGGCCACTACTTGGTACTTAGCTTTAGGTTTATGTTTAGTTTAGCTGTAAACCTCTGAGGATGATGACTATGTCATTGAAATGTACATAAGGCTATTATAATAAACATACTAGATTTATTATAATCTTAGTATAGTTTCTTGTTTTTGGGGTTTGAGGAAATGTGTTTTTATTGATTGTAGCAGCGGTGTTGGAGATGCCTAGCATTTCCTGTTTTATGTCAGAAGGATATTTACAACTATTTTATTAGTTATCTTGGAGAAGACAAAGTTTTTGTTGTCTTTTCATTTATATTTTTATATTGTTCTAAGAATAATGTAATTCCACTTGTCAAAGAAATGTTTGACCTTGAAAATCTCAGAAATTGTGTTAAAGTACTGGTTTGATGTTATAGTCTTAAATTTGTGAACTCAATGCATCAATCATAACAGAATGAGGATCAGAGGAAGTTAGTTTGAATTAATTTGCAGCGTAAATAATTTATTTTCTTCTGATGTCATAAAATGTGGTCCATGGAAGGTTGACATGGTAATGGCGAACATGGTTGGCTGTATCTGGAGAATCAAGAATAAAAATATCTTATTTCAACTTTATTATTTGAAGTTCCGCTGTTTTGTGCATACTGTTAAAATTCAGTCATCTAGTATGGTTATTCTTGTTTACAAGTTATAATTAATTTTGTATGTTTTTTGTAATAAAATATTGAAGAGTGATCTAATTGGAAATACGATGTTTGTTTTATCTTTTTTTAACCATCGTTGTCAACATTGCTATAACACATTAGACCATAATTTGCTCCTTAACTTAAAACTTAAATTACAAATTACAACTAAACAGTAATAGTATGAAAAAATAAAATGAGTAAAACTAATTAACAGTGGTAGCCTAAACTTTGATAACATCCCAAAGCGTGTTAGTGAAATTCTATTTTAAAAATAAATGATGGAGAAGTTTTTTATGACTTTTTATTTATAGGTTATATTATTCTGAGAATAATGTAATTTAAAATATCAGAATTATGTTTTTATAAATGTTATAATTTAAAACTTGTAAACTTAAAGCAGCAATCGTAACAGAACAAGGCCAATGAATAATAATACAAAGGAACCAAATAAACATTATTAAAATAAATATAATACCATAATGTACTAGGATAAAATATGCTTTATAACTAAATTTATACTGCCAGTGATACCATGCTAATTAATTCGTAACACTACACTAATTAATTCATATGGCCAGTGACACCACGCGAAGTAAATTGATCATCAATAGGTTAGATACAATCTTGTTGAGCACTGTGGTGAAATTCACAATAAATTTTTTTTTTTTTTTTTTTTAGTAATTTTATTTTAGTAATAGATATGTAAGGTTAGATTTAGTTTATAAGCAAGACCCTCCGATGATGATAACCATGTTATCGAAATGTACATCAGGGCATTAAGTGGATATAATTAATAAAGAACAATCAATCAGATAATTGTGTTTTATTAAGTTCCAGTGATTGTGGTTAGGGGAAAATTCAAATTTTTATTATCAATAGGTTACTTAATTTTAATGTAAATAAAAAATTTATTTTATTTTAGATCTAAATTTTATTTATAGAGTAAAAATATTAGTTACCAGTTAGAAAATTTGTATATACATCAATATTAAAACTGTTCGTTAAATTCAATAATGTGTGTATTATTATCCTTTTTAAGGTGGCCGAACTGAAATTTATTATGTAAATCTAGCAGTTATGACTTAACAACTAGCAGAAATTCATGAGTCCAATCAACATTTATGAGTCATAGAATGTCCAATTAAAAGAAAGGTAATTTACTACTTCTTCTCAATGATCAGACACCGTATTCTCGTAGTCCCAGCATTGGTAGCATTTTGAAATGTTAACACGCTCCTCCACTCTCTCTTGTATCAATCCAATAGTTATGTAACTATTCATCTGATAGTTTCTTCGCTGAAATTTCATTAGTTGACAAAGTAACGTCTGTGTTTTCCGGCAATGTTTTGTTTTGGCTATCCACCATTTTGTTTTTTATAAAAAATGTTATAATTTTGGAAATAGATAAGATATTGAATTCTTCAGATTTTTTATGCACTTTTGGGGAGTTTAAGGTGAAAAACCATTGTATTTATCATCACTTTAAGAAAATTGGGCATAAGATACTGTGAGACTTATTCTATTGTGAGACCCTGACCAATAAGAGGCGTAAGATGTTTGGATTCCAAATTCTTGGGGAACTATCATTGGACGATCTAGTTAGTGGATTACTCAAACTTGTAAAGGGAACAAAGCTGCTAAGCTAGAAGGGGGAGGCTTTAGTTGCACAATAGGCCATCGGTCGCAATGCCCAGGGCTGGTTCTGACCCTTTAAACTCCAAACTGAATGAATCAATAAACCCACATTACAACGTTTTGTTCAACAGTTTTTTTTTTTATGAACATAATCACTTATATATAAATGTTTTAAGAAATTAGAAGAGCAGCCAAACTTAATACATGAATTTCAGCCACTATATTAAATGATCAGTTGTCATTTCAGAGTAATGACCTGTATGACACAGCCCTCATATTTCATGCAAAAGCAGTTTTTTTTTTGTTTTTTTTAGCTACATACAAATAATAAATAGTATACCAAGGACCCCACAGGAGGGTGCAGACTAGCTGCACCTAATAAGAGCCTGTTGATGTCCCTCATGGTCCCCAGTCAAACACTCACAATACATAGACTACCATCTATATAAACATACACCCAGTTCACATACATACATTTTCTTACTTTCACTTTTACTTAGAGTTTTATCGCAGGGGTGTCACCTTCGCGGAATCCAAGCTATGCAAGGGTGGTACAATAAAACATCTCTGAATATACACACACATATAACACAAATACATATTTTACAATTCGTAGAGGCTGTTACACTTCACGATTCACTGGGATACATAAATACTTTACATTCTATATATAAGGATTAGTTTTTTGACTGTGCAGAGCCATAGCGCAACTGGAAATGTTTACCAGACCTAAACATGACAACCTTTGAATCTGGTAAGCTGATGTGAGCTTGCTCTGCCGATGATGTATGTGCGGTTTCTGTTCAGTAGCCAGCCACTTCGGTCCTTGGTCAGGAAGTGTTCACCACTTGGGGAGGTATCGGATCCTCCCTCTCCAGTTGCGGGTCTGGACTGATGCCCATCCAGTCTGGTTAAAGAGGATGTTCTGGGGTATGGAAATGTTCGAAAGTGATCCAAGGGTATACCCGTTCCCAGATTCTCAACTTCAACCGCACAACACGATGCGTTGGTTAACTCTTTTATGGCCTCTACTAAAATAAACGTCAAACCGGGAAGCGATAAGAGACAACTTTCGGCATTGTCCGAAGAATCTATTTGTGAAAACAAAAAGAGAAATTTGGACATAAGGAACCTAGGACCTACTTCTAGATTCTTTATTGTCCGTAACAATGCTGAAGGGTCGGATCTGTCTAAGATCTCACCCCTTGTGATTAATAAAGTAAGTACTGGTGCTGCAGGAGTTGTACATTCCATTAGGAAACTTCGAAATGATAAACAGAGTCACTCTATTAAAAGTACAGTTCTTTTTTGATGTTGTTACATGTATGTTGAACCATTCGCTTTCTAGTATCCCAATACAGATGTGCAATACTTTTTGGGCTTCTCAGATTAGTGTATTTGAGTCTTGGGCACAGCAGGATGTGTTCTCTATTCACCTTAGATACTTCCACATGCCACAGGGTGCATTCATCAGATGAGTAGATTCCTATTTGGCAGAGATGAGCAGCAAGGCAGTCGTGTCCTGTAGTCAGTCACGGTGGTAGACTCTTTTCTGGGTTTGGTTTTGTTTTCCTCCCCACTCTGTATGTATATTTTCCCTAATTTTGTTACCTGCTATATTTTTTTTAAATAGTCCCTTTGCTTTGATGTTCTTTTAAGGAAGGCTTTTGCTGTGTTGACATCAGGTATATTGCATTGTTGGAGATATACTGTACCACAGCAATACAAGGTTTTTACTTAGTGTCTGTAGGATTTTTATCATCTGCTGTGTTTCTATGATATGCATGCTGAAAGTTGTAATATGTGTAGTTATAGCTTCTATTGCTGTCTTCGAATCTATCAGTATAACAATATTTCGGTATTTATGCAGGTAGTTAAAGTGAGGGTCATAGATATAGATTCAATCTCGATTCAAAATTTGTTCTATTCAAACCTATGGTGAAGTGATTTTGATTCAAAATTTGTTCTGTTCAAACTTACGGTGAAGTGGTGACAGAAATAGGTTAAGTAGATTCCTACTCCTGTCTTGCCTTTTTCATCCATTGACCCATCTGTGTACACTCTCATCCACTGGTCTTTAGGGTATCTTTCTTATATTTTTTATAGGTAATTGCTGGAGAGTTGTGAGTAAGTCTTTTCTTATTTACCTATTATTAGTGAAAAGATTGAGTTTATCTATAGAAAATCTGTTGGATTAATTGATGGGATGTATGATTCTGTATGAAGATGTAGGTTGTTTTCTATTTAATATTGACACTGTAATATTTCAGTGAATGGATTTTTTTGATTCTTGAGCGTGTAGGTTTTGGATGTGGTTTTACCCATGTTGTGTGGGGTAGCCTCTGGAGCTTTAGTTATATAAATGCTGAATGTTGTTTTATCTCTTTTTCTATGGGCAAAGTTGCATTGCCGTTATTAGAGTAGTTTTTACGGTTCTGCAAAAAAGTCTCACTGCATAATTTTGGCATCTATCCAACTTGTTCAAAAGTTGATTTATTAGCAGTTATTATAGCTTTACTTCCAATGACAGGTTTGATATATCTTCTGTATATTGCATTGAATGTTTCCTGGGTACATCCCAAGCTTGCTCCAGTCTTGAGTAGCTTCATCCTATCCTCTAGTTTGAGCTTTATATACCTGATGTGTCCATACCATCATAGTTTATCTAACATAATTATTCCCAAATATTTGGTGTTTTCACTTTTTTATAGCTCCTGATTGTTTTATTTTGAGGTTAAATGTTGGGATCAGATGATTTAATGAGAAAAACTGCTAGGCGATTTTAGTTGTATAACCCTATGGTTAATCATTGTTGTACCAATCTTACCAAAACGAATAAATAAAGAAACGGAAGCTATACTGGGCCACATAGATTGGTCATGTTCAAAACTTACCTTTAAAGTCAAAAAAATTACCAAGGTAGAAATGTTTCAGCCGATCACTCACAATTCATAAGATACCTAGAGGTTAAGTCAATAAACCAAAGAACTAGATATAAATTTAGATTTACTAATCAAAATTAAGTGAAAGATTTATATGCCCTTAATTCATGAACAAAAAATTAATTATACGCCCTTAAGTACAAAGAAAACCATATGATTACAAAAAATTTACATATATAAATTTAATTTGAATTTAAAATCCCTCCCCAAAAATAAAATCAAAAAAACCCTCCCTTTTAGCAATAATTACAGAATTTATACAAAATTAATTAAACAAGATTACAAAGAAAATATTAACATGTAATACCATGGATTTGTTTAGTAATTAACTTTTATGTAGTTGGCCAACTGTAAACCTAAGTATAATTAAATAAATAAAAAAAAATTAAGAATCATGAGACGTCTCTCTATTTAAAAAAAAAAAAAAATATGTATATAATTCCTAATATAGAGCCCTTAGGGCTGAGGTCCAAAATGTGCTATAGCTGCTCCTCCCAAATTTATTTAATACAAAAGACATATTTATATATTATTAATTTCATCATAAAAAAAACAAGAACACAGCCTATTCAAAGTTCCTTATAAAGTCCACTGCAGATTTTTTGAAGTTTATAAATTTTTGTTCATAGCCACATAAATAAGACCACTGTCGTAGAAAAAGTATTTAATAAAGCTCCATGTTGATGCTTGCCTTTAACAGCAGAAAATAAGTACTTGCACTTAAGTCTAGTACTTGGACTTAAGTCTAGTTCTTGCACCAGTCAAAACTGCATTAAACAAAATAACAAATTTTTAGAATGCAAGTAGGCTTTAAGACAAAGCATTGTAAAGCAGTTAGTTTTAAAGGTTTGCCTTTATAATATTTTAATAGAAGGTGACAAGTAGGCACTTTAACAAAAGATGGTAATTGTTACTACAGGACTTAACCAAGTTTGTCTTGTCATGTTACTTTTAAATGTTTCTACATGTCAGCAGAGCACATGGTAAACTTAAAAATGTTCTTAACTTGTAACACAAAATATATCAGAGATATAAATTTTGGAAATAGTTTCTTTTTAAAAGTCATAAATATTCTAGGTTACACTGCTTTAAATTTGTACAGAAAATAACTGTTTAGGCTAGGCCTTGATAAAATGGGCTAGGTGTGGTAAATGCATAAGATTTAATATTTTAGGCTGTAAAAGTTAAAAATTTAGGCTGTAGAAAATTGAAATACATAGATTTTGAATTAAACTCTATGAGCTTGAAATATTATTTACAAAATAAAATGCAATTCTAACTTTATAAAACTTACAAAGAGTACAGTACATGTCCTAATCACATGAAAAGCTAAAACATTTTAACTTGGCAATATTAATTCACATACCTGGTATTCAGAAGAAAACACTTATAACAAGGCATGTTAATTAGCCACTCACAGTTGTAAAACTCGCGACTAAGATAATTAGGAAAAGTCACGACATAATTAATACTTCGGTGATCTTACAAGGTAGTCTTAACAGAACATTTTGCAGAAGGGTAATGGCGGACCTTCTTAGAAAGCAAAAAGACGAACGAGATAAAAACAGCTGTTCAGTAACCAGACAAAAGGCTCTTGCACACTAAATGTAGATACTGTACGGAGTCGCCGCCCAGCGGAGAAAAGGGCAACTACGTAAGAGAGGACAGACGGCGCAGAGAAAGCCGTGTAATATTTGTAAAGCCAAGTTCATTTTGTCTTCGAGTATTTTTTACTGGTTGAGATTGTTTTTTTACCTTCGTCCAAATAATCTCACCATCTGCAAACATACTAATGATGATTCCTTTCAACTTTTTGATTACTTGTGGAATGTCATTAATATGTATCTTAAAATTGTCGTACTAGAGACAGCTCCTTGGAGGAGTCCGGTTCTTGTTTTCTTAACTGTTTTTCCCAAACAATATTCTGGTGCATCTTTGGCTAAGGAATTTTTAAAACCATTGAACAATTGATTTTAATTATATGTTCCTTTATAAAATTTAAATCATTTTAAAATGAGAGACACTGAGGATTTAATTTAATTCTTACAAAATGATGACAAATAATTTTCATCAAGTGATAATTTATTTTCATTGTTGGTCGAGAACATTTTGTATAAATACATGAACTATTGTTGTTTTTAACCTGCTGAAAACCTGGTAAACTCTCTCTCCTCACTATATACGTACATTGAATGTAAAATGAGTTAGACAGTTAAAATGCCTTGATCTTCATACAACTGTTTTGAAATTCGGAATGTTATTAAACAAAAAATTATTATTGAAAAAATAATAGCTAACTAATAAGTCAAGTCACTTGTATCTGTGACTTGAGTGAATCAGTGTTTGCATTGATCTCGGCCGGCCATAACTGTGTGCATCGACATCAAACTCCAGTATTTGAGCTCTTCCTCTTTCACACACAAACATCTTGTTGTTTAAAGGCGAAAAACTTCTCTTTCAACAAAAAGAAAACTTTGCTTGAGGAAATTTTCTCGAGGGATAGGAATAAAAAGAGCATAAAACAAAGACACTCTTAACCCTTGAATACTCTTAGCCCTTTAATAGTGTTAGAGTCTGTTAGGAGTCGGGTTCAAAATGAAATGATTTGTTGGCAATCATTGATTCAGTGCTAAAAATGTTTGTATTAACATATCTCTAGTTCATTATTATTAATTATTCTAATACATATAAAACATCTCTAATTCAATGATTAAATAAAGCTAAAGTTTCAAAATTATTTTAATAATATAAATGAGCTACAATTGTTTCGCCTTGAGCATCATCGGGCAACTGAATTGCTTTATTTAATCTTTGAATATGGAGTTTCAACAAGAAATATCTGCTGTGACATTAACACGTTAAGTGCCAAGCCAGTTGTGCCACTTTTATCATACAGTGCCAACTTAAATAAACAATTTTAATAACATAACCTGTATATATATATATATATATATATATATATATATATATATGTGGTCTTATGGTTATATGGAGAACTGATTTTTTGAGAAATTGTTTTACAAAACAATCAAAAAAATGATCGGCCGATCGGCCCGGCATGTCATTTTGAATAGCATATTTTGTTTGGAATTCGACGTGTCGGCCGATTGGCCGACCGCACTTTTGATCGATTTCCTAGGATAATTTTGGTCTGTGATGTTGGTAACACATGACTCATTGGTGGGAAACGCGTTGAGTAACTGCATGTAAACTGTAAACATCAAGTTGACATGGTTCAAACTGGAAAGTGGGATCGAAGAGTAAATGTCATTTTCAAGCCTCTTGTAATAACAAAGTACAATGAGCAAAAATCCGGTATCGATGTTGCTGATTAAATGTCGTTGTACAACTCAGCACTATGAAAGACACTAAGTTGGTATCATAAAGTTGCAGTACATTTACTATTTGGCACCTGCATTGTAAATGCTTGGCTCGTTTACAAAAGCAATGTAGGACCACGACCGCAACACCAATACTTGTCAAATAACAGATTTTAAATGCTTTCATCTTACAGTTTAGACAGTAATATTATAAATAAATGATTTAAAAAAACTTAATTGTAAATAAATAAAATTTTTAAACAGTTTTAAAAAATCGCTTTCCAATTTTGTAATTGTTCAATGTTTTATACAAAAATATGCAAAATTTATTGTTTTGCTTACCGTAATAGTTAACTTTTATACGTATATTTTAAAATAATATAACAACTGTAGAATGTTCAAACTGTATATTACTTGTTTTAATGCATTAATCCATAATTCCATCTGAAAATTTTGCTGCCGTACCGATCGGTACGACGAAATTAACATATTGTTGAGGTATTTTATTTGGTTGTTACGCAACACTATTTAAAGATAAGAAAATGAAATATCTACGGCTATTAGCTACAATCTTCTACATTTCACTTAGTGTATGTATTTTCCGCTAGGTTGCAACACTTACTGATAAAAGACTCTAAAATAAAATCTTGCATTAATGGCATTGTCGTACCGATCGGCCGACACGCCACTTTTACTATGAGCTTGCTGTCGTACCAATCGGCCCCCCATGGCACTTAACGTGTTAAAAAAAAAAAAATACATCTAATTAATTACTATTATCTCTAATATGCTTAAATATCAACATTCAACATTAAACTCATTTACAAGTTAAATATCCTAAGCTTTCGTTCCAGAGCTATCCCAATGATTATGACAAAATATACATATATTTAAATATGAATTCCAAGAATTTATTGATTTGTTCTACTCATGAAGCTTACTCACCTTCCTATTACCAACCCCTCATGGTTCTGTGTCCGTATTGATCCCTTGTATCGAATTGTCTTTGATTATCAATCTTATCCCATGACAGTACCCTGATCACATTCCAGCAGAGTCTGCCACTGGTCCAGTTTTTTCTGTTACCAACTGACCTCCCGTCAACCTCATACCAACTCCAGCCGCCGACAACTGACCATTGTAATTCTCTTGCGTCTAACCTCGATTTTCTACCAACCTTGGTTTATATATTCGTGGTCATTGGTGACGTGTTAGTAGATTCCAAGCCAAGTAATTGCCCAACTTTTTGTACTCTGTCATGATGATTGTTTATGCTCTGGTGTCTGTCAAGTGGACTTAAAATATTTATCTGTTAGATCCTAACTTAACTTAACTTTAAATCCTAACAAGTCAGAAGAGAACAAGAGTTGGTCAATAGAGATATGAGGGATCTAACCAAGGACTACATGGAGAAAGGTGTAGATCCAGCTCTTCTGGTTTTTGTTACATCTATATTCACTATAAGTGAGCCTCTGAGGAACACACAACTACAATGTTTAATACTTAGACAGTAAAGTAGTTCAGGGTAACCATACAGAAAATAGTCACTGGTTAACTGGGGTGGGAATATAACCATACTGAACTAAGATAATGCATTAGATGTGTTCTGTCTGTTTTTGTTTTCAAATATATACATAATGTAGAGAAAGTTATGTGATGGGTCAAAAAATCTATTAAGTTTTTGTAGATGTATCCATTTTGAGGTCCTCTGAATCCACATGTCTATCTGTGTCTGCCGTTTGTGCAGCACAAATGCCTGGCCCAATTTTATTCAAATTTGGTATGTAATCCTATTTTTATCATAACTTTTTTTCTATTATTTAAAAACTGAAAATTTGGAGGTAGCAAAAAACAGAAAATTACTATTTTCTCAAAATCGAATGAAATTGTTGAAATCAGATGTTTTCTATTTTATATTCTGTCTTTGAAGTATTGTTACATAATGTCTCCTTATCATTTCTTGGTACGGTTACCATTCACTGACAGTTCAACACCATTTTGTTTCTAAATAAATACAGACTGATTACAAAATTTAAAGATACAGCATACCGCACTGTCTCTCTCAAGAAACTACAGAAATGTAGTAATTGGTGACAAATACATTATGTTTAGGTCACTAGCAACTATGTTTGGATCCCTAACAACTACAAAAATGTGGTTGGGGAAATTGTGAGCAATTCATTGTGTTTGAGTCTCTAGCAACTCTAAAAATGTGGTTAGGGAGATGGTGGCTAATATATTGTATTTAGGTACCAAGAAACTCCAAAAAATTTATTGGGGCAAGAATTCAAATATAACACTGTTTTTACAATTACTCGAATAATGTTGAATTAAGGTTGTTAAAATAAAATGCTAAAATATTTTGTTTGTTTATTCTAAACTAGAATAATCTGGGGGAAATTTCACTCTTGTCATATTTAAAATTCATTTACTGTTTCCGTTAAACGTGCTTATCCCAATTTGAACGAAATACTTCAATATTGCATATTTCACAGGAACGTGATTTATTACTACTCTTTTTTCTTTTAACTTTAATATCAGAATTATTTAAACTTACGCTGTTAACGTTAGAATTTTTTTTATTTTTTTTTTTTTAATATTACATAATTCAACTTAAAATATTTTCATTACAAACATCACAAAATCTTTTCAAGTCATTCGTTTAAAAAAAGTTTTGTGATTTAAGTGATTCCATATTATAACTCTTCATTATCCTATATTGGTCTGGATCCTCCTCCAGAGGAGAAGAGGTAGTAGCACTTTTATAAAAATGTTTTGTAATTTAGGCGATTCTTTTTTATAACTCTCCATCATCTATTATTATTAATAGTGATGTCATGTAAATCTCCTTAAAAAAGATAAAGATTCGTCGCTTAAAATATAAGTGTTTTAATCTAAAACAAACCAACGCTTGGATTCATTTTCATTGGAGGTTATACTATCTGCTGCTTTGGCAACATATGGATTCTCTGTGTTATCCCCGTCATCTGTTAGCAGAGGATGATACAATATGTGATTTCAATATGTTACTGTGGTTGTTAGGTTGCCAATTTTTAAACAACGCCGCCATTAAAAAAAAAAAATCTAGATATCAGTAATCTTTGATGAAATGTAGAAAGTACTGCTGTGAGGGCTGCGTTCGCGATCGTCTCTGAATCAAGTTTGGCTGAATATCACTGTACAAAGTCCGCCAAGGTCTGAGGTAAGGTCCGATGCTCGAGTCCGGTGCTCTAGAAACCCTCTTTACTTTTCTAGGCCTACTTATATCATAACTTTTAATATTATGTGTTATTAATGCTAATTTGTTTGCTTTGAGCATTATTCACAGTTTATTATTGTTATTTTTTTATTGCTTAGTTGTTGTTTTATAAGTTATGTTGACTACCGGTATGCTTTAGTGATTATTTTACATGGATAATTTTCTTGTAATGTTGTGTAATGTAACATAGCTCACAGTTTCTTTAGACTATTAAATAAAATAGACTATAAAAATAAAATTTTTAATAGGTTCTGTGTCTGTATTTGTATACACTACATATATTAATTAAATGACTTTTATTGAGATAAAATTTAAAAAATTTAATTGATAGTTTTATTATCAAAACCCATTAAATGATTAATTTTTTGCTTCAAAATTTTCTATAATGTTTACAAAGTAGTTAATATGTTATAAGTTTCATATTTTAAAACATATTTAATAATGGTTCTATACTAATTCATCATGGCACTGGCTAACGAGCGATTTGGCAACACTGTCTGAAAGTTGAAAGATCACTGTTTCTATTATTGGCGTCTTGTGTATGTGTAGACTTTTAGTAGTGAAATGAATCAGTTGTTTATTAAAAATTGTGTGCTTGTTGTTTCAGCATGCAAGTCGAGAGAGGTATTAGTAAATTTTTAAAAAAATTGTGTAGTGTTAGTGGTGAAAGTCTTGTGATTAATTCTTGCTGCCATAATTAAAGTACGATGTGAGTACGCCTGGGTGTCACCAAAATAAGCCTAAGCAGTAAACCCATGTATGATATATAATATTGTATTGATATTATATTTGGGTTAATATATAATATATGTTAACAATATGTATCCATATATACAGAGTGACAATGATTGTATTGTAGTCGATATTATAACATAAAATTTATTTTTTATTTGACGAAAAGGCTATTTATTTAGGCCAGGAAGGTGCATAATCTGTGAGTGGGTGGTGATCATGAGTGATAATTTGTGTTAACAATATTTTAATTCCATACAGTTGGATAGTACTGAATTTAAAAGAAGGTAATTTCCAATCATCTATTTTATTATTATTACCATGTTAGCATAATGTTTTAAAAATCTTTCAATATAATAGGTAAAAATGTGAATTCTTAGATAACCTAATCTTAGGTTGGAAATTTCTCAATGTTATAATACTGGGCATATTAGTTAAATAATAAAGATTTGGCTATTTTTTAGTTGTGACAGCTTTGATGGAATGTGACTATAAACTAGTTTGATGATGTCTTTTTGATCATGTTAACATTCAAATTGATGGCTCTAGCTCACTAGAACTTGTTACTAGCTAAGATGCACAGGTTCAATTCAGGTTACTGGCATTGGATTTTCCTAGTGTTCCACTGCTTTTTATTCTAATGTTAACAGTTTAGTCTAAAAATAATAATTCATACACAATTAAATAGGCTAAATAAAAAAAAAATTGCCCAATAAATTTTAAATGTCTGAAATATAATAATAAAATTGAGCTTTTACAATTGATTTTGTCAGTCACCATCTTCATTCTTAACTAATTGTTATCGTTATATTTTTTGTAGTATCACACTGTTTTATCAAGGTCAGTTAGAATTAGTTATATCTGTATTACACATGTGGAATATTTGTAGTGTCAATCTATTTTTATTTTCAAGAATATACAAGTAATTAATAATTGAGGTTTTAATCAATCAGATATAGGCTATCTTTGCCCCCTTGATTTTTCATAAATTGTAAATAAGAAAAAATAATAAGTAGCCTACAAAAGAAAAAATAGGCGTAAACTCAGTTCAGTTTTGTTAGTTATCTTGTATAAACTTGTGTAAACTAAATAACCATTGTGAACATTACAGCAGACATTCAGTGGAACATTGGGTAAATGTTTACTTTAAGGTAGCTCCTTATTTTCCGGTTTTTTTTTTTATCGTTTATTACTTACTTCTTAAGAATAAATAATGTTTCCTTGTACAGATCACTATTTTTCACTGAAAAATTACAATCTAAAAACTATCAAATCCGACGTATTTATAGGTTAGATATAATAGCAGATGTTCACATTTACATCTCATAAGTTACTAAAGATATTTCAATCTATAATATCCGTGATCACAGATCACATGATATGCTTTGAATCCTCCATATTAATAATCTAATTTCAAATTATTAATTTCAATAAACTTATGAAAGGTTTGGCCAGGTGCTTTTATATATAGCTACTTGGCCAAACCTGTCATGATATCACAAGTAAGCAAATTATTAACTTCAATAAACATACGAAAGGCAACCTGGACAAACTTGTTGTGATATGAAATAGCGACCTAGCGTAGTCTTATTGTGTAATATGCATGCGTCAAACTATACGCTATTAACATTGCCATTATATTTACCTATAAATATATCGGATTTGCTAGTTTTTAGATTGTGATTTTCAGTGATCTGCGCAAGGAAACATTATTAATTCTTAAAAAGTAAGTTATGTAGTAGATGATAAAAAAAAAAAATCCGAAAAGTAAGGCGTGACCTTAAAGTAAACATTTACCGAACATTGTTTATAAGCTATAGAGTGGAGTGGCTTGACTAGTTATATTTAGCTCGCTGTAACTCAAACTTTGTACTGGCCAAGATGTGTAGGTTCGAATCCTGTGTTGGATTTTTCCGTGCATTACATTACTGCTTTGTCAGTCCAATGGGCGTTAAGTCTAAAAAAAAAAAAAATATATAATGTATAGAATTTTTGAAATGTATGTATATTTAAATCCATGATATCTAAAGTAACATTTCAGAAACAAATTGGTCCTAGTATTTAATAAAAATGATTATTTACCGTTTATTTTGTCAAATGCTGGTCATCATATTCTATCTTCATTAAATAGTGGTGGCTCGTGAGTACATCTTCAGGAGTTTCACAATTAATAATTTTTAGTTTTTGAGATAGACTGTGTTACACACTTCTGCGTTGCTTGCAATATTCATATAATTTAGGCGCTCATATACCTTGATGTAATTAATTTTGAAATGAAATGTTATTATAGATTATACTGTACTTTAACTGTTTCACAACTTAATTTAATAAAGGATTGCTTTATTGATCATACTTGTTATAATATGCTAATAATTGTTTTCTTTTACTGAAACAGTTATTTTCATTTAATTTTAAAGAAGTAAATGAAACACGAAACAGAAAGCTGTTTTAAGTGTTAAATATATAGATAGTCATAAGGCCTCATGTTCTCAATTATTAGATTATTAAACACTCAGAAAAAAGTAACATGCACACAAAGTTTAGGAGCATCCCCCGTCAACTACAGCCGCGGAACAACTAAGGTGTGCTGTCACAAGCAGCTTATCAGTATTCTCTGGTAAGCAGCTTGTAAACATGTTTTTCCCTACTGTGAGCAAGTAGACTCGGCCGTCTGTCGCATATCCTGTATGTCCAGTATTGAAAGCGGCTCATTCAGTCCATTCGTAGCTACTGGCACATCATTACACTTAACCTCACTTTGCATATGTTCTACTCTGTTTTTCATTGTCCGCTCTTTTAAACTAACTGAAGATAAGCCATTTAGTACTGCATCAATAAAAATGTATTATTTATATTGTATAATTATTTTATATTTTGCATAGGGAGTTCACATGCTCTTGTGCTCTTATGGGTACGCTGCTACTGATCTTAAATAATTGTTGTTATATGATATTCTATAATATAATTGTTGTAGTGTTATTGCCAATGTTAGTTATATTGATATGTGTAGCCTATAGTGAACATATGCAGCTGGTATTGTTACTTGTCTATTTTTTAATTTTAACAATATTAATAAGTAATAATTCAACAATTAAAAATTATTATGTAAATAATTAATAATGTAGGTTTTGATAAATCTGATATGTCCTTGCTGTCTTGATTTTTCAAAATATTTGTTTTCAAAACTGTAAAAATAATGTTTTAAATTAATAAATTTTAAAAAATAGTACAAAACCAATTTTTATATTTTGTAATATAAGATAAAGTAATTTAACTCTTATATATAAGTTGTAGTTCGCAACGATTTTAAACCATAACTAGACTCTCAAAATAAATAACGGTACAAAGAAAAGAGCAATGTATTCATCTCCTATAACGACAAAAAAAAAAAATTCTGCCTTGGTAGATAACAGCAACTAACTACATTTTAAAAATCATTTATAGTTCCTATCTTATACATTGCAAAAAAAGCAAACTTTTTTATATAAGCTATAACCTAATCATAGAATTGTAAATGATAGGTAACCAATCGTTATCCAACTGGTCCTAGACATTAAGTAGGCTTATTTGATGTATATTTTGTAAATATACTGACATTTTATGGTTTTAATTAGTATATGTGACAGTAGCTGCTTGAATTCATTGTGCAAATTCATAATTATTTCATTAATGTGTATAATTAATTTCTTTCCCATTCAATATAGGAAGTTGAATTATAAAGATAGAAAATAATACCCGACATATATCTATAATTATGGTAAATAGTCAATTTTATTATATGTTTAGAATTATTGGGTATATGCTATTTTTTAAATGGTTATGCTACTTTTAGACATCATAGATTAAAAAAAAAAGAAGAAGAAAATATTTCATCAAAATTCTGTAGGATATCTGACATACAACAATTACTTTACTTTAAGTCTTAAAATTATTAAAATTTATTTAAAACTCAAAAATAAAATATGATTTAAGTCATGTTGGTCCATCAAATTCAAGATACTAGTTACTTTAGGAAGCATTGGTACAAGGCCTACTTAGAAATCTAACTTTCGACAGAGAAATGGTTTTTACTGAATTGTTCACAAGATGACAGTTGCGATCTAGCTAGTGTGGATGTACTTAAACTTAATAAGAATTATCAGAAGGATTTTAGTTGTTATTGAAATATATGTATTATGGTATTTTCAATAAGTAGATCTAGGCCTACATCCTAGTATTGATATATAAGTTAAATAAAACCAAATTGACCTTAATTTTCCTGCCCTGGGTTGGAATTAACTTTTATTCTCTGACAGTAGTTTATATCACACTCGACAGCTTGTCAATATTCACTTGCATATTTTGCTCTAAAGACAGAATTTATCAACATCATTTAATATAGATGTCTTTTTGAATCAACTTGACATTCTTCTTCTTTTTATCTTTTCAAAATAGGCTACGTACAATTCCTTCTTTTTTATTTTAGGCTTATACATTACTTTTGAATTTTGATTTTACTTGAGGTAGGCCTATTTGTTGGTGGTTGCAAACTTATTAATATGAATTTTATTGTTTTATTTTTAGTTGTTTTTAAGTGCCATAAAATTTTGGTGCAAACATGACTTTTAGACATTGTTAATTTTAAAACAAGATATTTCTTAGTCTTCACAACTGGGAAATACCAAGATTATATGTAGAAATTTAGTAATGTCTTCGACTTTATTAGATTTTTAAAATGGAAGTGAAAATGTTTAATTTAATTTGATATATTTAGGTATTTGTTTTCATTTATCAAGGTGTTTTTTTAATACTATATTCTAGTTTCTACTCTAAATTTATGTAGGTCTATTTCCTTACCTCTTTTGCTTATATAGGCTTTATCGCTTTGGTGTGCTCTTTTCAAGACATTGCACTTCCATCCAATTGGCTTGGCCACGATCTTCCTGACCTTTTTTGGTTTATCCTCATTGTTAACCCTATAAAAAAACAAAGTCTAAGAAACCAAGATATAAATATGGAAAAGGTCTGTGTTTTATTAAAGTTAACCTAATTGACTTGTTACATCAATGAAGTTTTAAACTGTATTTTTTGTGTATGAAAAATACAGAATTTTGAACATAGGTAAAATAAGTTTTTTGACATAATAAAAATAGTATAATTCATATTGGCCTAATTTATAAATAATAAAGGTTAAATTGAGGCCTACATCATTATTTTATATTTTACATAAAATTTCATGTGGTTGTGAAACTTTAAGGATGTGTTTTTAATTCTTCATTTACTTAGTTCATTTACATGCCAAGAAAACCGGAAGGTCTGGATGGATTTCAATTATATTTTGGCAATTGACGGAAAAATATTATCGTCTGTTAATTAAGGTGCACCTGACTATTATAAAACTAACTGTTGACGTTAATAAGTCATAAATAAATTACAAAAAACACTTAGTTGAAATAGAACCTTTCTCAGATATTCATACTGATTACTATTTATGATGTTTTTTTAATGAATTAATTTTCTGGTTACTTTTCTATATTTGATCCAAAACCTTGAATTATGCCCTGGCCATTTTCTGAAGTGTTTGGAATGTTTGGGGGCACAAGGTTCGTCTCTACATGGTTTTGTAAGGATGTGGTCGTTGGCTGTGTTGCATCGAATCTAAATCTCTTCTTGGCAGGACAAGTAAAAACAGAAAATTTATGTTTCCTTTTTCTTGGTCTGAAATAAAACAACCTTGTTGTAAAATGGGAACGGTTAGTTTGGTACTACTTTGCTACTACTTTACTACTACTTTACTACTGCACGGTTAGATATATTAAATTTTTGAAATATTTTGAATCTCAGATCTTAATTAATAAGAAAAGTATTCATGATCCTTTTTAGTTAACCCTTACTGCCAAATGATCTAAGTTTTAAGTTAGGACAGGTTTACTTCAGATATAATAAAAATGAACAGAAATAGACAGAAAATTGCTTGGCCTATATACCCACAATCATAACCTATTAAAACTGCTAAGTAACTCGTATACGCACGTTGGTTAATAGGCCTATGTGTAATATAAAATGTGCACAATCGTAACTTTGACACCACCAATGAATTAAATAAAGAAGAAAAAAATTATAATGAATAGGGCCTAGTAGTTTGGTATTGTTATTTCGGCAATTAAACATACCAGCAAATATGACATTTTACATTTGACCAATGAGTTTACAATAATCTAACTAATCTAAATATAACCTGATGAAAAACAAGTTTGAAAAATACAAATTAAATTTGAAGTAGTATCCTTCAGAAAACATTCTGCAGTTAGAACTATTGCACACTTGTAGTTCTTTTATTTTCTAACAGACTGCATTCAAAGTCACTTTCCACAATAGAACAGGTTATAGAGTGTTCAATGCTGACATTAATTCAATTTAGACAATTTTGTTAGTTAGAACCTTGTCAAACCAAGGCAGCGTAATGTGTGAACATTTAATGGAATATGGTTGTCCTTGTTATCTAATTTCTTTCTTCTCTGTCATACATTTTTAAGGGATATCACTGAATTAGTGTCATGATCTTTATTGTTCTTCATGATCAGGTTGATCAAATCCTATTCTATCTATTACTTTATCTTCTTCAGTGGGAATAGTAAACTACTGTTTTTATAAAATTTCTCTAAATTGTAAATGCTCTTCCCTCTTGTTCTTTTTCTCGACACTTGCTAATAACGCTAACAAGCAATTAGACTCCTTGTCATCCATATTGTATAAAATTGTGGCTTTAAAGTAAAGAAAATTGTAAGTTTATAAGGAAATTACATGGAATGACTTCACAAGCGGTAACGTGGTGTTTTAAAATATTGTACCGGTAATAGAAATAACAAAATGGGTCATATATGTCGAGAACTGGGTGGTCTTTATTTTCTCCTTTTTTATATAAGGTCATAAACGAGAGGATTTTTCCTTTAAACAAGAGAGAAAAAACAATAAAAACCAGGTGTACACACAAAGCAAGCTTGTAATTCCAACTGCTTGCTCAACAGGACCTTCCTTACATCACACAGAGAAAAGGTTGTGTTGGAGAATATGATAGAGGAAGAAGGCTGACAAGCATTCCTGACCCAAGCTTTAAAAGATAAACGGTGCAAAAAATTTCATAACTTTCTGATTTGCACATTCCCAAAACCAAATTGAAACTAAACAAGACTAATAGTCACCAAAAATGTCATTTCTGTACTTGTCATTCAGAAAGTGAAAATGAACCATGGATGCCATCTTAAAAAAAAAATCATATTTCATTCTATTCTTTCCATAAAATTATTTTATATTGAGCTACAAGGAAATTGTCATATTGTTTAATTAGGGGCTTAAACTTGTTTCACTTGTGCCATAAATATGTTCTCAGTTGTATTTGATTAAAATCGTGTTCATAATGGCACCGGTCAAGGTTGATTTTTTTTTGACAATTATTCCTGATCGTAATATTTTTTTCTTGTTGTTTTTCACACAGGTTTTGGTCATTAATCTTTACATTTCACTAAAATTTGTAGGCCTATTTCATAACAGCCCCAATGGCTGATTTTATGGTATTTTATCAATAACTCACAAACCTGCAATTTTGGAGAGACAGGCATCAACACGTTTTATTTAGGTCCTAGAGGCTACATTTTAGCAAAATTTGATGAAAATAGTTGGTCATTTTTAAGAAAATCGTAATTTGTGTTTTTTCTTACAGCAGCTACACCCAAATTTTAGTATCATCCCAAGATATAGCCAAAATTACCATCCCACATACCAAATTTGATTAAAATTGGTCCATGCACTTGGTCTATAGAGCACTGCACAGACGCCAGATGGACATCATTGCAAAAACCACTTTCTTGATCTGAGGGGGATCTCAAAACTGATATATTCGAACTGTTGGAACTGTGTTCAAACGAGTCTTTCAAAGCTTCGAGATGTGCTTGAATATATTTATTTCTGTATTTTTCTTGAATCTAGATGTTATTTTCATTCAAGAAGCTTTTTGTAAGAAGAAAGCAATCAATTCCTTGCACTCCAACCAATACATAAGTTTCCTCTTTAAAGAAAACACTTTGGTGTTTGCATAAAAAAATTATGGGAATTTTTCCTTACGATGATAGATTCATTTAATCCATTTTGCTAAATAAGTTGACTAAATACGCCAGTTTGAGCACCCAGTCTTTATGAGTTAAAATAGAGTTGCATTCAGTTCAATCAAACGTTTTGATGTATTTCCTCATGGCAACGATCTTATGCAGAAGGCACATTCATGTTGGTTTCCCATATCTTCACATACTAGTTTGAAGAGCATTCTTTTAAGAAATCACGGTTTTTGAAGTTTATTATTTTTATGACATCATTCAACATATCATAAGTACAGTAGGATTTTTCTCGATGATAGTATGTGTCTATGAAGAATGCAATGGCTGCTGCTACATTTCTTTGCCTTATCTTTAATTTTGCCGATGGTTCCAGCATTGTGATCCATCATTATTTTTGCACCATCAGCACCATATATCTGCACCGTTTCCCACAGTATTTCATTTGATGAGAAGAATTCATCCAATAGATTAAATATTTCACCTCCCAATGTGTTGGTTGGTAGGTCTGCAAAGATGAAGGTCCTCTCGATAGCTTTGTCAGTAAACATACCATAACATGATAGTTTTGGCACAACAAATACCATTAAAACTGTGATCCTGGTGACGTCAGTCGACTCCTTTATTTGTAGTGCAAATTTAGTATATCAAGTGTCTCTTTCAAGTTATCAGCCAGTTTTATCTGATTTATCTGGCAACTCTTTCACAAAGGAATTATGGAGACTAACGTAACAGTTTTTTCATCAAGCAAACCATTGATAATATTGAGCTCAAGCTAGCAGTAACTTGATAGATAGGAAGCTTCTAGTATTTTTCATTATTAATTTTAGGAAGTGTTGTCATAGTTTTCTGTGAAGCTAAAATTTTGTTAAATTTCCTTTTGAAAAATCCAGATGGTCTATCTTTCAACTCGGGATGGTTTCTCTCGAAATGATGTCACAATTTAACAGGAAACATGGAATTGTTGGAAAATCACACAGGAATATGAGAATAACAGATTTTATCTTACATAACCCACAATACAAAATAAAGCCAATTCAAACTTTAGAACAAAATACAAATACTTGCCTACTTGAAAACCAATTGCCTAATTGCATATGAGTCAATCAATAATGTGAAATTCTTCAACAGGAAATGTATCACAGTAGTTCGGGATTCGAATGTACGAGTAGAACAAAACACAACACTTTAAAACTTGTTGATTGTGGAGTTCCAAGAATTCACTCTGACATTTAATTTCAGGAAGGGGCATTAAAACTCATCATGCGACACGTCTTGTTTGCCGCATAGCCTTGTCGCCTGCCTGTCTCGTACTGCAATAATTTTGGAGATAGTGGGAGCAGAATGACTAAACGTTGTCTGCTTGAGGAGGCGTGAAATTCAACTTGGCTAATTCCATTCAGAATTTAATTATCCCTTTTGAAATCATTTAGAGGCCTGCACCAAAATAACATGTAAGGTAATCATTTTTAGAGGCACAATGACCCTTCCACAAAAAGTGTAAAGTAATCATTTAGAGATAGGATTACACCTACACATAAAGAAAGTGCAAAGCAATCTTTTAGAGACAGGATTAGGCCTACATCAAAAGAAAATTTATAGCAATGTAGTTTAATAACTAGCCTAAACAGCAATTGCATTTTATAAATAAATGTTGAAAAATGGAAATGTGAAATCTTTATTTTACATTAAATAATATCTTATTTTACTGATATTACATTTTCAAAATAATTAGTGATGCTTCGTTTATGGTGAAGTTTAAGAGTTAATGGATGGACAATTTTGAGTAAAGACCACCAATATAAGTTTTGCCATTGGACAATTTAAAATCAGAGGCCTTTGGTATCTATTAATAATTTATTAGTATATTACTTTATAATGTTATTGCTTAAAATTTATTTGTCAGATGTTACCAATTACTTGGGGGGGGGGGGGAATTCTAATTTAGGTAAAATTCAGAATGAAAATAATGTAGGTATATATCTCTGAAGACAACAACAAAATCACTAAAATAATTTCATTAATTCAAAATTTATAAACAGAAGGGATGAATATGTCAATGACAATAAATGTTAGGAAAGGGACAGAAAAAAACACAAATAATAACAAAAACTCATATTTAAATCATTAAAAAAAAGTTGATTCGGGAATTAGATAGTTCTATAGGATTACTTGCATCAGGGTTACCAATAATTTAAAGCAGTGAAAAGGGCCAGCAGATTAAAAAATAATAAAAAATTTATACTACACAAATAATGCAAATGAAGGATAACTAATAATAAGGAATAACACCAAAAAAATTCCAACGATAAATGGCCAGAATCACCACACTCATATTGGGTTTAAGTTATATATCTTACTAGGTCAGTTAAGTTAAAGCCTATATCAAATAACTGTCAACTGGCACGCCCACATAACCTTGAGTTATGTAGAGAATTATCTCTCCCACTCTACTTGTTGATACATTTTACAAATATTAAATATCCTTCAATTTTGTATGCGGAAGTTTGTCAAATTGCATGAAAATATCAACATACCGTTCATCATAGATTTAATATTCTCAAATGTTACAGAGAGATTATTTGGGTAAAAATTTAGAAGAGTTTACTTCTATTTAAGTTATTATTTAAAAAAAATTCATTTAGTTAAAACTTATATAAAAAAAAGAAAAAATAATATTAACACAATATACATTTAAATTGAAAATGAATTCATATAGGCTATAATTGAATCATTTTGGAACTAATTTATTCACTTCCAATAGATCACTTTAAACCTATTACACATTTTTTTCTATGGAAAGTAATTTTTAACTGAAATTTTTACATAAAATTATGAACCTGTGTTATAAAAGAAGCTCTGACTACATTTTAACCATCAAATATATATATTGCTCATTGAACATCATATGGATCACTTTAATTTGTATTGAAATAGTACAATTTTGGTAAAGATAATAAAACACGATTTTTTATTTTGTAACATCCACTTTTTATTAGTCTAGCTGACCAATGGTTTCGCCTGCTATGGCATTGACGACAAATTGTGTTTTAATATCTTTAAACATGGAATTCCACCATGAACCTTCGGTGGTTGTCCCTAATCTGTTGGACAAGTTAGGTTAGGTTAAATTTTTTTTTTTTATGTATTTCTTATTAAACAACTCTTCTTACCTAATAGAGCCATCATAATATTCCTGTTTCATGAAAAAGTAAAATTCTTCAAAAAAAGTTACCGGTCTGTTAACTTGAACAATTAGTTTGATTGATTACTTATACTGGTCGATACTGATTTTATTCCACAATATCTAGAAGCTCATCACTTGTAATTTCCTTCAATGAAAGCAATCGCTTAGATTTAACATAATCTTTTATGTTTGGTACTTTTCATTTTCAGTTTTTACAGTGAAAAATAAAATATCACATTAAAATATTGTTTTTATTTTTAAGGTAAGGTCTCAAGAAATGTATTTTGAAAAAAAATGTAATTTAATTAGAAGTAAATCGTTCTAAATTTTTTCAAAAAATTAATTGATTAGGGCCTAAATGGATTCGTACTTTAAAAAAAGATGTATTCTTTTTTAAAGATGTATTCTTTAATTTTATTCATCAGAGTTCTAGGAGTCATATTAATGTTGATTTCAGTTTTTCTAGATTTTTTTTTTCACAGTTGGTCTCTCTTTGTTGGATTTATGAAAATTATGAATTGTTCTACGAACATTTGTCAAAATTGTCTAATTGGCATTTGATCACACTTTTTGGTCTTTTTTTTGCCTGGGGTTAAAAAAAATCTTTCTCACCAGATTGTATTTTCTTGGACTCTTTAAGAATATTAAAAACTGTCCTTTTTGCTACACCAGTTGCGTCTGAAGTGCATTGTTATAATTTGGTATTAATTGATATAATTTCCACTACATACATTGAACACATTTTTCAAAGTTATACCACTACCATGTTTTGATTTTGGAGGTGCCATTTTACAGATTATAACAGACAAAACAAACGTCCACTTTCTAGTTCTAAAAAGAACTGATTGTAATATAAATTTATAAAAATTATAATAATTAATTGAATAAATAAATAAAAATAAAATAAAATTCCAAATTAATCCAGCACAACAGAACAACACCAAGTAACGCTCAAGTCAGTCATAGAACGGCGACTGTTTCTACAGAAACAACAACATATGGGTGGGAGGATCAATGTTTTTAAAAGGGTAGTAGCATGCCTAGCATGTGCGGGCTGTTCGGATTGGGGTGTGCACAGTGCATTTTCTTTTTTCTCAAATTCTACTCTATATTAAAGGTTAAGTCATTTATCTATCTTGTTAGAATGTCATAAGAGTTTAAACTCTTGTCTTTTGAACTCTTTTAAACTCTTGAGAAATTGAATTATGACTTTAAAACATCACTATTTAGTCTAAGGCAGATTTCCAAATCACGCCAATGTACAAAGTCCTGTTTCTAGTATCCCTCAACATTGCAATGTCTTTCTTTTGTATAACCCGACTAATATTTACTATGGGTGGTATGATAGTGATAGTAAGTCTTCTTCTTGGTATTCACCCCAATTTGTGTCATCACATAAGCGACCGTCAGTTCTTTCTATGAATAATATACAAAAATTTGAAATAAAATCCAAGGTCTTTGTTAAAAATTACCCCAAAACGAAAATTATTTGTTTGGTCCTAAGAAGATAACTGAAAGTTAAACAAATTATATTATGTATTTGTATATGATACAAAGATGACTTGGAAATGAATTGTCAGTAGGAAATGAAATGGAATGAAAAGGATAGGGTCAGTAGCTAACAAACAACTCAATGTTCTTAGCTCAATTCTTAGTGATTTATGTTTTTTAAAATTTTATACCTGATATTTATTGTATCTTAGGGTCTTTTTGGATTTTTGTCATATCTGCACTACAAGAAAATTATTATTTTACAAATGAATTCAGTTTACATGTCTGTAACTGTGAACTGACTTTTTGTAAGTATCCTACACCTTGGTGCACTTTCTTTAGATACTTGCCACTATACATACAGGTTTATGCGGTCACAGTTGGTAAGAAAAACAAATTCAGATATCTGATAAATGTTTATAATGAAACAGTAAAGATTAAATAAATCCGCCCCTGGTATTATCTTTGTTATGATGTTTTTTTTTTGTCCTTAGCTATATTAATCTGTTGACATGTTATGTACAACACATTTAATTTTTAATTGATTTGGTCGTTCTTTAGAAATAAGAAGTCTCTTTGAGTAGCAGTATTTACATGTCTGTATTGTTATTCCAATTTTTTTTTCTTTCATAAAAACATCAAGAAAGTGGGCCTGGTACAGCATTGTACCTGTGAACTAATTTAAAAGAGGTAATAATTGGTGGTATTCTCTAAATATATTTCATTGTTTGTTGTTGATGTCTGACATAGCATCATTAAATTTACCTAATGAATTTCTAGCTAACAATAGTTAGTCGAATCTCAGGGAATGCATGGTATGGTTATTTGTAAGGTGTAAAATAACATTTCTTTGAAAACAAAATCCACCAAGTGAATTACTTAAATTTTGAAGGCATGCTCCTTTATTTTTTGCGTGGTGTAGATATATTTTTTAATTTTAAATAAGTCATTGTTTTCAATTAAATTATTGTTCATTTTTCTCATTGAAATAGATAGAGGACTTGCTAACTAAATAAATTAAAGTGAAGTTGGTTATTAGAATACATACTTACTTTTGTATAATTTCAATTTGTAGGTTATATGGTTATTTCTGTTTATTAGTGAATATCCTTATGCTTACTCCTGAGATAAGAAGTATCCCTGGGTGTGAAATTTGTCTTGTAAGAGAAGAGTGGTTCAAGAGCCATGGCCAGTGATAATTTTTTTTCTATGAAAAGTAGAGCAGGAGAAAGAAAAGTTCTTTGTGCTGCAGAATATGTAGCAAATATATATAATTGTATAGTCATTTCATAACTTTTGTGTTCATAAATTGTCGTTAAATTTTTGTTGGATTTCAACATTGAAAATTGTGTGCTTTTTCAAGACATATCAGGTATAAATGTAACAGATATTTTTAAATGATTGCGAATTATATATTGTAATTGGAATTGTTTATTACCAAAAAGTTTTAAGCATTCTGAAGTGCATAATTAATTCAAATGAATTCTCTTAACATTGCTTTTGATTGTAGTAGTCAATAAGAACCTACAAAAAATTAATGATTCATCAAACTTTCTATTTAAAAAATATATTGTTAATACTAAATGTTATGGTTTTTGAAAATTATCTTTTTAATTATACACTAGCTTAAACAACAACTAGATTTATTTTCTTTGATTGTAGAAGTACACTTTCTATGGAGAAAGAGACACGAATTTGTTTGATTAATAATGATTATTAAAGTTTTATACTTCCATTTTTACAAGATTTCCTCTCTAAAATGACTTCAAATATTTCAGCAAAATTGTCAAGTTTTTCGTATTTTATATCTTATTTTCAAGATTCCAGGATTATATTAAAATGTTATTTTTACAGCTTACATATTTTTAACACTCCGCTCTCCTGGTGATAATTCCATACCTCCCATAAACCTCTGTATGAAATATCTTGGTATTGGAATAGGACTTGTACTGACAATTACGACAATTAACTGTACCATTTACAAAAATAGGACTCTTGTTCAAAAAGCAAAATTTGGGTAGTAATTGTTGTTCACTTATTTCACAAAATTTCAGATTGTCGGAGTTGTAATATGCTTCTAATTTTGTATGGATGGATGTAATAATTTGTGATGTTTCCAAATTTGTTCAATACTTGTTTGCCTTATACCAGTTATATTATAGTTAAAATAGGGGGGGGGGGATATGCCTCGGGCAGAAATGCCAATTCTACCATCTCATTTCTTATTGGAGTTTCAGCGTTTTATTTCTCATTAGGTAAAAACTCGTTTTTCTGAAACCTTATAATTTATTCTAAAAATACTTTCAATTTTCATTCTTATGCTGTTCTAGTAGCACAATGATAGTTTCCATAAATGTGCAATCATTGCAATCCTCTCTACAATATAGTTAACCGTAAGCCTTCTTCTAATCCTCGATGTACACATGTTGAGATAATGGAAATCTCAGCTTGAAATACTGTACAATACTTACCTAAGGTAGCTTCAAAAGTTGCCCCCAGTGGTTTGACAGTATCCACCATATCCAAACTGTCGATCATGTAATGATCCGTGTGTGTAGCAAACAAGACGACTTGGACATACTGGTAGCTTGCCATCTTTCCAGTCATTTCATGTGTTGAAAGAACTGTAAAAATCCGAGTGAAAATGTACTCAGTTTGCATGCTATCAGATAGCATGTCTAACACCTTGAAAGAGTCCATCAAGGCTTTCTTGGTGATTTTGGAGTGCTTCACCTCAGTGATGCTTCTCTTCCTTTTGCCATGGTTATGAAGGCTATAGGCAACTTGTCTCGCCTCTGACATTATGTATATGTCTAGAGACGGCAGGCTTTACAAAATATCTAAGGCGACCAGTTGGTGTGCTTCTAAAAGCTCTAGTGACCAGGTTGAATCCCAGCTGTTGCTCCTTTGCTGCTTGCTGTAGCTTGTGCTGCTTTTGACCATCATACCAGGGAACTGCACATCAGTTTAGGTCTGTCGATTGCCGTGTATTTCTAGAAGGTGACACTCGGTTTAAATCCCCATTCATACCCAATAAAGTGCCTCATCACCTTTAGTGACGAGTTTGCCTTTAAGATGACATGGTCCAGATGGACAGTCCACATTAGTTTCTTATCCAGGGTCACTCCCAGATATTACATCATCCGCAAAATACCTAATTTGGTTCCCTCAAGCCATTCATTTTCTTTGCCCATGGCACTCTTCCTACTGAATGGGACAGTGACTGTTTTGGAGAGATTGACTCGAAATCCCTCTCTCCAACACCAGTAACTGGTGAGTCCCAGATTCTTATTAAGCAGTTCCTAAAATGTGCTGTGGATCTTGTCTTGAACCATGATGACTATGTTATCAGTGTAGCCTTGTGCATGTCCCCCGCCCATTGAGATCTCCTAAGAGACCATCTCATCAGGACCCACAGTAGAGGTGAAATAACACCTCCCCTGTGGACAATCTATGGTGGCTTAGAGAGGATTGCAATTGCCTACTGCGAACCATAGATTCTATCCACCTGCAAATGGTATGATGAACTCCAGGACTTCATGCTGCTTTAACTATTGCATCATATGAGACCCACATGTCTAAAAAGGCCCACATTGTCATCTCTTTCTTAGCTTCATCCTGGTTGTTAGCTGGTGTAAAGCGGATTTACAAGACTTCCAAGGCTGGCATGCATGTTGATTTCTATGAAGTGGATATCCCGACATAACCCATTTTCCTATGTATCAGCCAATCAGTTTTTAGGATTAAGTATATTATTATGTACGTAAATTCAGTAGTATGTAAATATTATGATTGTATGTATTGTAAAGTATTATATATGTATGTATTGCATATATTAAATGTATTATAATCAAATAAAGAATAGAATAAGTATAATAAATATAAAATATAATGTATTAGAATAAGGAGGAACATATGAAAACTTGAATGAGAGCCAGCTGTTGTGAAATAATTCAAAAAGTGTGAAATGCTTGATTTGCGAGTACGATAACCGACACACATTACACAAGTGCATATAAGCCCATAACAAAGTAGAGTCGCAGCCAGTTTTTGTGAAATGCAGAAAAAATGCAGTTTTTTAGAGAGAGAGAGAGAGAGAGAGAGAGAGAGAGAGAGAGAGAGAGAGAGAGAGAGAGAGAGAGAGAGAGAGAGAGAGGGAGGGAGGGAGGGAGGGAGGGAGGGAGGGAGGGAGGGAGGGAGAGAGAGAGAGAGAGAGAGAGAGAGAGAGAGAGAGAGATCCCGCCGAATATCCAAGAGTTTCCACAGGAAAAAGGGGTGAGCAAACATTTGTGTATAGAGTGATCTGGTAGTCGTCTCAAAAGTAAAGTAGATTCATGAATGAACAACAGTTGGAATCATTTTGGGTTCACATGTAAAAATAGAAGTAATTTGATTTCAATGTATTTAAGGTAAACCCTTAAGTTGATAAGATTGGTCAATATTTGATGTTAGCATAATAAAAGAGCCAATTTAATGATAAAAGATGTTTGGAGTAGATAAATAATATAGTATATATTGAGTAAAAAACTGAACCACTGATGATTATTTTATTATGTTAATCAAGAACCCAGGCCTAATAAAGGAAAATTTCTAACACAGTCTTTCCAGTGTTTTCAAGATGAACGAGGTAAGACTGATCAGTCTAAAGAATTTGGGATGGGTGTGGTCTGGGCGACCATGCTTTGGTATAAAAACCACCCTGCTGACTCTCCAGGCTCAAGGAATATAGTCCATATGCTATGCTAGCTCTGAAAATGATTCAAAGTTTCACAAAAAGGAGTCTGGCCCCCTCTGCAGCAAGGCAGGGAATGTGCCGTCCCCTCCAGGAAATTTAAATTGGCTGGATCATTGCACTGCCCATTTAATATTGAAAACTGTCATGATGTGTCTGGCTAACTTCCAGTTTTCTGGAGTCGCCCTTGTCCAGAGGCTGTTCTCCAGTGGCCGCTCCTCACCATTGGGATCGTTAAAGTACAGTATAATTATTGTGAAAGTGAGTTTCAAGAAGAAGACCCAGCGTTTTCTTATTGTTTTGGTATATTGAATTGTAGGTTTCATTAAACTGGTTACTTGGTTCTGCAGTTTTGCTGCATCCTTAAGGCTATTCACCTTTTGTGTGAACACCCTTCAGGATTATTGTTTGGCTTCCATGATAGCCTTGCCTTACTCGCCTTGTCATACTCGGTAAGAGCTAAATGATATGCCCTTCACTTCTGGCTGAGTTTTGATGTGTTAAAAAGATTTTGAATATGTCTTCTAAGGCGGTCCTTGTACCACTATTTTGCTCTATTTATCACCATTTTGGTGCTTATTGGGCAGTCATCTTTGTAATAATCTATTATGTTATTCCAGTTTGTAACAGTTTACCACATTATCTAGTTCTGCAAAATTTCTTACCTTATCTAATGCCTCAAGCCTATTGGCGAGATTGTCCTTGTAGAGTGACCAGAGAGTCTTTTGTGGGTTCCTAAAGGACTCTGTAATTAAGCCTGTATTCATTTGGAATTGGATATACTTATGGTCTAAAAGGAAAGGTTTTTCTTAGACATGCCTTTAACCCGTGTTAACACATTCTCTGTACATTTGGTAATGTCTACAACTTCTTCTCTTACTTTGTTCTTAAAAGTAGGCCTGTTACCAACATTTAATACATATACATTTTTTGACATTAGAAAGCAGAGTAATGACTCACCTCTAGGAACAATGTCTTCTTTCATCAGCCTGCTTGATTATGTGAGTTGGCGTCGCTACCAGTAAGTAGCTGCGTAGTGTCAACTGGACAATGTTTAATGAACACCTTATGTTCCCATGTTGGTGGCAGGGTCCTGGCATCAAATGGAATGTATATGGAGCTTATAATATGGTTTTTTGTTCTCACCTCTGTTGTGATAGCTAACCTGAACTGTCGTTATATCTCGGAAATAAAAATCCATTAATAAAAAGCTATGTATCCCCTTACCTACAAGTATACAAGTTCTTACATTAGGGGAAGAATTATAATAAATAAGCTTATTTTTCGCATCTCCAAGCCCGGCTATCCGACTTCTGTGATTCCATGTTTCTTGGAAGAGGGCTATATCTATGTTGTCCTTTAGGAAGTGCTGATAGAAGACTACTGATGCAGCCTTATTATGCTGAAGTTTATTTGGATTACCTTGATCATCCTCTGGTTTCCCACTCTCCCTTCCACCAGGAGTGATCAGAGGGAACCTCCACAACCCGATTTATGCTGTGTAACCAGAAGCTAAAATGGTGTCCAGCGCAGAATCGTCTACCTAGAAGACTATCAGTAGTCTTACTTTACCAACATAATCTTACAGTCGCTTACTCTTAGAGCTGGATTTTATCCATCAAGCATCTCAACTATGGCTTGAGGAGCTTGGCCTGCTAGTTGACTAGGTTATCCGAAGATCACCTTTGTCACTCGCAAAACTTCCGCCCTGTCACTCGGCTGCAAGCCCTCGACTCCATCCAGCTCCAGGTTTGCCATTAGTGACATTAGCAAGTGTTTGGAACTGTCGTTGAAGCAGGTTATGACAAGCGCACCCCTCCTATAACACCATGAAAATTTGGGAAATGAGCCATCAGCAAGATTTGGAACCTCCCCATGATTTTCAGTTTCAGATCAAGTCTCTGGTTCTCAGTCAACTTATGATTGGGGTAATATCGAAGGTCTCGCTATAGGGTTTAGCTTGTGTGGTGGTATGATCCCCCTGAATGCTTGTTGAAAAGGGGGGGGGGTAGAGAACTCTTTCTTTCTTCTTTTTCCACCTTCATGAATCTTGACTTGTTTGGAAGTGTTACCAGTTTCCGATGGCCATATAGGTTGACCTTCGGAGCTGGTGTCAGGTTCAGTCCTGAAAATAAAATTGTCTCCCTAGAAAGTAAAATTGTCCTCCATGCAATTTTTGAAAAAATAAAATTAAATATGAGAAAACTCAATTCCTTAGTTACCAGTGAGCCACTCAGTATAATGCTGTACTGCTAATCCCAAATTTGTTCAGATCGGATAGATAGAAATATGAGATGATTTAATTAAAACAAACGGCATATTTAAAAATTATAACTCCCAAAATACTTACAAAGTGGTTAACCAAATTACTATTATGAGGGCTGTCCAGAAAATAACAGACTTTTGGCCTATCATGGCGGTGGGTGGTGCTAGAGCCGTCATCTTGGTGTCAAAACGTTCCTACATTCAGTATGGTAAGGTGGGAACTGAGTGGGAACTTTGTGATGTGTACGGAAAAGGAATAATGAGTGAAAGCCGAGTGAGGCAATGGTGCATTGATTTTAAAAATGACCGTACCAATGTTCACGATGAGGACAGCAGTGGTAGGCCTAGTCTTGTGACTGATGAACTGGTGATGAAAATCAATGAAAAAATTTGTCGTTTCACGATTACGGAACTTTCTGAACATTTTACCCAAATTTCTCGGAGTTTGTTGCATGAAATTGTGGTGGAAAAACTTTTATACCACAAATTTTGTGCTAGGTGGATTCCAAAAATCCTAACGGAAAACCACAAAAAACAGACTGGCTGCAGCACTGACTTTCCTCGAAGATTACGTCAAAAATGGTAACTAAGTTATCGATCATATAGTTACTGGGGACGAGATTTGGGTAAAGCATGTCAATTGTGAAACAAAAAGGCAGTCTATGGAGTAGGGATGGACAAATTCTCCCACGAAACCAAGGAAGTGTTTGCAAACAAAGATCATGGCTATTGTTTACTGGGACTCTAAGGAAGTGATTCTCATTGATTTTCTTGAATTTTGGCACAACAATTAACTCAGAGAGGTATTATAAAACACTGAGAAAGTTAAGGCACGCGATACAAAACAAGCATGGGGGAAAACTTAGCGCAAAGGTTTTGTTTTTTCACAACAATGTACGTCCACACACGGCCAATCGTACCCAAGAGTTCTTGGATAGGAAATGTTCGATTATCCACCATACAGCCTGGATTTGATGCCGAGCGACTACCACCTCTTCCTAGTGGTGAAGACATGACTCATCTGGTTGAAATCGCAGGCGGTAGATTTCTACAGAGACGATATTGAAAAACTTGTGCCACAGTATGATAAGTGCCTTAATTTGAATGGTGATTATTTTGAAAAATAGATTTAAAGTGTATCTTTCGAATGTATATAATAAAATTTGGTTTTTTCATTTTGATAATTTTTTATTTCAAAACGGTTTTTACTTTTTGGACAGCCATCGTATACTGCAATTTTTACCCACCATTTTAGTTTTTAAAAGACGGGTAAGTTTTGGGTCTTCAGAGATGAAGACAATTTAAAATCAATATCCTATTAACACATTGCAAATAGGTTTGTTAAAATTAGTTTAGAAGAGGAAAAAACAAGGTGAAATTTTATGTTTCTTTTTAAGGTGCAGATTTAAGGTCGTACACAATAATTGGAAATCAGTGTTTCTAAAAATCAATTAAAGTTATGATATTTTATAAAAAAAAAAACTATATCAATTTAATTAATTTTTTCATAGAAAAAACCTGTAATTTTGCCGTTATTTTGGTTTTTTTTTACTCTTATTTCAAAAATGATAACAAATTTGAAATAATCGTCATAAGAGAACATGGTAGTAAGTTTGTTAAAAATCATTATTTTCCCCTAAAAATGATCGTTCTAGTTTAAGATGTGTTTAAGATAATTAATGTTATTGTTTTATGTACTCCAGATAAATGGAATGCATGGGGATGTCCTGCAAACACACAAGAAAGAGGAACACTAGGATGAGGATGAGGCAGTGTAAAATCTAGTTGCTATAGGGCAGCAGTATGGCCAGAAAGATTGACTGTTCACGATGGTTCAATGTGGCTGTTGTCGGCCTCTCTGGCACTGAGAAAGACAAAGGTGCTATTGGTGTTGGTAAATCTTGCCTCTGTAATCGCTTCATGAGATCGTTAGCTGATGACTACAGTGTTGACCACATTTCTGTCCTTAGCCAAGTTAGTAATATTTCTATATAATGAGAGTTTTACAAAGAATCATAAGTAGTCATGTAAAATAGACATAAAACACTTTTGGTTGTGGGGATTTCAATTTTATTTCTTAATTAATTTGATTCTTAGGGGCATTTTAAAGTTATACGAAAATTGTTTCCCTATTTGGGATGAGCATAAGTTGGTATTAAAAATTTGATTTGCAAAATGGTACCTCTTTTTAGTTTAATAAAAATGGAACATCTGATGTATGATATAAATGAATTCCTTAGTGCAAACATTGTGATTGATTCTGAATTAAATGTAGTAGCTTTGTAAGACTAATATTAAGTTTCATCTTTGTCTATTAACATTACTAACAATATATATTGTATGTTGTACATATTTAATAAAGATCTAATAATAATAGTACTTATTTAAAATTATTTAATTATTTAAAATAGATGTGTAAACTTTAGGTGAAAAACTAATAAAATGTAAATTATTGCCATACCAAAATAAATTACACTCACCTCCAAATTTTTTGTATAACTTTAAAATGTTCCTAAGAACTGATTTAAGCAATAAAATTGCACCCACAGACTGAAAGTGTTCTATGTCTTATATTACTTGGCTAAAGCTAGATATAATGTGTAGCTAATTTGTGTATTAACCTTGATGTGCCCATTAGATATTTTAAGTTGACATATGCACTTCTCTAGTGTGATTGAGATAAAATATTTAGTCAGTGAAACCACTACCACACAGTCAAATTTATCCTAAACATTTGAAAATGAATAATTAATGGTGTGTTAAGAATTGATTCTTTCTATTCCTATGTTTTATTGCTGTAGTAGACGTACATTAACAAACTAATTTTGGATTGTTTGTGAGCTGTTTTTTAGAGTGTAGCTGTACTAGAGGTATCATAAATGTTGTAGTCTATCAGTTATTATATAATAATAATTGTTTAGCAATGGATATCATTCAACAGATTTTGTTCTCCAATAAATTTTATTTTATGTTAAAACTGAACAAGTATATGTATCTGATTTTCTCATAACAGATTAAACTAAATATTACTTTAACCTTTTGAGGATCACACATGTCACCGTGACATTTAGCATTAGCCTGGCCTAGATGCACAACGTTGTTATGACGTTTGGAATTTTAAGTGTTCATTACAGACTTGTTTGTAATATAATCTCGTAGATATAATCTGCCTAGTATGTTTCTCTTTTATCTTAGCTCATGTGACTTGATTTTTATTAAAATTTAACATTTTTTTTTATAAAGTAATTAACAACTTTTAGAGCCTCTGTTTATGCATTCACTATCTTAATACCCCTATATTATAAGAGCATCGTAATACTTATTGTGTTTTAGAATGAAAATTCCTGTACGTAATATAGATATAATTTAATATTATTATACTGTCATTTATTTACATGTTATTTTTACTCAGTGATGCATTTATTTTGTGAAAGTGTTATTTTACAAAATCTCAGCTGCTTTGATATTTTGATATTTTATGTGACAGAGGTTTGGTTTGGTTTATTTTCGTGAGGTTATAACAGTGGTTGTTTTTTTAATTTTAATTTTTTTTTTTAATTTTTTTTTTTTATGTATGTTTCGGTTAAAAGCTGTTCTGCTAAATCACTTTACTTACATTTGACTTTATAATATGGTTAATTATGTATTCGGTAAACATTGATCTTAAGGAAGGAAAAAGAATACAGTATATATATATATATATATATATATATATATATATATATATATATATATATTTACAACTCTCTCTCTCTCTCTCTCTCTCTCTCTCTCTCTCTCTCTCTCTCCTCTCTCTCTCTCTCTCTTTCGGATATTTAAAAAAAAAAACCTATATTATTATACTTTGAGGAACTGTTTTGGCAAATAATATTAATTTTGTCATCTTTATCAAAATTTTATTAAATGGATATTATGAAATAAATTTATTATTTATGAAACATAACGGTGGTTTATTATTAATTTAATAAATAATGTTCAAAATGCCCTCAATTGTGTTGTTTGACAGTGTGCTAATTAGTTGTAAAATGATGATACTGAATTATTCAATGATTCAATAGTGATTTTTTGTGCTGCTTCTTGATTGAAATTTTTTAAATCATTGATATCTTGCAACTTATTATGGTAAACACTGCTTTTTAAATGGCCCCAATGGAAGTAATCCAATAGTGAAAAGTTGGGCGATCTTCCTGGCCACTCTATGCACCCCTTCATCAAATCCGTCTTCCACAATAAAATGTATTTATAGTTTGACGTAGCTAATAATCAAAATGGTGATGCACCATCTTGTAGGAATCAAATGTTTCCAAGTTAGGCCAAGAACATTTTGGATTTCTGGAATGATATGTTCAAGAAGAAAAACATCATTTTTCTTTGTGTTTAAATTTCCGTCTATAAAAATATGTCCCATCAATCGTCCACCAACATTGGATCGTCCACTGAACTTTGGCTAATGCTATTTTCTTGTGATTCTATTCTAGTCGAGCAGTGAGGATTCTCAATAAAATCTTGCATAATGTGTAGTGATTTGTTATTATTGGTTGGAGATTTAGGCCTCCGTGGTTTTATCCTATTATTAATGCTTCCTGTTTGTTCAAATCTTGAGATTGTTGTCATTACTGTATGTTTTGGAAATAAGTTTACGATTATTAAATGTGGCATTGAATAATTCACAAACTTCATTGTACGACCTAACTGTATCTCTAAAGCCTTTCATCATAAAAATGTGATCCTCTCCTGTTCTCTAAGTGACATGTTGAAAGTAATGTTATCAGGAAGCACAGAATAAAATATATTGTTAGCAGTCAGCAAAGAATAAAATAATTTATTTATAAAGAATTACAAAAAAACAAAAGTAAGCCTACAAATATGATGAGTCTGACAAAAACTTAGCCAAAAAAACAATTAATATTTGTATTATACACTAACCTTCAAACAATCACTTATTTTCAGATACATCTGATTGCAGTTTCAACATCACACTGTCATTGTCGAAGACAAGAAATTATTTTTTAATTTTTTAAAATTTTTACATTACACAATTAAATCACATTACACTTAAACAAAACCACATAACATTTCATGTACAAAGTGTATTTTGTTTAAGTGTAATGTGATTAAATTGTGTAATGAAAAAAAGAAAAGAAAAAAAAAAATTCTTGTCTTCGACAATGGAAACTGCAATCAGACGTATCTGAAAATAAGTGATTGTTTGAAGGTTTGTATATAATACAAATATTAATAATTTAACAATCCAGGAAGTAGGAATCAATAAAAACATGAACAAAAAACAATTGTCATAAGACAATGGATATTCCATTTAGTGTTTCATTATTATGCTATTAGTGAGTAGTATAATAATGAAACACTAAATGGAATATGCACAAAGATAAGGTAAACTTTATTGAATCAACAATGGTACGATTTAATTGATTATCAGCTGATTCATTATGGTCAGGTGACAATATTTTATTTCATTTTAGTCATGTAATTGGAATTAAAAACAATTTTTTTTTTTAATAAATTTGAATTACTAATTTCATTTTAATTTTTATTTGTTAAAACTATATTGTCAAAGTACTTGTCAATGATGTATCACACAATATACAATTACCCTTTAAAATATTTGAGTTACAACCTCTGAAGAAGGACTCCTAAGTAGAAGTTGAAATTCAGTTTGTCCTTGAAAGGTAAAGTAATTTACCAGTAGTATTTTCTGAAAGTTTAAGTTTCTATCTGTAATAGTTTTAATGTTATTGAGAGGTTTACATGTATTTGACTCTCTCTGTATAAGGATCTGGACTCTTATTGACAAATCTGACGTTTGAGGCAAAATCGTAGTAACATTATATTATAAATTAGGTTTATTTATATTACTGAATAATAAACAAACAATTAATTTTCTTTCCTAACACTTTGGGTGTAAATTGTATTCACTTAATTAATGTGGTTACGGTTGGCAAGACTTTATAAAAAAATAACTTATTAAAAAATACACATATATAACTAAATGTATGTCAGGAAGAACATAGTTACTAGATACTGAAAAAGAAACATTTTAAACATAATGGTTTTTACTCGGCTATTCACTAGATTAATTGGTTCGACAATAATTACAAGGTTTAGAAAAGTATTTTTGTATACAGAACAAAATAAGGAATTTTTGTGTGTCTTGTAAAATCTAGGAGTCTATATTCTAATGTGACTAGTTTCACCCTTGGCACATATTTAAACAAATCTCCCCCCCCCCACCCAGCAATGTATGTTAAAATAAAAGTATTCTGGAGTTGATATACGTCATCTCCCTCTTGACAGCATAATGACGTCACAAACAAATTCATTGTATTCCAGATATTGTGTTATCTTGTTTCATGGCAAAGTACAACATTATATAGCTGATGAGTATTTTAGATTTACTCACTCATGGTACAATACACACATATACAAATTATATTCCAAACTTTCATTGTTTATAAATTAACCAAGATTCAAATAGTTCATTTAGTTTTTATATACAATTAAACAGTTCTGATTAATTATGTCGTACTTATCTCTACCAACTTAAATTTACTGTCCATTTTAATTGATCACATATTTTCAACGAATTTCAAACTAATTCTCTTGCTCACTATGAATAATGATGGTTCAACCAAATAGTGAGAAACTCTATTCTTTTCAACTCATTCAGGCGACAATTAAAATGAATTATAACATGATGACTACATAGGATTTTAATTTCTCCCTTATGAAAATTTTTCTTGGAAAAACTTGATTGTCCTAATCGAAGATTATGTGGAGAGAGAAATGCTTTCAGCTCTGCAAAGCATACCTCTTATATTTATGTGACATCCCATAGGATAATCTATTATTACCTTCTTGTTAACAAAAATTTGATTTTGCTTGTCTATTATTTTATAAACGTTTTTAACAGAATGTTACATAAAACGTTCTAAAGATAGTTCAGTTTTAAGATATAATTTTAAATAAATGAAAATGACTTCCAAACAACTAATGATATTTAAGCCATTTTTGTGTGGAAATTTCTTCTACAAAAATCATATAAACCATCATATTTAAGGGTTATAGATTCTCTTTAATAATTAATAACTGAATCAATGTTTTTATACACATGACTGCTATTTTTCATAGCTCTGTTAAAACTTAGTAATATATGTTACATTTTTGTCATATTTATACAATATTAATCTATAAGAACTTCATACCTTTTCGACTGATATATTTTTTTATAAAGTAAAGTGTTAACAAAATACAAACATGTTGAAGTTGCTGCGGGGTTTGTATTTATTTCCCTTGTGATGAAATCATCTTGTATTGAAACATCGACCGAACATTATTACAATAATTAGATTATCCAAATATTTTTTTTCTTTTTTCTTATTGTTTAAAGGGAAATAAACTCTCAGTCCTTTTGAACAGAAGAAGAGAACAAAATAAATACCCCTACCCCTCGAATACTCCATAAGCGTCAGGCTCGGGAAAGAATAAGAGTTGGTCAAGAGAGACTTGAGAGAAATAATGACAGAAGGATTTCACCAAGACTACATGAAAAAAAGTGTACATCAAGTTAGGGAACCCTTGGGATTGCCACCCCTACTGTAGCGATACAGTACTACGCTACACTTGGGATTGCCTTGGGATATTCACCGTAATGAGCCCCGGAAGAGTATACATTTTAAATATGAAAGTGACTATCACATGAACTATCATAGGTCAATTACAGAAAATATACTTTATGGATAAATAAAGCAAAAGCTTAAAGTTTCAAATATTTTAATAGTATGAATGAGCTACAATTGTTTTGCCAAGCATCAGTTACCCGTAGATGCCGCAAGGCGAAACAATTGTAGCTCATTCATACTATTAAAATATTTGAAACTTTAAGCTTTTGCTTTATTTATCCTTGTACAGAAAATATTGTCTAAATTATTATAATGGGATAAAGTTCATATGAGACACTCGAGTTTTTCAAACATATTGATTGCTGACTGCATATATTTTTATCTGGTTGGGCGCTGACTGCATATATTGTTATCTGGTTGGGCGAAAACAACGTTTGCTGTTACAAGAATAGGTCAAGTGATTTTTAATTCAATCCATACAGATGAAAGTCATCTTTCAATCAAAAAAACTCGTGGCAACCCTTTTTTATATATGTATAATGTTGCAAATATCATAAATTAAAAGAGACACCCCTTCGTATGATAGGTTATATATACTCTTGTGCCACTGCGGGTACATGAGATATTTTGAGTAGTACAAATACACTTGAAACTAAACATTTAAAGCCGTTTTTAGCATAGACATGAATGATTCACTGGTGTGTTGTGGTGGGGAGGAGGCTGAGTGAATTTATTCAACATACCATTTGAAACTTTACAAAGCAGTCTACCTTGAAGCTACCAGATTTGGGCCGTTAAAGGGCAGCACTAAAACCACTATGATGTTTAGCTTCTTTTTTATATCCTTGTTGTTTTTAAAGGCGAAAGACCTCTTCTATCATCATCGCCTTATCAATGAAATGGGTTAACCCACAGTAGTTAACTATAATGACTGTGGGCTTGACTAACCTAAAGGGACCTAGCTGGATCTATATCTTTTTTCAAGTATAGTCTGGATTTTTTTCCAGTAGTCTGGATCTAGATTCCTCTATTTCATCTTTCCTATTGGGACTCTCTTGTTCTTTTCCGACATTGTTGCTATTAGAGTATTTGAGGGCTAGAGGTCTTCGTTTTATGTTCTTTTCTTCTGTTTTCTATAAGGCGATAATATCCTATAGGTTTATCCCCTTTAAACAACAAGGAAAAATGGAAGAAAAGAAATAAAATGAAAATCCTGTTAGGATTCGTTTCTTTAAACTGCCTGGGTTCTTTATTTTCAATATAATCTAATGGCTCAGTACTCAATCAATCTTTATTAACATTTATTAACAAGAATAACCATCTCCTATCTTATTACAATGTTCTTATTATTGTCATTAATCCAGAATAACCCTAATTGTTGTGACACAGATCTGATTCTACTTTAGTTTAATTATCTGACTCTGAAAATAATTACAAGTTTCTGAATACATGAATTTTGCCCACCCTGCTTGTATTCTTTTGGATGCTCGTCCGAAGTCTCAATACTCCTAGGAAGCTCTTACTCGCCAAGTCCATCTGGCTATCTTCAAGAATTCCTACAGCACCTTCCCTTGATCAATCTTGGCCCACTGACCACGTTTCCTCCCACCCAAGGGTTTATATATCTTTGTAGTATCAATGACATCTGCCTATGCAATTTTGTCAGTTTTCCAGGTCTGTCACAATAATTGTTGTCTTTCTGGTTTCTTAAAAAGAACTTGGACTATATTCCTAACTAAAACTATCCTAATTCCTCACAATTCCTATCCTTCAAATTAGGGTCGGAATAGAATTAGGGTTCAAAATAGGGACAAGAATTGGTCAAGAGAGACCTGATAGGAAAAATGACAGAAAAGATCAAGACTACATGGAAAAAGGTGTAGATACAGTTAGAGTCCTTTGATTTATCCACACCTGTACTCACTATTGGTGAGCCATTGGTGGTTTTTTAGCTTCAAAGCATAACTTGGAGATGGGCATTATATTTAGTATATGGTAAAAAACAATGGTATCACAGCTGCAATTAATGATGAGCAGATAAATATGTTCCAGAAATTGTAGGCACTGTCTGGTGGAAATATTTTGGTTCATTTTGAATACTCAAAAATTACAGATGTACAGTCTTCATGTATTTAGACTCCATGAGTCTACTTTATTTGTAATACATCTGACTCAATAACAGGTGAACCGATTTTAGTGGATCTTGGTACTTAAATTAAAATCACCTAGTCCTTTTGTCTGAAATTAAAATCGGTTGAATTGTTTGTTTATCTGCCGTCTGTTATCTAAATACTTGTCATAGGTCTGAACAAAAAAGAGTTTGATGGTTAAGATGTGTTAGGAGATGGAGAGGAAAAGATATTTAGGCAAGAGAAAGCACTTTGTCATTCAACAGATTTAAAAAAATATTATTATTGTTATTGTTAGTACTAGTGACAAGTGGATCAGTATAACTAATTTTGTTTTTAATAATATAGTGGTATTTTCAAAACTAAATAGTATAGTACGTATTTAAACGATTTGTATACTGATATCAAAAGATGCTTAATAATTGTCGGAAATTGAAGATCTCGCCTGTGAACATATTATTAAAGCATTTTATTTAGTAGAGTAGTAACATCGCTCGAGCAGACGTCGATAGTCCGGGTCCCCCTGTAATCCGGCCAGATTCTAAAAATAAAATTATCTTACAAAATTGATTGCATTTTAGAAAAAAATTAAACAGCAATACTGTGTTATTATAGTTGAAAACACAGTATGTACTGTATGTAAACACTTACTGAATTTCAAAAGAAGTTTTGTTTTATCTCATGTTGTATAATATGATGCAACTGCACGGGCAAAATTTATTTTGGAATGGAACTCGCAACCCAAATACCTGCGCACACAGAAAAAAAAGAATGAAGGTCAACGCTCTGTCCATTTCCACCCTTCCTATCATTCCCTCTGTCGTAAACAAAACATTCAGTCCAGTCTAGTCATTGCACTTCGCTCGGACAGATGACACACGTTTTCGTTATTGTTACAGTATCATTATTTTTTTACGTTGTGTAAGTATAGTAATGGTTGTTGTGGCGTTAAGATGTTGGTCGAAAAACTTTTTTGTAGCACGCTAAATTCACACTTGCCTGTACATTTTCAATTTGCATAATAAAAGAACATATATCATTATATATATAGCAGATATGGGTAGGTATTTGGACTCCCTCGTTTGTAAAGTTTTGAAAATGGCACTATATTATTAGAAACAAAATTAGTTATACTCTTCTACTTGTCCCACTTGTCGTTAGTACTAACAATAACCATAATAATATTTTTTTAGTCTGCTACTGAATGACACAGTGCTTCCTCTCACTTGATAACGGGAGTTGATTCTTACTTTTGAAACGTCATGTAGTATTTTTCATATATACAAATGATTACAATTAAACCATATCAATAATATGAATAATCTGTCATTTTCCAAAAATACTTGAAATAATACTTAAAAACCAAAAATGAGACTAGGTTATTTAATTTTAAATAGCCTAGATATATATGAGCTTATTGCAATAATAGTAGGCTGATTATAAACTGCCAGACTAATTGTAAAATGACTGAATGGCAAGAATATTATTTTACTCTCTATTGAAAATTGATGTAACTCAAAGTAATACTTAATCTTTTTAAATAGGATATATTTGTATAAATCAAGAGAAAAGCAACATGTTTAATCCATTTATTAATTTTGTTTGTTTGTTTGTTTGTTTTAGACTGATTTTAGTGGTAGAGTTGTGAATAATGATCATTTTTTATACTGGGGTGAGGTGACCAAGGTCTCTGAAGAGGGTATGGAATTGCAATTTCAAGTTATTGAACAGACTGAGTTTATTGATGATGCATCATTTCAACCATTTAAAGGTAATTAACAAATAATTAAAAAAAAAAAAAATGTTACAGATACTTTAGAGCTTAACACTCTGTAGTTGAACAATAATATTTTTACACTAATTTGTCATTTCTTCTTTAATATAATAAAAGTGATAATTCTTATCATTGAAGGTTTAAGATGGTTTTTATGTTACTATGGAATAAGATTGTATATGTTGTTATTTTTTCAGGTGGTAAAATGGAGCCCTATAGTAAACGGTGTGCTGCAACTAAGTTAACATCTGCAGAAAAGTTAATGTACATTTGTAAAAACCAGTTAGGTGAGTAAGAATATAATTGTTGGTAAGACTAGTGGTTTAAATTGAATGTTGTTTTAATCCTAGAAGTGGCAACTGTACACATTTGTAGTGACAAGGTATTTTTGTAGAACTCCTTCTAATCTCAATATGTTCTTTACAGAAAATTCCATACAATACAAGTCTATGAACACACATTTTTTCAATACTTATTTTCATATTTTTAAGGGATCGACATAATTTTGATCTGTTTCAAAAATTTTTACACCTTTTAAATTATAATTTTTTGGCGAACTCCAAATATACAAAAGTTTTGAAATTTATTTGTGAAAACGTTTATATATTTATTGTTAGACATTTAAAGCTAATCTCAAAATCTTTAAAACAATTTTTAGCACACCCTTTAGGTGTTTGTATGATGTAAACCACTAAACCATCACTTCTGCTATGTATTAAGGAATTTGTTTTCATTCACTCTGATGTATTCTTGTCTGTAATTCATAATTAAATTTATTATTATTTACACGCTTTTACTTCTGAGCAATAAATACAACAACATTGCTATACATTTTTATTGTAACGCTGTTATAAACCACTAGCTATTACTTTTAATATATATTGAGGAATTTTTTTCATATATTTTGATGCATTTTTGTCTGTAATTCATAATTAATGATTATTTTCACGCTTTTACTTATAAATACATTGCTACGATTTTTAAGTATGTTGAAGGAAGTATACTGACAAGATGTACTATTCACAATTTAATGAAAAATTTATAGACAACCAAATAGTGTTGACTCGCAACACAGGAGGCAGGAAGATGTCTGATCATATAATCCAAGGTATGAAGGATTAATTTCTGTTGCCTGTCAGTCATTGCTTAAAAAAAAGGAGAATTGAACATGAGAGAGAGAGAGAGAGAGAGAGAGAGAGAGAGAGAGAGAGAGAGAGAGAGAGAGAGAGAGAGAGAGAGAGAGAGAGAGAGAGAGAGAGAGAGAGAGAGAGAGAGAGAGAGAGAGAGAGAGAGAGAGAGAGAGAGAGAGAGAGCGAGAGCGAGAGCGAGAGAGAGAGAGAGAGAGAGAGAGAGAGAGAGCGAGAGAGAGAGAGGGAGGGAGGGGAGAGAGAGAGAGACCCGTAGTCCTTGATTATTCCAATAGCATTAGGGTCAGAAGAAAACAACAGTTGGCCAAGAGAGATGTGATAGAAAAGATGAAAGAGGTGGCTCTAACCCAAGACTACAGGAAGAAAGGTGTAGATCTAAGGATTGTCACACATGTACTCACTAAGGAAATCCTAAAGAAAGACTTCACAAGAAACAGACATTTGTTATTCCATTTGTCAAAGAGCTGTCATAAAAAGCGACACTGCACACATATTATCTGTCCATAGTCGAAGAGTACCTCCCAATGGATTTGAAGACATATGCATATGTATGATATTGTTTATGATTCCAGCGTTTAGTGAGGAAACATCTGAAGCTTTTGGACATTACATGGTTTACTAGATGAAGCAACGTTTCTTCTATGGCTACATAAACTTGCAAAACACATATGTATGGGTAAAAGAAAACCTACATGCAATTCATACAAAATCTTCACATTCAAGGAAGAAAATCAGGTGTAGTATGCCTTGTGTGTAGACGAATTATCAATATCATATTCTTTGATCATACTGTTATCATTGTGGTGTACTTTAACATTCAATGATTTTGTGTATCAGGTAATAGATGACGAATTAACGAAAGGACACTTTCAACAAGATAAAGCAACATATAAAGAAAGAATGAGAAAGTTTTCAAGTTTAAAATTATTTTGGTGGTTGAATCATTTAGAGAAATCTGTTACCGCTAATACCTTGATCTCATTTGATTTTATATTATGGGGTTTACTAAAGGACAAGAATTGAGACATTCAAAGATGAGATACCATTACTAGTCACATTTATTAGTATATCTCATTGCCAATTTGCAGACTCACATATAAAGGTTCTGGGATGCTGGAAGGGGCTATTTTCAGCATATGCCTTAGGCAGACCTTGTTTTGCAATATACAAGATAAGTAAATGACAATTTTCATAAGCAACCTTACAAAAATTAAAAAGTTATTCAAGAGTATTTAGGTTTCCTAGCAAGAGAATCATACAATACGACATTCTACTGTATTATATTTATATTATAAATAATCTTGTATATTACTATGTAAATCTAATAATCTATTTTGTCATAATTCTGTTGTAAATTATAATTTTCGCAACTCGCCTGTATTTGTTCAGTAAATTGAATGACAATCAATTCCCTACACAACCTAAATATTAAAAATCATATAAAATAATAATTAATTTTTATTAATTGTGAGTTTTGTATTTTTAGGTATTGAAAAAGAATACGAACAAAAAGTTCTTCCTGATGGTAAAATTAATATAGATGGTTTTTTATGCATCTTCGATGTCAGTGTTGTCCCAAGCAGAAGTTTAGAAAAGCAAGTTGAAATGGTTACTCTAATTCTCAACAATCTCATAAAAACAAAAAAGCCTGTAATTTTGGTAAGTATCTCACTTCAAAATTATTTTATTCTAATTATAATAAATAAAACCTGAATAGAACTGTTCAAAAATGTGAATGTTTTACAACTGAGAAATTATAGTCCTAGTAGTATATAGTCGTGCTTGAAAATAATCATGCTGTCTACTACCCTGAAAATGCCCTGGAATTTAATTTTACTCTGAAAAGCCCTGAAAGTAACCTGGATTTTAATAACTAAACAATCTTTGTCTAGGTAGGCCTTATGCCATGCAGATTAATCATTTTTCAAAATGCATTTTGAATTTGTTCCTTCTCGACTTAGTTAAAAATCCCATCATAGTTTAGATAATTTTGTCTTATTTCCTAGAGAGCACTATTATCATTGAACTTTTTTTTTTTTAATATTTTATTATCTTGGTTTATACTAACTTTTTGAGACAGGCAGGCTATATTCCTTCCTGTTATCACTGTTACTGTTGTTTTAACATTTGCCATTTTAATAGAAGAAATAACTTTATGGAAGGTTGCTCCGGGGTCTTAGAACTGTGTAGGCATTTTCCTTTTAGTTTCTCTGGATGAAGGAGTGGAGGCTCCATTTTGAGCCCATTTCTGTCCTCCAGCCATATTGGAGTTTACATCAGTGTCAGTCGATGGTGCTTTTTGTTCCTATGTTTGTCTTTCCTGAACTTTTAGGGTCCTACTCTATCCTTTGTTCTAAGAACCAATGCACTTTTGGCAGTACAGTAGAACCCCTCTAATCCACCCTCGGTTGGTCCGTTACTCCGGTTAATCCGACCATACTCGAGCTCGCGATATTGTGCCGACTCACGCCCATCTGGCGCCATTCTTTCCGGTTTGTTATAGCTTACCCGCTTCAGTGCTGTGTCATCCCGCTTCAGTGCTGTGTCATCTCTCGTGTTGTTTCTATTGATTTGCTATAGTACTTGCAAAGTTTATATATAGTCTTTATTCTATAGACTTTTAAACGTTTATATATCACTTTAAAAAAATCTCTTTATATAATATGTAATAAATATTGACTTTTTTTCGGATAATCCGACCTTTTTTGCGTTCCGACCATGCCCCCAGTCCCGAAGATGACGGATTAGAGGGGTTTTACTGTAGTTGTTTTTTTCTTCCTTTGGTCTATAGAGAGCTTGACTAATTGTTAAATGACATCTAACAATTAACCTGTGTAAGTAGAGGAAGTTGCAGTACTATCCAGAAGGTGAGTGTCTTCTATTTCAGATATAGCTACTGCCCTCGAATCAGTATCAATGTCACTGCTGTAGAGGCTAGTTCAAAGGTTGTTTTCCTTAGAATAGTAACTAAGATATTAGCTGAGACCTGTGAGGTCTCACATGGGTTTATTTTTTGGTCTTTATTTTTTATATGGTTCCCATGAGGAGCTAGGGAATTGGTTGGTCCATCCATGCAGAGCCTGCATGTCCAGATAAGACTAAATTTCCTAAGAGGGCACCTGGTATCTCAGATGTACGTGTTAGTGACACAGTATCACTGTGTCGTTCATTCTCTCAGCACAATTGTCTTCACTTTAGGATTGGGTTCTTTTTTCCCTTCGAGGTAGACTCTTTCAGCCTCTTATTCCTTTTATCGCCAAGGTTACCAGTTGAACCAAGGTTTTTTAACAAGGAATTACTTCTTCCTCTCGTCCTTACCCATCAAAGATTGAACCCCGGGCTTAAGTATAGTATCTAGTTCATAGTCAATTTTCACCTATATACGTTCTATGGAGTAACAGTCATTATGACAGTAGTAATTCTCTATCTGAAATTCCATAGATACCAGATTTTATAAGCATAGACAATGTTCTTAACATAACCCCAGAAGAAAAATTTCAAATCAAAGGCTTCTTAGTAGCCACAAAACAGAACCATTCCTTTCAATCCAACAGCCAGGCATCCTGTCATTGAGACTTTAATAGAATAGGACCTCCATCGTGCTAAAAAAATGGCAGTTATTTCTTTTCCTCTTTCTATGTGATCAAATTTATGAGAAAACATAAGTTCGAACATGTCCAAGTGAACAACACTTGCAAATATTTTCTCAGCAAACATGAACAAACCTATTACTCGATCACACATTATTCCATATTGCACGTTTATCTTAGGATAATCATGAAAATACTGAAAATTTTAATATGATTGCTAAGGACCACCCCAGATTTCAGTTCTGGCGGTTATCACTCCTGTAAGCATTGGGACACTTCTCCCCGTAACACTCCATGTATGTGGAAAGTTGCTTCATCACTGAACAAAAAAAATTGTTTAAGCTAATTTGCATCATCACCTATTGCACTCAGCATTGTCACAGCAAATTCAACTCATTTAATGTGATATGCTTGCTTAATTTTATTTTTAAGCTGGCTTTTGTAAACATGCAATTTCAAATGTTTATGAAGCACGTTCCTAACAGTAGTTTTAGGAACACTAATTTCCAAACTATTTCAATAGATTATTTAGGGCTACGCAAGCATGATTGTTGTAAACATTCCATATTATCATCCAATATATGTAGTCGGCCTGGGAATTTCTTAATGTCCATATTTCCAGTTCTATAAACTGATTATACCAAGGATTAATGGTCTTTTTTGCAGAAGGATCTTATCTGCAAGTAAACCTAACATAATGTCATGTTGTAATCACTAATTTAAATTCAGCAAACCATAAAACGCATTGAGCTTCCTGTTGCAGAGTTGCCATTACTAAAGTAATTACTGCTGGGTATAAGTGACGAACAAAACATGGCACAATAGCGTCTGTCCATTTCTATATTCAAGATTATCAATAACGATGAATAACAAAATTCTTCAATTTTAATAATTGTTTGTCATTGAAGTCAAGAAAATTGGTTGATTGCTGCTCATGCTATTTACAATTTAAATCATGGATACATTTTTCGATGACTATTTATTTGGTTTAACAATATACAATAATGATTTAAACTCTTTCTTATTTAACTTTTATTTTTTAAGTTATACAACACATTTTGTTTAATACAACAAAAGAATATGATTTAAATGTTAATCAAATGTTTAATTATTAATTAATGTAATTATGGACAATCAACCTCACACAAGTCTATGAGCCTTGCCCTAATTTTTGTAAAATTTTATTTGTAGTATTTAGTCTTTATATAAACAACATTACTATTATTACTATTGACAAAATTATTTTTTGCATTGAACAGGTTTATTTTGTATAAAATAATTTTTACACGTGTATCTTTTGTTTAATGCTTGCCTTATTATAATATATTTTTGCCTATTAGGTTACAACGAAAAATGATGATGCTAATGAAGTTTACGTAAAAGAGGCAGAAAGGTTAGCTCAGAAGAAGGAATACAAAGGCGGTATTCAAGTTGTTGAAACATCAGCACACGAAAACATCAATGTCGATATGGCTTTTATCGCACTTGCTCAACTTATTGATCGCAACAAAGGTAGAACAAAGATTGTTTCTTTTGTTGAATCTGCTCGAACTAGGAAAGAACTTCTGGATTCTGCCACAGAGGCCTTTATGTCCCTTATCCGTTCTCAGGTACTTTGATGTTAGTATGTACTAGCTAGTTTTGTGACGAGAAGTAAATTAGCATTGTTGTGGGTAATAATTTTTTTAATTATATTTATAATTTTTACAAATTAAAGATAAATTAAAACTAGATCAAAGTTAATAGTTTTGTATAATAAGACTAAAGCACTTTTGGTCTGGGTAGTGCAATTTTATTGTTTAATTGGTTTAAGGAATGTTTTATACTTGCACAAAAAAAATGGTACTTATTTGGAGGTGAGGGTAATTTGGTATTAACCTTCCATCGGGCGCATCACGGAAGTTACCTCCAGGTTGTAACTTTTCTCATTTAAATTATTATGAGAAAACCTCATATTATTTGAAATCTCATTATTATTACGAAATTATATTCTACGGTTGGCAAATCTTACCACTCGACCTACATTACAAGCCTCATTCTAGGAAAAGAGTGTTACATTGTTTACAGCAAATTCTATCTTAGTTTCAGTGTGAATTCAGCTATTGTTATTGACTGGAGGTAACCTCCGTAAATGCCTTACCATCTAATGTGAAACTGGAGTTTAGTTCCCTGAGCTTTTTATATGAGTTTTCATATGGTGTTATATAAAAACAGTGTTTTTAAACTTGTACTAACTGTGTTTGTGGAGTGTTTTGTATTTTTATTTCTATATAAATTACACTTAGTTCATTTTGTGTTTTTTAGTTGTATATATTTTTTGTCTTTTTACAAACTGTGTTCCCTTGAATAAATACTGTTGACTTATCCACTAATTAAAATTTAATATTTTAAAGTAATATGAACATTTATTTCTTTGTGTTTTGTTTTATTTGTATGTATATCTTTATTTCTATTGAATTATCGTGAAACTTGTGTGAATTAGAGGAGGACAGAATTGCTAAACATATGTCAAGTGTTGAAAAAGATGAAGAATGCAGCTAGGAAGGTGGGATAGTTGAAGATGACGGCCAAGATATAGATTTGGAACAGTCAGGTAATGAGCCACTTAAAACTGATGATAATCATGATTTTGGAAAAAAAATTTGGCAAGCCGATTAGATGAAAATATCCCACAACGTAATAGTTGAAGACTTGCCTATACAGTAGAGTCCCGCAAACTCAGTGTAATGTGGACCGGAAGTGTGCCGAGTTTGTGAAATTCCGGGTTATCGGGAATAAGGGCAAAAATAAATTGTAAATGAAACACCAAAGCGGCGGCGATATCAAACGACTGTCGATAGCGATATCCCTTTGTCGGCGGTGTAAAAACAACGCGGCACCAAAGCGGCGAGTCAAACGACTTTGTCGATAGCGGTATCCCATTGTCGGCGGCGTAAAAACACTGCGGCATTGGCACCCGTCAGTATAGCAGACATACACCTGCAAAAACGTTTGATGGGCCGCTTTTTTCCCACGAATCAATTTAGTATACATTATAGAAAATATAACAATTCTTTTCAGTTTTCTTTGACTGGTTATGATCTACGCACAGTATATACAGTAAATAAAAATGAGCGAGTTACGAAAACGGAAGCGTGTGTTGGTTTCGTTTGAGACACGGTTAAATGTGTTAAAAAGACTTGACAGAGGGGAATCTGTAAAAAAGCTTTGTGACGAGTTTAACTTGGGAAAAGTACCATCAACGATTCGAGCAATCGAAGTTAATGCCCGCTTTGGGATCTGCCGAACTTTTACAAACATCGCTGTTATTAGCAATATTTTTATTTCTCGTCGGGGTCGCCGAGTAATCAGGACTGCCGGGTTATCGAGTGCCGAGTTTGCGAGACTCTACTGTATTAGTAAAAGCAGTGATATGTTATGGGATGTTCAACCAAATCGAAGAACATTTTGTGAATGCAAAGTACTGCATCACTCAATCTGCAAAGAAGCTAAGACACCTCTTCAAGTCTGGAAGTTATTTTTTTCTGATGGAATACTACCAAAAACAAAGCCAAATACGGCAGAAAAAGAAATACAAATGGAACAACACCACAAGAAATCAGAGCTGTTTTCGGCATACTGTATATGACAGGTGTTATGACAGCGTTACATATAATTTTAGAGTACCTATGGTCTTCAGATCAAAGCAGTAGGACCATTTTATGTCAATAATTAAACCAAAAATGTTGTACAACGTATTGTTCAACCTATCTCAAGCACAGGAAGAAACGTCACTGTTGACAACTTTTTATCTCTATACCTCTTTCTTTTGACCTCTAGTGCCAATATCTTGTTTTTGTTTAAAAAAAAAAAAAAAAAAAACAGCACCCTAATGGTGCTGCTATGGAAATAAATTATGCCCAAAAACAGCAATACACTAATTTTAATCAAAATCAATACATAAATAATATATATACTTTTTTTAGGGGTAAAAACACCCTTGGTGTGGAACATTTTCAAAACCCTTTCTTAGTATGTGTCTACACACCTGCTCTAGGTTTCTTGGATCCAGAGATATGCTTTAGGAGTAAAAAACACATCTGCAGACCCACCCCAAACTATGTTAAAAAATTCATAGCTCTAGGCTTCTTGGATCCAGATATATGCTTTATGGGTAAAAAACAGCCTTGGAGTGGAACATTTTCAAAACTCTTTCTTAGTATGTGTCTACAGACCTACCCCAAATCATGTTAAAAAATTCATAGCTCCAGACTTCTTGGATCCAGAGATTTCGTGATTAGTTTTTGACTTAAATTATAGAGATTGATTATTTTTGTTTTATGTTATTATTTCTTTTATTTTAAACATTTAAGAATACGTTGTTTTATAAATTCTTTTTATGTTATAATTTTTGTAACAATTTGTAATTTCTTGTGGTGGGGTTAGATGGAAGAGAGGATGGGATAATCCTAACCTTGCCACAAAAATAAATAAAGCCATTATCTATCTATCTATATGTCATCACTATCATGTGTGTGTAGTTGGAGCCTGTACCTGATGTTAAAAATATCAGATACCAGCCAGTATCAGTATTATGTTTTAACATGTGCAATAATATCTTGTCACAGCCCACCTCTAATATTCAGGGTGATTCAAAATTGTATAACAATACCTCGGAAACTGATTCTTAAAGTAAAAATAACAAAAACTTTGACAAATACTTTTTAGGTTTAACGTAAAATAACTTTGTTAAATGGTTAATAAATGCAAACTTTGGTACAATGGTACATAAATTAATGGTTTTACACACTTGTAGAGTGCTTCATCCTGAGAAAATTAATGTAAATGAAGTCAATAAGAATAGAAGTATAAGTTACAAAAATTTGACTTTTATTGAAAACAAAACGGACCAAAATGTGCCAGAAACTTGTTACAATTTCAAACAGAACAACAATCATCTTCATAATGTTATTAAATTTCTATTACTTGAATTTGTTTTCTATTCTTATTTTATTAACATTAATTTCTCCAATTAAATTCTGTACAATTTTTGTACATTTATTAGCTTTTTAACAAAGTTATTTTAATCAAAACTTATAGAAGTATTTTCTGACTCCATTTTACATTAAGTTTTCCCAAAAATTACTGGAGATACTGTTCTGGGACATTTCATTCAATTTTGTAGATAAAAAAATAATACAACCACCAAATTTGTTCCTTATTTTGGGTCCGAATAATTACAGTACTATGGCTTCATTTCATATTTGGAGCAGAAATCAAGGCGAAATGTTTTACTAGCCATAATAACTCAAAAACCAAGTGTTTCGGAAACATATTTATATGAAGGTTTTTTCTTAGTTTTACACCTATAATCAGTTCCTCAAGGTTTTTTTCTTGTTTTTACCTCTAGAATCAGTTTCTGAATTATTGCCATGCAATTTTGAATCATTCTTTATATTTTTTTAGAATAATGTTAATTTTTCTATTTTTGTTTATAATGGCATTGTTTTTTCCCCAGGTAACAGATTATAGGGCTCTTTGGAGTCAGACTTCGAAAAAATTTGCTAAGCATGAAGAATTTATTAACTTTACACAATTATTTGGAATGGAAAGCACACAACGGCTATTCAGGCGGCATGTTAAAAAATTGAAGGATGAACATCTGGCGAAAAGAGTTCAAGGCTATATGGAAATGCTACCTGATATTCTTCAGGAAATGGTTCCAGAAATTTCCACTTTACGAGATGGGTTAGTGTTGTAATAATAATATATATATATATATATAATTTTATACGTTTTAAATATAATATCACTTATTTAAACATATAGTGAAATTTCAATGTATATAGAATTTTTGAAATGTAACTAATTAAATGATCTGTTAATAATGCATAATATGGTGGTAAGTTTGAAAAGTCGATATTGTAATTTTAGTCTGTTGCTGCTATTTTACATTAGCTTCGTTTCTGGTCTGTATATACGATTTAAAAAAAATACCAACGGTCTCGGACCATCACTAAATAAAACAGTGTACTAAAACAGACAGCTTCTTTTAACATTTAAAAGGGTGGGCTTTTAAAAAGAAAAGACATAAAGGTGGTGTATAAAATACTCAATTTTATATTTTATTGTTTTCTACTGAATTATCAGTGTTGTTATTAAAAAACTGTAACTGTCAAATAAAATAGTAATAATTAGTTGTGATAAAAAAAAACTTTGTTTCAATATGAAATCCAAATTGGAGAAAATATTTTAAACAACAAAAAACTTACTGAAAGAAATGCAATTTTTAAATAGAATTATTAAACATAACATTTAAAAAAAAAAACTTTTAACTACAATTTTAAAATTAAATACGAATACATTTTTTTAAACAATATTTATGTCTCCTCAAATTCTTACTCAATTCACTATGTAACTGTCAGAGTATTTTTATATCAAGACACATGCAGGTATATTGACACTTTTAATTTTTCTCTTAGCATTCTGAACATATTACATTGTATAGTAGTTTTTTGTTTTTTACTCTGTCACTTTAATTGCAATGTCCTTTCTTCGTTCTCGAAGGTTGATCATCTTTTTGTGCAGTTTCTTTTCTTGGTCTATTTATAATTGCTTTTGGATAAATAAAAAGAAATGGAATCATTTGTCTTTTCTGTAAATGAACTTTATTAGTAAGGTTGAGCAACTCTCAGAGACTTGCTATAATGAGTGTGGGCATGGCAACCTCGAGGGACCCTATCTGGATCTACATATATTTTCATGTAGTCTTGAGTTAGATCCCTCTCTTTCATCTTTCCTATCAGGCCTCCCTTGACCAACTCTTGTTCCTTCAGAGACACTATTAGTGTATTCGAAGGCTAGATGGTCTTTATTATATTTTTTTAAGGGTATGATGACTGAGAGGTTATCTTTAAACAGCAAGGTTGCTAAATTCCTATTTAAAATTTATGTTTGTGTGCTGCATCAGGGACTGATCCTTTTAATAATACTTGGGAATTTATTCCATTAATGTTGAGGAATGGGAAAAAGAAAAGAAATCCAATTATCATGTACAAATTTTTCTGACCATTGTGAAATTAAAGTTGATCCACTTGTATGGTATGATGTTCCTCTCGAGGAATAAGTGGGTCTACAATTATCTACAAAAGAATCACAGTTTTTTAATTGGCGCTTATTTATCTGTTTGTCTTCTATAATTAATTGAGTTCTTCTCTATTAGTATTTTTCAAATTACTTCTAACAATTTGTATGTAACTTCTACCTTCTTCTCTGTGTGCAAATTTGTATATCACACATTTGATTGATCATATTGGCATTTATGTTTTTTGGAAAAGCCGAAATTTCATCATAAACATCGAGTTTTTTCAAAAACGGTATAATTTGAAAGAATATTTTTCTCAGGAGTTTGTGAAACCTTACTCTTTATAAGAATATTTCCATTATGTCTTTACTCTTTGACCCTTCAAAGTTTTTATTTTAGAGATGATTTTTTTACTTATTACCTGTTTTAGAGGAATGTTTGTGGTGAATTTCTAATCTGTGTATTGTCATGTGATTAATTAAATTGAGTAGGGAAAAAAAATTAAATGTGAAGGCTATTTATCGCCATAAAAAAATAGTTCAGATTAACATTTGTTGTGTGTTATCCAAAGATTTTAGATAAATATTATTATTTTTTAAGTAGACTTATTGTTGTTTTTATTCTTTTCTACTTTGTTGTCAGTGATTGGCCAACTGTTCAACAACATATAAAGGAACATCCAGATTTCAATCACTATTTTTATAAGTGTCCAGACGATGTACCCTGGACAGAATATGATTGGGATGAAGATGGCGATTGTTCAAGAGAGACAAGGATCCCTTATGATGTGCTGGACACGGGTGAAGCAGAGACTGTCTTTAAGAACCACGCTAATTCACTTCAACAAGAACAGAAACGTCTAGAGTAAGTATATTTAAATACACTGGAGAACAAATATGGTCTTATTTTCTTAGTTTACAAGATTTTTCAAGAGTGAACGGGACCAAAATTTCATTTCATAATGGTATCAGTAGTGGAACAAAACCATTCCTGTTTCAGTTTTATTGCTATTTAAGAAAATATGATGCAGGGAAAATTGACAATTTTTCAGGAAAACATTGATATAGAAATGTAGTCTTTTTTTAATCGAAGTAGATATATTCTGCTTGGAATTCAGTTGGAGTGGGAATGTAAAATATAGGCTACTTTTGAGAATTAGCAGAATGTAGTTAGGTATGGTCTCTTTTTACATTAAGTCTCATACTACAACAAGAACAACTACTAATTGGTGTTATCTCATCCACCAGTTTACTTTAAGCAACCCTGTTTTCCTTTATAATAGTTAATTTATAGTTAAACCATTTCCCCTTGTCTGTCGAGTGACCATCGATTATAAGCCTAATTTCTCACAAACCCTTGTGCGCAAACTGCAAGTCAATCCTGTATTTTATGCTTCTGTGCTATGATTTAGTGATGAAATATTTAAGTTTACATTGTCTAAAAAAGAATTTTTAATATGTAGAGTATTTGATTAATTCTGAGTTAGATACCTATCTTTTATCTTTTCTATCAGGTCTTTCTTGACCAACTCTTCTTGTCTTCCAACCCTGATCCTATTAGTGTTCTAGGGTTAGGGGTCTTTAATTTATGTCCTTTTCTTCATTTTTTTTTTATGAGGCTATGATGACCGACAGATTTGTCATCTATACATTTTTTTTTTAGATCCATAAATTTCTATGTAAAACTGTAGATTTATAACAAGTAATATAAAAGGCTTTATTAGAAATGTTACTACAAAAAGTACTTAAAAACAAAACAAAAATAGCAACTATTGCAAACATACCAATAGAGATTTATATGAATTCTGGACCTTTGAAAGGATGAGCTATAATAAAAAGATAAATCATCCAAATAAATGTTTTAACTTTCTGTGAAGGAAAAGGTGAAAATAATTCAATATATTCTGTATAATTGAGGCAATGATGACCGCAATGAAACCAGAAGAAAAAAACTCTATAATTGGTATAAAAAAGTTGTAATTTTGAATTTATAATTATTTTTAACTTTATAATCTTTTTAATGAGAAATGTTTTAAACATTTCTTACCTTCACTTGCCTAGTCTCGCCTAGTAATTTGTTCTCTTTTCCTAACGTCTCCAAACACTTTTACATTATTTTCTGTATTGTACTGCATTCTAGCTACTTTAGGAATTATTACTATTGACACATATGTTGTACATATATTTGATATTAAATAACTTTGTTTTATCGCTTCACTGTACTCAAAACCCGTTTTTTCTTTAGTATCTAGCTATGGCAGAATGTAGATAGTTGTGTGCTTGAGTGAAATTGACCTTGAATTGTCAAAAAATTGTAGTGATATCAATATCACTACAATTTTTTGACAATTCAAGGTCCATTTCTCAAGAACTCAGGTGTAAATTTTGTGAAAGTTGAGCTAAAAATTTTGACAGGACAAGAGTATTAACCAATTAAACAATGAAGAAGATGTGACACCATGCCCACAATGGTTGCTTGCTAATGGTCTTATTTTATCAAATACACGAAGCCAAATATTTTCACAGAAGACGTAGTCTAAAACATACATTACCCTACTTTTTATTTTATAACAAAAAAGTTATTTGAATAAATCTGTAGGCAATTCAAAATAAATATTCATTATTTAAATACACTGGAGATTTACCATAAAACATTTTTCCCAGGTTTAAAAAAAATTTTCAATTTGTTTTAAAGGTCTGATATATATTTACAAAACAAAGTATGTACATTTGAAGTAGGATTACTAATTTAATATGATCCGAAAGAGCCTATGTGTATAAATTAATAGGAGCGGGAAAGAGTTAATAATGTTTTATCAGATTGATTCAGAGGTCAACATATTTAATACTGCAATAATCATTTGAAATTTAGTTTGTAAATGATGATTTAGTTTGAGATGAGGCAATTCAGACTTACCGATTATAATTATTAACGATTAGTGCTGCTACTTAAGATTAATATACATTGCAGTTCTAGGGTTAAATATTTCAAAACTGATCATATACTATGTGTCCCAAAAGTCCGCCCCCCCCTATTATTATTTTTTTTAATGGAAATAGTCAGATTAGCTTTGGGGAAAGTTTAGATAGCCAAAGGAGGAGTTTTTTGAAGTATCCAAATTTTCAACCCTTACCTCCAAAATGGGGTAGTTTGGGGTAAGTAAAGAATTTTAAATAGCAACCCCTATTGAGTGATACCTCATCATTTAAAAATAAGAATAATGGCACAAACTAGAGGTCTCTAAGTTCATCCTACCCAACATAACGACCAATCGAATTGTGAATGTTAACCTACAAACTCCGGTTGTTTTTATTACATTACAAATTGCTCTATGTTGGTAAAATGATGGTAAGAGCCTTACCTTGTTTTTTCAGCTCAGATTAAGTTCTCGAAATGGTTACCATTTACTTCTTGACAGAAATAGATTCTGGACTCAAAAGCTTGTTGTACATTTCGTAACATTTCCGGTGTAATTATTAAAGTAAAATTCACCGGTAAGGGTTGATAATTTTGATACTTCAAAAAACTCCTCCTTTGGTTATCTAAACTTTCCCCAAAGCAAATCTGTCTATTTCCATTAATAAAAAATAATAGGGGGGGGGGGTGAGACTTTTGGGTCACATGGTATAACAGTAAAAAGAACTTTAGTTCAACATTACAATTTTGTCAAATTTACCACTGTGAAACAATTACTCACAGTACAAACGAATCTCTACAAAAATTACACTACAAATTCCGTAAGTTCCTGAGTGTTAACCCTGGACAAAATGGTTTACTATACGCGTCATATTAAAGAAAATCCATTCAGGGCTTATGACCAAATATGATTCTTTTTCAAACATTTATCAGTAGTAGGCATTCAAAATAGATAATCTTTTTTCTCATCACAGTGAACTGATAAAAAGTGTCTAAACAGAATTCAAATCAATTGACTTATATCAAATTTACATGACTGTTTAAAAATAATTATAAAGGAGATGGTAGATATTGCAGGTAGTTGTGCACTTTCAGTAAAATAAACGTTTTTAGGTTTCAACAATATCGGATTATAAGATTCTATGGACTATTTCTGGAATACTGTAAATGATCAAATTAAACAATTTTGTAAAAACAAACAAAAACTTCATGAGAAGTTAGGGAAACAGAAGCAGTGAGATAGATTTGATTGACACACAATAAAATTTTCATTAACTCTAATTTATACAATTTTTTCGCAATATGTCTATGTTTATTGACTTTAAACCTACATTAATTAATATTGTGATAAATACTTGTATAATGAATAATTAATACAAAAAATAATGAATTGTATGAAAATAATATTAAACAAAATATGTGTATACCGAAATCTGTTGAGAAAGCAATACAAAATAAGGAAAGTATACGATTACTGGCAAAAATTTTTTCAATAGTTAAAATGTTGGCAATATATTAAAATTACTGCCAGCGAGTTGTGAGTTGTATATATTTTAATAAAGACAGTAATTGTTTAAATTATAAAAGAAATTAATACAATATGTGTTTTAATCAAAAAGAAACAATTATAACTGTGATGTAGCAATGATCTCTGCTTTATCATAAAAAATGAGCTGCCATCAGGAGGTCACTATAGTAAGTACAGACGTGGCAATCTGGAGGGACCTAAACTGAATCTACACCTTTTGTCATATAGTCTTCGGTTGAATCCCTTTCTTTTTATCTTTATATTCAAGAGCTAGGGGTCTTTATTTTCTACTTTTTTTCATAAGGTGATGATGACCGAGAGGTTTTTTTGCCTTTAAACAGCAAGGACAATGGATAGAGAGAGCAGTTTTATTTTATCACTCAAGCAAGTCTATGCAACTAGCCTAGTAACAAGAAAGAGAATATCTAGTTGGACTTGGTATGGTTTATTGTACCTTTCATTTCAGATATCAATACATCTCTTTTAATTTACTAACTTTTTTGTTTGATCATGATAGATATAAAAACTAAACTGGATAAATGGCATTTTTTTCCTTCGCAGCCCTTGTAATAATTTTTGTTATTTATTTCAAAATCTGAAACAATTCAGAATTGTCAACAAGGAAAAGTACCTTGACCCTTTTTTCTCCTTATTATGTTATATGCTTACTTTCATTTTTAATTAGTTTCTTCTATTTTTTAAACATATTTTATTGGCAACAAAATTAGATTTACAGACTTATTCCATTCATCTTAGCATATAACTTTTAGTAGAAATAAATAATTAGTAGTGATTTATCAGTTAATTATTATCAGTTAAGAAGAAAAAAAAACCCAAAAATCAATGCTCATTGGATACGAAAATTGTATGAACATGTTAAATCGAGTGTGGATTTGTTGGAAGTTTTTGTTGTTGAGGTGCATAGATCTGAAAATAAATTAATAAAAATAGTTAAAGGCCAACCAGTTCTCACACCTCATTTCTACTAGGCTTTAGGCTAGTCATTATGTCACATTGACATAAGGCGATAACATTTTGGGTTTATTCTGTGTAGGTAATACACACACACTCATACTCAAGCTCCGCACACGCATATGCACATGCACAAGACATAATTTTATTTAACATAATTTAACTCTTATTATCCATTTAAGAGATATATATGTAAATTATATACATATATATATATATATATATATATATATATATATATATATATATATATATATATACAGTGGAACTTGGTTATAACGTCATCAAAGGGACCGGAAGTTTTTTAACGTTATATCCGAGTGACGTTATAAAAAAGCAGCCTTAAATCTGAGTGAAAGGACAAAGTAAAAACGCAAATGTTCTGCTATATACAGTACAACACTGTTTATTGAAATCTACTCGTACATTGGAATACAGTATAATAAAAAAAACATTAATAAAAAAATGATACGTTTTCACAATTAAATATTTTATAATAAAAATCTTACTTTACTGTCGAAAAAAATCTGTGATCTTCTTTTGAACGGTCCTTTCAGAAAAATAAATTCTCTCCGTTGTGCAACAAACGTCTTGAAGTGCACTGAGTGTTGAAGCAGTCGTTTCCCTGAAGCTAAAGAACCGGGAGAGAGTCTCAGCAGCCTTCATTGCTTCTTGAACAGACGGACAAACGAAGTCTTCTGCGCTCTGGTCATCATCTTCATCAGGACTATCTTCGGCATCCTTCTTCTGAACATCTGCGACGATCTCTGCATCACTCAACATTTGGAATGTTTCTACTTGATCATCCACTGAAGCGTATGAATCAATATCATTTCCAAAGTTGCTCTGGTCAACATTAAACTGTGCAATCCACGTTGAAAGAGGCAGTTCATCATCTTCGTCATAATTTTCAAGTGAAGCTGTAGATCCCAATTGAGCTTTGCGGAAGCACTTCGAAATGGTTATCGGCGTTACATTATTCCAGGACTTGTCTAGGAACCTAATGGCGTCCAATATTGAGATGTTCACGGGCTGTGCGGTGTCCATGCTAAGAATAATTTTTTTTAACAAGAATTTCCGGTAGTGACACTTTAGACTTCTTATGACACCTTGGTCCATGGGCTGAAGAATACTTGTACAGTTGGCAGGGAAAAAAACAAGATTTATGTTGGTTAAATTTAATTTCGGATGTGCTGCACAATTGTCAACTAGAAGAAGAATTTTTCTGTTTTTTAAAGATAACTGTTGATCCCACTTCCTTAACTCTTCTTCAAATATGGCAGAAGTCATCCACGCTTTTTTGTTAGCAGTGTAATTCACTGGTAGTTTTTTTACGTTTTTAAAACATCTAGGGCGCAAACTCTTTCCGATCACTAAAAGCTTTCTTTTTTCAGTTCCTGTCATGTTTGCACAAACGAAGGCCGTTATTCTCTGCTTGGAAAGTTTTCCACCAACACACTTTTCGTTTTTAAATTGTAATGTCTTATCCGGAGTTAACTTGAAGAAAATTCCGGTTTCATCTCCGTTGAAAATGTCTTCGTCTTTGTAACCTTCACTTAGAGTTGGCCACGTCTTCTGCACCCATTCACTCGTAACGTTCTGATCAACACTTTTTGCTTCGCCACAAATCTTCGCAAAGGAGATTGAATGTCTCGCTTTGAAACGATCAAGCCAGCCGTTTGAACATGTAAAATTAGAACCGAATATTTGTCCAAACTCAGTCGCTTTTTCTTTAAGAATTGGTCCACTAATAGGAATGTTGGCGCTGCGGCATTGCTTAAACCATTTAAGCAACGCCTCATCCACATCACTATGTTGGCACTTTCTTATTTTTTTTACGTTTTCTCCGTTTTCCTTAAACACGGTTAAAATTTTGTCTTTATTCTTTAAAATTGAACCTACTGTAGAATTTACCAGACCAAACTCACGACACACATCAGCAATTTTTCTTCCACTTTCCACCGCTCTGATCAACCGCACTTTTTCCTTGATAGGAAGCACCTTCCGTTTGACACCACAACTTGACATTGCACAAACAAAACACAACTAACGATGTATAAAACAACTGTCAACACACGCGATGCTCACACGGAGGTAGGTAGTGATGTGACTGATGATTTACCGTAACTAATGAAACAAACAATACAGTACAGTGTGCCTGTGTCACCACAGTCATTGACCTTGTAGAATGTAGGGGTGGGAAGGGATAAGACCCAGGTATGCGGGACAGCCCCCGCCCCCCTCGAGACACCAATTACACAAAAGAGTTTTATCCCGTCACCAGCTCAACGTCCGGCTTGTGACCTGTTTTTGCTTTTGTTGTTTCTACACATTGTTTCTATGAATTTTGGGACATAATACAAGCACACTACCACTTTTGCAACCTAAGAATCGCAAAATGTTTGACGCTATAGCCTAGTGCCGCGATATTTGTTGACGATATAAACGGGTTTTCGTATAACATAAAATGTTCAATTTTGGCCGGTCTGTATAAAATGTGACGTTAAACCCGAGTTGACGTTACAGCCGATGCTGTTATAACCAAGTTCCACTGTATATATATATATATATATATATATATATATATATATATATATATATATACAGTAGAACCCCTCTTAACCGGTCTAGTCGGGACTGACACCCGGGCCGGTTGCCCGTTTGGCCGGTTAATCCGAGGTTCCCATGAAAAATCTTTTTTCGTTCAAAGAAAGCTTATTTAATCAGATAGCGCTAAGAATTATGCAATTGAGATGTTATTGCAACTCATTTTATTGTACATAAATGTATCGTATATATTATGTTATGTATATTATACATCAAACATGAAAAAATTAAACACTACAAAGTTTTTTTTACAGATTCCCCTCTGTCAAGTCTTTTGACACATTTAACCGCGTCTCAAACGAAACCAACACACGCTTCCGTTTTCGTAACTCGCTCATTTTTATTTACTGTATATACTGTACGTAGATCATAACCAGTCAAAGACAAGAAGAAAACTGAAAAGAAATGTTATATTTTCTATAATGTATACTAAATTGATTCGTGGAAAAAAAGCGGCCCATCAAACGTTTTTGTGGTGTATGTCTGCTATACCGACGGGTGCCAATGCCGCGGTGTTTTATGCCGCCGACAATGGGATACCGCTATCGACAAAATCGTTTAACTCGCCGCTGCTTTGGTGCCGCCGACAATGGGATACCGCTATCGACAAAGTTGTTTGACTCGCCGCCGCTTTGGTGTTTCAATTACAATTATTTATTTTCGGAAACTCTCATCCAACCAGTACACTACGATATAGGCCGGTTAATCCAAGGACCGGTTAATCCGAGGCCGGTTAACAGAGGTTCTACTGTATATATGTATGTTTGTTACACAACTTGTCGAGCTGAATGTCTGATATTTGTTTTGAAGCTTTGAGGAGACCCTCGTGTAGTTGTACTACATCAGTAGTTGTTAATAACCTATTACAATTGAGTTAAGTTGACATATTATAATACATGAATACATTTATTACTTTTACTTTATTCCTAGTTCTAAAAAAACACTATGTAGAGGTTTAATGACAACATTGAAGACAAATTAGTGACAAAATTGAAGACAACATTTAGTGAGATCTAATCGTGCGTAATTGTAAACAATCGATTATTGAAAGGAATCGAAATGTTTAATGATAGTTTAATTAAATACAGTTGAGTTAATTTGACACTGTATAAGAAGCTATTACATTTATCAAATGATCACTGTGAAATGAATTAATGAGTTCTATCATCATAATTGTAATTGATAAGCCCAGAATTGTCTCATCCCTACTAGATATTAGTTTAAGCATGAATACTTTCAATTATTCGTCTAGTTTAACCCTTCACTCATTATTGCATTTTCATTTTTTAATATTTTTTTTTTATTGAGGAAACATTTCTATTTTTCTGAACAACAGTGTTATTTTTTGTATCTTATAACCAACACTATCTAATGTCTTATGCTGCAGATTACCCAAAAGGTATGTATTCCTTCAAACTTATTTTCAAATTTGTAAATGTTAATGTTAAATATTTAAATATTAAGTAATGTTTTTGGCTATTCAAACATTGAGTATATTTTATGTTGGTAGATATGATCTAGTTCAGGAAGTATGCTTTAAAATGAATTATCTCTTAAAATTGTTCATGTATATAGTTGACTCAATTTAAGAAGTGTACGGTGCGGCAGAAATAATTAGACGATGTTACTGTGCAAAATCAATGTTATATTTAAAAAAATATTGTTATTCACTTACATAATACGAAAGTACATTGAAAAGCCTTCCGTTTATGTCTTGAAGATAATGTCATTCAAATGACCTCCATCGACCCTCAAGCATATCTCTGCACATCACCGAGCAGAGGTCAACCTTTTCCAGCATCTACAGTGGAATGTTCTCTATCTCATCTCTAATGGACTTTTTCAGCTCTTGCAGGGTATGCAATCGAGTTTTGTAGACTTGTTGGTTCAAGAAGCCCCCTCCCCTCCAAAATCACAGGCTTATAAGTCTGGGGACCATGCAGGTTAGGTGACATTTCCTCGACGAAACATAATCTTCCCTGGAAACATGTCACGAAGAGTTTTCATCAATACATCTACACAGGGCTGTAGCTCCATCTTGCTGGAAAGAGAAGGAAGGAAGTTAGTTAGGTTGATCACATATCAAGCAGAATTCATGGTTACAGTATCTCCATTGTCATTTTCAAAAAAATATGGTCTAATTCCATTCCAAGTAACACTGCACCATACTGTAACTTTCGGTCTGTGAAGAGATGATTCATACAACAAATGTGTGTTTTAGCCCATTGTCTAAAATTATGGTTATTAACACTTCCTTGTCAGACATAATTAAGGAGGGTTGGTTGTTCGTTAATCATTTCCAACAATGTGCTACAAAATGCAACCCATTGATTAAAATCCACAGGACTTAACTCGTGTAGCAGCTGCATTTTCAATGGGTGGGAATTTAACTCTAAATGTAAGATTCTTCTCTCACTTCTGTCAGATATGCCAAGATTTTCAGAATGGTGAGGAGGAGAATGTTTGGTACTACATAATAATGCCTCTCGTACCCTCTCCATGTGTTCAGTTCAGATGTTCTCAGTATTTGTAAAGGCTCTTATTGCTTTGGGCCAATGCAGTCGTTCTAAAGTTCTTCTTCCAATTGAGTATTGTTTGCCATGTCGGAACAAGACCGTTTCAGCCCATGTTGTAATGGCGCTTGAGCTCACGTTGCATGTGAGTCGCAGAGTTGTTTTAAAAAAATCTACTGCAAATGCACAATGCTCACTGCTCCAACTCTCCAAGGCCACTAACAGGCGAAAAACAGTTGTACACAACAATAGATTAATTTTAGCGCTATCTACCGAGAAACGCATATGGTGTAAAATTTAAATAATCCAACTTTTTCTGCCGCACCTTGTATTTTACATTTTGTTTTTTCCCTGACTATTGTAACAAAATAAGATGGGTAAGTAATTACTAGCAATGGAAATCTGTAATTGCATTTGAATAATTTAATAATTTTGTGGAATTAATATATGAGGTGTGTCTATTAAGTAATGAAACTGTATTTCTACCTCTTAATGAAAGAAGTGAGAACTGATTGTGAGCTTTTGATATGTCAGCTCTTGCATGATACATCAACACTTTTGGCTATACAGTTGATTGTGAGTAATTTGTTTAGCGCAGTTGTGTTTTCCATTGTTGTGCCAGAAGAATGCTAAGTTTAAAAGTTTAACTATAAATTTAGCATTGAATAAAACACCAGTTGAATGTTTTCAAGTGCTTAGTGAGGCTTATAGGGAAGATGATATATTTCATACATGGGTTTGAGTCATACACATGATTCAATGAAGGATGTCAGGTTGTGGAAGACAAATTCCCTGAATGATCTTCCACTTAAGAATCGAAGAAAATGTAGACTAAATTAGCCACATTGTTTGAGAAAACACCCAACTTGGTGTCCAAATGATAGCTAAAGCCATGGACATTGGCAAAGACACTGCATCGGAAATTTTGTGTCAGAATCTGAACATAAAAGAAATTTGTGCCACTTTTGATCCTAGAGTTTTCACAACAGAGCAAAAAAAAACTTTTGCAAGAAAATTTGCGCTGACATGCTGTAAGAACTTGATGTCGATTCCATCTTTTCCAAAAAATCATCACTTGTGATGAAATCTTAATCTTCCAGTATGATCCCAAGACGAAACAACAGTCTAGAAAACACCATCTTCACCAAGAATGAAAAAAAGGTTGTGATGCTTTTGTGTTTACAAAAAAAAAAAAGTGGATTCCAGAAGACATATCAATGAACCAGTATTATAAGAATTATTTGAAAAAAGGCTGTAAAGAGCGATTGGAGGGGGAGGGGGGGGGGTTACCAGATTGTAGTCAGCTTTGGTTTTTTTTTTTTAGATAAATAGAATCTCTCATTGGATATAAATGATAATTTTCCCAATAGTCAAATTAAGGTATTGTGAAAGGCTTCTAGAATTTTGGATGTAATAAAAATATCTACATGCAACTTATATTGAGAATGTATCCAAGTAATAATTTGTATAATAAGAATAGATTTCAGTACTTATCTGTCATCTATATTGTGACTTCCTTCTTTTTATTTATTTTACACATTTCTGAAACGGTGTTCCATCGTTAATTTAATTATGAGAGGTTGTTATTACTTTAAGATATAACACAAAACATAAATCGCTGGCCACAATACACATGATGGGTATTTATCATTACATCAAAAGAACGATTGGATTCAGGTTGTGCAAACACTGTTTGGGGGGGGGGTTGGATAATCTGTGACCCATCACCCTCTGTATTATTGTATAGAGTTTAGAGTTAATTGTATTTAAATATTTTGAGAGATTCTAGGTATTTCTAATAAAACCTTTTTTTGGTAATGTTTTGATAGATCTCAAATATTTAGAGACAACCTAAATTAAAGATATAAAACAATTTACAATGTTCTAAAAAATGTTGAGACATTTTAATCAAATCAAACTAATGATTTAAAGAAATTAACTATTTACAATGTTTTGAGAGATTGTAAGAAAGTCTAGGAAATTGTATGAGAACTAAAATAAGGATATATATATATATATATATATATATATATATATATATATATATATATATATATATTTAATGAAAATATTTATTTCACAAACAAAAACAACAGTAATTATATTTTCAATCTTTTGAGGGATTTTGTGATACTCTAAGAGAAGCTGAACTATTGATAATGGTATAAAAATATTACCTTTTATGTACAATGTTTTAAGAGATTCTATTAAACTCTAAGAGAAGTTGAACTGTTGATAATAATATAAAGATATTATCTCTTATATATTATGTTTTAAGAGATTAGAAACTGTAGAGAAGCTAATGCAATGATATAAAGAAATCACCTTTTATTTATAATGTTTCCACAAATTCTATAACATTCTTAAGAAAATGTTCTCTAATGACATGAAGTTATTTTATTTATAATGTTTTTAGAGATTCAATGAAACTATTGAGAAGCTAACCTAATGATATAACTCTATGTAACTCTTAACTAAAAATATAAAGCAATTATCTTATATATACAAAGTTTTAAGAGATTTTATGAAACTCAAAGAGAGGCTGAAGTAATTATATCAATATACTATATTTTATTTAGAATTTTTTGAGAGAGTCTATCAAATTCGTAAGAGAATATTCACTAATGATATAAAAATAATACATGTATGTTCAACAGCTGTATTCATGAAGAGCCACATATTAAAATTACAATTTTATTGCATTATAGAAAACTAAAACTAAGCTCAGATTATATGGGAAAAATAAATAAATTCTAAATTTTAAAATGTTAAATTAATAAAATTGTGTATACTTTTTTGTAGATGGAAGAAACAGTTTAAACAATTGCTGGAAGACACGGGCTATGTTACTCCAGGGAAACTGTTATCGGAAGTTCGTGTGCTGTTTATGGGCAGAGAGTGCTTTGAAGCTCTTTCTGAAGAAGACTGCCAACATATATATGATAGACATCAGAAAGATATTATAGAAAAGGCAAAACACAATTTTCAGGTATGATTATTAGTGGTTTAAACGATAAAACATTTTTGAAGGGGGTGGGGACAATTTGATTACTTACATGTGTTCTTAGGGACATTTTAAAGTTATACCAAAAATTTGTCCATATTTTGAAGTAAAACTATTTTTATATTAGTTATGAAATAATTTGTTAATTATTACAAAAAAAAATGAGATGGAGTTTAAGTTGATTGGCTTATTCAGTGAGTTGTTACATAACGTCAAAGTTTACATAAGCCTAAAAATTAGCTAATAGTGTAGGAATTTTGACGAATTTGAATCAAATTTTAAGAATAGATGCTTATTTCCTACCATGCTAAATTTCGTGTAAACATTTTCGTTTACCACAATCTCTGTGCCACACAATTTCACGGATAATCGGGAGTATACTGTATTTTAATATACATAAGGGTAAGCAGAATAATTTTAGCCCAATATATTGATTAGTTTATGAATAAATGTGAAAAAGCTCAATATAACAAAATTTCTGCTTCTATATTAAGAAAAAAAACAATTAAGAACTTAACAATTTAAAAAAAAATAAAAAAAAACTTTTAAATGTTAAATAGTTTTAATTTGTATGCAAAATTTCAATGAAAAAAATACACTCTGCCTACGCTGTAAAGCTCTAAAGAAGTTTGACCGTAGACCTACTTATAAAAATTTTCAAAAAGATATAAAATCGTACAGGCCAAAGCACGTAGAGTTTTTAGGGAGAGTAGGAAGGAATCATGGGCCTAGGACCATTGTCACAATATCAAGAACAACACCCACATCAACGGTTTGGAAAAAAGTTATGTTTTGTTCATGGTCCTGCTCCCTTATTGAGACTTACGTAGCAGGATGGAGTTTTGACTACAGATAACTATGAAATTGCTAATGTTTTGGGCTCATTATTTGCTAACTTTTCTTCAACCACTGCTTATAGTGATGCCTTTCATGTATATAAAAGGGTCTCAAGAAGCAATACCTTTCTCAGTAGGTCTGTTGGAAGAATCACCATTAAATACCTTATATTCCTTACAGGAATTATAGTCTGCTATGTCAACGGTATGGGATTCTACTCCAGACCCAGACAACATACTTTATTCTATGATCGCTTTTATAAAAAATTTCCTTAGCAACAGATATTTCAGAGTGCGTGTTGGAACTATGTTGTCAGATCATTATCATTTAGAGAATGATGTCCCTCAGCATAATGTGCTGACCGTGACCCTGTTTACTGTGGCAATCAACAGCATTACCGCTAACGTACAATACTATGTGCGCTGTTCTCTATTTGATGACGATTTTGTTATATATGTGCCAACTCGAGGTATGGCAACTGCTGAAAGAGCTCTTCAACTAGTTACAAATAGATTGCAATTTTTGTCAAAATTGACAAAATTCAAGTTCTCTGCTTTCAAAACGCAATGTATTGCTTTTAGTCATTGAAGACTGAACCATTAGCCTCTATTATTTCTTGATGTCCAGAGCACTATTTCAAACTACTGCAACTGTTAAATTTTTAGACCTAATATTTGATTATAGACTTTCTTGGATTTCAATCTATCTAATCTGAAAAGACAGTGTAATAAAACACTTGACATGTTATGTGTTTTCAGCGGTTCTCGATGGGGAGCCGATAGGACTTGAATGTTGTGCTTCTACCGTGCTCTTATTCAATCGCAGATTGATTATAGCTTCATACTTTACTTGTTCGATATTGCGGTTGGTTTAACGACTGTGGTAAAAGCGGATGGTTCAGTAATATAATTTAAATTGGGAAGTAGATTGAATTGAAAAATACATGAAAAGGTTGATTGACATTTTGAAATTTTTAACAACTAATAAAATGGTTTGATTAATTTTGCTGTCATGTTTAGTTAAATCTAATGTCACAGTACCTTGTAGAGGCGGCGTTCCTTTCTTCGTAGTGTCCTGTCGTTAAGAATGCCCGTGTGCACACGCGAGAACAGCTGCTCTAAACGCACAAAACTAAGTACAATTTTAAATCATAAACACATAACAAAAAACACTTGACTTTTACTAACTAAACATGACAATTGTTTCTGAGTCACTATTAATTAAATTGTTGGCCGAAATTCGTATAAAAAAGAAGAAACTTAAATGCGGATTTTTATCTGCGGATGAAGAAGTACCGTTAGGCTACCTGTTTGAGGTTGAAACTTGGACTGCTGATATGAGACAAAGGATACCCCAAATCAGCTGGAGATCTCAGACTTCCGGTTGAAACGGTTTCTTTTAAAGATATTATTGGACCGGAAATTTAAACTGTAGATATACTGAACATTACTCATTAACAAGGCCACCAGCCATTAAAAAGCTTGATTCGCTATATAACTCTGCTCTTCTGAAGCATTTCATTCGAGTCCAGTTTCTAACTTACTTGCTGAGACTGGTGAACCATTTCTTTCTCGACAAAGGCAGCAACTATAAATAATATATGTGTATAGTCTGTGCTCTAAACATTATCATCCAGCTTACGACATTTTAATAAACCTTTTGTTGAACGATATGAATATTGCCAGATTTGGTCTGCCCCTTCTGGCATTAGAACAATTAGAATCCTTGGCAATTTGGAATTAGCACTTTCTGCAATGAATGAGTATGCTCCATGTTTTCCTCCATTGAAATGCCAATTTTTGATTTTTCACTGTCCAGGTTCATCAAGCACAACACTCCTCATGTAGTGTATCATCAGGAGTTTCACTATATACTTGATGAATACACATCTAGTGAAATTATTGTCACAGATGGTTTTAAACTGGACAATAAAGTTGGTTGCCCATATTACTCATCTGGTTGGATGTATATGTATGGATTACCCTCAGCTTATAATGTATTTTCTGCCGAACTCTTTGCTATTTTAAAATACCTTAATACCGTTCCATCTGGTTTCCATCACTATCTTTTGTGTTCCGATTCTAAAAGTGCTCTACAGGCTATCCAGGATATGTATTCTAAGAATCCGTTGATTGAAGATATTCTGTGTTCCATACACAGACTTCAGTTACGGAACATCAGAGTATCATTTTTTAGGTACATGGGCATTGTGGAATTTCAGGAAACACAAAAGCTGACGAAACGACAAAGGAAGCTACAAGTCAAATGCCATATTATGGTATCAGACTTTGTATTGACTTTTAAATTAGTTTTGAATAGGCGATGTGAGGAAGAATGGACAAAATTATAGTCCAATAAGCTGAGGAAAAAGTAAAAGACCCTGTCCGTCCGTGGATTACATCCATACATGCCAGTCGTCGAGAGGAAGTGGTGATCACCCGTGCTCGTATCAATCATTCCATTTCTGATGGAATACGGGAATCCGCCACAATGTCATTTTGTCAAGGCGTGTTATTAGTCAAGCATATATTTATTGAATGTGTTGTACTGAGAGGTGTACGTAGGACATTTGCCCTACCAAATTAAATTCAGGCAATGTTGCGGGATGGTGCTTAGATCCTTGATCGGATATTGTCCTTTTTACATCGTCTGAAAATATTTGATAAAATAAAAATTTACTAGTCATTTATTTCAAAGTCATTTTACAACTCTGTAATGTGATGTTTCGTTGTCTTTTTAAATTTGAAACATTTTATCCTTGTTAACTCATTGCAGTACCATTTTACAGCCCTGTATATTCATTTGTAATTGTATTTATCATAGTTTATTACTGTTAAATTGTTGCAGGGCCTAATTACAACCCTGTAACATGTTTATCTCTGTTAACTAGTAAATTTGGTATTAATGTAACATAAAATTGTATGACATATATGAATATTATCTTAGTTATATTGTATTAGTTTTCAATGTGAAAAGGTTGTCAGAGGGAAAAAACTGACTTATACCTGGGGTTATGGTAACCTAGGATAGGGTTAGCTATGAAAAACAGCCGCCCTTACCCAGTGAGGACATATCACTTAACCCCATACCCAACACCACCCTTGGGTGACCAGATTTTAATGACTCAGTTACAATAATTGTTTTGGAGGATTTAACTCGCTAATTTATAATAACGGAGATACCCTTAGTGCTTGGCTTAGTTGATTTTGGTTATAAAAAAGTTAAAATTAATTTGGTGATACAGTAGAGTCCCGCTAACTCAGCGTAATGTGGACCGGAAGTGTGCCGAGTTTGTGAAATGCCGGGTTATCGGGAATAAGGGCAAAAAATAAATTGTAATTGAAACACCAATGCGGCGGCGATATCAAACGACTTTGTCGATAGCGGTATCCCATTGTCGGCAGTGTAAAAACACCGGGGCACCAAAGCGGCGGCGATAACAAACGACTTTGTCGATAGCGGTATCCCATTGTTGGCGGTATAATAACACCGCGGCATTGGCACCCGTCGATATAGCAGACATACACCTGTAAAAACGTTTGATGCGCCGCTTTTTTTCCACGAATCAATTTAGTATACATTATGGAAAATATAACATTTCTTTTCAGTTTTCTTTGACAGGTACGCATAGTATATACGGTAAATAAAAATGAGGGAGTTACGAAAATGGAAGCGTGTGTTGGTTTCGTTTGAGACGCGGTTAAATGTGTTAAAAAGACTTGACAGAGGGGAATCTGTAAAAAAGCTTTGTGACGAGTTTAACATGGGAAAAGTACCATCAACGATTCGAGCGATCGAAGTTAATGCCCGCTTTGGGATCTGCCGAACTTTTACGAACATCGCTGTTTTTAGAAATATATATTTTTCCCCGTCGGGGTCGCCGAGTAATCCGGACTGCCGGGTTATCGAGTGCCGAGTTTGCGAGACTCTACTGTACAATGACAAAATAATCTAAATACAAGACAAAATGGGAGTCTGAAACACTAAGTTGCAATTCCAAACCGCTTAACATCAGGTGATACTCTACAGTCCCAAGGATGCCATTTTTGTTCAATTCACCAAAACTTTTAGAATGAGGTATCACATGATCATACATCGTATTAAAAAAATTGTGTCATCCCCACTTATCATAATAACAAAGATAGGGGGGGGGGGTCAAGTTTCTTTTCAGCCACGCTGCACTACAAAAATAGTTAAGAAAAAAATATATTGCTGAAACTATTGATTTAATTATTTACAATAAATCGAATTATGTTTGTTTGTAGGAGTTGCTACTAGAACATGCAGATTTGTTTTACCACTTCAAAAGTATAGCACCGACAGGAACAATCACGCAAGACGATATTAAAGAAATTACAGATTCTTTAAAAGAAGATTTTAGGTTAGTATTTTTAGTCTCTCTCATGAAAATCGTAATATACAGGATTTAAAAATTTCCACCACTTACTACTGATAGTTTACCCACTATACAGGATGATTCGTCATGGGCATGCAATATTTCAGGGATTAAACCAGGGCACTAAAATAAAGAAAAAAGTTCCTATAACCATATCTCGGAAAACACTTCTTTTCTGAAAGACAATCTGTTGTTCTGTTTGTCTTTTTACTGAACAACTATATAATTTTGGAAATGGATAAAATATAAGCGTATAGATTTAATATACACATTTTTTCATGTAATCTTTTATTAGAAACCGAGGTTTTATTTTGTTTCTTGAACTCATCCCAAAATATTGTACGTCCATAATATCTAACTCTGTATTTTGGGTGGCCCAAATAAAGTCTTATGAATACTTATCTCGAAAACCATCAACAAACTTTACAGAGCAAGTTTTTCTTATTTTCTTGTTGGCTTTTGAAATATGGTTCAGAAAATGAACACCTGTGTGCCCATTAAAAAAAAAAAAAAAAAAAAAAAATGGTTTATATATTTTAAAAGTCAACAAAGAAGTAAAGGAAGTTTTGAAGATTGATGCTTTTTGTAGAAGCCACACACACACATGCGAGTGCACACACATGCGGGTGTGTACATACACATGCGAGTGTGCACACACATGCAAATGTATACACACACATGTGAGTGCACATACACACACACACACGCGCGAATTAGAAAAGTTAAAGAATGAATTTCTGAAGCATATATCCGTCATAGAAGCAAAAAATAAGTGTGAGCCGCATCAGATGCAACGCCAGTTCTCAATAGCTTTAATAATCTTTTGTTTTAATTATCTCATACTTTGCAGTTAATTCTGAAATGTTTATACTTCATTTTTACATATCCATATTGTTTTTTTTTTTTTGCAGGTATAAAGCATTAGATCGTTTAGACCAAGATCGCAAACTTATGCTCTTTCAACATTTAGGCTTTGTACATTGTCCTATTAGAGAACATTGTCCTGCTTTTCCAAACTGCATGGATGCTCTAATAGAAAGGATATTGGGCAACAAGGCTCACAGGTTTGTTCATAATGTAGTATTTATATTTAAACAAACAGTTTTTAACAGTAACACTATTTTATTGATTTGTTTTATTAGATTCATATATATTGTGTGTGTGTCATAGAAGTCTGAAAATGTGTGGTTATAAATGCAAGAGGATTTGAGGTATCCAGAGTAGTAGAATAATAGATACAAATTTAGACATCAGCTTTGGTGTGCATGCTTGCAAAGTTTCTCCTTCTACCACTTTGGTGTGTTGTGTGTCACAATTATTGCAATGAGCTGAGTAAGAACAAACAAACAAACAATACTCTGCAGGCTTAACAAACAACTTATGTGAAAAAGATCTTTGTAGTAAGCTAGAGTGTTAACTGAGTGTAAAAAACTCTGTGCCTGATATTAATTAAGGGTGTTCTTCAGCAATTGAAAATATGGATTCAATCTTCAATTAGAATTCTGGTGAAATTCACAATATTAATTGATAATTTCCCCTAACCATAATTACAGATACAAAAATTAAACACACAATTGTAATAATAATAATTTAATTTATTCTCTTGAAAATTTATCAGATAAATCTAAAGATCAAATTCCAAATGTTGGAGAAGACTTGAATTAAATGAGTCGTAAAACACTCTCCATCCAAACTTCCTTTGAAATAATATTAGATTACAAGCCTCTCACATATTTTTTAAACAATTACATATTTTATTACAGACTAAATAATTTATGGATATGTAATAAAGATTTTTCAGTTCAGATCAAATAAAAAAAAATGAGTGAAATAAATGAAAATAATACTATGAGTTTTGTCATAATAGTAATAAAATTTATGGATATGTGATATCATTGGGTACAAATATTTATATATACAGAATTTAAAATAAAAAAATATATAATATCAGAATTAACAAAAAATATTGTTAACGAGCAAAATTATTGATTTTGAATTACAGAAATAATTTTATGTGAAATAAATCACAATCAGTAGCATAATTTCTTAATCTTAGTAGAAATGAGGTGGGAGAACTATAGTTGGCCTTGAATGATTGTTTGTATTAATTTCTTATCAAATCTTATTTTGTATACTTTATTAATTATTTTAGAAGTGTGACAGATTATTAATTGGATGCATAAGTTAAAAAAATATTCTGTTGTTGACTAGCACTACACTGAATAGAGACATTTTCTCCAACTATTTGAAGGGATGTTGCGTGTTGTATATATAGGCAGTACCGCATAACAAATGTAGTGCCTACATACCTTGGTACTTAAATTTTGGAATGTACAATTCAACTGTTAGAACTTATCTTTTCTAGTTCTCCTGTTTCAAACTTCTTACGTGCTATACCAATATCCAGCGAATATTTGGTTGATTTTCTTTTTAAATTTCATGTCCACATAGTATTTTTATAATTTGTCTACATCTATGACATTACATTTTTCGTTGGCAGTTAGAGCAGGTATTTGCATCCTTTTATAATACTATAGGAATATAATGTTGTTTTAAATTTTTTAATTCAATACATTTATAGGCCTACTATCACAATTATTATTGACACTTTATAATCAATTGTTATATATTTTTCTTTCATTTCAACATAACAAATGACTTGTATTATAACTTTAAAAAAATTTGTCTTGGGCCTGCCCAACGTTTTACAATAATAATCTTGCAATGAAGAGGACAAGGAATACAATTTGCGACAAAACTGTAATAACCTAAAAACTGAAATACGTATAAAATCGGTTTTTAGGCCTAACAATAAACTTTGATCCAATTTAAAGTGAAAGAGAACAAATAAGACACACTTCTCTAAGCTAGCCGTAAACTCCTTTTCTCCATCTTCTTTCAATTTAACGTAAAATTCTTAAGTTTTAGCCTGAAGCAACGGACCTGACGCTGGACTTCCTTTTCTCTAACTTGCCTAAACCACAAAAATATGGCCTCTGAAGTTTTTTCATGTTCACTTTATTTTAAATTGATTTTTGACCTTTCTCTTTATTTGATGATTGTTGGGTCACCCATTATTAAATTTCTGACTGATTTCGCCTCCAATCATCGACAATCACTTCACCAACACCTAAATCACTTGCCACTTTTCTTATTGACTCACCTCTATCTAATCGTTTAATTGCTTCCCATTTTTCATTTAAAGATAAACAACACGCTTTTGCTTTCCACTCATAATGACAATCTTGATCGCACAGACTAAAAATATTAGCAGGCACACTGCTGTTTTTATTTACACCTTAACAAATCAGAATGAAATAAAAACTGTACATGTTTCTCATTGGTCTGTACAGTATTTTTAGATGAGGGGTGGGGCTGTATTTGTGTAAATGAACTGTTCTCAGTTAGGAAACACAACCCTATTTCCAACAATTGAAGACAACAGTTTCTTATGAACAAAACTACTGTGTACACAACCCAATGAAATGACCTTCACAACTGTAGCATTTTTCCAGCATCAGTGTCTTAAGCATGTACAAGCGTGTGAGTGTGTGTGTGTGATATTTTTAATCTTTATAGCGTAATAAAACTGTATTACTGTATGCAGTTTTATTTCAGGTAGTCTATAAATAAATCAATAAAGTTTTATGCATGAAAATGAAAGTTAAAATGTGATTTTTCAGTAATATCTTAAATCTCTGATTCACCTTGGTTAATATGGAAACTCTGTTAATCGAGGTTCTACTATAAAACAAAATTAATGTATAGTAAATATTCTATATACAAATTAACCTTACAACTATTCCCATCTATCACTAGACGACACATTTCTAAAATACCTCATTAAAAAATGTACGGAAATTTTTTCCAGAATGCCTAAAATCTGAAAAAAATCCCATATAAGCCAATGGAAACAACATAACTCTACTAGAACTAAATTTTTTTGGACTGTTATTACATTCCATTACATTTTAGATGTTGAGGACACAGGACTACTGTTAAACTGACGTATTATTAAAAACACGTTTTCCTGAAAATATAAGTAGAATGGTTTTTTATTTAATTTTGTGAGCTTACATTTTTGTTACAACTAAAAAGAGAGGGAGTGAAAGCCACAAGACAGTCTACAAAATAATTTGTTACAAACCTAATTTTCCTATCTTGGTGTGCTTTACAATTTAGAAATAGAGTTATACTTGGTTGTTTTTGTTTACAGGCCTTCATCCTGGAATCATAGTGGGCAGTGGCTTCTTAACTCTGATAACAACCAATTAAATTTGGTAATTTTAGGAGTTGGAGGTTTGGCAGAAGAATTATCTACTGAAATTAGGGTAATTGTCTATTTACAATTTGTGAAAAATGCTTAGGTTGTCATAAAGAATATATATTTTGCCTTTTAAAAATTCTGTAATAATATAATTATGTATGCTTAAAATATAACTTATTTATAATATATATGATATTTAAGGGAATAATATTTCTATATAAAAAAACTTTTTGAAATGGAGTTTAGCTTTAGAAGTAAATTAAATACATAAAAGCCTTATTACAATTCAAATTAAATATGAGTTTTTTCAACCAAAGGACTGGTAAAAACTACTTTGTCCTAGCAAACTCTATATTAGTACGGATACCAAATTAATAGCCATAAACACAGGATTACCCTGCTGCTTTGCAGTGTTATAGACTTAAAGTCAGCTATGGCTGCTTTGAGAAAAACAGAGCCCAGCGAAAATGAATTGAAGATCTTTTTGTCCCAACTCATGGAAAAGGAAAACACGGTATTCCAGCTCACCGTCGGATAGATGGTATTATGAGATGACAAAGCATTTTACAAATTTTGGACCTGTTCTATCTCTTTAAAACTCACTGAATACATGCAAAATGGCAGTATCAAACAGGATAGGAAGAAAATACCTTAAACATTGGAGAACTGGAGAGACAGGCAGACTTTTGTTTGGATTCAGCCATATATTACATCCTCTACAATATATCAGGATATACTGAGAGCTACAGTCACATTTGCTTCATTGTTTCCATCAATAAAGCTGTTTGCTGGAGGCAGAGACTCTGGAACACATATTTCTAGAACATTCCCTGCAAGAGAAACATTAAAAACCATGGTTGAGGGAGAGTAAAAGTTTAAATAAATATTGATCAACAAAAAAATTTTAAACAACAAAACAGGTATTATAATACTAGTAGTCCCCGTTATAAGAGGTAGAGGTGTTCCGGCAAAATGCTGTGTAAAACAAAACTGTGTATAACAGGAACTATTTATAGCCTAGCACGATAGTAGAAAATAAATCGTATGTACTGTATTACATCTTAGTATTGATATTGATCAAATAGGCTAACGTTAAAAAGGATTTTCGTAATTAAAAGAAGCGGTTTTGTTTTTAACTTTGGTGCAACTCATCTCAAATAGAAATCCTTTCAAGGACCTTTTTAATTTTTTTTAATCCATGTAAACATAAAATATTGTAAAGCAGGACCACTTATTATGGAGACTGCCTGTATTACATTAATGCTTACAACTCTTTTGTCGGGGCAACATAACTGTTTTCCCGTTTCTATCGCGAATCTGTTAAGAGCCGACATGGCAGATTAATGTGTATTTTTGACCAATTATGCATTCTATATTCTGTTATTTCAACTTTGTGATACATGGTTGTGTACTTTGTGTTCTTTACTAATCTTTGGAATCATGCAAAATTGTGTGATTTTATTTCTAGAATATTTGGATGGTAGCATCTCAGCTGATTTGACTTTTTTCCTTGCCTCGTGTGTTTACTAAATATTGAAGTATTTTCTTGTAGTTTTGTAGTATATTGATTCTTTTTTAATTTATGACCAATAGGAAGTAATGTTCCAAAAACTAAAAATGTTAAAAAAAAAGAAATGAGTTAATAAATCGACCAGAGTAAATAACATTGGAGGCGGAGCCTGATGGTAGGGGGGCATGGTAATTCTCTCTCTCTCTCTCATTTTCAATTTTATGATTTTAACGCTTATACGTTTTTACCAGCTAGTATTGAAAATAAAATAATATTTCAAGTGAAATATACACGACCTAGACTGGGAATTGAACCCGTGACCTTTGGCTTTACGCATCAATGCCCTACCAACTAATCTATCCTTAGTCGCTTCTCAGTATAGGGCGTACAGTTCTCACTTGACTCTGCTTTTTTCCTGCAATTTTTGATTTACCTAATTAATTGCTTCATTAGAAACGACATTGAAATTAATTTTTACTCATTTTGCAGGCCTTACATATGTATTTATTAATTTTATATTTATTGATTTTAATGCTTATATAATTTTAAAGCATTACTTTTTGTGTGAAAAAAAAAAACATTAAGGAAATTGAAGAAGAACTAAAAAAAGAATTATAGGGAGACTCTTATGAATTTTGTTGTGGTCTTACAAGCACGAATAAGATCACAACTGAAGAGATGGCCAATAAAATTCATGATATTGTGTTGGGTGACAGTTGAGTGAAGATACACATCAGCTAAGATGGTAAAAATCTCAAATGAACATGTTTTTAATATCCTGCATGAACATTTGGGGCATGAAAAATCTATCAGCAAAATGAGTGCTGCATTTGGTGACAGTTAACCAAAAACTGAATCATGCAACTATTTCGAAGCAGTTGTTTGGACAAGTTCAAGCTTAAGTGAGTTTCAGAGATGTTATGTAATTTTTAATGAAACATGAATCCATTACTACTCTCCAGAAAATAAAGACCGGTCAAGACATTGGACTTCTTCTGACAAACATGTTCCAGACAAGGCAAACAAACTGTTCCATTGGCTACTTTTTTCTGGGATTCTCATGGCAAAAGCAACATCTCTTGACAAAGAAAACTTTTCTTCACTACGAGTATGAATCAGCTTACACGTCTGCAATTTCTATGGTTGAAATTGTCAAATAGCTCTATGAATTGTTCCCTTTTCATTCTTTATTCCTAACAAGCTTCATTATCCATTTGTCTAGTTTTAGTTCATAGAACTTCACAAATAGATAAAACAATCATAAAATTGAGTAATATAGCTTAGACTTAACTTTTATTAACTATATAGGCCTACTAATTAAAACAAAAGATTTAAAGATTACAAAAAACAGCAGATGATCACCATATGACTAGAAAGAACTATAATATTAAAGGATCACAATTAATATCAATAACTTAAGTCTCCATTTCCAAGCTTAATTCGTTTTAAAAACTCAGCAGTGGACTAATACGTTTTATTCAATAAAAATTTCTTAAGATTTAAAAAAAAATGTATTAGAATTAAAATCACACATTTTGCTTGGCAGTTTATTAAATAGCTTCATTCCACTGTAAAAGGGACTATCATCAAACAACTTCAGTTTAAGTATCGAGAATTGAAAATGATCTTTGTTCCTTTGATCTGAAAGCCTATCCAAATACAGATGTTTATTTTCATCTACAAAACATATTAATTCATAATAAATATAAAGATGGTAATGTTAAGAATTTATTCTTTTTTTAAAAATTTTTTAAAGAGCCTTACGTGAAACACAGCAAAATTCTCTCTTGTGTATCTTAAAAATCCTTTCTGGACTGCCCCACAAAATGAGACCCTATTTAATAAGGGGGGAACAATACCCATAATATACCTCTTTACTGAAACTTTACTTAAAAATACTGATTCAGAGTGAGACCTAAAAACTTTACTACTTTTTTCACATTAAGTAGTTGATTTTTGTACCATATCTTTAATGTATCTGACTTACAATTCCTACTTTGAAAATGCATTATTTGTGTCTTTAATTTATTAAACTTTAGCCTATTATCAAAAAACCAATTTCTCGATGAAAGTAAAAGCTTGAGTAATACACCATGAGAGGCTCACGACATTAGAGTTTTTCATAACCACAGTGGTGTTGTCTGCATGAAGTATTAGACCTTCTGAAACAATACTCTCTGTCAGCTTATTAATATAACAAAATAAATAGGATAGGACCCAACCCAAATCTTCCACCATATTTTCCGGATTTGGTCCCTTGCGACTTCTTTCCCTTTGAAAACATGTAGAAATTGCTTGTTGGTAAAATATTCTCATCGTATGCATATTTTGTAGAGTTTGAAAAATTGTATTTCTTTGAGGCTTAAAGAAGTTGGAAAACCGTTGGACAAAACGTTGAACTAAAAGGAGACTTCGTCGAAGAATAAATCAAATTTTTGGAAGAAAAAAAAATTTCATTATTAAATCATTGACTTATCAAACTACTCTTGTACATTTGCTTTTACTAAACGACCTTGGTCATTTATATGCGTGTTTGTATATAAATATATGTGTATATTTTTGAAAAATATTCTGTTTTATTTCAAATTTGCCTGTTCTGTATTATTTTTTAATGTTCCTATGGTTGGAAAAAATAAGGTAAAAGTAGTTGTGACATTTTACTATAGAAATAATTAAAATAGAAATTGGTTTTTAGTAAATCTTTTTGTTTCTAGTATATTGTCAAACAAACTCTTTTTTTGTATGAATTTATTACAAATGCCGGCCAATTAGCTATTTTATTTACTTTGGTTTTTTTTTTATAAATATTATTCTCCCTTTTGCCCAGGTATTGAATTAAATTTCTGTTCACTATTTCAAACTTGTTTATGACATTGAAATAGTAAAAAATTGTCTCCTAATTACAGTTTAAAATTGTGTTGTTTACATTGCAAGTTGCAATTACTATTTATTATAATTATAGTAATCCAAGGAAAGAACAATAAATTTCCGTTTCATTGTTCATTTATATTCTTTACTAAATTGTAGTAGTAGTTGACACCTTGATACATTCAATGCAATTGCGATATATTATCAAATAAAAATGTACAATTATTTGTTGTTCTAGGCACAATGTGAAGATGATGAATATGAAATCGACTGCCACTTGTATAGTTTAGAATATAGGATAATTGATGGAGATGTTAGTTTACCACAAAATTCCTTCCAGTCAACTGACTTCCTTCCTCATGGTAAGTTAGATTATTGTGAGATCAATATGTTATAGACTAAGCTTAACCAAAAATATGTTTTTAATTATTTTATTTAATATAATATTTATATTAAGAATACACATTTTGCTTTCTTTCAAAGTGTGTTCAGATATGGGCTATATATATATATATATATATATATATATATATATATATATATGTGTGTGTGTGTGTGTGTGTGTGTGTGTGTGTGTGTGTGTGTGTGTGTGTGAACAATAACTGGCATGTTATTAAAACTTCCAATAAAGTTATTAGATTAATAAATTATGCTGGTTATAGGAAAAATTGTAGACCTATATTTATTGAGTTAAAAATCATGACTGTGATAAATTTTATACAGGTGAGTTTTAAGTCCCTTCCCCCCTACCTTTTTTTTTATATAGTTTAAGTTAAAAAATTGAAACTGCACATATCCATATCCATAATGGATCTAAATACCTTGGTTTTGATGCGCTCACTGACTGTCGAACTCTAATGGAGGACGGCCCACAAGAAGTCATAAGAAAATCTTAAATGAGAGCATAAGTCTAAAACACAACTTATTATATACCATTGTTTAGAGAAATGTACGTAAACTTGATCTATGAATTTATAAATTTTCTACAATGATATTTTTCGAGTAAAGTAATCAAGAATGAGAAAAAATGTCTTCACATCAAAAAAATTTAACCTTAAATCCGCCTACAAACTTATATTAAAGTTTGTTTAGACTATTAAATATTTACAATAGTTGTGAAGATAATCTATATCAACAAAACATAATAAATAATTCACAATAAATTATAAAGCAAAAAACTCAAAACAATAATTTTCTGTTCACTAAGTGTACTAGACACCACTTGCCATCAGATTGCAAATGCTACAATGGCAACTGCAATAACAAAGTCATAAGACCCGTTAGTTGACGACTTTCCTTGTGTCAGTCTAGTCTAAATTAGTTGTACAGGGGAATGGAATAAAACATTTGACAGATCTGAAATTCTACTTTCCAATGATATAAAGATCATAATAAAAAAAATAATAAAAAAATAAAATAAAAAAAATTTAAAAAAATATTAGTAATCGATATTTAACATTTTGTAAATGTATTGAGAAAAAAAACTGAATTGGTTATTCTTGGTTACAACTTCGTAGAATGTATATATCATATACTATGACAGCTACGATAATTTGGAATATGTCGTTCGAAAGGTAAAGAAAAAATACTATAAAATATTGACATTGTCAACTTGTGGCATTTGGACAAGTATTACCATTTACAAAAATTATATGATTAATGAGATCATATTTTCTTACATTGTGTAGAATCATGACGTGTTCCTCCCTAGCGGCAAAACACTCCAACTACATCCAATTCTTTAATTTTTACCTTTTGTTGGATAGAATTTTGGTGACATGATTATGAAAGATTGAAACAATACCTTTACAATGATATATAACTTATTCCGATACAATATTATTTACTAGGCTCAAAATTGAATTGTAAAAATGTGTTAAAATTCTTGATTTTGTTTCATTTTTTAGATTTGAAACTATAAAAGTTAGAGAAATTTGGAAAGCACCGATCAAAAGATGAAGAAACATACTATAAAACAGTGTCACTGTAGATTTGATAGACATAAATATGGTCTTGTGAAAATTAGACAAAACATTATGTAAAAATGTGTTTCACAACTGCGCAGTTGTTGTGTTACTCGTTAGCTGTGAAATACACAAAATTTACCAATTAAATAATATTTATAATGTTTTATGGTATTTTGGTTATATGAATTTGAATGTTTGGAAACAGAAACATTAGCTTTACAATGGTATATAACTTATTGTGGCAGGATGATTCTTATTGGATGAAATGTTGAATTAAAAAAAAAGTGATTTTGTGTTGATGGTATTTATTAAAGACGAAAAGCCTGTTTTTTTTGGTAGTTGCTTAGTTAAAATAAGGAATTTGACTACATGTCATACAAATGTATTTTATTTGCGACCAATGAATGAATAAACAAATAAATTAAAGTCGGATAAATGTTTACATAGTTGATTGTTCCATGATTTGGTGTGTTATAGGTTGTTTCTGTGTATATTCAAATTCAGAAAGCTTCGAGTATATAAGAGAAAGTTTAGAGAAGACACTTCTTTCGAATTTAGAACAAGACGATCGCCTGCCGTTCCAGGGATTGCCTATTGTAATTTTATTTGTAGCCGATAGTCTAGTTGAAGAAAAGGAAATTTTGAGGCTGCGTGAAGAAGGACAAAGTTTGGCAGACAGGTAGTCTTATCCTCTTCATTAATTTTGTTGTAATTTTTTAGTTTAGTTTTTAAATTTTAAATTTTATACTGAAAACTGCTTAATATTTACTGGTTAATAACTTATGTCCTAAATAAGTATTATGAATCCAAATATATAAAACATTAAATTTTAGATATTTGGTTGATATCATACTATATAAATTTCAGAAGTCTTTCCCCACATAATAACTCAACCAACCACTATTTAACTAGTCGATAAATTTTAATATCTATCTTGTTTGAATTAATAAGCACTCATACTTTTTCCTTTCAGCATATTATATAAAATCTCCATATTGTTTCGGTGCTATTTAAGAGGGGTATCTGAAAAGTAAATTCTGTTCCTAAATATTGCTGTTGTGGTCATAATGTTGTGTATGTGTGCAGAGTTAGTTGATTTATTGGCAAAATACTTTACACCATTTTCGTCTGAAAATTTGAGCAGCACATAGGTATTGTCGTGTGTATTAATGTTTAAGAAAATCAACATCTGATTATCCATTTCCCACAACACGTACAGTTAATTCTTCGTCAATATGAATCTACTATGATACTTTCAATGTAGTCTATTCAAATTATAACCCTGCTTTCCAACATGGTCTTGATCCATATACATACCATTCCATCAATCCCACTACCTAGGCCCGCTTCCATAATGGACTGAGTTGTAGTTTTATCAAAAGCTCCATCAATATCTAGAACTCCACCTAATGCCACTTCTTTGTCGAGAGCATTTTCTATTCTGGTCACCAATTAATTCATAGCAGAGTCGCGGGATTTCCCTAGGATATAAGCATGTTGATTAATGTGGAAAAGGTTCTCCATTAATACCCTTTCCCAGAGACTACCTTTAGGAGGAATGGGGACAAGTTTATAGGCCGGAAGGACTTTGGTTCATTATAACTCTCCTTTCCTGGCTTGGGATAAACATGACCTTGGATAGCCTCCAAGATTCTTTATAGAATGTATTCCAGGGCGAGGCTGGCTCTGTATAACCCAAAGAGCACAGGCAGTATTCTTTCAATGCCATGGTATAAACTAACAGATCTAATGCCATCTCCGGCTGGAGATTTGTATGGGTCAAATATACCAACTGCACATTTGATTTTACTAAATGTAACTATACGATTGGCTAATTTCCAATCATTAGTACTTATGTTGGGACAAGTCTGATCATCCTTGAGTGTATTCTCCCATGAATCTTTTCTTATGATGCATCTCAGAAAGTGTGTGTTTAAGAGGACTTCCAACACCTCCCTAGCTTCCACAAGAAACTCAACATTACTATTCCTAATAGTCCTATGGGTGAAACTAGCCATCAACTATCCATAATAGTTCAGCTAATTAGCAAATAAACTTTGTACAGTATGTCTATAATAATACACAATTATATACTGTATGTACATTTTAATGCTTAATAAACTTTTTTTTTTTCGTTTCAATCGTTTATTTGTTTAAAATTCATGAAAAGTCAACATTCACGATTTTGATATTCACAGAGGTTTCCACAAACCTATCCCCAGTGAATGTTAAAGGGTTACTGTATATCATGACTATCAAGTGTGATTATTTAGAAGGCTCTATCTGATCAGTATCAAAATCATTTTATAATGTTATCTTAAGTATCTTTTGTCACAACATACTTTTAATATACTTCTAATTTAAAATTTTTGTATACTGTAGACTTTTGTTTTCTAAAAATATTTAATAATTTTTTTAAATCTAATAAATATTAATTGTTATTACCATGATGTATCTGTTGAGCTGTACAAAAAGCCTTATTCAGAGAAATTATTAAAAATACGTTTGATAATCAGTTATGTTTGAAAATCTTAACAGTAAGTGTATTGTTAATATCCCTCTATATTGTATTTCTATTTTAATGTTTGCACAAAATATATCAAATAATAAGATATGTATTACTATTTACAGCTTACAGTGTCCTTTCATTGATGTATCCATGGAGGATGTTGGTGGTCAAAGATTTAATGCAACACTAGTTGCCAATGCACTAAGGCAGCTAATTCAAAGCATCAGGCACAGAGCTGGCTTTATCAATATCTATCAATCTGTTGTTGAATGTTCAGAACCTGATATACGGTTAGTAGTTTTAGCTAAAAATAATAGTAACATTTATTATTCTATCAAGTAATGCATCTTCGTATAACATTTCAATAATTTATAATATTTTTAGTTTTATTAAATGATGTTTTCATTTAATGAACAAGTTCAGTATTCCGTCTACATGTTATATGTTTATAATCAACTGGATAATTTGAGTCAATAGTTGAGCATTCAAGTCTTTAATTCCTTCATATGATTACTATTATTACTGTTATTTTATTTAGTGTTTTTTCTTTATGTTTGTTGGACAAATAAAAATGGGAAACCATTACAACCAGACAAGAGTACAATGATAGAAATTTTAATTTGGGAGATACAAACAAAACAATGACATACAAGGGTTGTTTGATAAGTTAAAGGTTTTGAAATGAAAGAATTTTTATTTTCTTACCATAATTTTATTTATTTTTCAACAATCATTTTTTAGCTTGATAAACTTTGTCCAACGGTCTTACTTCTTTAAGCATTTCATTAACTACAATTTTTTCAACTCCATAAAGAAGACATTTGTTTCAATGATGAGCAAATTGTTCTTTCCCAAGTGACTTCTTCATGTTTGCATAGAGACATCCGTTACAAAGAAATAAATCTAAAGTATAGCTTGGAAGCGAGAGCAATTCAACAATTTTGGTTGTGGAAGTTTCAGACGTGTTATGTAGTGCATTACCATGTTGGAACCAAGCAAACAAATACAAATTTGTCCGTTTTTGAATACTATCAAAACCATTTTAATTAGACAGATAGTCTTGAACCTCTTTATATATATAAATAAGTTGCCAAATGTTAAAGATGAAATAAAACTTGGGATTAGAATGTCTTCTCTTATTTCCAAAGTCACTGACATATTAATTTTTTTTTTAATCTCGTAAGAGTAACGTCAATGTCATAATTCAAAGATGGCCAATTATTATAAACCAGTAATTATTGTAATATAAAATTAGGTACATATTTTATTATTGTTCTTACAAACTATTATGTACAAGTTAAAACACGGCAGTAGAGTAAGGAGGAGTTTTGGGTTCAGTACATGGTACAGTATCAAGAACCATACCCACATCATCTGTGTGGAATAAGCTATGTTCTGTTTGTGATTCTCCCTCGTTTGCTTCCTTAGAGAGACTTAAAAGGTATGATGGAGTTTTGACTACAAGTAATCATGATATTGCTAATGTTTTGTGTTCATCTTTTTCATACTTTTTCTGTATTGTATTAAATATCCCATTTACAATAATGTCATTCTGTTATTTGGACAGTAATCTGCTATATGCCATGTCCACTTTATTAAATAACTACAGACTTTGAGGATATTGTCTCTCCTTAAAATATACAATTATATATTCTAGGAGCATAATTTTCTTGATGCTTGTTTTTGGTGGTCATGGTAATTTCTCTTTTAAAACACGGTAAAGAAAAAACTGAATCTGACAATTTCTGCTTTAACTCTCTTACCAGTTTTTTTCCCAAGCTGTTAGATAAATATTCAACTGGCTTTTCAATGTTTGTTATGTCAAAAGTATCTAGCTTCTTGTGTGTTTGATAATGTGGCTTTAGGCATTATTGATTTCTTACTTCTTCGTACGGTCTCCAGCAAGAGGTAATGGCAACAATCTTATGTCTCCTGTAAATTTCCGCTATATTAGGCCACAATGATTTTAAGGTGCTGTGTTGATTTGAAAGTTGGGTTTCAAGACACTCCCTGCCAGGCTAAGGGATAGACAGTAAAAATATATATATATGCTCATGGGCAATGTCTCATTGGCAGCTCTGCATACACCACAAAATTAGGAATCCACAAGTTGGAATCGAAAAAGTTAAACTGAAGCAACTATGTGTCCAGTTCTAGTCCTAACTACGAAGGTTGCAATTTCACAGTGTACTCGACAGTTCATTTTAGGATCAGTGTGATGTCTCTGGATGTTGTGAAGATGCCTGCCAGTAACTCCATCTCACCATTGATTTGTGTGATTTCTCTTTTCACGATTTATACACAGCTGTACAATAAATACTTAATAGGTTGTAGTGGGCCAATAGCTGATGTTGCCTCTCTTTCAGTTTTGTTACTAGATATTCCACATTGATTTGGGATCCATTAAATATATATATATATATATATATATATATATATATATATATCTTCGATTCATTTGCAGAATTAAATTCAGAATATTTAAAATGTGATAGGGACATCATTAGAAAGAATTTGTAATGCAGATTTTGAAATGGACAAGATGCGTACAAGCTAACTGTTTTGTTTATTTTATTTAGAGGCATATGATACTGGTTAGCAAAGAGTAATTCTGAATACAGTAAATTTTTGGGATGTAAGTGTCAATGTTCTAGCATTTATACAATACTTCCTTAGCAACAAGTATTTCAGGGAGCTACTTTGTCAGATCATTTTCATTTAGAGAATGGTGTTCATCAAAATAGTGTTACTCTATTTACTGTGGTAATCAAACAATATTACTCCCTAATGTCCCTCTCCGTTATTCTCTATTTGTTAATTTTTATTGCTTCGTTGTTTTATATTACAGAAATCATAAAGTGTATACACTTTTTCTGTTTGAGTTAGATATTACGCTTTATCACTGTGCTTAACACTGACAGACTGGAAGGGTATGTATAAATTTAATACCTGATCTTAGAAAAAATACTGAAAATTCAAACAAAAATTATAAAAAATGTACTTATAATTTTGGAAGTGAAAGATTTCTTTTTAATATTTTTAGTGGTGTGTTAAAAATAGAAGTACTTTTATCTATATTGAGAATATACCACAATTCTCAAATTTTATTCATTTTTGGGGGTTTCCAAAACACAAATGTTTCTAAAAAGTTGATTCATTTTTAAAACCACTCATTGGTTTAAATAATTGTAAATTTTCAACTGATGACAAAATATGAGTATTACATCATTATTAATTTATTCTTCATTAACTAGCAACTGGTCACTTATTGTGTGCAGGTATGTGGAAAAGACATGGGGGCTGAAGCCAAAGCTAATGTGCTGACTTTATATGTCTGTGTGGAGAATTACCATTTGGCCATCCGTGGTGATCAAAAATAGAATCCTGGGGATCAACAACAAGATTTATAGAAATAAAAATCTCACAGTTACAGAAGCGATTTGTAGCTGCAGCCTTGGACTGTTCTCTTAATATCCTTTTAACAGGATATATTCATAAAGAGAGTGGGGGTAGGAAAAGTATTTATCATCTATAATATCAGGGACTATGGAAGTTACACAAGATCATCTGTGACACTCCAGAATAATATCTGTCATGAAAAAATGCACATTGGAAATGATCTCTAACTATATGAAGGTGCAGAATTCCTTCTCAAAACCATTTACAGTGGTAATACTGAACCACAAAGCTAGAGGCTCTAAAGCAGAGGTTCGAACGTGGGCTGGAATATAAGAGTGTACCCAATAATGTTGCAGTTAGGAATTACAGCCTTAATGGAACGTATGTAAAATCTTGGAAAATTAGATACAAAGATAAAGATATATGTAGCTATACAGACAGTCAGACAGCCCTGGATTCTAACAAATTCTGCTCAAAGTTAGTCTGGGATTCTTTTAGAATCATATCACAGCTATGGGAAGAGTCAACAATGTTACACTTTGTTCCTTTCCTGGATATGCTGGGATTAGTAGAAATGAATGTGGAAACATGATGGTTAACAAAGCATCAGTGGTGGAACTCATGGGACCTAAGCAATTCTATGGCATATCCAAGCAGCTGGCTATGCTAGCCAACAGCATTTGAGCACAGAAAAAGCTCGAGAGGAGGTGGACACGAATCTCAGATCTAAGGATGAGCAAACTCACTTCATGCCCATTGTAAGAAAAGTGTATCTAACTTTCTCTCGTTAGGCAGGGGCAATATAAGGAAGATGGTATGGTTCATTACAGGGCACTGCCACTTGAGAAAATATATTAACAGGATGTGCATATTCACTGGTGAGGCTTTGTGCAGGAATATGGCCTGCAAGAGGAAACTGCAGATCAGCTGATCTTGAAATGTGAATGCCTCAATCGAGAAAGAAAATTCTGAAGTTCATGTATCTTACAAGTCTTCCTGGGGATATCAGGGGAATATAATCATCTGTTTATGTTTTGGAGCACAATAAGCCCTGGTAGCTAGTTTGCTTAAGGGATAGGATGATTGCCCAATTGTAGAGTAACTATCAATTTATCTCCTCAAAGAAGTACTTCTTTAAAAATTGTTGCTGTATTTTAAGCAATTGCGAATCTTACAACAGCCTCTCTTCCTTTACAAAATTATTTAAAATATGTCCTATTGAATTTTACTTTATATATATTGTACTAGTTTATATTTTTATCTTTTATTTCAGAATAATAATGTGCATGTTTTGTGGAGATCCTTACTCTGTAGAAAATGTCCTCGGTCCATTACTAAGTCATCAGTGTTGCTTTCTTAGTGGGGATCGTAGCATTATTTTAGAAACATTTCTTGGTTCTTCGAAACGTAAAGTTGAAGTCATTATATCATCATTTCATGGTGCCAACGCTTTTAGGGAAGAATTAGTTCATGGTTTTATTCTTGTTTATTCAACAAAAAGAAAAGCGTCGCTTGCTACCCTCAAGTAAGTTTAAAAGATATACATTATGTAAGTATAATATAAGTATATAAACTATTTTTTCATAACTGTACTATCTGGATATTTTAAAGTAATTATTTTCTAAGATCTGAACATAATGTTATTTTAAGCAAAGTTTAAATAGATTTGTATTGAACAATATGTTAGGATAAAATTGTGTATTTCTCTATGTTGTAAAGTTTCTAAAATTATACTAAAATTGTGTTACAAATTTTAAAATTTCAACTATTCATATTGGTCTCTTAATGTTTCTTCAAAAATCAAATCTAGTTAAATTAAAATATTTAGTATGTAAAATACGAATAATGTGACCATCATGTGGGAGAGTCAGAATTAGAGGAATGCTGTTATTAGGTTTTAGTTTGAACATTGAAACATACTTGCCTTTGGTATCATATGTTACATTACTTTCCTCTTAATTGAAAAAGTATCAACATGACCATTACATTCACAAAATATGATCATCTGAATAACAAAAAGAAAACAAATATAATTATTATGTATGTTTCAAACTTATCATTTCAGTTGAAAACAAAACTTTTAATATAACAATCAAATTAAAACATAAGGCCGAGGAGATCTTTACATCTCTTAAAACAAGCAATGAAATTACCTTAAATGTCAAATAAACATAATTCTTTAATTCTGTCCTTTTTTATAAAGTAAAATTTTAAAAAATTACAAAGATAAAATAAATTGCAAAGAAGGATCTCCAGCAAATTATTGGAAATTTTCATCTCCAACACCTATTTCAAGATTGTGAAATTTCGAAACCTGATAACCCTGAAATTTAAGCCAAAATATACCCAAAACTCTATTTCTGAAGCCTTCATTTTCAAATTTTTCTGGAGGGCTTATTTTTCTCTGCCAAAATATTGTTTGCTCTTCCAGTAGAAAAATATCTAGGACTGCCTCTGGTTTAAGCTTTAACATTCTTAATACAACTAGTTTGTATACATTTAAAGTAATTATAATCTTCAAAACTGTCATCGTGTTTAACTTTTAAAGGGAGCTTGGAAAGACAATTAGCATTTCCATTATCAATAGCTTTACCATATAAAATTTCACAATCGTAGACGGACAATATATATGCCCAACGTTATAGTCTATTTCCTACAACTAATGGAATTCTTTTATTTTTACCAAAAATTTTCAATACCAGCTTTTGGTCAGTTGCTAAGTAAAACTTACACCTATATAGATATTGAAGAAACATTTTTATTCCAAAAATAATACTTAAGCCTTCCCTCTCTATGATGTAAGACATTTCTGCTTTAGAAAGTACCCTAGATGCAAAATATATAGGTCTTTCATCTCCATTAAGAAAAACATGAGACAAGACACATCCAACCCCATATTGTGAAGAATCGTGTGACGCCTTCTGCTGTTTTGCAGCCAAAACCCCTCGATATGGATCCAGGAATTCCCAGCAGGCAGGTTAAGTAATCACGTCAACCGAAAATCTGTCAGTGAAAATGTGATTGTGATTTTAGGCGCAAGTCAAGAACAATGCAAGTTTACAATTAAAATTACTGTTTATTGAAACGTAAAAAAAGTATCCAATTTGAAATGAATATAATATATATGAATGAATATAAATCAAATATTGAAATAAAGGAAAAGAACCTAAGACCCCTCCCCCATTAAAAAAAAAAAGAAGTTACAAATTTCTGCCAAAGAAAATCATGGCTTGTTGCTTGACCAACCCGTACCGGCACTAGGAGAGGCCTGACTCTTAGCTTGCTTCTGCGTTTCTCCTCCTTTCTGCCTACCACGTGATTCACGCTCAAAGTGCAAGTGAAGCTTTTTAGGAGTTTATTCAATTGTTTTAAATTTATTAAGTTGTTATTTCCCTTTTTTATTTATTTGAGCCCCACTATGCTAAATCACCCCCCTCCGTACAGCTAGAGCCATTCCACTCGTCTCGTTTTATGCTGTGTGGATGTAGTAAAAAAAATTAGAAGGAAAAAAAAACCATCGGTCGCTTACGATTAACCATGCTACAAATTATATTTATTATTAATATATATCCCTTTAGTGGGATATAAGTATATATAAGATTTTATGTCGTAGTTCCCCCTTGTTATTCAAACGACAACAAAATGTTTCCTTATTATGTACTCATTCTAACTTATCATGTAAGACAAATTTTTAGAAATTTATTAAAACTATAAACAGTTTTGGCTCCCACTATCCTACAGCGAACTACTCTGTATTGTAGATGATGGTTTTATTTTCGCCCCCCTCCCCCAGTCCCTGTTGTTACTGATTTCACAAATTTCTATGAATAATGATGTCATAGTTTTCCCGTACATATTTCACCTTTTAACAATATAATCATATATTAAACATGGTTAATGTTTTTTAACGCTACTCAGCTTGAAATGTGAAACATATCCAGCCTTCCACTTAGGGCCGGTCACCACTTTACAAAAAATATGTCTGGCATCTTCCAACCTTTAATCAAAGAAGTTGTCTTTCCTTTTATTATTATATCTCTACTTTATTCCCATTAATCATCATTATTACCATGTATTGTATAACTTCTCATTTATGTTGAATTCCTTTTAAATTACTTTTATATATATTTAAAAAAAATTCTTATTTATTTGTTTGCAAGTTAGTAACTCTTATTGCAAGTTTATTGTAAAATATGTTGATCATTGATCTTACAACTTCCCAATTTACTCATCTTCCTGAAAATATTAAACATTTATTAAGTGCATGAAATTAATTATATATGAACATATGATTGCTACTTAGCCAATCCCACTCATATCCTTGTAACATGGTCAGGTCTACTTCTTGTGTTCTGTCATGACATCTGTGACGTTGAAGACTGAATATTCTATGACTTTGTAGATTCTTGATAATGTTCTTGGTTAGCAATTTGGCAAACAAGATTAAAATATGGATATCTATCTCAAAAAGGACAATGATTAGAACACTCTATACTGAAAATAAATATTAACCTTGAGAGTCAACACTCATCCCTAAAAGTATATGTGAAATAAATTTACTTTTCAAAAACAATCTATTTATTTTGTCTGTGGGTTCCAGGCAATTTCACTAAGTCCCTTAAACACTTCTGCTTCTAAAACGTTATGATATTAGTTGTCTTCTGTTCAACTTAATTTTGAAAATATATAGTTACATTTTTTGAAAAATATTCCGTTGAAGGCCTGTAATTCCCAATAAAATATTTTATCGCAGAACCATATTAACATCACATACTCTCAGTTTAATTAACTCATCTTATAAAATTTCATTTATTACAATTAACTTTTGGTTCATCTCAAATTTGTAATTACCCCTTTTTCTAATAATCAGTTTAAAAACAACATTTCTTTTGAATGTTTAATAAATTTTGAGTATTGACTGTTTCTAAAATTTCAACAGTAGGATCTGTTATGGATACCATTTCTTTTTTTTTTTAGTTCTAATTTATTTTTGTTTATCATTATTTAAAATTCTAATATCTAAATATCCTCTGTATATTTCAAGTATTATTATTAAGTGTGTCATAAAACCTAGAGTAAACATTAAAAAAAACCCCCTACTTTATATTAATAAATGTATTTCCAGGTCAGGGTTGGCTTAACTGGTTATTTCCTACAATTTGATTTATGCTGTGTCCCTCCTAGTTTGTAACATTTATCGAAGTAACATAGTATTTATGTTTTATATTATTCCCCATTAGTTTATCGCAAATTATTTAATTTCCATTATGCTTTTAAAAGAAAAAATAAATTGTTGTTCGCGCCTCTGTATTTGTCACACGACTTCTTTTTTTAGGTTAACATTATTTTACTCGAATTACTTTATAAATGGCCATTTAGGTATTTTATGGGATACCCAACCCTAAATCACCGAATCGTCCCACTTAGGTTCTTTGATGTACTGTGTTTTTCCTCGGCTACATACCTGGGTTCAGATTTCGAAAGTTAATAAAGCTATTAACTTACGCTATTAACATCAATTCAGAAATTTACAGATGAACTAGGTAAATTAAAATTTCGACTAACATTAATACCTTTCTCTAACACGTGAAATACCCTAACCTTTTCATCTAAAGATAATTAGTTTACTTTTAAAATAGTGTAAAAGTATAAAATAAGGATACTACTTGTAAAATGAACACATACTAGTAAAAAACACTTGATTCAGTTGGCACACTAGGCACTGATTTTTAACACTCATATGGCATTCGTGCATACGAAAAGAGAAGGTAGATGAGTGAGGAACAGTCATGCCGCTATAGTGAGATTCCTGAAATTTTGTTGGCCTCAATAAAGGAAGTTACACTACATAGTGTTTATTATAGGAGTGAGAAGGGACCAACATGTTTGATTGCTATATAGAGATTTCCATTATAGAGCTAGCCACAATAGGGAGATTTTATTGTATATGCACACATGTTCTTGTTGTAGAGTTATTGAGTAATGATGACTTGTTTATATTATTGATATAGTTCACTCGAACATTTATAACCATTTGTATCTTTAAAAAACTAATCCTCAATGTTTTGAGAGTATAAATCAACTTTTGTTATCAGTTTTATAAACCGAAAACATGAGAAAAGTGGTAAATTCTAACAAAGCATTAGTAGTCTAAGGCCATTTTGGAAACTAAAACTAGGAATCTTAAAAAGAAACTTGGAGCTAAAGCAGTCAACCTGAAACCTGAGCAGTCAAAAAATTATGACTAAAAATAAATGTTTTTCCTGAAGACGTTTGTATTTAGTCTTAGTTATTTTGATTACTCAAGCCTAACATTAGCCCCGAGTTCCTTATTTTACTTGTAGTTCCTTATCCATGTTGGGGGGGGGGGGATTTTTTTTTTTTTTTTTTTTTTTTACACTTACTGTCTGAGTAAACTATACCAATTTATAATACATGTATTAGAAAATAATTACATCCCACCACTTGTATAATTAATTGGATACTATTTATTATTTTTTACATTTTCAACCTTTTTTTATTGTTTATAACAGTGCATTTTCCATGAATATTCCAAACCTTCCTATTCAAATAATGGCTGTGACTGATACGGGAGGTGCAAATGCATTTTTTAGTAGCGATCTTAGTCATCATCTTATTACTGAAGGGAATGCAACAGCTGATAGACTTCAAGCCCATTTTATGACATCAACTTCATCATTCCAACAAAAAAGTAAGTACCACATATTTAGAACATTGAATTACTATAGAATCATTTTAACAATAAATATTTTATTTTCAAACCCATTTATTTCATTATGTATATCAACAGTACAACCAATTTATCAGATGGTATAATAACATTTTAGTCAAATAAGACAAAATAAGTATTAACAAATCAAATAACAATAACAACAAGATTACAAAGAAACCAACAGTAACGTAATAAACCCAAATGAACAAATCCCTAAACTATATTGCAACACCACACTCCACTCGGTGTTATCACATCACACCAAAGAAGTCAATCCTCAAGGAAACATCAGCACATAACCTCAGTAAAAGGGTGATAGCTCCATGATACTCATTCGTTGTATGATGCTTTCTGGTGAACAAATACTGGTACCTTGTTCAGCTTGGCACTCTTAAATTCCACAAGTTGCAGCAACTTGGCTGAATCTACCAAACCTACAAGCTTGTACATAGAGAAATATGACATCGTGGAGACACCGTCTTTTCTCAAGTGATACAAGGCTTAGTCCCTTCTCAAAATTGTCCAGAAGTACATTCTTCTACGCATATCTCAACTTCTTCCCCACCATGTGAACAAAACGTCTTCATATCCTCTGTGGTTGATCAATTAGTGTTGCTTAGTATAATAATCAAACCATTGAACTATATTCCAGCTCCTGATGTATCAGTAATATATATATATATATATATATATAAACCTTAAATGGCCATAGCACAATGTGTTGCGCTAAGTGGACAATTTTCAGCTGCAGTGACAAGTAAAAAGTCTTACATTGTAAGAGAAGCTAAGTTAATTTTATATGCTTTAAGAGCTTTTAGTTAAAATCAAGTAGTTTCAGTTCGTAAGTCTGCGTTCTTACAAACTTATCATTAAAATTATTGTTCTATTTTACCTAAGGTAGGGTTACTATCTGTGTCGTACTTAGCGGTTACTTCTACAAACGTGGCAATGGTTAATACAAATGAATCTAGCCAGACATTTTGAGCAAAACAAGAAATCTCCTTTTTATTTCATAGAGAAACAAAAACATTATCAAATACATCTCTAAATAAACATTTAATTTAAACCCTATCGTGTGATAGAATACATGACATGTGCTAAATTCTAAATGAAAGTTTTATGTCTTTTCACAAAAAGAATTTGTTTCCTAATGATTACTAAAACTTCATGATCATCACTCTACTCACGAATGTCAGTCCATACTGTACTAGTTTCCTTCAAATCACAACCACTTACAAAACACCATTTTGTCGTGATATTTTAGTCGGTTCAGCCATCTAATCTGGTTCCTCTATATAAACGACATTACTCTCTGGCTCCTGACAAAAGACTGTTCTATTCTGAATCCTGACAAAGACTGAGGCAAGCCACGCTTTCTTGTTGCTTGGCAAGACGCTCTCGCTGAGGCTCATGGGAAATATTCCGTTTTAGAGTGTTCGAAAGGGGTTCGGCTTTTGAATTGCTTTCACCTTACGCTGCATTAACTTAGAAGGTTATAATCTGTTCCATTTACGCGCACGTTTTGAACTCACATTTTCACTTATATAGTTTCAAACTGTTTATTTGTAATCATTAGGTTACTTTTATTTTTGATTTGAAGATTGTTCAAATACACTTTATAATTTGTTATTATAATACAATGCTTATTATTTCTATTATTTTATTATTAGTTTATATTTATTATTAATGTTGAATCTTTAATTATATTTTATTAATTACTGGTTGGAGAGTGTCCCATGCTTACAACATTCCATTCAAAGTTTTATGCACTAAAAATTGTGTAATCGAAATAAATTTGGCATCAATGGAAAGCTGAAGATCTGAACTTGCATTTTCATGTAACTAAAAGTCTAAAATACGTAATATATTATATGATTTAATTGGATGAAGTTAGTGTTACACGCTGATGAACTTGATCATCATTATATATATGTGAAATTATATAATATATATAATTGTTATATATATATATATATATAATTTTTCTCACCAAGGTACTTGGTCAGAAATCCAAAAATCATGCAATACCCGTACCCAAAATGCCACCAAAAAACCTATATTTACCTTATATTAATATGGTAAATATCTTACAATTTTTCAAGATATACGAAAGTTTTGTAATATAGTTGTGAATAAATGTTGGTAAAAACAAAAATGAGTTTATAAAATTTTCATTAGAAAAAAAAAAAAAACAATTTTTTACATATAAAGTTGAAAATGGCTAAAAAGTTAGGCCTATTTTGAAAAATTCACCAAAAATTGTAATAATGTCAAAAACACAACTTGTAATATACCATTAACCTCCTGGGACCTAGACCCAATTGTTAATAATAAGGAGCTAAAACCTGGTGTCATTTTAAAAGGACATGAATCCATACTTAGTTGAGACCCGGCTGAAACAGATGTCATTGTGGAGTTTAGACCTGGTGTCCTTTTAAACAAAAATTGGCACCTTTTTATTGATCTTTTTTTTTCTGCGTTTCTGTACGTTGAAAACTGACAGAGATGTTTCCTTTTAATGCAGAAGTATTCCATCACATACTCTGATATAATAACAACTCTAATTTTACTGCTTCTAAGATAAGTTATGCTTGAATAACACGAAAAATACTTCTTTCTCCAAAGACACCTTTCTTGTAGAGAAAAATTTCATACATTTTCCTTATAGTTTGGATTTTGTATGGATAGGAGACACAGACTTGCCTTGGAAAGTGATCCTTGGTATTACCTAATACAGTAGAACCCCTCAAACTCGACACAATGTGGACTTTAAGGTTGTCGAGTTTGGGGGTTGTCGAGTTTTAGGGAACTTTGGTATTTAATGGTTAGGTTTGCAACAAATACTCAAAATTATTTTAAATAACTGTACATTTATTGATTATCAATGATTAAACGTTTATTGCAAAAAAGTCCCTGCCTGACAACAAAAAAATAGTGTGTTCAATCACACATTAAAATTAAATTTATCGATCGGTCAAATGAGATTTAAAAAGTGTTGGCCTTGTACAATAGGTTTAGTAAACTAAAAAGACCTATCCTAATATGCTGTAATAAAATTTACAGTAAAGTCTACAGTAAAAAACAGACAGTCCATTAAATATTTTTAAAGATTAAAACAATTTTATATAAAAAAAAACATTGGAGCAAAGTTAGCATTGTTTGAAAAAACTTTTGATTGATCTTTGTTTTTCATTTTCGACTGGACGTCTGGCAGCTTCATCTCGAAGTCGCCGAAGAAAAAGAATGTCCATACCAAACACAGTCCAATACAAATGCTATAAATTGAACTGCTGATCGCATATAATTAAGAGTCGGATCATTTTTCTCACGGTTAAGACCTTTATTACAAAACTTGAATCATAGTTCTACGACGCTCCGTTGAATTGTTATGACAAAAGACTTGCCGCTTACTTTAATGGAATCGGTGCTAATGACCGGTAGCATCCGAGTGGTTAGGCGCTTGTGTTCACAGCAATATGAATGTTTTGACAACAAATGTTTAGGGCTGTCCTGGTCTACCTGGACCCTTTATCTTTAACTTTGGCCTCTACTATACAGTACAGTAGGATTAGAAAGTGGCTAGACAAAGAAGCATCCCTCACAGCTGTATAAACAAAAGTAACAAGCCTCAACCTCCGGGCATCTGGCAGGCGCACATGGTGTAAAACAATGCAGTGAATGACCTTGGTAATCCCATGCTCCTTGTCACTGGCCCTGTCGAGTTTGACGGAATGTCGAGTTTGAGGGGGTCGAGTTTGAGGGGTTCTACTGTAGTACACAAGTAAGAAAACACACACATACACACACACACACGTATACACAAAACACTAAAGTAAGCCCGAGTTTCCTATCCATACAAAATCTAAACTTATAGGCTATGTGCCCTATTAAACTAACCTAATACATTTTCCTTCTTTTTTTTTTTTTCAATAACATCTGTTTATGATATGAAAATATTTCAAATTAAAAAGCGATAGATATCTCTGTGAATTTTCATCATATTGAAATACAAAGAAAAGACAATAATTATTCTCAAAGAAGGCACTTGTTTCATATAATAGTCGTGATTTTTAACCTTCAAACTGCTGTGTTTTGTAATCTTTCATATAAAAAACGAAATTGGAAATTGTAGGTAATTTAATTCTCTAAAACAATAATGTCTTGATTGATGAAGTATTTCCCAATTTATTAATGGAGAACCTTTTTCAAACACAACTAATTTTTAATAAATAGCCTAGCAATTTGACGTTAAATTTACAAAAGTCACATTTGAAACAAATGTTTAACTTTTTACTTGTTATAATAGGGTTGGTTTAGGTGGTAAAAAATAACAGAAACTTACTGATAACTTAAAGAATAATTAATATAATATATAACAATGAAAATGAAATTATTATATCTGAAACCTTTTTGGCTCTGATCTATTAATAAGCCTAAAAAGATACTAAAGAATGCCGGAAGCAGGCAACATATATCGTAAGCAATAACTGGAATGAATACGACCTAACTCTCCTTTCGTTGTTTATTCGTGCATTGAATAAACTAATTTATTATACTTATATTTATTTAAAACTGTAACAGATTATTGAAATTGGGAGTTATTTTATGCACTTGTGCATCCTGCATTGTCTCCATCATACGATACGATAATGGAAAGCAGTTGAATGTATAATAATTTATCTTTAGAAGTATAATAGTATCGTACAAATCTAGCTTTGTTTCATTATTAGTGCTGCACAAGGTTTAACATTTAATTCAGTTTACAAAATGTGTTTCCAGCGGTGGTGCCAATCTTATCGGTCCCTTCCCCTGTCGGATAATTGAAATTTTACTGTATGTAATTGTCTTTTAGAACCTTTAATAACATTTCACATAATATATCGTTTGTTACAGCTGCCTTTTACACACCATTTTTTAAAGAAGTGTGGGAGAAAAAACCAGAAATAGAGCAAGCATTCCATATGGAAGAACCAATCATCCTTCCAGGAGAAAATATTCATCCTCTACCCCCTCCTCGACATGAAAGCTATCTAATTAAAATGGAATCAAATGATGGGTAAGTTTCTTCTTTACACCTCTAATCATTCAGTTCCAGGACCTTCATTGGTTACAAGAAATTAGCATAATATTATTTTTAATCAACTTTTTTGTCAACTAAAATAACACATAAAACGCTTTTGGTCTGGAGTGTACAATTTTATTGTTTAAATCTCTTCTTAAGAACATTTTAAAGTTTGTCAAAAAATATGTCACTATTTAGAGATGAGCGTAATTTGGTATTGGCAACTTTATTTGCTAAGTGATACCATTTTTAGTTTTTTTTTAATAACCCTGTTTCTTTAACTCCTTCAAAAAAGTTAGTTATGAACAGATTTGCTCATTACTGAATTACAAATAAAATAAAAGGGTTAAAAATTTATCTGTCTATTCAGTGACTTTACATAACCTCATCACATGTATATTTTAAACAATTAATTGGCTATAAGTGTAGAAATTATTGATGGATTTTTATGAAAATTGAGAAAACCCGTGAAAAATTTTGAGTTAAAATATTTGAAACACAACCTAAAAAATTAAATTTTTTTTTTTAATTTTGAGGTGTTATAGAAATAGACTTGAATTTTCTTTTAAATTGTAGCTTTTTAAAAGTACTTTGTGATGCAAAAGAGAAAATTTGGCATGGTTTTAATCTTCACAAAAAGCATCTTTTTATATAATTTCATTTAAATCTGTCAATAAGTTCTGTACTTATATCTAATTATTGTTCAAATATCTGTTGTTTTAAACTTTGAGGCTATGTAACAACTCACTGAATAGATCAATCAACCCGTTCTACCCCATAATATTTTATTTGTAATTTAATAATGAAAAATTTGTTCATATTCAATTTTTTGTAGAAGCTATAGAAATGGATATATTTTTTAAAAAAAAAGGTACCATTTGAAATTAATACCACATTATGTTTAATAGTAGGGCTGAACCAATACTCAGTATCGGAACCAGCCGATACTTTGGTGAGATTCCGATAGTATGGAACAAAAAATAGCAATACTAAAAACCAGTTTAATTTCTTTAACTCCCATTGGCAAACCAATGGATACTCAAGAGACACTCCCCTTTTTCATTTATCTGCTTCTCCTGCACATATTTATAGTTTTTGTGATTGGTTCATTTCCTAAACTGCATTGGATAACTAAAACTGATACTCGTGTTCTCCTTACTTGATCATTATTTTGAGATTTGGAAGAACCTAATTTCAATAATAATCATATTTAACGCATACATATTGAATCCCTAAACACTAGTATGCTTGACCTATGTTCATGAAAACATCAAATTTTAACTCAAATAATTGATCAAAAAGTAGTTTGCACTCCAAACCTTATCATCCAGCTTATGACATCGTTTTTAATAATCCTTTGAATGAATATTGTCAGAATCAGTCTGTCCCATTTGGCATTAGAACGATTACAATCCTTGACAATTTGGGACTTGCACTTCCTCCAATGAATGAGTATGGTCCATGTTTTATTCCTTCATTGATTTTTCACTGTCCAGGTTCATCAAGCACAATACTTCTGATGTAGTATATCATCATTAGTTTCACTAAATATACTTGATGAATATCCATCTTGTGAAATTATTTTCACAGATGGTTCTAAACTGGACAATAAAGTTAGTTGCTCATATTACTCATCCGGTCGGACGTGCATGTATGTATTACCTTCAGCTTATAGTATATTTTCTAGCGAACTCTCTGTTATTTTAAAAAACCTTAATACCATTCCATCTGGTTTCCATCACTATATTTTGTGTTCTGATTCCACAATTGCTCTACAGGCTATCCAAGATAAGTATTCTTAAAATCCCTTGGCTGAAGACATTCTATATTCCATACACAGACTTCAGCTACAGGACTTCGGAGTATCATTTTGTTGGGTAGCTGGACATTGCGGAATTTGAAGAAACACAATGGCTCACGAAGCGATAAAGGGAGGAAGCTACAAGTTAAATGCCAGTCACACAACGTGTTATGGTATCTGACTTCGTATTGACTCTTTAAGTTAATTTTCAATAGGCAATGGGAGGAAGAATGGACAAATATATAGTCCAATAAGCTGAGGGAAGTAAAAGACACTGTCCGTCTGTGGAATACATCTATACGTTCCAGTCGTCGAGAGGAGGTGGTGATCACCCTTGTTCATATCGGTCATTCCATGATCGCTCATAGATTTCGGATGGAATACTGGAAACCGCCACAATGCCCATTTTGTCAATACATGTTGTCAATCATGTATATCCTTATTGAGTGTGTTGTACCGAGAGGTTAGCGTAGGACATTTGCCCTACCAAATTATATTCAGAATATGTTGGGGGATAGTCCTCCTATCCTTGATTTGATATTGTCCTTTTTGTGTCGTGTGAAAATGTTCGATAAAATTAAAAAAGTTTTCTAATCAATTTTTTCAGTCATTTTACAATTCTGTAATGTGATGTTTTACAACTGTCTTTTTAAATTTTAGGAATTTTATCCTTGTTAACTCATTGCAGGGCCCTTTTATAGCTCTGTTTTGTTTGTAATAATTGTTGTTAATTGTATTCATCATAGTTTATTATTGTTAACTTGTTGTAGGGTTATTACAGCCTGTAACATGTTATGTTTTTGTTTATCTCTGTTAACTAGTTTAAGCCTTGTTATTGTTGTTCAAATTTTATTTTATGTTTCATGTATAGGTTTTATGGTGGAGCATCTTAATGCTCAATTTCGTGAAGGCTATAATAACCACAATGGTTTTTTTTTGCCATTAAAAAAGATTAAAAATTAGTCGTGTACAGAGTTATGAAAATATATATATATATAATGTTCAATGTCACAGATTTTCAGAGTTCTGCAGTCAAAGTGTCGTAGCTCTGTTATTTTTTAATATAAAAAAGGAAATTATAGATAATTTAATTCTCTAAAACAACGATCTTGACAATTTTTGATTAACAAAGTATTTTCCGAAAAACTGTAATTTTAGATATTTTTATAAATGTGGCTAATTTTTAATGTGAACAAAATTAAAGTTTTATAGTTTTTTCTTAGCTCTAAAGGCTTTCATTGACTCCCAAAAACTATCCTTGCTGTTTCTGAGGAATTTGTTATTGAAATTGCAAAAATATCATTTAGCAACTTTTCTTTAATTAACGAAAAAATGTAGAATATTTTAAAATTCACATTAAAAAAATTATTTAAATTTTTTATCATACAAATATAAGAAAGCAAGTTGTATATAATTTTATGTTTTAAAAATTTGACTCATGATATTTTTGGATAACATTCATATTTGCAAAAACAAAAAAATACAACTAAAACCTCCAATATTTATGCCTTTGTGAGATTTCGTCTTTAGAGTGTTTTATTAATATTATACAATATATTTTCTCCATTGTATGTAATATGACTATAAAAATTCAGCTTTAGAAAAACTACATGGTTATTGGTATACAATAATAATATTTTTTAAATAGGATCGCTAAAATTTGGTAAAGGACTAATGAGATGATAATCATTATTCTTATTTCAATAAATTCGAATTTGTGACTAAATACAATAACACTACCAACTTACTGACAACTCAACGAATAATTAATGTAATATATAACAACGAAAATGGAAAACTTTTTTATTTTTGTATATTTTGTATATGAAACCTTCTCCAGTGATTTGTTTTTCTTCGCCCAAATCCATGTCTTGTAAACACTTCAGCTATTTTAATTCACCTAGTATTTATTAAAAGCAAGGTTCTAACCCAAATCTGTACTTACCAAGCCGGCTATCTGTGAAACGTTAAATGGAAGGATGTACACTAATAAAAGTTTAGTTACACATGCTGTTTTTGAAAGTATAAATTTTTATTAAAAATAGAAAGCATTGATGTTATTATTATTTAACCTTAAATCTAAATACAAAATCTTAATTCTAATATTTATCCAAGTTTTTAAAAATCTTTTAATTGTTCATAGTAGGCCTAACCCTTTAAAAAACAGTTGAGTTATATAATCATTACATATTACTTACAGTTTTTTAGATCGGTTTCATTTTTTTACTACCTTTATTCAAAACATATCACTTTTGTACTTTCACTCACGTAATTGTTGAAAGAGATTTACATTTTAGTACGTCCACACCACTCGACATTCAACAAACCCGTTTTCTTTACATTTTAAACACTTCTGTACTGATCGACGCTCTGACAAGAAGAACACGTCTATCTTGTTTGACGTTCGCAAAGGTAAGTGTCCTATCACTCCTCCTCTCACTACAGTTCCAGAATCTTCCATAATTATAACCAATCAGAAAAGTGTTTTTAAGTTTATCTTCTTTTATGGAGATATCAATCTATATGCTAGACATGCCTTTGTTCTAGAATGTTCCATTTTGTAACTATGACGCAAAAATCTGTTTCTTTATTTAATTAAAACGGATTATGTAAATAATATCTAAAGTTCACTTCTGTATTTATTATTTAAATTGTCACTTATGATTTCCTTATCTTAAAGTTATTTACAATTACTTATTATTTATTATTTACAATTTATTGGTTGGTGGATATCCCATGCTTACAGTCTCTGCCCCATATGTTGAAATTTGTTGATGGTATTACATTGTACATCATTATTTTTTCTTCTTTCCCTATGTTTCAATCACATTCTTCACCATGTTGTAAAACTGACAACCCTTCCACATTCTTTGTACTATCTCCTCTTGATCTTACTATTGGTGGTGGTCATACGCCTAGGTAATATTTTCCAAATTTATATATTTATTTATATTGTACAATGTAGCAATACATATGTTGTTGTATTGTACTGTACTGTTATATGTATGGTGTATTATATATATTAAACTTTATAAAATTACAAATTAAATATGTTTGTTTTTATAGCAGTTGTTCTGAAATGTTTGAACGACTGAATGTTGGAGTAGATGAAGCAGGAGACCACATGGGTAGTGAAAGTGATGATAGTGATACATATTCACCTATTGATATCTACAGTCATGATAATGATGAAGGAATGGCTAATAAGATTACAGACAGAGACAATAAGACTGCTAACAAGTTACATCAAGGTTCGATTATTTTATAATTAAACATGGTAGTTCTGGTTTCGAAATAATGTAGTTTTGCATGCACCTAAATAATTAATATTCAAACAAAAGATATTTTCCATTAGTTTACCTCTTCTTCGTCCTCTTTTAGAAGTGAATTTTAAAAAGGGAATCTTTTCCTAACTCACATATGTATTTTGTAGAAACTGGTTTACTTATTTTATATCTAACATACTAACATACTTGATATATTGTTGTCATAATAATATATAAATGTATTAAAATAAAATAAATTTAATTATTACTAATTTCAAAATTAAATGACTGTAAATAAGGCTGAACTGATACCACTTCTAACCTATAATACTACCTATATTGAGACTGATAAGTCATACACAATACAGCATAAAACACTTTTCGTCTTGGTGTGTAATTTGATTTATTATTTGAATCAGTTTTTAGAGACAATTCAAAGTTACACAAAAATGTTTTCTCTTTTTGGAGTTTGAGCTTATGAACTAATTTTTTTTAATTATTAAATTAAAAAGGAATGAGATAGGTTTTTAATTTGATTGGTCTATTTAGTGTATTGTTATATAACCTTAAAGTTTAGACATGTATATTTTAAACAATTAGCTATATTGTCTAGAAATTATTGATGGATTGTAATCAAACTTTAGAAAAAGACACTTTTGAAGATTAACAACCATGCTAAATTTCTTGTCAAAATATTTAAAACAACAAAATAAAATGAACGATTCTAAAAAATTTTGTTGTTTTATAGAAATAAGCCAAAAGGTTGTACAGACTTAAATTTTCTGTTATCTTTAGCTTATCCTATGTACATGAATGAAAAAGAAAACAATTTTCTTACAATATATTCAATCCAGGAATACATGCATATCTTTTTTATTCAACAGCTGTCCCTTCCACTGCTACTGCCGGAGCATACAATACTCTAAGACAATTTTTTTTTTTTGCTTTTTTATTGACTTATTATAAAGTTACTTATATTGTGTCAACTTTTCCTTGTTTTTAATCGCAAGGTACTTTTAAAAGCTACAATTTAAATGAAAATTCAAGTCTACAAATTCTGGTTTATTTATACAAGGCCTTACAGTTTTATTAGACCGTCAATAATTTCTATACTTTATAAGCAAGGGGTTCAATAGGTTTCATCTTTTTCACAGGTATGTTACATCTAGAGAACTTTTGGAAATTCAATAATCCTACACTCTCTTTATCTTTTCTCTCATAAGAGTTTTCATGAGTTAATTTATTAAAGATAATTTTATACAAAATTGAATATATTCCTACGTCAGAAAATATATTGTTCAATGTCTATTTATTTGTTAACTACAGCAAAAGTCATTTATTACATCACTTATGTTCTTACACGCATAAAGATTTCAAATCAGTTTAATAGTTTCCTTATTTAATTGAGTTTCTAATACCAATTTCTTGATTCTTGCTATAGTTTGAACATACATTTCACTTTAGTGACATGACAAAGTGTTATGGAATGTACCCACCGACTATTTCTTAATTGGTAACACTTGCAATGCAACGTACATCTACCCACGTTTCTATTCTAACGATAACTAAATAAAGCGAATTAATGCGGATGTCTTTTCCAAACTTACTTCCAACTGGCTGAAGTAAACTAATACCTCGTATATCTCCATCTCCTCAAAAATACATTTTGGTTGAATATCAATTACATTCACGGACTTGAATATCAATTATTTCGTGAAGCCTCTGGTGTCATCACTATTGAACCGATATTTTTGTGACATCACTGCATTCTACACATAGATCATATCTAGAAGATTTTGTCTAAACTGTTAACACTCCGGATATTTTAACTATCAAATTGCCTAATTTTCTTTACACAACATAAATACAGTATAAATGAAAATTTATTAAGTCCTTCCTTTCAATTTAAATTTCTATGCTCAATATTAGATCAGAATCTTATAATAATTTACACTAAACATTGACATTTTACATTATAACAAATCAATTATAATAATCCTTAACTTAGCTAAACTTAATCTTGAGATGCTTCTAATGATCTAACATCACATAGCTTACAATAGACATGTATATACTGTAAGGTTATGTAACAACTTGTGTAAACTAAAAATTGATACCATTTTGCAATTTAATTTGTTAATAGCAAACTATCCCCACCCTCAAATAGAGATAAATTTATTGTGTAACTATAAAATGTCTCTAAGAATCAACATAAGCAATAAAATTGCATCTCCCCCCCCCCCCACTCCTAACCAAGCAAAGTGTTTTATGTCTTATTTTACTTCACTTGATATCTAAAATAACGAATTAAATTAAGTGAAATTTTAGTTTATTTTTGTAAGTATTGTTATTCAGTGGTACCTTAATAAGGCTTTATATGTGAATATGATATGTTTATTTTAGCTCTGCACTCTATTTATAAGACAGTCAGTAATCCCTACAGTTCCATTTATTTTCTATCCAAATTGGATTAATAAATGACAATCCTAATTCAATAACATTCAATTTTAGTTTTTATTATTATTACTATTGATATAAAATATTACTAATATTATTTTAAACACAATATTATATATATATATATATATATATATATATATATATATATATCATTTATTAAAGTACTTTACATAGTTATTAAAAATTATTACAAAATTGGTATACTTAATTATTTTACAAAATTTATAGACACAATAGCAACAATACCTGTATAGACCTAATTTTGCCTATCATAATAAATTACTATAACCTTTCGACCTAAACAGTACAAATAAGTTGATATTGATATTATTTTTGACAGTTAACTTTGCCTACTGGAAGTTTGAAACCAACAATACCTTTATAGACCTAATTTTGCCTATCATAATAAATTACTATAACCTTACGACCTAAACAGTACAAATAAGTTGATATTAATATTATTTTTGACAGTTAACTTTGCCTACGGAAGTTTGAAACCAACAATACCTTTATAGACCTAATTTTGCCTATCATAATAAATTTCTATAACCTTACGACCTAAACAGTACAAATAAGTTGATATTGATATTATTTTTGACAGTTAACTTTGCCTACTGGAAGTTTGAAACTAAATTTGTTATTTCTAAAAGGTATAACTTGAAAATAATGCTCATTTCATTTCATAACTTCTAATTTTTGTTGGGAAACTAGTAAAGTCACTTCTGAATATTTTCCCGGTAATGGCTTATTATTCGGATGGACATTATGTGATATGAAACAAATCTAGAGTAATGAGTAAAATAAAGTGACTACTAAACTATTTGATTAACAGTAACAAGTTATTTCATATCGATAACAATTTCAACATTAAAATATATATATAGTATAGGGATTGGGGAACTTGGGCCAGTTTTTCTTCCTGTTTCTTCACAATTCAAATCGAGCTCTTTTCCAATTTTGTGTAGATTAACAGCTTTTGCAACATTAATATAATTCATGGTTTTGTTATTAATCTCTCTCCCCCCCTCTCTCATTTTCTTCGTTTTTGAGCTCTTTTACGATAATATTTATTAAAGATTTACAGTTTATTCTAGCTTTTGAGCTATTTTTCATTAACATTAATTGAATTTGTTTTTGTTTGATATACAGGGTGTATGAAATGTCCTACAACACCTTAATAACTTTGTTACCATTGATTATAAAAACTTGAGTGACAACTCTTTTATAAGGTTCTATTTAGAAGATAAAAATGGTGTAAAGGAAATTTTGATTAGACAACCCTAACTATAATGGCTACCAGAAAACTGTGTGCTTAATTTTGTTACTGCCGACATTTGATTTAGGCCCTTACATTCAACAAATCAATTTTACCATTAAAGTTTGGACCTTTCAATATCAGTGACATGAATAAATACAAAATTTAAGGTCGAAATTATAGCATTGATATTGCTTAATAAATACTTTTGAAGTGGCTAGTCAATCAATTGAGAGTAAAAAATAATACTTTTTTGTTACATCCCCCATCTCCTTTAAAGTAGATTATTTCCAACTTAATTTTAAATTTATTCAGGTCACTGAGATGAAAAGGTTCAAACATAATAGTAAAATTAATTGCAGTTTTTTTGGTTGCCATTATGGTTAAGATTGTAATATCAAACCTTATCTTACCTTTTATGCCATTTTTTTTTTCCATCTAACTAAACAAGACCTTCTAAAAAAAGATCTTAATACTCTCTTCTACATATTTTGACTCTAAATTTAATTTTCTCAGATATACAAACTCTTTCTCATACTCTTATTCATATACACTTGCACATTCATCCACCTTCTCACACATCCTACAAATTTAATATGTTAATGTTTGTAAAAAATCATTTCAAGACTCACTTCTGTCAATTTAATTTTACCTACACAACCTGCAATGTTCCACCATAACATCACAAAACAATTATAATTAAGTAAAAATAGTACACAAAGATTATTAGTGAAAAGTTAACTTTTTTTTATAAATATGAGCAAATTGTATGAAATAATACAAAATAAAAATAGCGGAAGGTAATATAATAACAATAGATAGCCTAAACACATTTACATATTTATGTGTACCTTTATTGCAACAGAAAATACAGCAGCATAAAGTTTATCATTGTTCCAAATGACAAAATTTACTTCCAGCAGTCTGTTATTATAAATGTTTATTCTATTATCCATCATAGGATCTGTTCCTTATCCCTGACTTATCAAAGTTTTACTTATTCATATAAAAATAATTGTTATTGATAATTAAAAACAAATTATCTAGAACTAAATTTCCAATTAAAATATGTTCAAGATTAAAAATACATAATGTATACAAATTATAAAAGCAACCTTCCTTTTTTTGACTAGAAACTACTCAATTTCTAGTTATAATAATGTATTTAACCCTAGATTAATCTAATTGTTTATACACTAATACTAAACATGAGTAAAGCTGACACATACGTAAAAGAAATATTCTAATTTAATATATGAGGAAGAGTTTTAAATATTTTTCACTCAGAATTATTTGTAAAGATGTTTAATATATATAAGTACTATAGAACGTGTGAAATTTATTATATAATATTGACAAGAATGCCATAGTTTTTTTAATGTTTGCCGCAAATTGGATTGTTGCACACAGCATATGTTGTGGTAATTCTTCTTTTCTTATGAGCAGTGCTGGATGTTCTTCATTTGTTCTACATTGTACTTTATGAATTGTAGCCTTTTATGAGACACAGCGGAATTTTTTTCAGAATATAAAAATAATGATGTGTTGACATCTCGACCAAGGTATTTTTTTGTCAATGAATTCTGGTGGCTGTTCTTTCTTTTTTTTTAAGTTGTTCAAACAACTGTTAGGGCAAATTCTTCTTGAAGCTCTTGAACAAGTTGTACACTGACAAACCAATTATGTATATTTATGTTTTTGTTAGTGCCTCTCCTACCATCCACCAGTTTTTTTTACCAAAAAAAACAACTGCTTCTCCTTCTGGGGTTATACCTTTTCCCAAATATGTAATGGCCTTTACCATGTATTTGGTGGGATTTCACAAACCATGACAATTTTAATTCTATATTTATTTGTTTTATTACCTATATAAACCCGGAAAGGACAATGCCTACGAAATCAAACCAGCTGCTCGTCTATGGTATAGAAAGAACTAGACTTGTAATTTGTATCTCAGTTCGAAACAAAAATGTCCTAGATATTGTTTATTGGTGCTAGTTTGCTACGAGATATTCTTTCCTCCCTTGTTTCTTGATCATCAAAACAAAAGCAGTTGGGTAGGAAAATTAATCTCTCTCTAGAGAGGGTAGCACAATATCTATCTCCACAGTACTCACTTTTGAATAACAATTTAATAGATAAGTGGTTGTCTTTGAAGGCAGAGGATAGAATAAGTAAACCAATGAAAGCTTTTATACTTAGGTCTTTGATGTTCAATCTCTTCATTAGTTCACATATACAATTTCATTCAAAATATTGTCTGTTAAAAATAAATTAAAGCTTGTTCATTTATTTTAATGGTTTTTTGATGGTGAGGTGGAGACTATAAAAGTGGCACTGCATAAGCTTTTCTGAAGACCAAAGTTCTTTTGATTGCTGGCCTCTTCATGGACTAGAAAGTCAGCTATTCAAGCAGTGTCAAGAAGTAAAAGAAAACAACTCATTACACTAAATAAAAGGATGTGTATCCAGTAGGTGCCATCACATGTAAGCATGCTGAGAAATGAGATGATGGACAGTGGACACAGACCTAAATTCATAGCTTTGACACATTCCAGAGATATATTGGGAGGAAAACATTTTTATTATTATTATTATTTTTTTTTTTAGAAAGAATCAATATTCAAAGAGAAAGATCTGATTTGGCACTAGACAGTTATGGAAGGAAAACTGCAAAACATGACATGACTATCTTTACAACCCATCTGCATAAACTAAAAGTTTCCCCGTCAGTTGAATGCACATTAATACAATCGATAATGTAAAATTCATAGAAAGCCATTAGGAAACAATAACATATTATTTTATGTCTCAGCATTGAACTTATCTAGTGAGAACTTTACAAATAACTTATTCTAAGACAAGTTTACTAAGTGGGCAGATGTTTCCAAAAGTGTAGAATATAATATTGAAAAGTTCTCAAAATAATCTTGCAGTTCCAGTTACAAGTCTATATTATAACCCCAATGACAGAAACTTGGTGTGGAAAGAGTTCCTATTTGAACAGAACTTTCTAAGGCAGTATAGGTGAGTGAATAGTATGGAATTTTCCTGGCCAGAAGAGTCCAGGTTCAAAAAACTCAGTCAGACCCAGTAACTGTTATATCTGTGGTAATTGATCTTTGGAAGATGGAAGTGAAATAAACCATGTTAACTTGCTTCCAAATTGATGAGGTATGATTGGTTAAACCTGATGTGGGATGTTTTGCTACATTTTACTACAATTTTTTAATACAGTATGTTATAAAAGTGATAGAAAATAAAACAAAAAACATATTTTGAGGATTTTATTTTATAAATAATGTTACTCTTTTTTTTTAGATTACTCTATACAATCCTTCTATGTAATCCTCTGCTTCTCAATGACCTTATCTCAACACTTTGGAAACTTTATTATTCCATCAAAGATATCACTTTTGGGATAGCTGGAGTAACCGCTTTTTTTTAAAGTCTGGTGGAGTCATGTCTGGACTGTATGGCATAGTAGATAACAATTTTCGCCCATATTTACTTTGTAATTCAGTCATATTGTTCCCTACATGGGACATGCATTGTATAAAATGAGTACTCCTTTCTCTACTAAGTCGATATCAGTTTTTGTGCATTTTTCTGTCGCACTAGTTTGATATGGAATTCTATGTGTCATAATGATTCCTTGGAGATCATGATCAAATATCATCATTCCCTTGACTTTTGACTGCGTTCATCGAAATTTTTTGGGTCAAGGAGAAAATTTATGTCTCCATTTTACTTCTGAACTTCTGTTCAGCAGAGGGACCCAACGAACAGATTTTTTTTTTCATCAATTTGTCAAAATTCATAAAGCTGGTGTTGATGGAATCCTGGTAGCTCGTGATATTTCCTCACATGTCACTTGATGATATTTTGAAAGACAGTCCTCCACAAGTTTCACTTGTTGATATTTTTTTTTGTTTTACTTTGCTGGTCTTGGATCATCATTTTTGTCCTTCATGAAAACAAGTAACTCAGTGGAAACTGTACTATGATTTACTGTATCCTCACTACAAATTTCACTCCAAGCGTTATGAATTTTTGTAGGATTTTTGCTACATTAAATTTCTTGATATATGACCTTTGGTCTTCAATACTCACATTAGCCAAAACACTTGCATGCTCTATTTCTTACACTCGTTAATTCAAACCTCTGTACTCTATCGAAAGAACAAACATGTGGTGCAACAAGTCTTCAATTGCAACTGGCATTACTTTCACTGTGTCATCCGCTCCACAGCGTAGCCAACTTCTCCATTATTTAAAAAATATTCCTCATATAAACAGTAACCATATAAGTAAAAAATAATATTATGTTTTCATAAACTGGTATATTGAATAAGAGATAAATGACGGTTTATTCATGCTCCAAAACTTATTAGTTATAAGATCAACATATTGACTTCTTGCATTGATAATCAATCCAGTTTTGATCAGCTATCGGAACATGATCTAAGCATGTGGTCAAATTTTACGATAATAAACAGGACCTAAGTCACTAAATATTTGCTCTGTAGGTTATTAAACTTGAGCATTAAAACTTGCACCATAATCGACTAATCAAAACCACTTCTTATGGCAGAAACCTGTGGAGCTTACATATAAAATATTTCGTAGGTCTTTTTGTCGTTTATAGTGTTTAGAAGGCTAAGCAACTGATCCATTTCTAATAGTTCAGTAATATTATCAATCACAAATATCCTGTAAGTGTACAGTCTGGAGTTTCTTTATTATTTCTTGTGTGGGCGGTTAAAACCAGTATACAGTTTCATTAATCATTGCAAGAAATGTCTGGAACATATTGTTTGTAACAGAGTTGCAAAATAAGTTTTTTTTAAATTCTGTAAGTAGTTTTCATACATTATCATAAAGATATAGCAATTGGTTTATTATCAGTTTTGATGGTTTTGATTTTTATAAACATTAATTACAATCAAATTGACACATGAATTATTCAAACTTTTTTTATAGGGTTGATAACGAAGATTTTAACACCAGTTTCATTTATATTCGTTTATTAGATCCTGTAATATTAAAAATATCAATAAAACTCCTATTTTACAAATGTATTTCTTAAAAACTATATTTTCTGCTGAAAATACAGAATTAAACTATATACTTGTCTTAAGCCATAAACAAAAAAAAAAAAAAAAAAAAAAAAAAAAAAAAAAAAAAAAAAAAAAAAAAAAAAATTGAATGTCCTGAACAAGCACTTAAAATTATAATTTTACTCCACTATAAATGGAATGTGTTTTTGAAATTTATATTAAAAATACTTTGTCTTTGCATATTTTAGTTCATGTTTAAAGAAAGTGCACTATTAATAAATAAATAATATTTTAAGGGCTTTAGGATTAGGATAAAAATAAAACACAGACAAAACATTAATTACACTTTTATTTTCACTCCATTGATTTTTTTCCATGAACCTCCCCATTTATTTGACGACAGGTTTCATTGTCTTACCCTGATCTGATGTACCCCAAGATCAATGACTGACATGAAATTTTCAGAGCCAGTCAGACTCGTACATTTTGTAACAGATACTTAGAAAGAAAATAACTTTACTTTTTTAATCTTAAATTCTTCAATGAGCACTGTGATGGAATTCACAATAATAATTTATAATTACCCACAATTACTGGTACACAAAATAAAAACAATAATTTTAGAATTATTATAGGCATTTCATATAATTGATTCCCTTAAATACCCTGATGTTCATTCAATAACATAGTTATTATTATTATTAGAGGATTCTACAGCTAAACTAGAACAAACCTTCAAACCTAAGATAACATAAATGATGGTCTTCCACCCTTCCCACTCCACAGATAATAAGCTTGAGGCCATGTCAAGCCCATGTCATTGATCTGGGGGTAATAATCTTACAAAACTAGTATCAACCTGTTACCTACACCTAATATGTGTAAATATTTGTTGTTTTAAAATACTTAAAACTTTCACAAATAATAATACATTATAATAAGCATTATTGGTGGGTTGTCTCAGCCCCTAGGTCAATGACATCGGTCTGGTGTGGCCTCAAACTGATTGGTTAATACATCTGTAGAATTGGAGTAGTGGTAGGCCATCATTTATCTTGGTTTACATTTAAATGTTAGTTCTAGTTTACCTATACGGTAGAGCCCTCTGGTGATGATAAATATATTATTGAAATGTATATCAGGATATTTAAGGAAATAAACTAAATAAATAGTGATTGTAATAATTTAGTTTTAGTTTTTATATCTGTAATTGTGGTTAATAGAATTATCAATTAATATTATATTTGTTATCTTATAACAGTCCAAAACTAATTCTCTTCTTATTTTACTTTCTTTATTATGTATTCTTTATCACTATAACATGTCAATTTTTGTTTCCCAATTTTTATGATATATATCAGCTTTGACTTTTTTTAAATCCTTAAATGGAGAATCTTTTGTTTACAAATAATAATTGAATCGTTTGTAATCCATGTCTTAAGTATGAGTTGCTTTTTAGATTGTGTCAAGTTTTATGTCGACATTCATGATTGGATGTTGTTGGACATTGTCGATGTTTGGAAAATAAAAATGCTTGTTAACATTTTTATTTAATAACCCTTTTCTTTATGAATTGTGTGTTTCAGCTAATTTGTTATTCCTAGAACTGACAGTTATATTTTCTTATGGTGGTGATGGGCTTTTTTTACTAGTCACAGATTTAACTTTTAAAATTCTTAGTCACGTCTTATCATAACTTACAACTTAAACCTATATAAAAATAGAAACAAACTTAAATAGAAAATAAACTTAGAGTGACTATCTCAAATATAAAATCAAACCTGAATAGGCTGTTTATTTCATAGCAGGCTCATATTAGTCATTGATCTACGCCTTAAAAATGTTTTATTGTTATGTTTTCATTTCGATTATATTTTAAATAAAAAAATTTAATTTGAAGTAAAAATTATAAAAAAATATTTCTTATTTGTTCAGTTCATTTCTTTGAGGCCCCCCCCCCATCCAAAGCTAAGGAGCATGTCCTAGAGTTTGAGAACCACTGACTTATTCGGACATTTGGTATCATCATATAAAAACACACACAACATTTAGAGAGTATGAATCTACTCCCATTATCATGTAATAAACTTTGAACATAAAGAGGGCCAAAACATTAACATAGCCTATGGTCATGTAGGAAACCAAAACTAAAACTAGATACTAAAAAAAGGAACCCAGGGCTAAAAGCTAGACCTCTGAGTAGTCAAAAATTACTAGTTCTAGATACAAACATGGTCAAAACCACAAGTCACAGAACTACAAAACACAAGTAATAACTTACAACATGTTGACATCAGAGCCTACAATGGTCAACTGTATGGGCTCATGTGAACATGATGTTTGCCATTCCTTGTGTTTTGTAATTCCGTGACTTTGGTTTTCCTGTTCACGTTTATATCTAGTCGTAGTTATTTTGACTGCTTAGACCTAGTTTTAACCTTGGGCAACTTTCTTAGTAACTAATTTTAATTTTGGTTTCCTACAAAAGCAATTTGGCTATGTTAGTGTTTTTTCCCATTTCTCATGTTATAGATTTATTACTTGATAATGATAGTAGATTTGTACTCCCCATACATTATGTATTCGTAGTTTTTTTTTATACAGAAAATATGGTAAATGTCTGATTAAGCTAAACCAAAAATATGGAAAAACTATTATTATCCAATAACTTTAAAAGCAGAATATCATTGATATATAATCCTATTTTAGTATATATTATGTTTCTATTAAATAGGAATCAAATACTTCTATAAAAATGTATAGACAATAGAACAAATTAAAATATCAACTAGGTTGGAGTCGATCATTAACATAATGTGGAAAAGCTCCATGTCAAACTAGATTGCACTATTGTGAATGTGACCCTACAAAACCAATGTAACTTTAAGCTATACCAATTCACCGTAACTGCACACAATTATGTCACAATTAAAGTTTATACATTGCGATGTTATATTTCAATTATTACAAATTTTAACTCAATAGGATACAAATTAGTGGCAGTTGTTTCAATATTAGTAATCTATTACATAATCGTAGATTTTTCGATAATGCCACTACAGAAAAGATGTGTATAGCCCAGTCAATATATCATAGATTGTCAGTTCTAGGGAGAAATTTTATTTTATCAATTATTTTAACTGTTTTGAAACAGCTTCCCTATTCTTTGTATAGCATATAATATATCACAACCTGTTTTGATTACAGTTAGTTGGGTAAAATAGACACATCTCTTTTGGTCTTTGGTGAAGAGTTGTGATTTTATTGCTTAAATCGATTCTTAAGGCCATTTTAAAGTTACCTAAAAAATGTGTACCTCTTTTTAGATGAATATAATTTGATATTAGCAATTGAAGTTTCATAGAAACAAGAATTATTTTTTAAGTAAGAAAAAGATACCATTTTTAAACTTAAAATCAAAATGTCAATTTAGACTCATCTACAAAAAGAGAGCAGTTTTTTGTGTAACTTTAAAATATCCATAAGAATCGATTTAAGCTATAAAATTGCATCCTCACCTCCTTCCAGACCAAAAGTGTTTTCGTTGTTATTTACTCCAAGTGGAACTTTGATTGGTTCGTGGGTATTAAATGCTTTTTAATATCTCTGTTTATATGATAGTATCTTTTAGCCAAGAAAATAAAATTGGTGAAGTTAACTAAATGATCTTTTTTTTTTAGAATTATGCATTGTTTTTGATTGAAAGAACCAATTTTCAAGGTACACTCAAATACTCTTTATGATTCTTGTCATAATTAAAAATCTGAAATATGTAAATAACATGTTAATTTCAAATACTTATAAAGAAAAGTCATTATGCTGCAATTGGTTTTAACATGTTTGATTCATTTTGATATATTTATTATGTTTTATATTACATTTTAATTAATTAGTTATAATGTATGTTATTCATTATCATTAAACATTTGAATGTTAACACAACTTTAATAATGTGTGTATTTTTATTCAATTAATGCATGCTAATACAAACAAATACTTACAAATTGCATTAATTATATACAGTATAAGTTTACAGTGTTGGTGAAATACCTGAATTGTTTCCCAGGACTCGTTATGAAGCCTGATACTAGATTTAATATTTTAATTGAATTTCTTTTTACTGGATAAATAGAAATTGTTTTAATAATTATTGATTTGTAATTTAAAATAGAATAGTGACTATTAAATTTATTATTTATTATTGAACAAGTATAATGAAATCTGTCCTAATGCATGCTATTTCCTTAATGACAAAATGAGAGGGGCATGTAAGGGGTAATTTTGGTATGTGTGTCTAGGGTTCCAGGTGTATCCCCCACCCACCACCCCCCCAGAGCCAGCTCCCCCTGATCATTTGGTGAAGGCTTCTACACTTCAACTCGGATCTAACACCAGTTTGGATGAAATCACATGTAACTTTCTTCTTGCTAATATTACTCTGTGTATGATGCATGCGCTCTTGCTGATATGTCGTTTGTTTTGTGTCTTTGCCACCAGTTTAATCCATTGTATCATAGTTAAATATCTGCCTAATATTTTTTCTCTTCTAATTTTCCCTTCCTTTATTTTTAAGTTTGATGGACATTTTAAAATTGTATGCAACTTCAAACCATCAGAACAGATAAAAATTCTTAAATCATTATGCTTAGTTGTAGCTGCAGTGGTGATTTTGACAAGATAGTTGCTTCATTGTGGTTTGATTCATTAAACAATATGTTCTGTTATTTGTGTTGGTTTTGATTATTTAAAGTTCAGTCAACCTTAAATACATATCCTCATTAGCTTATTGTTGCAGAATATGTTTGTAAGTAGGCAGTAGATATCCAGTATTAGTAATGAACAACAGTGCAAAAAAGGAACACTGTTAATCCCTTTTAACCCATTCACCTATATTTTTCTAAGCACTGCACGGGCCAGAAAATCCAGATATTGTACTCCTTCAAATATTCTATATCAGTCAGAATGGAATTATATTTTATGAAGTTATGTTCAAGAATAAATTGATATAGTTTGGACATTAATTGCACATAGTTAACCTTAGTTTGTGTTAATTTACTAGTAATATATCTATCATATTTAAATATCTTCATATATTTTTTAACTTAATTTGGTAATTAGACTGTTAATTTCTATACCAGAACTTATTTTTTAATCTACAATTCACCTAATATAATATAGGTGATATATAATATAACACCTAATATAATATATATACAGGGGTGGTGAAAAGTCCTGAAGCGGGTTAATATTTTTTTAACCGTTACAGATGGAACTATATAACTTAGTACACTGTTACTGGGCATAAAACACTATTTTACCACAATTACAATGAGCCGCTACCACTTCGGGGGGACGGCCCACAAGGAGTCAGAAGAAAATCTTAAATGAGAGCGTGGGTTGAGTTGTACATCAAAATAAAGGTCTAATTTATTAGAATACAATTCCGCAAATCCGACTTCAAAAGGTTCACCCTAAACAAAATGGCGGTGTTTTAAAGTTTATACTCTGCTATTAAATTGTACTCTGCTAATAAAGACCTTTAATTTGATGTACAACTCAACCTATGCTCTCGTTAAAGATTTTCTTCCGACTCCTTGTGGGCCGTCCCCCATTAGAGGTTAAGGGTTAAGTAGAACTCTAAAAAATAGCGTTATAGCTCCAACACTGATTTCTGGGCCTTTGTTTTGAAACCTGTACCGAGTAAACATTTTCCAGCTATTTTTAACACTCAACGCCATAGTTGAGTGTTAAAACGCCGCCATTTTGTTTAGGGTGAACCATTTGAAGTCGGATTTGCGGCATTATATTCTACGAAATTAGACCTTTATTTTGATGTACAACTCAACCCACGCTCTCATTTAAGATTTTCTTCTGACTCCTTGTGGGCCGTTCCCCCAAAGTGGTAGCGGCTCATTGAAATTATGATAAAATAGTGTTTTATGCCCAGTAACAGTGTACCAAGTTATATAGTTCCATCTGTAATGGTTAAAAAACTATTAACCCGTTCCGGGACTTTTCACCACCCCTGTATATATATATATACATACATAATGTTACATAAATAAGATTTATACTCCTTTAAAACTAGAAATTGTTAGACTTGTTTTATAACTTTTCCTATTGTTATCGTATTTAATTAATTATTCTGATTCTTATATTGTAATAAATTAATATTTCTTAGGATGTTTGTTTAAATAATTAATGTTAATTTACACTTAATTTGACATTACACACACAAACGTGTGTGTGTTTTGATACTATTGATTCATGTAGTTTTTCTTAAACAATCACCAGTATTTTTTATAGGAATAAAAACAAAAAATGCACTCAATACTAAATTCTAGCAAATTATTACATATAAATGTACAAATATGTAGGCCTAATAGGCATTATCACCGACTTGCAACAAACATTATTGTTGTAGGCACTATACAACTACAAACATTAAACATTAAATCAGATGTCTGGTTACAATATTTATTTTACTCAGAAATATCAACTCATAAAATAAAATATCTAACAATCATCTGTAATTAATTGTAGCTTGATTGGTGCTGCTACGGGGGCTTTATGATAAGTTAATGACTTTCATATGAAAGTTTTTTTTTTTTCAAATAAAAATTTGATTTATTTTTTGACATAATCTCCTTCAGATTGATACACTTTGTCCAATGGTTTTCCAACTTCTTTTAAAATTTGCGTTTTCCACAAATGATAGTTTGAGTGTTTATGAACAAATTGCCACTTATTATTACATCATAAAATAAAAATATAATTTCTCAAATTCTGCAAAATAAGCTTTTGCTCTGAGATGACCTTGTTTGATGAGAGTCTTTCTTTACTGAGACATTTGTTAATATTTGCAAAGAGAATGAAGTCACAAAGGGGTAAATCTTGAGAATAGGATGGACGTGGAAGCCATTTATAGTACAATTTAACAATTTTGGCCATGGTGATTGCTGCAAACGTCTGAGCTGGTGCATGTTGTAGTGGAAGAGAATTTTTTTCTTTTTAAAGTGGGGTAATTTTTTCATCATATCATCACGAAATTAATCAAATAAAAAAGACATTATACTATCCTGTGATTATTTTTCAGGTGTGAATCCTAGAAAATTGGGGTTAAGACCTTTCCGGCCAATGGAACCGTTTTTGCCTACTTCAAAGCATATTTTATCAGGATTTGACTGTTTTGACTGTTCTTTCCTTTCAGTTACTGTGTCCAATAATCTCACCTAGATTGTGCTTGACATGTCCAAACAGTGCTCTGAAATGGTCACAGTGCTTAATTTTTTATAATTTCTGCAGTGATATTTGAATTTTAAGGAATGTAAAATAAAATGAAATTAACAATTTTGCTTCTTGTACGAGTACATAATATACAAGATATATCAGTATAGATTACGGTTACTTTGATTTTTTCTACCTATACACAGCTATACATTAATTACATACACAATCAACCATATACATATATACAGATACAAATCTTATAGATGCAAATGAAAACACAAAATCTTATACAACAAAATCAATAAGAAACTAAGTCAATAGGAAATACTACTCATAATTTTATTCTTAAAATATAGGTCAACTACATTCTTTAAATAAAAAAAATTAAAAAAATTCAGTAATATTTATCCAAAATAGCAATTCTTTTATTGATTTTTAAAAATGAAAATGTGACCTACATAGCTGAATTTCCTTTTGTTAAAGATTCTAATATAACATTTTTGAGGAGTTAACATTTTGAAAGCTGTTATAATTTTGTTTTTGGTAAAATATTAGTAATTTTTCTTTGTGGATATTTTTAGATTTATAGTAATTGCTCCATTTGTTCTTTGGAAATCTGTAAGTATCTTGTACATATATAGATATCTAAGATGGAGTACACAGGACATTGTTCTTTTAAGATATTTTTGATTTTTAATAACCGGTTTTGTACAACCTCATGGGTATGTACCCCCATTCCCCTACCTGCCCTAATTTATAACCTGTATTGAATGTGGGATTGCAGAAGTGCAAAATAAATTTGATTTAGCAGTTTAGATTGGTATATTCATTGAAGAAAGTTTAATTTTCTGATAATTGAATGCATTATATATTTTGTATGTTATCTATGCGACTCCTCCAAGAATGGCTTTGGAGTCGAACCCGCAAAGGATGTCCCAGAACTATATGGAGCAGTACAGAAAAGGCCTGGCACATGGATAAATCCTGGAGAGAAGTGAAGGAGGTTGCCAAAAATAAGAAACATTTTGTTGAGGCCCTATGTTCCAAAATGAAATAATGGAATTGATTGACTTTGTATCTGAATTTCTGATCTCAAACAAAATCTTATTGAACTACCTTTGGAACAGTAGAAATAGAATTACTCAAATTACAATAAAAAATAATAAATTCCTAAAGTTTTGAGAAAATTACGGATCTTTTCCATTATAGGACTAAAAATATCATTAGGCTAGGTTAGGTTAAATTATTAACAAACACATCTTTTAATCCAAACATAATTAATAGGAGGGTAGGCCAATAGGCAACAATGTCTAATCTGCTCAAATGGGTCTTTATTGTGGTTCCGCCATCACCACATAAACTCAGAGATGAGAGTCGAACAAGGTATGACTACTACCATACTGCACTTTGTTTTGCTAAGTGCCATGGACTTTCAATATCATGAGTAAAAACACCACTCACAACAATGTCACTAACAATGGACTTTAACATGTTGAATGTGGTTTCCCGTCTTTGTCTACTTTCATATTAGAAATGATTCCTACATAATTCATTTATAGAAAACAGTTGGGCATGTAGTGAAAAAAATCCGAAATTTTCAATATAACAATAGAAATGTTATCTACTATTGACCCTATATGTGTAGTGGTTCTACTGTTTCGTTACAGATAATAAATAAACCAACTGTATAGAAGTTAACACAAAGTATGCCGAACTAAATCTTAAAATTTTTAATCATCTGTGTTTATCCAAGTATAAATGACAGTGACATGAATCTGGTGGACATACATAGATCATGTACTTTAGGTTTGTACTCAAACTTATTTCATCCACAATAAATGTTAATAAAGATATTGATTTTTTAATGTAATATCAACCCTTAGATTACGTAAATATACCAGTTTTACAAATTTATCTAGGCCTAAAATAGTGTTTTCGAATAAAGCAATGTTGGTCATAAACTGGTTTCAATTGAAACAAGCGCCACTTATCGCACAGATACAGATACATAGAAAATCTAAATAAATTTCCACATTTTTTATATATTTTTATTTCAGTGTTGATTCACAAATTTGTTATAACAGTGTACTCCCGATTATCCACAAAATTTGATGGCACTGACATGGCGGATAACGAAAATTGCGGATAATATGAAAGAATGCTAAAAATAAAGTGAAAATACCGTAATAAAAAATTAGTTTGACATAAAAAGACTGTAATATACTGTACATTAAACACATAATACACAGTACAAGCCTATAAATTAAAAATATTTTAATGTACATTTTACATGAAATGAAAAAGTGTAATAAATGAGAAGTTTTTGTAGTAACATACAAAAACACGCACTGTAGTTGTTTTGCTACACAGTAGTACAGTACTGCAATTGTAATTACCTAACGATTTTTCAAAAAAATCAAACATTGTTTTTTGTTTCTTACCGTCTCTTGATTCTTTACTGAACTTTTCTTAGCTTCAATTTTTCAGCTAACCGTGTGTCATCGTCTTGTTCCTCTAAATACTGAAGCAGTGAGCAGTCCATTAATGTGTTGCAAGGCCACTTCATGTGTCAATCGCGCATGCATGTACGTTCCTTCTTCCTTTTCACTTACACTTTGCTCTTTGTTCGCCCCTTTTTCTTTCTTTGTTATTTCTTGGTCCGTCAGTCACTCGAATCCTGGCTCATTAGTGTGACAGTCAAACCACTCTAGACAGTATGCTTAGCTCTACTGCACAACTTTGTTATCATAGTTTTACTTTTTCTTACCCGTACTAAACAGGTAAAGAGAACTGTAATATTTTTTCCACAAGGCGCGGATAATCGGGAGTACACTTTATTCATTTTATTGTGTCTATGTTGCTCATCATCTTTGAGAAAGTGACTATATTTAAACACGTACAACAGGTAATGTGAATTTCATAATGAAGCTCTTGTTATATTTACGAGTTGTGTCAATTAAACGAGACTACAATGATTCACCTTTATTTATATGTATCATAATTATAGTGCTTGTCCCCATTCTTGCCAATCTAGTCCTCAATTGCACTTGCACACCAATGTAGTCTTGTTTTCCACTGGTCGAAAACATAGAGCAGAACTGTTACAGTCAGCCATTTTAACAAATTTGTCATTTTCTTTACTGTGTCAGCTGAATCAAAACATGTTCCTTTAAGGATAGATTTCAATTTAAGGAAAGGAAAAAGTCACAGGGTGCCAAATCCGTTAAATATGGAGGATGCTCCAGTGAGGTAATGTGTTTGTCGGCCAAAAACTGCTTCACAGAAATGCTATTGCATTTGTCCTGATGAAGAATGAAACCCGGTTTTCAACAGTTCTGGTTGTTTTTTACTCTTGGTTTCAGTTTTGTTGAAACTTTCATATAATAATGCTGGTTCACTTTTGCGCTTTCTGAAACAGATTTTTTCAAAAATTATGACCTTGACATCGAGCATGGCTTTGAATTTAGGCTTGATTTGACAAGCTTTTTTTATTTGTCACAATAATGTTTTTCAGTATATTGACTGTTGTTTCATCTCAAGATCATAGTAGAGGATCCCAGTTTCATTACAAAATGATTATAATATTTTTGATAAAAGTTGCGTCAGCATCAAGTTCTTGTAGCATTTCAGCACATATTTCCTTACAGCGTTCTTTTTGCTCTGGTGTGAGAACTCTAGAGATCATCTTGATATAAAACATATTCATGTTGGAATACACAGCGTCTTTGTCAATATTCATGGTTTCAGTTTTCATTCCAGACATTGAGTTCGCACTTTCTCAAACAGTCTGGTTAATTTTTTCTAAATATTCTTCAGTTCTTGAAGTGATAGGTCCATCGTCTTCCATATTTTGACATCCTTCACTAAATTTTTTGTGCCATCCAAACACATGTGCATGAGACATGCCATCTTTCCCATAAGCTTTAGTATGCATTTGAAAACATTAGGTTAGTGTTTTATTACATTTTACTAAAAAATTGAAATTGATATATTGCTCAACTTTTAAAGCTAGAATTATTCTGGCACACACCAAAAAACACAACTGCACCAAATAATGACTCACAATCAACTAAATAGCTGTGAGTGTTGATATTTGTCATAAAGGTTTAGACATCTCCAAGGTCTCTCCCAAAGACCTCACAATCAATCATCGCTACTTTCTCTATGAGATAGACCCCCTCGTTATTTAATAGATACACTTCATGCATTAATATAATTTTGGCTTCAAACACTACTTTGGTCCAAGAAATTATCTTTGTATTTTATAATATATAATCTATAGTTAGTAAATTTTTCAGAGTTACTAAGTTGATTGTAGATAATGAATGTATCTGTATTAATAATAATAGTGCAACACAATAGATGCATGAGATTCTTATTCTATATTAGTCTCCTCTATATTATTAATGATGGTACAATGTGAATATTAACTTTTTTAACACTTACTTTTCTAACTCAAAAAAGATTCATTTTAATTCGCAATTTTTATATATATATATATATATAAATTAAAAAGTGTTTAGTTTAGATATATATATATATATATATATATATATATATATATATATATATATAAATTAAAAGGTGTTTAATTTAATATACAGTAGAACCCCTCTAATCCGTCACCTTCGGGACTGGGGGCATGGTCGGAATGCAAAAAAGTTCGGATTATCCGAAAAAAGTCAATATTTATTACATATTATATAAATAGATTTTTTTAAAGTGAAATAAGTGATATATAAACTTTTAAAAGTCTATATAATAAAGTCTATATATAAACTCTGCAAGTACTATAGCAAATCAATAGAAACAACACGAGAGATGACACAGCACTGAAGCGGGATGACACAGCACTGAAGCGGGAAAGCGATAACAAACCGGATGAATGGCGCCAGGCGGGCCGTGAGTCGTCGGCACAATATCGCGAGCTCGAGCAAGGTCGGACTAACCGGAGTAACGGACCACCCGAGGGCGGATTAGAGGGGTTCTACTGTAGTTAGAAGTATGGCACCATGCATTAAAATTATTAATAATATTTATAAAACGATTTGTCAGGGCATCCTGATCATAGTGATAAGACATGTGTGATTAGTGTAGATCCTGTAATTTACATGCAAAACAGCCACAAGTTGATATTTGGGGCATCTAAGCACCTATAAAACTAAGAACCACTCATACTCAATTCAACAAAGAACCAAATGGTAATTACTTTTTTTTTACTTTCTTCCTCACTAATAACATTTGTTTCTGTACTGGTTTCAAAGTGCAAAGTAAATAGATGAGTTGTCAACATTGTGTTACTAATTTTATAATAATCCAACTAAGAGACCAATTCGTTAAAGATAACACAAAAAGGAGACTAAAACATAACCCGGTAAAAAATAAGGATATCAAGGAAGTAAATCAAACATTAAAGAGGTCAATAAAAAATACCTTTAGTGAGTAATAAGTTTTATTCAGTAGAATCTTTTTTAGATATCTTGGAAAAATGGAAAAATTGTAAATTTCAAAATTAATGCAGTAATTTCTTTAAAACTTTTAAACCACTATAATAAAAACTTTTCTATAAGATCTGTAGCCTGTGGATTGGGTACTGAAGGTGGCTGCCTTTTTGTCTCCCTAATTTCAGCAAAAGTGTTTGTGAGTTCTTCCAGATACAAACGACAGATAACTGCTCAATAATAGACCCATTTCTTTCCTGGTTTCTGGCAATTCTGAGAATTTTTTCTTTTACATTTATTGTTTTGTATATGATTGTTTGACACTTTATACCGTCATGGATAAAGTAGGGAAAAAAATAGATATACACAAACTTCATGCAGCCTGCATAGGTTATGATTTTTCCTAATGAGTAAGATAAAAATACTCTAATCAATAAAATATACAAATTTATAAGCGTCAATACAAATTAATGTATCTTCATTAAATCATATTTATATTTTAAAATATTGTAATATAAATGTATTTCCTCTCGAATCTTCTAAACTTATAATCTCCGTGCTGAACTTTGTCTTTAAGAAAGCCTTACACGAATAAGTCATGGGGTGGAGGTCGGGGATCTTTACCGAGCACGGAATGGGCCCTTTGCTGCCAATCTATCTGGGGGTACTGCTCATTAAAAAAATTATGAACACCAGTTGAGTAATGAGCAGAAGCCCCATAATGCTAAAATATTAAGTCAGCTCATTGCTCTGCATGAGTCTTTTCAAGCAATACTGGAAGTTGATGTTGAGGGAAATGTAGATAAATGTTGCCATTAAGATTTTCTTCAAACCTATGTGGGCCTAATAGACGATCTCCTCCTACTACACCAACCAAAACATTAAAGGGTGAATCTTTGTTGAAATGATCTTTGAAAAGCAACATGAGGATTCTCCACAACAAAGTGATGTTGATTGTGAAAATTTTAAAAAACCATCTCATGTGAATTGAGACTCATAGGTCCACAGTATTTTTCTGAAGAAGTGGTATTCCTCAGTATCTTGTTGTAATAACCAATTATTGTTACAAAATACAGTTGACATTTTTTAGATATTTTAGAGAATTATTATCATTCTACTTCCATTGCTAAGTATCAATTTATAAAAATATTATAATTTACCACTGTCGAGTGTTCATTAGAGAACCAAAATCTAAAATCCCTTCATATTTAGTCACGACTTTTGACTTTCTAGATGCAATAATTCTACAAACCAAAAAGTAAATTAAGGATTTGCTTATACCGTTGGAAAGCTTATGATAAGCGGTAGTATTTGTGAAATTTGAACACTTATAGGTGTAATCGATTGTTTGTAAAACAAATTTGAATTTGAACAAAGATTTTAAAACATTAACTTTTTTCATGTTTGGGGGCTTGTAAATAATGCATATTCTCAGTTTCAAAAAACAATGTTCTTTCTGTCTTATAGGATATTGAATGTAGTTTTTGGAAATGTGGTCACTTTATTTGCTAGGTGAAAAATTAAGTGATAAAATAGAATTTTAACTGAAAAGTCACATTTTTCCTAGAAAATAGGAAATAATTTATATCTCGGAAACGAAGATTCATATATATATTTTAGAGGTCAATGAATAATTAAATTATAAAACAAAACAGGAATCATAACTAAAACAAACTGTAACTTAATTCTAAACACAAAACTTTTAGTGTATCAATGTATAAAAGAGGAAAAGATATTTCACTTTTTGTATTCCTTGATAACGTATGGGTATATTATTATTTGTACTAGTTAAAAAGATTGTATTGTATTTAGTTATGTTCTTCTCCAGCAGGTTATCCAGTATCGTAGTCTTGAACTAAATAGGCTATAAGAGATAGTTTTCAGAATTCTCAATAATATACATATCATTATAAAATATAAAATTTGTTTGGATCCACTAACATTTCTGTATTTAATCTTTTAATGTAGCTTCCAACTATAATTTTCATCAAAAATAATTTCAAGATGTTTAATATTAGAGACTTTTTTATTCTAATACAAGATAAACAATATTTGTTCAGCTCAATACACTTTGTCGGTTTCTTTTATGTGAATTTTTTTCAAAGCCTTTTTTTTCGTGTTTGTAAAAAGAAAGAAGTAGCAAGAGGTCAAATAAAGGAAAATAGATTTCATAGCGAAATTCAACAATTTTGACTATGACAATTGCAGATGTGTGAGTTGGTGCATTGTTGTAGTAGAAGAGAATTTGTTTCTTCACCAGGAAGGGTTGCTTTTTTCAAATTCACCAAAAAAGTAATCTGGTGTGTGATTGTTTTCCCCTTTTCCAGGTAGCCGGTGAAGATTATGCAATATGAATCCCAAAAAAGTGTGGCCATGATGTTTACGGGTGATGGAACCATTTTGCCTTTTTCGGAGTATGTTCATCAGGAGAAATTCACTTTTGATTACACTGTCATTTCTGGAGTGTAGTAATTAGATCCATGTTTCATCAACGGTTACATAATACCTCAAAAACTTATTGAATTATACTTGAACATGAACAAACACTCCAGTCAAATGAGTCAGTGTTTTTAAACTCCCGAAGAAAGCAATAAGGGCAATTTTTAAGATAAAACCTACGGCCTCATGTAGAGATCTTTAAAAGAAATCAAATTCTCACTTTTCTATGAATTTAATAGAAACCATTTTATTAATTTTATTTCAGTTTTTAACCATGAAATCCATAATCACTATACAAGGTCAAGAAATTACTTTCATGTGACTCCTGTTACAACATCCATAGCTATAAGAAATCTTTTGTGTTGTGCTGCCAGGTTTACAACAGGTTGCTTCCTTTTATTAAAACAACTCAACCCAGAAACAAAATTTAAGCAGAACTTGTGGAAGTATCTTACCTGCAAGAAGCTCTATTCTGTATCAAAGTTCATTTCTTGGTTGAGGAGGTGCTGTTTTAATAATGACAACTATGCCTGGCCAAATACACGAATTTGTTCTCACTTTGTATTTAGTTGTTTATTTATTTCTATTTGTTTTAAGTTAGTGTGTGTGTGTGTGTGTGAGTGTGTGTATTAGAATCACAGGTTTTGAATTATTTTTATAATTATTCACAAGTTTCATAACTCACATGGGTATAAAATTAAAATAATAGATGGCAAATGTCATAATGATAAAAATTAAACTTGCGATTTGAGGGTAATCTCTTTTCAAGTCACTGGCTTCTTAAACAGCCCTCATAACTCTTGTTGTATTCAATGACAACTGAATGTGATTCCATTTGAATGGTAATAAAGCATATTAGTTGTACTGAAGAGATAACTTTCTGTAAAGACCTACAGAAAGACAAATTAATCTATGTATTGCATTACCTTTTTGAAACCTAAATGCATTAAACATCATTCCGAAAACCACATTTTGACCTAAAATATTCGTACATTTTCTGAGGGAGGGGCAGTGAAAACCATCTTATACCTCCTCCTTCCTAGAGGTAAGCCATACTGTTTAACCCCCTCTCCTCTGATTAAACTCTTGTACAATTATAACTAATAATTATACAACCACAGGAAAAAAAAAGTTTTTTTTTCTGTGGTTGTTAAAATATCCTTAGTTGTATAAACAAATGTCCTCTCTTGAAACTATTATATCTGGTAACACTAACCCCAAATATTAAACTCTGACAGTAGCAAACCTTTAATATTTAAATTTAAATTTAATTGTCTAGCTTTCACTATTTGAACTTGACAACTGCAAATGTTTAGATTGTTTACAAAAGGAAAAAAAACCTAAATCAATATGGTGATAAAAAATGAAATATGAGTTAAATATTGAAGCAGGTCCTCAGGTTATGTTGAATAGGATATTGAAGTAAATATAAATAAATATTGAGCTTGACTTGTGAGATAATATTAGATAGAATAAAACTCGAACACAAGATCTCACAAAAATTATGTTTACTTAATCAAATGCGTTTCAACAACAAAGTCACCATCCTCATTGTTGCATGAGCTACAATAACTAAACTATACCTAACTTAGCACTGCACCAACACCCGTATTTATACAAAACTAAAGGGCCGTGGCCTAAACCTATTCTCTAATATTAAGACGTTAACAAGTGCCTCGCGTCATTCTAAATAACTTAAGAGTTAACATCTAACTAATACAATATTCTGAGCAAATCTTATATTTAACACTACATTTTATATTTTACTTTAATATAGAACTTTGTATCGGCCCTAATTCATTATTTACAGTTGTGAGGGTACTTGTTAATATAAAAAGTTTCCCACACATCTATTATGTTTAATTTAGTAACATTTTTCAACAACGCAAAGTTTTCTATTTTGAAATATTTTTTTTCCTCAACCAACGATGTTTAGCCGTAGCTGATTTATCAGGCATATTATATTTGAAGTGGGCAAAGTGTTCTTTTGCTCTTATCCTGACGTTTTGTTTGTCCTATATATTACTTCAGACATATTACACAATTTATACAATAAATTCCTGATTTATCATGTTCATGGGTGATTTTTTTTTACAATATTTGATATTGGAAGAACAAATGTAGTTTCAACCCATCATTGTCGAGGCATACTGCCCACAAGAGTACTTCTCGATTTCTTAATTTTCATAGTTTTAAGCTTCATAGGTATAATTATCATAGTTGTAAGCTTCTTTAAAATTGAAACTTTTATATTCTGAATACATGATTACAGTGTAAAAACAACACGATCAATTTAGCCAGTGTTTGAATATGAATTAAACAACAACAATTGATATCATAATCAACTATTTTGCTCAGGAAAAAAACTAAGAGCTTACATATTCAAGATATTGGAATATAATTTATGTTATGATTTTATATTTCATAATTACTGTAAACAAATTTATAATTTGGCATACAAATATTCCTCCAACATTATTAAAAAATAGTGACTCTATTTGGTGGCATTACAGTGATGAAAACATGAATACTAGGCCTGTAATGCAGTTTGTTTTGTGAATGTGAGACCATTTCAAATGTCTACTAATGATAGAAATGCATGACTGTCTTGTAAGTCTACGCCAATAGGTTAAATGTGTACAAGTGTTAGAAAAACAAAATTTTTAATAATCAGCTTCTTAATTTATCCTAGAATTGTCTGTAGAAGAATATTGATTTTTTGGAGCAATGTAAATCGTAATATTGCTAAACCCTTGGCCCTGGTATTTCATGTATTAATTATAAGTAATTTCTGACCCTGGACTTTTATAGTTCTCTAAAAGCATAGGGCATGTTCTAATTTAACTAAACCTTAATTATTTTACATCTTAATTATAAGACATTTCTCATCTTTGTCTTCTATTGTTCTGTTAGTATATAGGACATGTTATAACGTAACCTAACCTAAATCCTTGGCCTTGGTATTTCATACCTTAATTATAAGTCATTTCAAATCCTGGTCTTTTATAGTTCTGTTAGTATATAGGGCATGTTCTAACCTAAACCCTAGACCTTAGTATTTCATACACTAATTCTGATCCTGGTTATTAATAGTTCTGTTAGTATATAGGGCATGTTTTAACCTAACCTAAACCCTTGGCCTTGGTATTTCATACCTTATTTATAAGTAATTTCTTATCCTGTTATGTTCTGTTAGTGTATAGGGCATGGCACTATTTATTTTAAACATCATTAGCGTTATAAATTTCTTAGTTTTAAATCAGTAACTAATTTGTTGTAAATACTGTATTGTGCAGCTGACGTAAGTGGCTCAAGAGAATCTCTGGCTACACATGATTCAGGTGATTTTTTTTTTTTTTGTCTCAATAATATTTGTACATATAAAATTACAAAACATTGTTTAATAATAGATAATATCATTGCTAAAAAACACTTAATCTTATAATTTCATATATGCATGCACGAAGTCTCAGTAGTAAAAATATTCCAATGGTAGATTTTTTAATTTTTTTTTATGTAAATTGCTCTCAGATTATGTTTTGTGAGCTTGGTTTAAAAGTTTGAGAGATGCTAGTATTAATACAGATATTGGAAACATTGCACATTTAAATAGTATTAATGCTTATATTATATAGTATTAATAGTATATATTTCTTGTGTATTGTTTACAAAGACTATAACCAGAAGAGTAACATTTAAAAGATTGTGAGATGAAGGTGTTATTAACCACCATCTAGAAGGTTATCGAATTAATTCAATTTTCAGAAACTGTTTTTTCTTTTGTTTTTAAAAAAATTCATCAATATCCTAGAAATATGTAAAATGAATCGATCATTGTTTTCAATGGCTCTCTTAAAACAGCACTCTTATCACGAAGGTGATGTAAAAATGAGTATATTGCTATTCACACATAAGTTCATGTGGTTGAAACGTTGTAGGTCATATAACATGAAAATGGTTACTCATATGAAAAAATACAAAAGACTTTTTAGAGGATTATCTAATCTACAACTGTTTTGTCGTCAGACCAATAGGAAGCTAAATATTTACGGAAAACAGTTTTGTGAGCTTGAATAACTTTTTAATTTCACACATAATGATGGTGACTTTTGACACTATTTAAATCAACATGAAGGTATATACTTAAATTCAGCTGGTTCTTAATTTTTGTATAGGAATATATTAATATGACTTTTGTTATGTTAATACTTATAACTTTTTAGGCTTATAGGTACCAATACTATAAATACACTACTGGTTTTTCATTTTGTATTATTTTTCCTTTATATCTTGAATGTTGAGTCGGTTTACAATTCAGAGGAAATAAAAAAATCTTGATTTTTCTTAATCAGCTATTATGTTGTTGGAGGTTATGATTACCCTGGACTGAAGTCTATCATTCCAATAAAGTTGTGTGATATTTCTTGAATCTAATTAAGTTTGCATTAAATTTTTTGCATTGGAAGAGATGTTCTCTTGTACATTCTTCATATAAGTATACGCTGATCTTATTCAGGCGTGTCCTGTGTTGAGGCGGAAGGATGTCACTGAATCTCTTCTTGGATTGTTTTTATCCTAGCTACTCTCTGTTTCCCTATATTTTTTGGTAAAGTGTGATTCCTTTCATTCCCAAAATGTTTAGTGTTTCAATTCCTGGTACCCCAAAGTATGCATGTACCAGGTATGTATTGTAACATATCTGCGGATATAATGGAGAACTCTTATCATTTCTTAGAATTGTGTTAATAGTGGATGGCTATGATGATATTGCTTGAATTGTTGCTTTACAATCTATTGAATCGACAATTTTATAATGGTTGGGAGTTTGGTTTAGTGTCGTTAGTAGAGCGTGTGAATTGCCTTTAATTTCTGTATCAAAATTTGTTTTGTATATTTACTAATTGTAAAAAATGTAAGAAAAAAGCTGAGTAGATAAATGCTCCAATGTTGCCATATTCTTGTGACCTGTGTGTATACATTGTCAGCCCGTGTTCTGATAGATATCATTATTCTATTATTTAAAGTGCCAGTTGTTGGATAGCTGTTGGAGGCCAGTTTTTCTTGCATACATCCACTGACAATATGGAGTTTAATCGGCTATTGTGCAAAAGCTGTTAGGACCAGTTTTGAGGGTTTTTCTTCCATACATCCACTGACTGTGTGGAGTTTAAGCAACTGTTATCTGAAAGCTGTTGGATACCAATTTTTCTTGCTTACATCCACTGACAGTGTGGAGTTTAATCAATTATTGTTTGAGGGCTGTTGGGTACCAGTTTTTCTTGCACATATCTGCTGACAGTATGAAATTTAATCAGCTATTATTTGAGGCCGTTGGAGACCAGTTTTCCATGCATACATCTACTGACAGTGTGGTGTTTAATTAACTATTATAATGTTACAACATTTGTTGAAGTTTACTCGTAAAAATATAATTAATATGTCACTTCAAGGATTAAGCAAACTTTACACCCTCTCTTCTTGTGGTTTTCTGCCTTTTACTTCATGTGCTATAACTTGTTTCATACATCCTTTAGGGGCCTATAATATGAAACAACTGTAATATAATATCCTATAATATAATATTTGTTTTAGTTTTTACTTAATGGAATAAATGTTAATTTTCAGCTCCATCATTCCATTTTTGATCCAATAAGGAATATGGATATTTTATCTCCACAGCTTCTCCCACTCTTTATGAGAAAACAGGCCTAGTCATCATTTTAAAATTGTAACTTTCTAAATTAAAAAAAAAAAAAACTTAATTTGTATCTATTTTATAAGTGTGTTTGTTTATAGGGTGGGTGGACGATTCTGTGTTCCTACAGCATGCAGAACATGAAGATGGTGTGTGGATAAATAATTATTCTCAGCATGCTTTCACTACTGGAAGACGCCACATATCTAAATCCCGTTTCAAAGGAATTAGTCATACAATGAAGGTATTAAAACTAATATTAAACTTTACCAGGCTTACCAAAACTTAGATCGAAAGATATAAAGGGGGATAATATTATACTTATTAATAAGTTGTCTGCTAGAATGACTGTGTTGTTGAACTATAACAACATCTAATAATTTTAATTTTTCCTTAATGGACTAGTTTAATATTATAATTATTCTACTATTCTGCTCATATTACTTCTTGTTTTAGTCATTATGACCATCAGGTGTTTTCGAACATTCGTTGCATTTAATACACATATATCTGTAAAACGCCAAAACTTTGCAAACATCTGAAACACAAAAGAAATTTGAGATTTTAATATACATAATTTAATATACAATCCCACACTATTTTTTTATGTGTTATGTTTGTGTTTCTTATTGTTTTATGTATCTTCATAATTTGTGAAGTTAGTCATGTAAAATAGGACATAAAACACTTTTTGTCTGTGGAATGCAATTTTATTGCCTAAATCGGTTCTTGGGAACATTTTTAGATGAACATAATTTGATATTAACAATGTTAGTTGCAAAATAGTACTTTTTTTTTAGTTTGTTTAAAAGTTATGGGAAAAAAACTTGTTACGAACAAATTTTTTAATTATAAAATTACAAAGAAAACTAAATGAGTTCAGAGTTGATCAATGTATTCACAGAGTTCTTACACGTACCTGAAAATTTATATATACCTATTTTAATAAGACTTAGTAAAAAGATGCAACCTTTCATACTCCCTGTCATGATTGATTGCCTAGATCCATAGAAACTTAATGCTTATCAACATCTACGGTACCATTATATTCCAAACTAAATTTTGCAATAGAAATACCACCAAAATGAATCCCAAGAAATGCCTCTAACTTTCTTCATTATCAGATTGTTCAGAATTTAACACTTCACAAGTTCTCAAATATTCGTTATCTGACAAAATATTGTAATTTCAAAGTACAATACAGTAGAACCTCTGTTAACTGGCCTCGGATTAACCGGCCTATATTGTAGTGTACTGGTTGGATGAGAGTTTCCGAAAATAAATTGTAATTGAAACACCAAAGCGGCGGCAATATCAAACGACTTTGTCGATAGCGGTATCCCATTGTCAGCGGCGTAAAAACACCGCGGCACCAAAGCGGCGGCGATATCAAACGACTTTGTCGATGGCGGTATCCCATTGTCGGCGGCATAAAAACACCGCGGCACCAAAGCAGCGGCGAGTCAAACGATTTTGTCGATAGCGGTATCCTATTGTCGGCGGCATAAAAACACCACAGCATTGGCACCCGTCGGTATAGCAGACATACACCCACAAAAACGTTTGATGGGCCGCTTTTTTTCCACGAATCATTTTAGTATACATTATGGAAAATATAACATTTCTTTTCAGTTTTCGGAAGCGTGTGTTGGTTTCGTTTGAGACACGGTTAAATTTGTCAAAAGACTTGACAGAGGGGAATCTGTAAAAAAGCTTTGTAGTGTTTAATTTTGACATGTTTGATGTAAAAAATAATATGAGTTGCAATAACATCTTAATTGCATAATTCTTAGTGCTACCTGATTAAATAAGCTTTCTTTGAACGAAAACCGATTTTTCACGGGAACCTTGGATCAAACGGGCAACCGGCTCGGGTGTCAGTCCCGACTAGACCGGTTAAGAGGGATTCTACTGTATATATTATTGATGTAAACACTTGAAAAATAATATTAATAAAAACTGCACACAATAAAGTCACCATGACAATATGAGCTCAACTAACCTGTTGAAAATTCACAGTTCAGTACTGTACATCCCATGATCCCCTCCTCTACAAGATCACTCAATTATATCCCCACATAAGTATCATCATACCTTTCTGACCTCTGTTAATCACTCTCTAGTTACAAGAATTTCTTCTTGCGTTTCTTGGAACTTTGCTCATATCATCAAAAGCTTGTAAGTTTATGACGTACTTTAGACAAAACCAAAGCAGAAACAATAACTTTTTATCTCTATGTACACAGTATTCTAGAATTTTGGCAGGAATCTCAAAATTTTTAGTTATCAATAAAATTAAAAACCTGCATGGAGATATGGCCAAACTATGGAACATGTTTATTGAATTTTATACAAAAACTTAGGTAAAATATGTTTGTTTTTACACCTATTTGAATTTGCACTTCATTAAAATATAAATAACAATTTTTATACATTCTAATAAAAATCATAAACAGGATAGATTACAAGTTTAGATTTTGTAACTGGGAGGTTAAAGATTAAACATTCACTGTAATATTCTATATTTTTAGTTTGTTTTTGTGCGTATTATTTTTTAATTTATGCCCATTGGACTAATGAACTAACACTGTAACATTGGGTAACACCGTAATGTAGGGGAAAATCCAACACCAGCAATTGGACTCAATCCTGTGCACCTTGGCGATACCAGGTCCGAGTTACAGCAGACCAAACATGCCTATGTCAATATAAGAAACATATAATTGTAGTACAAGATATTTCATTTTCTTCTATGTTACTTCATTTTTAATAAATACCAGCAAATTTATGTAAAATACAAATATATGATGAATTTGTTGAAAATGTTTTCATTAATACAGCCAAAGTCTTATGGATAATACACAGTTGGAAGTATGGCAAATCTAATTCAAATTTTGCAAATCATTTATTAGACACAGGACATAATTTTGATCCTAAGTTAAACGTTAAACTTCTGCATATGGAACAAAAAAGTAGGAAACTCAATAATCTGGAATGTTTAGAAATCAATAGATCAATTTTAAAAAACCATACTTCCAACTAAATGAACAAATATATCTTAACTCATCACCACTATTGAGACCTATTGGGTAACCTTTGTTTTCTAAAACACCCCCACTTCCATCCCACAGGTTAGATCATTGACCTTTCTTTTGTCATTTCTCAACCCCTTTACTCTAACCTTTCCTTTTGTCTCACATTTTTAGTTTAGACTTGTTTTGTTTTCAATTTAGTTGCTTGAAAATGCCTAACGGCGAAACATATGTCGCAATTAAAGCTGTTTTGTGGTATTGAATAATCGTCTCATTATTTCCATAATTAATTATGTATTAAAAATGGCCAAAAAACAGTTGAATTTCCCTAACTTTAGTAGGTTGTTGTAATATTGTAATATTAAAAAAAAAAAATGAGGTAGCGTAATTTTAAATAACAGTTAATTTACATAACTCGTCTGAAAGCTATTGTGAGAATTAATTTTAGCATAGAATTTCATTTTGCGAATTGTTGCTTCCTGATATCAATTCATAAAAAGCATTATTAACCTTAGTGTTACCTTGGTAGAAAGTTGCCAAACAAGGCACATAGCTATCACCCAGCATAATAAGATTGGGTAGTCCTGAGACAGTATATCATTAGTGCTGACAGAAATTTCAAATCTATCAATTTTTTTTTTAAGTTTTGTTTTTATTGTTTTTGTTTTAAATTTTGTTTATTATTTTTAAAGAAATTTGAGGTGTCAGTAAACGCATAAGTCCCTATATAGTGACTACCTCTTTGCTGAGATAAATAAAGATAATACAAATTATAATATACCTAGGTTGAAATACAATTTTGGTTAAGTCGGAGGGGTTACCTACGTTAAAATGGCAAATGAAATAAACCTGTTGATGTCAAAATTGCTAAAAAGGATAGCAAACAAATAAATTGTCACAGAAGACGATACATACATTATAGATATGTTATTAAATAAATACCCATATATTCAAAAATTTGAATTTAATACTTACAATGACCAATGTATTCTCAAATAAATGGTCTTCATAAAATAGACTATGGAGAAGAATACAGTATTAGAGTAGGATAAAAAAAAAAAGTAAGATAAAGGAATAATTAAATGAGTACCTTAAGTTGAGAAAAAAGTTATGGATCTAGTGATTACTAAATTTTTAAAAATATTATCATGTGGTTTTAACAAAAATCAACAGGACTAATCAATGCAAGGACACTATGCAAAGAGTTAATGGAAAGTGTATAATTCAGTTTTTTTTAGAAAATTTACCAATTTGGAAAAATAAAGAGGGGTCCCAGGGCTTGGAAGACAGAGAAAGAAAAAAATGTGTGAGAAACTCTTGCTCTGCTACCAACTGCAATGGGTTGCACTGCTACCAATTATAACATATTACATTGCTACCAACTGTTTAAGGGGTTTGGTGATTATGGCAAAATGGCTAACTATGGGTATGCCTATTATAGGTATCACGTTTTGTAAATCACGTCCACGGATAACTTGACACTCAACCAGTACACCAGAGAACCAGCTTTGATAATTAATTTAGAAACATTAACAATAAGGGGACATATATATTAACTTATCAAATTCTCCAGACACACCTTAAGCCTATTCTTATGCCATTTTAGGCCTTTGCGCCATAAGGCCATAGAACTAGCAAATTACCACAACCGAAGTTAACACTGGTTAAACGGACTGCCAGAAAACCCAGGATGCCACCAACCTCGATAATGTACCCCAATATTACAATAATTCTAACAACCGGCGAAGTAAATTTATTGTTATAACATTGATTACAAATAAAACTAATACTACCTGCGCTCCTTGGTTCTCATTGCAGATAAAAAAGATCTGATTGGTCAGTCTGTAATATTGAAATAAAAGAGCCAAAATTTTATTTATTTTTCAACATGGCCTCCTTTTAGCTCGATACATTTTCCCAACAATTGTCAATGTGAATCTTTTTCCACTGAGGAATTTCTTCATGTTTACAAAGAGAAAAAGTTACAACAACCAAATCTGGATAATAGGGTGGATTAAGAAGCAGTTTTTAGCACAATTCAAACATTTTTGTGATGGCAGCTGCAGACATGTGTGAGCTGGTGCAGTATAGTGGTGGAAGAGAAACTTTATCTTCGCCAAATGGGGTTCCTATTTCATCAATTCATTGTGTAATTGATCCAATGAAGAGGCATAATACTGTCCTTTGATTATTCTCCCTTTTTACTGGTAGTCGATGAAATTATGCCGTGAAAATCCCGAAAAGTTGTGGCCATTATATTTCCAGCCAATTGAATCATATTCACAAAGAGAAATCCAATGTTTTGACTGTTTTTTTTTTTTCATTTTTGAAGTGTAGTAATATATTACTATTTCATCAATGGTTACATAATACTTCATAAACTCATTTGGATAGTGGTTAAACATGTTCAAACACTGCTTCGAAATGGTTGTACGATTCTGAATCACAAACTCCCTAGAGCTCTAGATTATTTTAAGCATTTGAAATGCTTTTCTGATTTTTTGAATTCTAATGCTAACGTCACAATTTGTTCTACTGTTTATTAAGATGTTCAGGTAGCTAAATTATTCCACACTTGCCAACAATAAACATGTGACTGGGTATCAGGTGCTATGATAATATAGTTGCTTTCTTTTATTTGTATTTATTTTCAACCCCATTTTTTTCCCTTCTTCTATTAGTTGTTATAACTTCTGAATTATATCTTGGAGCATGTGATAAAGCAGGCAAATGTCATTGGTATAATCAAGATCATCAAGCCTATTTATAAGCTTCCATACTATTCTTCTAAGAGAGATGTTCACTTTCCGTTTTATACAATATAATACTATGTTTAATATTAAAGGGGTACACATCCCTGCTTTATACCATTCATCACAAGGATTACTTTGCTTAATAATATAATTTTAAATACTGTTAATGTAATAATATCTCCATCATTATAGAAAGAAATTTGTAAGATTCAAAACAGAAATACTAATTTCTCTGAATATTTTCAGCAACCTGGCAAATTGAACATGAAGGACTACAGCTTAGTGACTGATGCCATAGCTCGTATGAACTTGAGTATTAAAGAACCACTTCGAGTAGCCAAGGTTAAGTCTGCTTTTGGTCATGCTCCTCTTGCTACACCAGAAAACGTCGACCTGGGCTCCGAATATGCTCAGGTATTTTAATCTTTATCTGTTATGCATATTTTTCACATATACAAGGTGGTGCAAAAGGAGTGGTCACTTTTGAAAGAAATAAAACTTCTAAGATTGTTAACATAAATTTCTTAAATTTACATATATGATCTCTTTAGTTTACCCAATTGTAAATAACAACATACATTTTTTTAAGTTTACATATATGGATTCTGTATTCCATCCAATCTCAAACATTTACCCAAGTAATCATGTACGAAAAATTAAGCGTAAAATGGATGGTCGGCTTTGAAGTGTGTAGTAGTGGAGGGGTAAAGGGGTGGAGAGGGGAAAATTTAGTGACCGTCACCGTTACCTGCAAATATGGACAATTTTATTATTTAGTTTTCATATGTCTCTAAAAACTGATTTAAGCAATAAAATTGCCCCCTCCAGACTAAAAATGTTTTATGTCTTGTGTTAACTAGTACCTATTTGAAATGAATTAAGTTTTACTTTAATTCTGTGAAGCTAACATATATGATACATGTTTTTTTAAACCCTAGATCTGGCATGTTGAAGGTTTCTTTTTTTTTTTAAATCATAAAAAATAGTAATAGTATACAAAACCCAACTTATAAGACATAATTTTTCTCAGAAAGATGCATAGAATATATCTGTATAATAAAAAATATATATATATATATATAATATGTAATGATTTTGGAGTAAGTATGTTATGAATCAAAAAAATGAAGTTAACATTTTACAGAAAAACCTTTATAAACCAAAATACATTTGTTAGCAATTTTTTTCCAAGATATGCAAAAGTTTTGTAATGTAATTGTGAATAAATGTTGACAAAAAATATATAAATATTTTTAAAAAAATTCTTATGAATTTTTGTTTGAGTTCAAAAGTTAGGCCTAATTTGAAAAAATCACCAAAAATATAATCTTATGGAAAACACAACTTCTTTATATCGGTTTTCTCAGAAAGATGCATAGAATGTATCTGTGTAATGGAAAAAAAAATGATATGTACAAAATTTGGAGTTGGTATGTGAGGAATCAAAAATTCTTACAAAAACCTAAGCCAAAATTCCACATAAAAGTGTATATTTTCAATAGATCAAATGTTTCTAAATTTTTTCAAGTACAGTATTACAAGAGCTTTGTAATATAGTTGTGGATAAAAGTTGGTAAAAACAAAAATCAATTTATAAAATTTTCATTAGCCAAAATAAATTTTTACGTAAAAAGTGAAAATGATTCTCTCAAAAGTTAGGCCTATAAAATTTACGTTAATTTCGAATACGTAGTTTGAAAGCAAAAGAAAAATACTGTAAGATATGCTCAACTTGTATTATTTGGACAAGAATTACCATTTACAAAAAATATATAATCAATGAGTTCACATTTTTATATAATGCTGTCCCGTCAGGTGCATCACTTTCGCGGAAAAATAGAAAAATTTATCGAATTCTTTAATTTTTATCTTTCGTGAGAAGGATTTTGGGATACATGATTGTGAAAGAATGAAACATTCCCTTTATTTATTGCGGTAGGACGATTCCAAGTGGGCGAAATTTTGAATTACAAAAACCGTGTTTTTAGTCTATAAATGAAACCATACATCATTCATTTGAACCAGTGCAAAGTTTATTATATTATATTAGTATAAACTACATCAGATTAAACCCAGCATAAGTCTCTATCTCTATACAAAATATGATTAGTATATGTTGAAGATTTCTCTGAAATTATGTATCAATAAGAAAAAGTGACTTTTCATTACTTATAAATACTGGCATTTTTAACTTCATAAAATAAAGAAAAACTTGTATTTCCAGGTGAAGGATGCTGTTTCTACCTTATACTCTTCATACGATGGAGAATACACCTACACAGCAGTACAGGATGCAGTGACTGGTACCAACACAAGCAAACTAAAATTGAGGCAACGAAGAGAAAAAGGGAGGCAAAGTGTGTATGATTAGGATTTACAGTGATTACAAAGTATTAATTTTGTTTAGATGTTATCTGCGTAATGTTAATGTTGTTTTCATATTGGTTAAATATTAAATATATATAGTGTGTGTGTGTGTCTAATCAGGGTGTTTTACAAAGTTCTCCCTGCACTCTCGGAGCTCCAAATAAAACAAAGTTCAGATTTTGTATGTCCATTTGTAATGTAACAATTTACATCTGCAACAAAAACAAAGATTTTATTTCAGTTTTTAAAATGGCGGCCTTTTAAAATTTATAATGTCACATATCTCACAAACCGTAATCTTTACAAAAAAAATGTACAAGATACAAATATTTTCGTATTTTATTGATAGACAAAATGTATTTTAAAATTTTTCTGTAGCTCAAAAGTAACCTAGTTATCAACATAAAAACTAAAATTTAATATCTTTGTAACTTGTCTACAACACCCAACTTTATTTTTAAACTCTGGCAATTTTGTCTCTCGTATATTTAATTTTTTTATTTTAAGCCATATGAATCAAATAAGGCAATTTAAAAAAAAAAGTTTCTATTTTGAAATTTGACGTAGAATGACTTTCTTAAAAATGTAATAAATAAAGAATTAAATAAAATACAAATTAAAAGACTTGTAGAGAATTTATTTCTGAGTAAAATGATGTAAATACAATTAATATATTGCCAACCTATGAAATAAACATTTCCAAAATTAATTTTTATTTTACTTAAAATTTATAATTTACTCATAATTACTTATAACTTTTGTAATTTTATTAGACAGTTATTGAAATGGTTAGTTATTACTTATCAACTTTATTTATGTACTATTTCTGGTGTTATTTTTTGGCGACAATTACCAAGAAATTTAAATATTTTTTCAATAATTCTCTTATCTTTTGAGTTACAGAAAAAATAACAAAAACATTGTGTTCGTCATTAAACATTTTTAATACCCGCTATTTTGAAATAAAATCTTTTTTTATACACATGTAAACCGTTATATAACACAATGTGTATAAAAAATTTGAACTTGATAACTTACCTATTTCCAAAAGTATAATTTTTTTAAATAGAAAATAAAATGGCGGATAGCCGGAAAATGAAGTGTTTCCAGATATATGTTTTATGGACTTTTTTCTTTATTTTCACTTGAAGAATTCAAGGTTTTTTTCACTCTGAGAGTACCGGGAGATCTTCATGAAACAGCCTGTATACAGGTTGATTCACAAACAGTCTGAAAAATTTTAGGAATATGTTTCTTAGTTCAAAATAATAAGAAAATGTCCCAAAAATACTACCTCTAAACTCTTTCCTTATAAAGTTGTAGCCATAAATTTTTAATATTAATTTATTGATGATAATTTTTAATATAATTTCTGTTCTCCCAAAAGAGTACAGAATTAAAATTTATTCTAATAAAGGACATTTCCAAAACATAATTAAATACATCTGGATTCTTTATATTTAACTGATTTTAATTAAATTTAAAATGTATTGCGACATTTTCCTTTAAAATTTAATTGCTTGAGAGATATTAAATAAAAGGAGAATAAAACCTTTCTTTATTTGTACAAATCCTATATTCTAGTGAAATACAGGATATACAAAGGGTTTAATAATATTCCTTCATATTTAACATTTGTTTTTAAAAACAAGTGCTCAACATTACCATCTTTAGAAATTATACATAAAAAGTCAGTAACGGGACAATTTCGTTTAGGCAAAGTTATCTTTTATCAGCGAAGAATTGCTTGCCTTTTACTATTAATTTAGTCTTTGACACAAATTACTAACAATAAAAATATTTATCATTAAAAGAAGTTGTAATTATTTTAAGTAATATGTAAATCAGAATCAGAAACTAAGCTGAAAATAATCCAATACTTAATTTAAATAAAAGGAAACTAAATATTTATGAACATTAGTATCATTAAAAGAGCCCTCAGCTGGTCTATAGGTTAGTATTCTTGCTTCACAAGTGAAACGTTTCAGATTCAATCCTTGTGGGGTACATAAATTTATAGTGTTGACTCAGCATCGTGATGAATATTGGAAGCTGCATACAAACCTATGGCAATTTGTTATACCATTTCTTATGAATTGGGCTTCATCCATAAAAAGAATATACTTTGTGCAAAGAAAATTTAGTATGAAGAAAAAAGTCCTGACATTGCGCATCTTGAACTTTTAGTCGCAGCTAACTTTTTTTGTTTAAGTTAAGCCAAATTGTACAATTTGACGTGTTAAGTCTTCTGGAAATTCTACCAACATTTGTTCTTGGTGAACAACAGCAAGAATCTTCTTTTCACTATGAAAATTTAGTTCTTCATTCCTTTTCTGATCGTTTGTGCAACTTCAAACATTTTTTTCAAATGTTAATTGTGATCACTTCCTTATATGATACTCACCTTACCTATTATGAAAATGGTGACTATACGAGATATGTCTATTTAAATTTTACGATTGATAACTCACAATTATATGTATCACAATTCTAACGCTTATCTCCCTTTAATATAGGGTAGTCCACATTCGCACTAACATATCAATCTAGTCTTGTTTTCCACGGACTGAAGGCATGGATCATATGAGTTTTAACACATCTGCATTCAACTGCATTCTTCTTTACTGCATCAACTGACTCACTTTAAGTACAGATTTCACTTTAAGAAAAATAAAATCTCACATGGTTTCAAATGTAGCAAAATAAAGAGGATGGTCCAGTGTAGTAATTAGTTTCTCGGCCAAAAACTGTTTCACAGAAAGTCCAGTGTTAGTATTGTCCTGATGAAGAATTACCATCATTTCACAGTTCTGGTCATTTCCAACTCTTTTCCTCAGCTTTGTCAAAACTTCTTTATAATAATGCTGATTCATTTTTATACCTTTTGGTAGCCATTCTTCCAAAATTATGCTCGTGACATTAAAAAACATAATTAAAAACCATAGCTTTGAATTTGGACTTGCTTTGCCGAGCTTTTTTTCATAATGACGAGCTTGGAATAACTGTGTTTTCCAGTGCATTTTCGCTTACGATCAAACTCTATGATCCAGGTTTTGTCACAAGTGATGATTTTTTTAAGGTAAAGGTAGGGGTAGTTCCTATAATAGGATAGGGTAATCGTCAAGTTCCTATACCATGACTTCAAGTTCCATCCCAAATTTCCTTACAGCATTCTTTTTTATCTGATGTGAGAATCCTAGAGACCATCTTAGCGCAAACTCTTTTAATTTTGAGATCCTGCCACAAAATTTTCCACATAGTTTCTATGTCATTGTTCATGGCTTCAGATACCATTTCAACACTAAGAGTGCAGTCTTCTCAAACAATCTGGCTAATTGTGTCTACCTTTTAATTGGGTCTTAAAGTGGAAAGTACCCAGAACGTTCATCGTCTTCCATGTTGATGCCCTTCGCTGATTCTTTTGTATCACTCAAACACATATACAAGATGTGCAGTCTTCTCTGTAAGCTTCAATAAGCATTTGAAAACAAATTGACATCTCAACTTTTAAACTTAGCACTATTCTGGCACAAAACAGAAAACATATCTGACTCCACAATTAACTGAAAAGCCAAGAGTGTTAATACTTGTCACACAAGTTCAGACATGTCCAAGGTTTCTGTCAATCAGTTCGCACAGCTTTCTCTAAGAGGTAGACACATAGTCTCGTTTTTAATAAAAACATCTCACCTTCTCCAACAGCTGGTCTACCATTGTGGAATCATTATATGCATAACTGCATATTCAATACAAAAGAACAATTACTTTGTGAAATATCCAACAATATCTAAAGAAGGAAATATAATAACAACTGATAACATTGTAAAAATTATAAGTAATTGCATTAGTTATATAAAAAATAGCACTAGAGCATCAAAGATTTTAAATTCTTCGTTTATTCTAATTTTTATTTTGTCCAGTGGGCCAAATTGAAAGAAAATCCCCCAATTCCTTGTTGAAAGAATTTAAATGTTATTTAGAACTTTTAATATCGGGTAAAATTTTCTTACCAAGTGTTTGACTAGATTACCATTACTCAGTAGATTATGGGTTTTTGCAAAAACAATTATGGACTTATTTTTCTTTATGGGATTATAAAGAAAAAAATTGTTTTCTTATAGTGCTGAAATAATTTATTACGATTAAATTACCAAATAAATGTTTAATTTAATAATACAATAGGGGTTTCTAATGTGTTTAATTATGATTTGGCATTTGTCCTTTATTACAATAATTTTGTTTATTTGTGTATTTTTCTATTTTTTGAGAGATAGCATTAGATGAAATTAAAAATAATAATCAAAAAACCAAATATTCTAATTTTTGGCTATAACTTTTAAAGGAAAAAGTTTTGAGATCATTCTCACAGTTTGACAGACTGATTGTAATATTTTATAAGTTCGTGCCAATTATATTTGTATTCAATTATGTTAGCACCAATATGTGAAAGCACATATACTATTAATAATAAATAAATTTACACCTTTTGCTCGTGAATTCTTAGAAAAGATCTACTTTTTAGATTTAGATTTAGATTTAAGATGGGGTGGAGACCCTCTTCGAGAAGGTCTCCCTGCACGTCAACCATCGGCTTATTGTGCCCCCTATGTGCCGTTCCTGATGTATTAGAACCCTGTTCCTCGAACGAGGTTCAGGATTTTTTCCACCAAGTACGTATCCTCATCATCTCCCGGTTGCTGGATACCAAAGAGCTCCCTCCTTCTGCGCTCCAGCATCCCGCAATCGAATATGACGTGTCTTGCTGACTCCACGGCCTGCCCGCAGAGCCGACAGCTTTGGTCTCCTTCGAAGACTCCCACTGTTGCAAGATGTTTCCTGAACTGGCCATGTCCAGTGATGAGTCCTACAACTCTTTTAAGCTGTAGCCTGTCTAGCTTGATTAATGACTTCGTAAGGTAAGTACTAGGTCCTTTAATCAGCTGTTTGCTTTGTGTGAGCCCGGGAGTCCTGCGCCATCTCTGGCGTTGCTTTTCCTTGGCCCAGTTGTTAACTGCGCTTTTAGCCATGTTGCGGCTGATACAGCACATAGGTTCTGGCCCCATGAAGGGTGTGGATGCTCCTTTCTTGGCAAGGGTATCTGCCATCTCATTACCTTGGATGCCACGATGACCTGGCACCCATCGCAATTCCACCATGTTCCTTGTGGAGAGTTTCGTTATTGTTGAGAGGCAGTCCTTCACCAATTTCGAAGTGATTAATACTGAGTCTAGCGCTTTTAGTGCTGCTTGACTGTCAGAAAGAATGAGGATTTGTCTGTCCCGGAGGCCTTTTGACAAACCCAAATGGGCACAAGCAGTGATAGCTAGTATCTCTGCTTGAAATACCGTACAGTGCATCCCAAGACTCACACTAATGTTAGTCCTTGGTGATGAGCTGTATACTCCATAACCTGAGTTACCTTCCATAAGTGACCCATCCGTGTACCAGACGAGAGTCCCTCTGGAAGAACCTGGTTTGTTGTTTCCTTCCCAGTCTTCCCGGTTACCTAAGGTTACCGTGAAGGGTCTGTTGAAGACATACTCAGTTTGCATTGCGTCCGGCGCCATGTCTAACACCGAGTTTTTAAGTACGGTGTCAACTATGTCAGAGTGTCCTGCTCCAGGCAAGCCCTTCCGCCACTCATTAACACACGTCAGTCTATAGGCGGATTTCCTTGCCTCTGACATTATGTAAATGTCGAGAGGCGGGAGTCCGAGAAGAACCTCCAGAGCAGCTGTTGGGCTGCTTCTGAAAGCTCCAGTTATGCACAAGCATGCAAGTCTTTGCAGGCTTGTTAGTTTACTTCCTGCAGTGGTTTGGCATGACTTCTTCCACCAGACCACCGCTCCGTATGTAATTTGGGGTCTAATCACTGCTTCATATAGCCAAAGGGCTATGTGAGGCTTAAGTCCCCAGGTGGTACCAATAAAGCGTCTGGCTGTCATTAGCGCCCATTTCGCCTTATGTATTAGGTTATCCAGATGTACGTTCCATGTCAGCTTTTGATCAAGGGTTACTCCAAGATATTTTGCCGATATGGACATATTTATCCGTGTGTTATCCATGGATATCCTATCCAGGGCTGTTAAGTTTCTCCTCCTAGTGAAGGGAACTATGGTGGTTTTGCTTGGGTTGACGTTGAGGCCTTCCCTTGCGCACCACAACTTCACCTGTCTCAGATTTCTAATCATGATATCCGAGACAGTGTAGTCGCTTTTCCAATGACCAAGATTGCTATGTCATCCGCATAGCCTTGGATGTATGTTCCTGTTTGGCTAATTTCCGTAAGGAGATCATCCACCACCATGCTCCACAATAGAGGTGATAGAACACCTCCCTGTGGGCAGCCTCTTGTGGCAGCGACCTCCAGCGAATTACCAAGCAGGGAGCTTTGAATGCGTCTACTTGTTAGCATTGAATGAACCCATCTTGTTACAGCCGGGTTCACCTCTCGCTCTTCCAGTCTGCGCACTATTGATCCAAATAAAGTATTGTCAAATGCACCTTCTATGTCCAAGAAGGCGCACAGTGCAATTTCCTTCCTTTCCAGTGTATCCTCGATCCTGCCCACAAGATTATGTAGAGCAGACTCACAGGATTTACCAGGTTGGTAGGCATGTTGATTGCGATGAAGAGGTGTCCCTAAGAGCACCCCTTCCCTAATGTATCTCTCCACCAGCCTCTCCAATGTTTTCAACAGAAACGAGGATAGGCTGATAGGTCGATAAGCTTTGGCATCACAATAACTTGCTTTGCCACGCTTAGGAATAAACGTAACTCTGCTGACCCTCCATGCCTGCGGAATGTAGCCGTATGCTACGCTGGCTCTGGAAAGCTTGCAGATCAGTTGGATCAAGGCGTCAGGTCCTTCCTGCAATAGTGCAGGAAAGATTCCGTCTCCACCTGGTGATTTAAACGGGCTAAATTTATTTATTGCCCATTTTAATTTTGAAATAGTGACAATTTTTCTGGCTATCTTCCAGTCTGCCCGAGATGTCCTTGGCCAAGAGCTGTCCCCGGCTAGACTTAGACCGCCGTCCATATTGTCACTATTTATGCAACCAGGGAAGTGAGTTTCAAAAAGTAACTTGAGCGTCTCTTCCGCTGTTTTGGTATACTCTCCTGTTGGCTTCCGCAAGGTGCCTACAGGATTGTAAGGTTTAGAAGCCATAACTTGTTGCAGTCTTGCTGCCTCCTTCAGACTATTCACTTTTTGGGTGAATGCCTTCCAGGAATCAAGCTTGGCTTTTTTTATAGCTTTGCTGTATGTGGTGAGAGCTAAATGATACTCCCTCCACTCACCGCTCCGCTTAGAGGCATTGAAAAGCCTTCTTATTTGTTTCCTCATGCGACCGAGATCCTGTGACCACCATCTTGTGTTGGGTCTACCTGATCTCGTCCGCAGAGGACAGTTATCCTGATAGCAGTCCATGATGGCATCTCGAAGCGAGGATGCCACCCTGTCTACGTCCGGAAATGTTGCAATGTCTCCTTGCATGGACCCAAGTACCGTCGACAGTTGGTCCGAATAGGACCCCCAGTCTGTCGACCTCGGGTCTCGAAAGAGAGATTGGATGGTTGATGCCTCTAAATGAAACATTATATATTTGTGATCTGAGAGGGAGGCTTCTGTTGAAACATGCCAGTTCCCAATCAGTTTTGCAATATTTTCCGTACAAAAAGTAATGTCTATAACCTCGCTCCTGATTTTATTTGAGAAGGTCGGTGTGTTTCCTACATTAACAATCTGTAAGTTATTAGACAAGAGAAAATCAAATAATGACTCACCCCTTGTATTGGTGTCAGTGCTGCCCCAGCCTAGGCGATGATGAGCGTTAGCATCACACCCCACCAGAAGCTGCTGCCGCCTGACAGTGATTGACTCCACCAGGAGTTCCAGATCCCTAGATGGAGGAGGAGTTCTGACGTCATAGGGTAGGTAGACGGAGCTAAAAATTGGACCATCCTTTTCCTTCCCATTGCGCCAGTAAATCATCACCGTGGTGATGTCTCTAGAACAGAAATCCATTAGGGGCAAGCATTGCAAACCTGACCTTACAATTATACAGGTACGGTTGTTATTAATGTTATTGCAGTATATAAGCTTACCTTTTACATCGCCTAGTCCGGCAATCCGGCCTCGGTGGAGCCAGGGCTCCTGGACCAGAGCCAGGTCGATGTTGGACCTAGTGAAGGTCTGACAGAAGGAGGCCGAAGCCGCCTTACTGTGATGGAGGTTTACCTGTAGGACCCTCAGCATTGTCTTTTCCTGACATTAAGACAAGAGAGACTTGCCAGAGTCCTACATGCGCCTTACACCCTGCTGCTTTTATGGCTGCAAGGGAGACGTCATCCACTAGGAGAACAAAGGTACGACCTTTTGGGTCCTTCTTTGTTGCCATTACTTTCCACTCTCCGACCCTAAGGCTCAGATTCTGTTTGTCGAGCATATCTAGGATCCTTTCAGGAGACTCTTCCAGCTCAGCAGGTGCTCTGAAGAACACCTTAGTGGCCCGAAGAATATCCCTCTTATCACCAACGATAAGCTCAACATCCTCGCCAAGGGGTCTAACATTGGAGATGAGTGTCACCAGCCAAGATTTACTGAGGAGATTAGAGCATGAAATTATCAGTGCTCCTTTCTCCATGTAAGAGCCTGAAAAGACTGGATATGATCCGTCCTCCAGGCACTCAAACTTTGCCATGATGGCTTTTTGGACTGTCTTGCCCTGTTCCTCGGAGAGCTTGTCCTCGGGGAATCTTTTGGGCACGACTGCCATTTTAAATGAGGTTAGAGCTTCCCTAAACGAAGTACTGGGTTGCGCCGATGTCGATGCACCGTGCTCACCAGACCGTTTATGTCTCTTCCTTTGGGCTTCAATGGAAGGAGGAGTCGGAGCTTCGGCTCTGCCGCGCTTCTGTCCCCCTTCCTTGACTGCAGGAACATCGGGGGCTGTCAAGGCAGCCCTTTTGTTCCTACGTTTGTCGAACTTTTTAGGGTCAAAGTTGTCGCCAAACTTCGCCCTAAGAGCTCGTCTCCTCTCTGCTTTAGACATCCTCGGCCTACTTTTGGCCATATTGAGCTTGACCAACTGCTTGGTAGCGTCCGTCAGCTCAGCCGTGAAGCCGGGGGTGTCAAGATTTTTCGAGAGGAGGTCTTCATCCAGCTCAAGGCCCGATTCAACCTCCTCCCTTGCCACCTCCATGTCCTCAGATTTCAAAGCCTGCTCAGTGGCTGCTTCTTGTCTGTTTCCATGGGGTAAAGATCTACTTAAATAAAAATCAAAGTTTTGGTTTCCTGAAATACATACATTTAATGATTAATTAACATACATAGAAATAATTCATGTATGTAATAGATAGGTCTTCTGAAATACATGCATAAATTCTAATATACAAAAGAACGGGTCAATACCACATTTGTAAATCAAAGTAAAAGTCATTCAGAGTTCAAAGTTATTTCTTAATCACTCCAATAGTTCATTAACTCAATTTATCTATTCCAGATATTTCATTATTTCAAAGTACTTTTGTTATTTCATCAAAATGTTCATTACTGCGAATATTTAATTAATTTTATGGATCATTTAATTAATTTAACTAATTAAATTGAGATATTTTATTGATTCAAGGTAAAATGTTCATTTCTCAAGTAATTCATTATTTTTTTTTAATTATTTCTGATTGGTGGAACTTCCAACAAATCAGAAAATATTATTAAATTGCCACTCCTAACTATGAGATCAGCACAGACTCACATTTCAATTATTAAGTTATTATTTATAAAAACCAATACCTACATATTATTCACACAAACTGTAGAAAACACTTTATATAATTTATATATATTCTGTTTTATGTAATAATATATGAAAATCATGAACTGTATATTATCTAGATTTATCATTACTAATACAAATACCTCTGGTCGTTTGTTAGACTAGTAATTACATCGTGGTAAGTTTCAACAAGAAAACACACTTCTCAGAAACAATCTGTCCTTCCCAAAATCATATATTTAGCCACAATCATTGTTAAAAGTAAACAATTTCTTTAGTTCATAAAAATGTCCTAGCAAGTTTAACTGATTATGTCACAGACATCACGAAACCAAACCGATATTCGAACATCATTCAGTATGTAAAAACCGTGAAACACTCTTTATGAGAGATGAACCGAATAGAAAAAGTATTAATATTTCACAATTATATTCTTCCAGGATAAAGATGGACTATAACTTTAGTCTAAATACCTAAAACAAGCAATTCTTTTAAATAATCTATTTATGTATTATAAAATTTTAATCTGAACTGCCTAAATCAAAACATTAAATATCCTGGTAGATTCTAATAATGGATAATGAATACAATTTTTATAAATAAATAAAATAACTTGTTTAAGCCTAGACCTAAAGTGTTTATCTTTTCAGTTTTTCTTTTAACTGCTAGTCTGTTTTTTATTTTTAATATTGAATGTCTTTTCAGTGTATTTTTCCCTCAGGAAAACTAAACTTATATACATTTGTCTCTTTTTTTCTGTGATCAGTTTTTACAAATCTAAACAATTTATTATTATTATTATTTATTATACGTATTAAGAGTTTCTAAAAAGTCAATCTTTCTTTTTGCTAATGTTATGTATGAAGAATTCTTAAAATTGTAATTGCCCTTTTAGATTTTTTCTAACAATTGTTTTTATTTGTTTTGAAAATAAAACCATCCTCTTAAGTTTTCTTTTTTACTTCCTATAGTGAGATTTTAGAATTTTAAATAATTCTTTTTGTTTGTATTAGTCATTCTTCTTTCTTTTCCTTGTTTTCGTTTCTTTTCTTTGTAGAAAGTAAAACATTGTTTTAGTTATGCTTCTTTCTTTTCTTTAATTTATTTATTAAAAGTAAAACATTCTTTTAGTGATTCTTCTATCTTTTCTTTGATGGTCTGTAAAAGATTCTTTTGTCATTCCCCTTTCTTTTATTTGATGAGTTTGTAAAAAGTAAAACAAAGTTACATCTTTTCATTTTTTTAAATTTTCGTAATTTAAGTTTATTTCATCCTTTAGTTTTTATCTTTCTTCCCTATGATGGTTTGAAAGGAAAAAAGTTTCATACATTCCATTCTGCCTTAAGATAAATTTGTTAAAATGTAAACATTATTTCAGTTTTTCTTCTCCTTTGCGTTGAGTTAGAGGAAAGATAAAAAATTTTATATGGTGAGTTTCAAAAAATTTAACATTCTTTCATTTTCTCCTTTTTCTAGTTTATTTAAAACTAAATATCCTTTTAATTTTCTTTTTCCTGTGATTAGTTATAGAAAGCTAAACATCCTTTTAATTTTACTCCATACTTTCCTATGGTCAATTTATAGGAAGTAAAACATTCTTTAAGTGTTTCTCCACATTCCTATTATTAATTTGTAGAAAGGTAAATCATGGCATCTCCTTTCTTCTTTATGATCGTTGTGTGGAAAATAAACATTCTTTCAATTTTTCCTCTTTCCTGTGATTATCTATAGAAATCTAAACATCTCCTTAATTTTCTTCCATGATTTCCTATGGTCATTTTGTAGTAACTAAAACATTCAGTTTTTCTTTCCTATTAGTTTGTGTAGAGAATTTTTACAACCCTTTCCCTTTGATTTCCCTCTTCTATTCCACGATTAGCTAACATATTATTGAATCATCATCTTCATATTTTAACGTTTCTACCTCAATTGGTCATCTAGTACAACCTCATCCATTCCCGACAATCTCTCCACACCTACTCCACCAGTCTTCAGCCTTCTCCCTTGGCCTGCATTTTCTTCTGAATTTAAACCTTCCATCTTGTCTATGGCTTTCCTATAGGTCTTATTCTCTCTAGTACTCTTCAAGATATTCTGATTTCCTCCATATTCATTTTAAAATGTTTCCTTTTTATTATCTCTTTTACCAATTCAATCTTGAACTTGTCCAAGAAGGTCTTCTACCTCTTCATAAAATATTTACTGTTCCTCTCAAAAATCTCATCTCTTTCTACTTCAGATCTTTCTTTGTCCATGTCCATATCCATTGCCATATTATATCTTTCACTATGTTATAAAACTGGTCACCGACCTCCTCCTTTAACCTTTATCCGACCTCCTCTTGTATCTTATTGGTGATGGTCTTGTTTCCTAGGTAATTGAACTCACCTAGACTTTTGAGACCCTATCCTTTCAGTGTGACTTTCTTTTTTGTTCTTTACTTCTGTCCACCTTAAGTATATTACTATTTTCAAAATTTATATCCATTCCACATTTCCACAATGTCCTTGCCCATTTCACTAATTATCTCTACATGTCTTCCTCAGCTTCCTCCCATGCCATTACATCATCTGCATATGCTATCATTTTCAGTTCCTCTGCTTTTGTATGACTGTACTTCTATGATGACTTCCTTCATTATGTAAAGAAGAAAGGTAATAAAACACTTCCTTATTTCCACTCTCCTTTCTGTTTGAAACTATTCAGAATATTTCTCTTTTATTATTTTATTACACAATTTTTGCACTATTCATGTTTTTATTATCTCTACAACTCCTTCAACTAATCTTCTACAACTTCAACCTCTTCATCGTAAACCCATCCATATACGTTTTTTCTCCACCTTGTTCTCATACTATTTACTATCCTCTTAAATTAACCCTTTCTTTCCTACTTAATGTTTTCCCCTTTAAACCTTTAAATTTATCTCCTTTTTATGAAAAGTAAAACATCCTTTCAAGTTTTCTTCTTTATTTTCTGTGAGTGGTTTATTTAATCACCATTCACCCAAACCTAGTTTGTAGTAATAGATATCGTATTTTTCAGTGTTCTCTGATTCAGACAGTGAATGGAGCTCACTAGAGCGAAGACAAAGGACAGGCAGCACTGAGACCTACTCCAAAGTGAACAGAAAACCAGCGACTCACAAGCGTGTAAGAAAAAAGAGAACTGGAATTCCAGTAGCTACCCCTCGAGTGCCTCTGTTTTCAATTCCTTCTCTGTCTACAAATGGGCCAGCACCTCCTGCGCCTGGTGGACCTGTTAATTCGATTCCTGCTCCGCCTACAGTTCCGCCTATGGATTTTGGATCCATTAACTATCGCCTAAAACCTAGTGATAGCAATAATGACAACACGGATAAAGGTAATTTTTATAAAAGTATCTAATCAGCTTTTTTTATAACAATATGAAGGTTAAGATTATGTTAATTCAACTAAAATTTGTTGTAATTTGTATTAAGGAATCATAAATCTGTATAGCTCTTCTAAGGTCAGCTTTATAAAACATGAGTCTTGTGTGTTTGGCACCAGTTCCTGACACACTTTGTGCATTGAGGTAATATTCATTTGTGATGTATCCTCCGTCTTTAATAAAAACTTAAGCTAACTAAAATAATTTAAGGCTTTTCGGGTATATATTAATTAACATGTTAGATGTCACCCATCTGTTTCTGGAACACTACTTTAGTGCAATAGTTCCGGGAACTCATGTTTAACCGTAATGCACTATTTTTGTTCTGAAGAACAACTAGCATGTTCTGAGAACTATTATGTTATTTTACCTTGCTTGTATGGGCTACATACAGTACACATTAATCACCACAAAAAAAGTCTGTAGAGCAGATCAATAAGATCAATATTACTTTAAATGTTGTCTCATTTTTCTCTCTTTTTTCCCCCACTACAATCTGACCAAAATGTTTTTCACTTTTACTTCAGCACAATAACTTTCACTGCTATACAAATTATAAAGAACACTTATTGTAATTGAAATAAAGTAAAACAGAACACTAAAGTTTTACTTTTTTGTCTTGTATGAAGCACTTCTTTGGAGGGCTTGTGTATACATTTTATTGAGGTTGTTTTATACACATTACAAGTATTTAATCGATTGAGTGATTGTATAAATATAATTCAGTCTGATTGGACCAAAATTTAAAACAGATTTTAGATAGGATTCATATAATGTTTTGTAATAATATTTGTTACACATTCATGCATAAATTCTAAAGATAACATTATCAAATCAAATTTACAATTAAGGAAAGAAGGAGGATATTGTACGCAGAACTTAATATGTTATAGCTTGTTGTTTCCTGGGATTTTAATGTACAGGTTTGATACTAAATTCATTGTGTTATGTAATATTTTACATGAAGATAATTCTTTTTCTATATTAGGGGTTGTGTTAACCTTAAATTTCGACTACTTCAAAAGCTATTAAAGTTAAAAAAAGCTGATAAAATTTCATGAAATATAAAGATTTATGACCCTAACCAATGTGTTAAATCTCAAGTAATCGAAAATTACAATTTGTGAGTAAATCAGAAATACTAATAACAATAAAATCTGACCACCATCGGTTTCATTTTGGTATTTTCCAAATTGATCGTGACATTTAATTTAATTTTTGGCGCATGGATTGGGAGTAAACATTTTTGTTTTTTTAATGAGAAATCCTGACCTGACATTTGTAACATGATGTTGGCTTACTATTTGGTTTTTTACATATAGTAGTGTAAAATAATACCCAAATACTTTTGGTCTGTGTGTGCACTTTTATTACTTAAACTGTTCCTAGTGACATTTTAAACATAAACACACAAATTTCTTATTTGGTATTAAAAATTTAATTTGCATATTAAAGCAATGGAAAAAAATCTTTAATGGCATATAAGAGATAAGGTTGTGGAAGATCTACCGCTGTTTCCAAATCAGCATGCTTATAAACGTTGGGAAGTTTTGCAAATTAGCACTACACTCTTTGGTTGGCAAGATCGAACCAACATTCTTTTACAAAGAAATTGCCCTAGTAAATCTTCTTGAGTATAGAATTGGCTTTTGATAACACAAGCACTAACTTATATAGTGACAAGGCTTGTATCCAAAGGTGCTGAGTGAACTATTGTGAGATAGATAAATAATATGCTAAGCAGCAGACAGGCATAGGCTACATTGTGCTGAGTTGTAGGTAAGGTTGCGACACAAAGAGGGTGTCTACAAGGCAGCATTCTTTCACTGGTTCTGTGGAACATAGTGGCAGTTGACTCGCTCATGATTGTAAATAAGCATGGGTATGTATGCTCAGGGGTAAGCTGATGATTTTGGTATATTAATCAGAGGCAAACATCTGGGTACCTGCTTGGATTTTGTGCAGACAGCACTAACCATTGTAGAAGGAACTTGTAAGAAAAACAGACTTTTAATTCTTTAAAAACTGTCATGCCGCCGTTACCAAATGAAGGACCAGTCCTCTTTAACAGGCAGTTCTAGGTAGCCAGAGAATTCAAGTACCTAGGATTAAGGTTGAATAATAGGCTCACAAATTTCACTGATGATGATAATGAAGCAAGCTTTAGGGTGTACTTGGTGATTAATCCCTTAGATGGCGAACTGAATATACACCAGCATTGTTAGACCAGTGCTGATTAATGGATATGCAGTATGGTGGCTAAAGATGCAACAGAGTACTGCTGCTAGAAACCTGTTAAAATTAGCATACGTCATGCCTGTGTACTGTGGTGCTACGAGAGGAACTCTGACTGCTACCATGAAGCTGTTGTTAAGTCTGCTTCCACTAGATATTGTTATCTTCAGGGAGGCTAGAATGTCAGCCTATATAATGCAGTGTTAGGACATATGGCGTTATCGTTAGGTCAGCAAACATACCAGGTTCAGCGGCATTTTGTGGATAAATATTCTTGAAATGGTACCCAACCAGATGATAAGAATTACTGACCTTGAATCACAATATTTATCATGTCTCAATGTGAACCTAGATATATGAGGAATGCACAGACAGGTCCAAAAGCTCCAGAGGTACTGAGTCAGGTGTTTACAGAATCAGACCCATAGAGAGCTTCAGCCTAAACCTGGGAATGCTGACAACCGTATTTCAAGCAAATGTGCTTGGCCTTTAAGAATGTGTGAGATGAAACATACATAGGGGCTACAATGATAAGACTATCTATATAAACTCAGACAATAAGGCATCACTTCTGGCTTTGGTAAAACAACTATACTTCTAAAATAGTGTAGGACTGACATATCGCCCTGAAAATCCTGTCATAAACAAAAATTAAATCTGTTGTGAGTCCCGGGTCATCAGGGTGTTGAGGAGAATAAAGTGGCAAACCGGTGTGACAAAAAAAGGAACAGAATGTCTCTTTAATGACTCAGAACTTGCCTGCGGAGTATCCTATACCTTAACACACAGGTGTGTCTCCCTACGGGTTTTGAAGTAACACTAGGCAAATGTACAAGCAACAAAAGATGGTGCTCAAGGGTTTGTTAAGACTTCATACAGAGGTGGTCCGTAGACTGAATAGGACTGATATGGGGAGAGAGACTGGATTCCTGACTGGTCACTCGATTTTCCATAGCCATTTATGCAAAATGGGGCTATGTACACCAGATCTTTTATGTAGTATATGTGGTGCAGCTGTGAAAACGGCTCAACACATAGTCTTTTACTGCCCAGTTATGGACATGAAACAATTTGAATCCTTGGCCACATATTGAGTGGAGGACAGATAAGGAAACAGGACATCATCATCCGAAATATGCCACAGTTTTCCAAAAACCTAAGACTGGAATGATAAGGAAGGTCCTGTGAATGAAGGTTGACAATAAAGCTTTATAGCTAAGAGCCATATCCGGGACAGTGAATCCTGGCCATCCTATCAATAACAAATATCTGTGACAAACAGTAAAAAATACCTCGACAGGAGGGCAGTGACTAGTAGAAAATATTGGTAGCGACTGTGGATTTGTAACTGCGATCTTCTACTTATATCTGTTAACAAATATATCTATTACATCAGTACTCTGGTGGGAAAGCTTACATAGAACATGTAAAGACATAGGAGGTATGACCTTGTACTAACTGTAAGGAGTATAAATTAATTTATATTTGTACTTACAGTTTTAAATTCTTTTTTATCTTTATTTTTTTATTTTTTGACATCTATTGTTGTTTTTATTCACTTATAATGAGCGTCAGTGACCCCAGTTTAAAAGAGTTTAAAGTGATTTTTAAAAGAAGAAAATAAACAGTGTTGTTTATAAAATATTTTTTGTTTTTATTTGGTAACATAACCTATTAATAATCAAAGATTAAATTTCACAATACAAAAGCTTTATATTATTCTGTATAAACAAAATGAACTATTCTTAATAATATATAGAGGATATCCTGCCTACAGTACAGCATGATTAAGAGAGCTGAATATAAACACAAATGTGGAATTTTCATTTATATTGTTTAATCATACATTTACCATCATTTATATAGACAATGTTTTGAGAGTGAAAATCAACTCCTGTTATCAAATGCTAAACCTAGAACTTAAAAAAAGTGAAAAATACCAACACGGCCTAGGTCACAGTGATGTAAATGTGACAAGCCATCCAGTACCAATGACTAGGTCACGAGCTAAACATTTGAAAGAGGGACAAAAAGTTGTTTATCCCAATAAACCGTTAGATCACTACTCTATTGGCACACAATAACCCTATTAATTATATTCTTGCCATTGTTGTGAAATGTATTTCTGTGATTTGTGTTTTTTCCTGATCTCATGTGTATTCAGTCTCAGCTATTTTGACTACTCAGGCCTATGTTCATTTCTTAGATTACCGGTTTTAGTTTAACTTTCTAGCTCTAGATTACTAAGCTATGTCGGTTTTTTCACTTTTCGCATATTCTACATTAATATGTGATAACAAGAGTTGATTTATATTCACGAAACCTTGTGTATTAGTTTTTATATGCACAAATAATAGCAAACATCTGGTTAAACCTTATCAATCCATCATTATCAAATAACTTTGAAATCAAAACTGAAATACTTCCTTTAAAAGTCATCACATTGTGTTAGAAAAATTCCTATTACTTGCCTGTGATAAGTTGGTGCATACCATACCAGTTGTGATATCTCATAGGTATTGTTTAGTCACAATCACAATAGTCAGGTTTATTGTTTAGTGCTTGTATTTGCCTACCACAATGGCGTGCCGAAACCATTTCCACAAATCAGTGTTAGGTAGGTCTAACCTATTGTACATTTGTGTTGTTATATGTAATCATTTGATATAATATTTATGGAGAATTTGTAAATAAATACTACTGATTGTTATTAAAAAAAAAAAAAAAAAAAAAAAAAAAAAAAAAAAAAAAAAAAAAATGAAAAAATAGGTATATCAGCAAGTTAATTGCCAGATTAATATTAATTATATGAAATTAACACCTTTAATTATATTAATGTAATAATTTACCAAAAAACATGTTTTAAATATAACAACTATAGGAAAATTTATAAAAAACCAGTTTAAATTTTTGGTAATGTTGTGTTATATAAATATTTTAGAGAAATTATAAACTATAGATTACAAAAAAACAACTGATATAGTATTAAAATTCTATAAAAAATAGTAAATATAACAGTAAATTGACACAACTTAACACTAATTATGTACAATTAACAACCAAAATAACGTAACACTATTAATTTATTCTTTGAACATTACTTAAATAAAATATGTCATCATTCCGACTGATATAACAAAAAATAAAATATCTAAATGGGTGCACAGCCTAGATTTTCTGGACCTTGCCGTGCTTTAAAAATATGTAGGTTAATAGATTAACAAGTGCCATAAAAGAGGAAACTAAATCGAGGTGCTTTATTCCACAGTTGTTAGAAATGGTATAATTTGGTGCAAGTTGACAAACCAGTTACATCTTTGATGGATTCAGCTGTTTAATCCAAATTAGCAGTCATTAGACTGAACAGATTACTAGGAGGATCAAAAACTTAAAAATGAAAGAATTTGTTCTTACTAGAATTTTATTTATTTTTCCTACATAGCTTAATACATTTTATTCAATGGTTTTTCAAACTTCTTTTAAAAAAATATGAATTCTTGAACTCTACAAAATAGGTGTTTGTTTCAGCAATGGTCTCTTCATTCGATGCAAATATTTTTCCCACCAAGCCATTTTTCATGTTTACAAAGAGAAAGAAGTCACAATGGGACAAATATAGAGAATAGGGTGAATCATTCATTGTACAGTTTGTAGGGTGTGGCTTTCTGTGACCGAATCTTGACCAAAAATACATCATACAAATCTCTCAGTCATAGAAGAAGCTCAGAGTCGTCTCTGACTGGAAAAGGGATAAGCAGTCAAAGAAGAATTTAGTCAGCGAAGATTCAATCGCAAAAGAAAATGTTATTATTTTTCGGTCAGAGAAGAAAACAAGTATAAAACTTTTGGTCAGAGAAGAAACCTGAACAATACTATCAATCAGAGAAGACGATTCATTGTAAAGCGTGTTGGTGGTGCTTGGATTTGAAGGGGGATATTAGTTATACATGTATTTTTAACTCCCAGAATCACATAGTCTCGCCTTAGAAAACTTTTTTTCAACAGATACACAATTGATAAAACCTAACCTAACCTAACCTGAATGTCAACTAAACGTTAAATCAATTGTGTTTCCATTAATTTCCCAAAAATTGTCTAAACAGAGAACATAGGATAATGGCAATTAAAAATGTTTTGCATTGAATATTAAGTAAATAATTTGCGCCTTCATTCCCATATGCCGGCTTTACGCGAACAGTTGTTTCGGTCAGAGAAGAATTTGGCCTCAAAAGTTTCGGTCAAAGAAGACAAATATAACCATTATGTTCCATTAGAGAAGAATTTCGGCCACAGAAGATTTCGGTCAGAGAAAACCACCCCGTTTGTAGTGCAGTTTACAATTTTGACCCTGGCAGTTGCATATGTGTGAGATGAACTTGTTAATCTGAGATGTTACTATCTTAGCTATCTCGCTTATCTTCATTCGACAGTCTTCCAGCATAATATCATGGATTTTATTGACTATCTCTTCAGTTCTAACCTCATTTGAAAGTCCCGGCTATTGAAGATCATTGGTGCTTTTACAATCACAGTGAAATTATGTGAAACATTCCATCTTGCCATTTAATCTGTAAAGGCATATTTTACTTTATTTTTTTTAGAATGTTGTTCTCCATACTGATGACATGGCCTGCCCAACACAATCTAGCAAATTTGATACATTTCACTACATTAGGTTCTGCATACAGCATATCCAACTCATTGTTATGACGAATCCTCCAAAATCCAGTTTACTTACTGGACTATGAATTGTCGTTAATATTTTCCTTTTAAAGACAAGTATCTTTCTTTCCATATTATTAGTCATTGTCTAAATTTCCATCCCATAAACAAGCACTGGTGATATTATTGTTTTATACAATAACAACTTGGTAACTTTTATTATTGCACTAATTTTCATATGGTTTTGCGAACCATAGTAAAAATATTTGCACTGAAGATTCTGGAACCATACCTCCTTTATCTTTGGTGACTTATTGAACCCAGATACCAATATCAGATACTACAAAAACCATTTCATATTGTGACTCCCGATCTTGATAAAATGGTCTTCATATCCTCTGCTTGTGGCCATGTATTTAGTTTTCTCAGTATTTATTTCTAAAACTATTTTCCTGGCAGATGCTTCTGATGCTAATAAAGCATCCTTCAGTGCTGTAAAGATATGTCCAATTATATTTAAGTCATCTGCATAAACCAAACGTTGGACTAACTTATTACTGATAATATATTGTGTCAATATCTTAGCATCCCTCACTAACTTCTCCAGGCTATGTTGAAATCATATATATATATATATATATATATATATATATATATTGGATAGACTTTTTGTAAGTGGCAGAAGAGCGGAGTGTTGTCGGTGGTAACAATATAGTACAATCCATCTCCTTGATAAAAAATAGTGCTATGAAAACCTTTATGCTAGCCTATATAGTAAAATAAACGTATTAACATTCAACATAAAATATAAATTTTGAAAAAATATTTGAGTTATAGTCATTTTAACTTTTGATTGAGACACTATATGATTTATTTTAGAATAAATTTATTTATTTGTATTCATTACCTCACCTGGACTTTTGTAAATGACAGAACACCAATGTGTCTGTTGTGGATGGTACTGATAGTTCAATCACCTTGATAGGAAATCATGCTACGAAAACGTTTATACTATATACAGTAGAATAAAAATAAATCTATTAAAATTCAACATTAAATATAAATTATGAAAAAAATTAGTTATGACCATTTTAACTTGATTTATTTTCATTACCTTATCTGGACTTTTTGTAAACGGCAGAACAGTTGAGTCTCTGTTGTTGGCAGTGCTGATATAGTGCAATCAGCTTGATAAGATTTAATGCTACGAAAATATTTACGCCAATTCAGTAAATTAAGAAATAAATGTGTTAAAATTCAACATATAAATTAGGGGAAAAAAGTTTATGACCATTTTAACTTGATTTATGTTCATTACCTTACCTGAAATTTTTGTAAATAATAGAAGAGGGGAGTGTCAGTTGTCAGTGATACCGGTATAGTGTGGTCGGCTTGATAAGAAATAATGCTGCAAATTGATATTTCCTTGAAGCCTCTATGGCCCTTGTCTGCTACAACTGCTACAAGTCTGCACCGCCCTTGTGTGTACTTATATTAATAAATTTATTATTTGCATTAACTCTATACACTCTATAATTATAAATATAATTTTGTATAAAAGTTATGAGGAAAATGACTGGAAATGTTTAGGAAAATTAGCGGGGAAAAGTCAGGAATTTCAGTAGCAAGTGTTAGTAAACACCCTGTATTAGTATAAACATCTTACATTTTTATATACTAAAATTTTACAATCACAGTCTCTGTCTAAGAATAAACTAAGATAATTTATTATTTTCTGTTAAGGAAGTTACCAATAAAACAATAATACCCTGAGAGAAAAAAAAAAAAAAAAGAAAAAGAAAAGAAAAAAAACCTGTTTGGGACAATAAATAAAATGTAAAGGGGAGGGAGGGAGGGAGGGGGAGAGAGAGAGAGAGAGAGAGAGAGAGAGAGAGAGAGAGAGAGAGAGAGTAAAAACTGTATATAAGCATTTAAAAACATTATTCAATAATAATGTATAATTATATAATATAATGGTTCACTGCACTAAACCTACAGTAAACAGCTCAAACCTTGTATTTGTTGTCAGTAATGAGCCCCTATATCACCAACACACTTTTCATGGTAAAAATAACAGCCACATTGTGCCAAATTTTGTAAACTCAAACTAGTGCAGCATATTGCTGTATTCAGTATAGGGTATTGCTTTGTTACTATATCTTCTTATATTATTTCCTTATATACTACAATTTGACTCTATGTTTAAAAACGTAACTTCACTTGAACATAAATTATAGTATAATGTAGTAAGATATGAGTTGTAGGCTTAGCTAATATCACAAGATACTAGTTAAGTAAACTAAGATAAACACTTTCGGTCAGAGTGGGGGGGGGGCAATTTTATTGCATAAATCGATTCTTGGGACATTTTAAAGTTACACAAAAAACTTGTCCCTCTTTGGTGGTGAGCGTCATTTAGTATTAACAATTTAATTTCCAAAATGGTACCTAATATATATTTTTTAAATATCTCTATTTTTTATAACTCTTACCTAAATATTAGTAATGAACAGATTTATTCATTTTTACATTACACAGGAAATGAGATTAGTTTGAGAAGTTGATTGCTCTATTTAGTGAGTTGTTGCATAACCTCAAAGTTTACACAGCTATTTTAAACAATTATCTATAAGTATAGAAATTATTGATCGATTTTAATTATACTATAAGATATACTTCTTGTAAAGATTAACATAACAACCTTGTTAAATTTTTAGAGGGAAAATATTTTAAACATTACCTAAAGACTGAATTTTCTTTTAAACTTTAATGAAATGTTTATCTTATATTATATTCACTTTTCTCTCGTTTACATCACAAAGTATTTTTAAAAAGCTATAATTTAAAAGAAACTTTTTTTTAATATGTTGCTTAAGTTATATTACTGAAAATCTAGCATGGTTCTTAATCTTTATAAAAGCATCTTCTTCTAAAGTTTCATTAAAATTCATGAATTTTTTTTATACTTATGGCTAATTGTTTAAAATAGACATGTTAAAATTTAAGGTTATGTAACAACTCACTGCAAAAACTAATCAACTTCAAACCCATCTTATTTTCTTTTTAATTTAATAACTAACAAATTTGTTTATGATTTTATAGGAGGTGTAGAATCAATTTTTTTTTTTTTTTTTAATCTGAAAAGTTACCATTTTTCAACTGAAATTGTAAATACCAAATTATGTTCACCTCCATATAGGAACACATTTTTTATTTTACTTTAAAATTTCCCTAAGAACTGATTTAAACAATAAAATTCCCACCCCAGACCAAAGTGTTTAATATTTTATTTTACTTGATTTATAATTAATTGTCAATGAAATTGTAACTTTAGTCCAACGAAATAGGAAATTATTTTAATTTTTTTGTTTTAGTATTAAGTAGTTTATGAAAAATCAAAATATATATAGTTAACTGTGTTTATGTTTTAGAATTAGTTCAGTAAAAGTAAATTTAAAGTGTAAAACATGGTGATTTTTGCTTGGGAGTTGACTTTGATGGTCTTACAGCTGGGGTTAGAGGAAAGAGCAATTCTGATTCTGAAGAAACTGACAACAGCGAGGTGGATGTATCTACTTCAGTTCCTGTATCCTCACTTCCTCACACCCGTCCACAATTTCAAAAACATTCGCTTCACTTAAAACGCAAATTAAGGTCCACTGGAAACAGCATTCCTCCAAATGAGGATTTAGCTTCTGAACAACCTTCACTTCCCCATCCCTGTGAGACATGTAAGTGCTGTACCCTCAACAAGTCTATGCACAATCTATGTATCTGTACCACCATTCTTTACTTCTCTTGTGGTAATGTGTTGTTTCGAGGATTTTAAATATTTGTGGAAAATACCTCCCATTGTCTGTTTTTCTCTTTAACCTAAATTATTAATGTATTCTAGAAAACATGGATACTATGATGAATGCATATGTGTTTACATTGGGGGATCATAACAAAAGATAAAATTATTGAAAAATCATGTTTGCTTAAGTATACAAATATGCAAAGGTGGAATTCAGAGAACTTTTCATACCTAACTTGCTGTGCACTCGGCTTTGCCTACTTGGAAGTCAGGCTAATTATATTCTTTCTTTTTTTCCTGAAAAGTAGACAATTTCACTCTCGAGTTGCATCCCACTGCTGCGTTAAAACTAAAACAACCTATAATTTTGATATCTCTGTAGCAATATTAATATTTTTTTAAAATTCTAAATAATGTTTTAATTATGTACCAACTTTGATATTGAATCTTGCGGAAATATCATAAATATAGATTTCCTCTTAATCGCTTGCTAACTAATTTTTTTAGCGTGAGAACTACTGCACTATTTTTTCATTTACGATTAGTGTTTACATCATATACCAACTTTGTCATTACCAAAACTTATTTTGTCTGGCAATTTTAAAGAAATACATAATGACGAAAAATCTGGATTTCCGATTTTTCAGCAGCAGACATTGTTATATCTCGGGAAATACTCCACCAATTTCAAGTTTTCAGATCCAATTACCTTTCAAATCACACAATTTTTATCACTAATAAAATATTTGTTGTTGCTGAAAAAATGTTTAAATTGCTAAGTAAGTCAACAAATTCTATTTTTCATATTAGCCAATCAGATATATATATTGTTATAACTTGGGAATTACATGAACAATTTTAACCAAATATAGACTAAAACCTGTCCAGATATTGTACCTACAGGAAAGAAAACTGCATAAAAATTAAATAAGCAGTTCTCGAGTTATGAGTTGATAAATAAACAGAGAGATGTTGTGTTTTATAAATGTAGAGATTACCCTTTAATGACGTTGATGTTGGTTTAACTGTACCATAATTTAAAATCAGAAATATTTCCTTGTCTAATTTACCTACTGATTAAAGTTTTTTTTTTTTTTCCAAAGAGATAGCAGCACCAATCACAAGCTGTTTTTTATTATAAATGTTGGTTAAATATTGTAACTCATTGTCAGTTTCGATGTAAATTCCGTATTTCTCAAAACATTTTGTAAAGATTTTGATAAATATGAAGATGATTTTCTGAACAATGTATTAAACTACACATATATTTAGGTTCAGCAGTACTCTAACCATAAGCTGTTATACATAATACAATAATAGTATATTGAAACCGTAATATAAAACACTTATGCATAAATAGGCTATTCAAATTACTACTGAGCAAACAAAACAAAATTCATGGTTGTTTTATTGAACTAACTTGTCTACTACAAAGACTCTAATAATAAAAGTTGTTTTATTCTGAAGGTGGCCAGATGACAAATTCCCATTTTTCATCAAAATAATGTTATAATTAAAATTCTCACTTTAATATTTTACAGCCACTCTATTTAATGGATGTCTAACCTATTTTATGTGGATTATAGCTCTGTGCTGTAATTGAATAAATTAATTTCTGTACCGGTATTAATAAAGATTTTGACTTCTGAATAACAACAAAGAGGTGGGTATACATAGTTTGCCAAGATTTACTCATCAAACTGAAAGAGACCACTTTCTGAAGTCTAAGGTGGATTTATATTTTAAAATGCCATTAATTACCATTTTACTTGAATAAGAATAATTTACTGCTGTGTTTTTGTTTTTGTTGTTTTTTTAAATATTTTTTACGAACATGGTAACTTCAATATAACATTATACAATTTTATGGCTGTATATATTACATAATAATTGCAATACTAATCAATAATAATTACAATTATATAGGTTGTCCTTATAAATCTATTGTGTAATTATCGTTTAAAATATCCAATTAGAAAATAAAAAGTCATCGATCGAATAATAAGCCTTATCCAGGAAAAAAATCTTAAATTTTTGTTCTAAACGTTTCAACAATAATATTTATGAACCATAATATTAGGGCATTATAGAGTTTTGTTTCATTATGAATAACATTTAGTCATGCCATTTTAGTTTCACAAGATTGAATAGAAATATTCTTCTCTTTTCTAGTATTGTATGTATGCATATTTGTATTATATATAAATTATTAATATAGTTGCATATATGAACAATAAAAGCAGAGGCATTATTTGTTTCTCTTTAAATATCTCTTTGCACGAATCTCTTGATTTTAAAACATACATTACCTTAAAAACTTTTTTCTGTGATTTAAAAATTGATGGACTGCTAACAGAATTTCCCCCAAAAATGATACCATAATTTAGTAATGATTAAAAATTTTAATATATAAACTTCTTAAAATATCTATATCCATTTGTGTTTTTAAATTTCTTATAAAAAAATATATATATAATGGATGTTTTAAGCTGCTATATTGTTTAGCTCAATTATTTTGTTAATCTTTGAAATATAGTAGCGAGTTACAATAACTCTTACAGAAATGCTATCACAGTTTTTTTTTTAATGCAAAATTTTATGCTCTAAAAAATAGTTAAACATATTTTCTTCAAAAATCAATATTTAATGAGATATCTGCACACAAAAAAAACTCCAAAAAGTATCCTTGTTTGTATATTTTTATCAACAATTTTTCATTTCCCCAAGGTGAAATCAATAAGATTATGTAAAGTAATCATAACAATTTTTTTCTTTCTTGCCTAAAGACATTATATAGATAAATAAAAGTTAAGTTTAGTTATTTTATAATTTAAGAACAACTTAGGGGCTTATGTTTCATTTTCTTCAGTTGTATGTTTCTTTTTAATTTAATCATGTAGCTTGTTAGAAGTTTCTGAACTAAATAAAAAATTATTATATAGTTATAATTTTTTTAACATAACTTTGGCTTTTGTTTTATTTTTCATATTGTTGTTTTGCATGGCTACAGTGAATTGTTTTTATTCTCAACACAGCATGTACTCTGGTGTGGTTAATGGATTTTTTTCTTTCTTAAATATATTCATTCATTGGTTGTAATGTTAAATTAAAAATACGAAACTGTTTTTTATTTAAAGTGCAGTAATTTTAAGATAACTGATATCTTCCAGGTATATTATCATTTCCCTCATCTCATGATAAAAAAGTACCACCGATTCATCATTCTAAAGAAGTTATGAAATCAGTCCTAGATACTCACCAAGCATTACCATAATGTTTTATGGTATTATAATGGTGGTAGGAAAAAAATATGAGCGTTCTATTGACTGTATCCGAACATAATGGATGCTGTTAAGGACATTCAGTTTACCTTGCACAATGGTTAAAATTACAGAGTTTAGTGTTTTGTTTTTTTTTTTTCAAAAATACTCATAATATTAAAAGACCTAATAATGTTGCTTGGTGAATGTCTAACTAGGTTTTTTTTTCATGTTTTAAAGATGGCTTACCAGAGACATTTTGAGTTTCAAAGTTGTTTTATAGTAAATTTTTTACCTATATACGAGATAAACTAAAATCTTAGAAGTGCCATTTTGAAATATTTTTTCTCTGGTTCTACATCACAAGTTTTAATGTTTTTTTTATCTCAGATTTGAGACGGCTTTATACTATAAAAAAAAAATGAGACGTTTGATTTCTTAAACGGGCTGTTGATCAGGGTGTTTGAGAAATCGGTGAAAGAAATTTGATAAGTCTACATTGAAATGAAAGAAACCTAAATTTTGTATATTTTTCGACATAGTCTCTGTTTAGCTTAATACACTTCATCCAACAGTTTTCCAACTACTTGAAGCCTTCCAAAAAATAAGATTTCTTGGGCTCTGCAAAATAGACATTTGTTTCAACGATAACCTCTTCGTTTGATGCAAATCGTTTACCACCTAGCCATTTTTTCATGTCTTCAAAGAAAAAGACGTAAATGAAGCCAAATCTGGAAAATAGAGTGGATAAGAAAGCATATCATAGTACAATTTTGGCCATGGCCATTGCAGACGTGTGAGGTCGTGCATTGCGTTGTTGAAATAGAAGTTTGGTCACTTTTTCATCAATTCACCATGAAATTGATCCAATAAGGCATAATACTGTCCTGTCATTGTTTTCCACCTTTTCAGGTAGTATATATAGATTATGCCATGCAAATCCCATAAAATTTTGGCCATGATCTTACCGGCCATTGTAACTGTTTTTGCCTTTTTTGGTGTAGTGGAGACCATAAGGGTCCAATGAAAAAGCTCATTTTCAAGGAGTAAACTCATGTTTTTACTGCTCTTTCATTTCTGTTGGAATGAATATTCATATTTCTACATATGAATGTAGTAATTTACATCAATGTTCATGTACACCCTAAAAACTCACTGCTTCGAAATGATTGTGCGATTCCATATTTGGTCATTTTTGTAAGCAAACCCATCTTGCTGATACTTACCCAAATGTTATATAATGGAAAAACTCAGCTATTCTGTGTGCCTTGCCCTTTTTAATTAACACACTTACCTCAAACTCTGTAATATTTATTACCGGTACAGGCTTTGTTATCGAGAGTATTGAGTGGATTTAGATGGTTCACTGGAAGTATAGACTTTTTTAATTTTCACCTGAACCTCTTATTCCTTTCAACAGTTTAGGTTGGACCTAAACTATTGGAACCCCCCTTTATTTAACACTTCCGGTAATTATTATTAATGTTCCCTTAGTTCAGGTAGCTCACGAGCAAATTTTATCTTTTTTATTACTTATCTCAAGAACGAATTGTTTGGAAAGTTCCTCTATCACAATCTATATTAGTCACTTAGATGTAGTTGTTAACCTGTGTGTGGATTATTAAAATAATTGCAAGCACAATTCTTATATATATATACACACACACATACACACACACACACACACACACACACACACACACACACACACACACACACACACCATTTTTTGCAACAAATTAAATTTTTATTGATATTTAAACACAATTATTGTTTCACAAAATTATTTTTGTTTATAAATTCGTCTTCTATATTAGTATAAAATAAATAACTTATTAAAATTAAGAGCAGGTTGGTATTTTATATAAATTTAAAACAATTAAAACTTTTCTTAATTTGATTACTTATTTCTTTCTAATTTGACTTTTCAATAATTCTTTTTCTATTAAAACTAAAATTTCCACACACATTAAATACTTATTAAACATAACATCAATTTATTCATAACAAAAAAAAATTATCCCAGGAAAAACTATTAAAGGATTTGAAATTATTTTTTATTGCACTTACTGGCAACTCACTGTTTTAGGAAATGTTATAAAAAATGTCAAACCTTGACCAATCTGTTGACTTTTCTGGTTATGGAGTAGATCTGTGTTGTTAATCTGCTATCAGCTTCAGTCCATTGGCACAGCTAAGTCCAGTCCAATTTGGCAGTCCTGGTTTTATCGTCCCTTTACAAGTGACGTAAATCTGTCCTTCTATTTGACTCTAATACTTAATTGATTCTACCATTTACTTTAATTTACTACTGACTTTACTTTACAAATTTAATTCAAGAATCTGACGCAAACTGTCGTGCATTAAGGTGATCTTCACCTTTGAAAAATTATTACAAGAAAGTCCTCCGAGAGGATCAGCAGTTCTATTTATAGCCGAAATACATAGTATTCTCATACCAATTTTCTACCCTTCTTGACGAGATACGGTATTTCCTTTTTCTTCCTTATTAATATGTTTAATTAATTTTTTCTGTCTTCCACTGTGTTGTATTATTTATTCTGAATAGCATTTTAATTTTTCTCTTTTTGAATTACTTTTTTCATTAATTAGTTTATATTTTAACTGTTGCTGTCAGTTGGCTTCATGGCTCCGCCCGTCACGATGTCATGGTTTCCCGCACTTTCTGGTCCTGCAAAATTAAACTTGCATTGGGCTGAAATCCTTTTGTTTTATTTTAAACTTGTTTAACTTGCTAATTTTCTGTAATTTTTACTTTTTGATTCTTGTATTTTTGCAACTTGACCGTGGCTTTCCTGACGATCTCGATTTGTGATTCTAGGTGTTACCATTCTTCTGATATTGTTGATACTAATTTTGCATAATTTCGTAATCTTATTTTTCGTACCTTTGTTCCTAATTCACTGAAACTCGGTAGTTTCGTAGCCAAAAGGAAAAAAATGGTCCGATTTCTTTATCTGTTGATTTTCACACTTTTTCTCACTTCCTTTTGTACTCGCAATTTTACTAAATTTCCTTTAATATTTTGACCTGGGATTTACATTTTCTTTTTCTTTAATTATTATTATTTAATATTCTGAAATTTTTAATCTTTATCTCTTTCCATTTTACTACAAAAGGTGTGAAAACTATTAATTTTTTATTTTTGGTATGGAATTTCGTCCATTTAGAATCATCCTACCGCAATAAAAAAAATAGTGTTGGAAAGCTAATGTTTCGTAGATGCATAATCATACAAAAAAAAATACCACAAAACGTTATAAATAATATTTAAAAAATTGCTAAAGTTTGCATATTTTTATGTGTAAAATCAACGATTTGAACAGTGCGATTGTAAGCAGAAATGATGCCATTCTTTCTCAGATGTTCACAAATCTATTCTATTCTGTCAAACAGATCGACCATAACACTGTTCTGTAGATCACATCTTTCTCTTTCGATCTGTGCTTTCCAAATCTTACTATCTGTTATAGTTTTTATTATATAAATATAAAACAAAATCAATAATTTTAACTCATTTTTACACGCTAAAAATTACATTTTTTTTTATTCAACTTTTATCCTAGTAGATATTATTTTATCGAAATAAATTATATATCACTGTAAAGATAATGTTTCAATCTTTCATATTCATGTATACTAAATTCCTTCTCACTAAAACTAAAAATTTAACAATTCACTAAAGTTGTCGACTATTCCGCTATATCTCCTGACGACGCGACAGCGTTTATATAAAAAAAATGTATATTCTGTGTTCATATGATTTTACGAAATGGTAATACTTCTCCAAATGCCACAAGTTGACAATATTATATAGTATTTTTTCTTTCTCCTTCGAACTACGAATTCGAAATTATCGTAAATTATATAGATCATGAGATATTTCTATTCTAAGAAGTAGTAACCAAACCGAACCATACTCATTTTTCTTTCGGTGCAGTTTACTAATAGGATATATCGATTACTTTATATATTTTATAACCGATCTTTACAGTATTTGGAAGATGAAATTTAGATCTTTCTGTTGGTACCTCTTATTGTGTCTTAGAGGTATTGTAGGTCATACCATTAGAGCTTGCAAGTTACTGTTTTACTCAGGATTGTTTATGTACTAAAATGACATTGTGATAGGCGTAGTGCATGGATTGGGATTATTTTCTTATTTTGTTAGGTATGTTTATTTATTTATAATAATATCTGTACTATTGTTTGTAGAATTTATTGTTTTGAGTGAATGTTATTGTCAGACTTATCTAAACTGTGGCTGTCTAGAGATAGGTTATGTTATATCTGATCTAACCTTTTTATAGCAAATTTCCGTGTGTTTACATATAAAAATAATTTTGTCTAATGAAAATTTTATAAATTAATTATGTTTTTACCAAAATGTATATAAATTTATATAGGCCTATCTATAAGTTCTTTGAAAAAATGCTGATATATGTAAATATTAGCTTTCATTTGGCATTTTGCCTTTGGTTTTTGTAAGAATTTTTGAATTCTGAGATACTAACTAATCAAAATTTTATAAATTGATTTTTCTTTTTAGCAACTTTTATCCACAAATATATTAAAAATCTCTAGTAATAGTTGAAAAAATTCAAAAAAAAAATTTTGTATGGTGTACATTACCTTTTCTGTCCAATTTTTGCCTCGGCCACTGGACGATTTTTTGATTCCTGGCTTAATAACTCAAATTTTTTTAGATCTAATTTTTTTCTCACTATACAACTAAATTCTATTCACCTTTCTGTAGGAAATGATAATTTGTAGTTGTGTTTTTTTTTGTTTTTTTTTTTTCAAATGAGGCCCAACTTTTTACCTTTTTCTGTAAAATCTGTTGTTTTTTTGAAAATGTAACATTTTTTTTTTCCTAAATATATTCACAAATATTATACAAAACTTTTGTATATCTTGAAAAAAGGTAGTAAGCTATTGATTTGGGATGATACTGGTTTTTCTGAAAAATGTTAACTTCATATTTTGACACCTAACATACTTACTCCAAAACCGTTTCATATATATATATATATATATATATATATATATATATATATATATATATATATATAATAGATCAATTCTACGCATCTTTCTGAGAAAAATGATATCTTATAAGTTAGGTTTTGTATACAAATAATATATTTTATTAATTTTTAAACAAACGAAGAAACTTAACGTGAAGAGTTCTAGGGTTAATATCTTTGTATTAATTACTTTGTTTAAATTTTCTTTAGTCTTACTTTTGTAAGTAGCATATTTCTGCTAACTTTTTAATTAATCATTATTCCCAAATTTTTTCAAGAATAACATTTTCTTAGATTTCCATCTAAGTTTTTGAAAAAATTTTCCCTTTCTTACTTTGTCTTTAACTTTAATTACATCAATCAATATGAAATATTAGTATTATATATGAATTGTGTACAACTTGCACTACAATTACATATTCCTAAAACTGTTTATTTCATATTTTCAAAAATCATCAAATACTTATTTTTTATTTCAAAATGACTAACTCAGAAACTCGCCGTTTCAACAGGTTCGCGAATCGTGACGTCAGACTGAAGTCTCAGTCCACTTCCACAAATTCGTTCAAAACAGTATAGCTTGCTTCTACTGTACAAAATCCTTGCATGTTAAACTGTATTCTAATTTTTTCAAAAATTTATCAAATACAGTTCCCATACAACGATATTTCCGTTGTAGTTCATATCATACAGGATATTAAAAACATGTTCATCTGAGACGTTTACTATCTTAGCTATCTCATGTATGTTCACCGACTATTGTCCAACAAACCATCATAGATTTTATTGACTATCTCTTCAATTGTGACCTTGTTCTGATGTTCTGGGTACTCAGCATCCACGCATGAAGCATTCCATGCAATGGAGTAGAGTCTCCATAATTCTTTTTTAGCTTTGTTAAGTTTTCTCAACTGTTTACCATGCAAGAAGTAGTGCTTTATCAGCACATGACATTCACTTATTTCCACTGCGGCAAGGAAACACAAACTTATCAAATGCTGTCCACAATATTCAATAAAACAGATTTATTTGCAACTTTGTGTGTACACTTAAATAAGGTAAAATGGAACTTGGGATTCAAGCTACATTTTACATTTACAAGGTTACTACAGTCAGGGAAATGTAATTTGGTCTGGAAAATAGAGGGGAAAATCAAGGTATTCAGCTCTGATACTTTCCTACCCCGATAGTAAAAAAACTGAGGAGATTTTCCTCCAGCCTAGATAAATGCTATTGTAGCAAATTTGTTTCAAGAAGGCGTAGCAATTTTGTTTCAAGAAGGCATAGCAATGCTTGGCTGATGAAGACTAAAATCATCAAGAGGAATATTTTGCATGGTGTTTTCAACTGTGCTTTTAAATGTTTTGTCATAAATACTTCTTTTTTTTTTTACAGCAGTTCTTTTTATCTGTAATGATGGAGGCACATAGCTGATCATACATACACTTAATAAGAGTTCTTTATTTAAAAACTGTATGTCAGCCCTTTTTAGTGCACAATTATGTGCTACTGTGTTATGTTTTAGTGCTATTTTAGTAAAGTAATGTTTTATTAGTATTAATTATAATAATTTATGTTTCAAACCGCATAATTGATCTTTTTAATCCTTTTGTCAGTTAGGGCCTAAAATACAGTTATTAACCAGCTAAACCTATTATTTTATTCTTACTGTTAGAACTGTATGTACATAGGCTTATTGTTTTATTGAGTTAAAATAATGTTTTAGTGAGTTTTTTGAGGCTTAACTTTCCATTTTTGTTAGTGAAGAATTCCCTTTCAAATAGTTAACTTTATCTTTTTGGAATTACACAGTACTTAGTTTTGATTTTGTTGTTGCGATTTCATTTATTGTATTAGTTTTTTGTTTAGTCATTGCAGTGTGAGTTCCATTTCGAAGCTGCAACATGTTTATATGTTGTTCTTTAATGTTAAAATATAAGTATTTGTTATAGCAGTGGTGGTAAGAATTTACTATAACAGATAGTTACTTTTTTTTATAACTTCTTATGAAGTAGCACAATATTAACAAAAGTATTTGTCATTGTTTTATTACAATAGGTCATAACTTCATAATAAAGACTTAACTTTTCCTTTCTTATCTTTCTACTTCACAGTATGTATTATTTATTTGGTCATTGAGGTTTAGTTAACTTGAATTGTTTAGTCATTGTAACACAAGTTCTATTTCAATGATGGTATGTTTTAATGAATAAATTCTATATCCTATAATGTTAAGAGCATGACTGTGTGTTAAATACTGTTGTACCGTCGCTAATTTCCTTTTAAAGGTTCCATCGTGCATTATTCTACTTAAACATTAAAGTTGTTAATATTAAGCAGCCATTAATACTTTAATTACTATGATAAATTTATACGTAGTTTTTTTTAAATTTATACGCCGTAACTAGAGTATTGGTTCCGTTTATTTCTAAATTTGTTTTAAATAACAAAAAGTAATATGCCATGGAAAAAGAGAGAAATTTTTTTATTTAATAAGTATTTTATATTTTTTACATTAATAAGTATAACATTACAAAATTTACAGATGGAATGCTGCAATACAGAGATAATTAATTGTTCTTTCAAATATAATGTACTAATAAGTATGTTTTGTTATAATCCAAGAAAATTTCAGGGGAAAATATATTATTTATGTATGTTTTATATTTACTATCAAGCTACAGTATTGATTTTTTTTTTTTCTTGTTTTTCATTAATGCAAATGTTCAAAAAGAAAAAAAAACTAAATATAAACCCAATTTATAATTATTATTATTATTCTAATAATGCTATCTTCTTTCATGGATGGTGCAGAAAGGATGTCTATAAAGGTGGAGGAAGCCAAAATTATTTAAAAAGATGGTTCTTTTCCATATAATAACTTTACAGGGATATGATGAAAAGTTATTTTAAAATATATACCAAACCCATAATTACCCATTTCTAAATAACAAAAACACAATTTTTTTTCTTCTTTTTGTGGTATAATTTAAATGCTTTTTTTTTCCAAAAGTTACTTGTAAATTCAGGAAATGTAGACTTCCTGGATTTTTTTTTTTTTTTTTTTTTTTTTTTTTGTTAAAACTAACGTACTTGTTATTATTGAATAGTTGAATCTCTCTCTGCAAGGAGGGAAAACGTGCATGTTTTATAATTGGTTAAGAAGATTTCACCTTTCGGAAAACTATCTTAGCAACAATACATCAAAGACAAATTTTGACAGTTTGAAACTAACTGACTTTTAGAAATCAGTAAAACATGAATATTCAAATGAGAAGTGGTTTAAGTTCGGCGAATATTAATTCTATTTGCAACAAAATATTTGTGCTAGAATTTCGGCAGTCACTGTGATTAAAAGCAACTGTTGTTCAGAAATCATTGTGGAACAAGAAAGGAGGATATCTGTGTCCAGTTTGATTCTAATATTTGAGAAGATGTGCAATGAATAACAGACTCATCCCTCAAATAAATAATTACAATTTATTTATTCAATTACATGATTGTTCAAAAATAATTATTAACACATATTGTTTGACAATTTGAATACATGTTTCATAAAAAAATAATAATAAAAAAATAAAAAAGAAGTTTTATCTATCTCTACACTGCAACTATTTGGTAGGTCTATTTTCTGCCTCTAGGTGTCATCGAAAAATTGTGATACAGTAAGGGTGTTGTTAATAGCAAAAGTTTATGAACCACTGGATTAGATATTATTATTATTATTATTGTGATTATTATTTGTTTAGATCAAACTGTACTCTCAAGAAAATCCATGTGTAAAACTCGGAGAACAATAACAAAAGATTTAAGGGTACAAAGATCTATATTATGTTAGGCAGATCTCAAGACTTCTCAGTTCGTATACTTTTAAGTCGAAGCTAGTCTGGGAATGGCTACAAACCCCTTAACCAATTGGCAAAAAACAACAAGGTAACCTTACTATGGGTACCGGTGCACGAAAAATGTAAAAGCAGATTGCCTTGCAGAGGCTGACTTCATAAGGCCTGAACCATTCTTTAGAGTACACAGTATCTATTTTACAAATATTATTAACACCTGGGAACAGAGCCAAAATTTTAATTTTTGAAGACAATATCCTAGTGTTGTATAATTCAGGAGAAAAAGAGTTCAGCAACTCACGCTTGACTAATAATGGGCCTGCTCTTTGGACACTGCCCAGTGAACCTCAAACACATGGCCACGACTAAAATTGATTTGTGCAATTTTTGCAGAGATTTTTTTAAGGAAATGGGCGAACGCTGGGATTACTGGGAGTCCCTAGCATATAAAACACTGTACAGAGACATATAATTATGCAAAAAACTTTAATGAAGTGTAAATTATTACAGTTTATATGTATGTTCGTGTTAGAGTTTTGAGTATGTGACGAACACCATTTGAGCAATTAAACTGATGATAGGACTGCGGCCCTGAAACATGTTTTAACTAAAACAGCAAAAGTCAGATTTTTTTCAGGTAATTATATTTTATAGTTATATGCCTCTGTACAGTTTGTATAGCGACTTGGATACCATAAATATGGAATTTAAATATAAAAGACTGATATAGCTTGGGAAATTCACCACAGAATGATCATAAGCTTCATAAGGAAATTGACTCTGGACTGTATATAATATTAGTAGGATAGTCGCAAAAGGTCGCAGTGATAGGAGGTAGAAATGTTTTATATAACAACTTATTTAAGCTCGAACCGATATAATCTTGAAAAAAGCTGTCAGTTTGTATCATAGTAGAAAGTAATTCAAATTTGAGATAATCTTTATTATAGAAGGCAACTAACAAATGAAGAACTCCTGTGAAGCATGACCTAAAATAAATAATCTCTTTATATATAGCTAAAGTGTATGTTTGAGCTGTTGTTTTATAGTGGTGATGATCTGATATATATTTTTTTTTTACTCTGTACTCCATAAGAACCTGCACGCTTCATGTGGAGATAAACAAGAACACATTGTCGTGTTATGTAAATAGCTCACCAAGTCACTATATATTGACTATGAACAAATAATTTTGTACACATGGAGTGCCATGTGTACAAAATTATTTACACTTTTGAAACGACTATTTAGCACTACTCAAGCTGCACCACACAAGAAGTCTCATCTGACAGAGGGCTAAATACGCAGTATATATGAATTAAAGTTTTTGTATAATTTATTAATACAGTTGACTCTTTTTAATCTGACAGATATAGGAGCAGGAAGATGTCGAAATATTATGAATTACTGAGGGTACCATTAAAAACAAGCCAAAAGAAGGCATTAAAATACAGTGCTGTTTAATGTACAGTTATTTGTTTACATTGTATCAAAAACAAAACATGGAATAACTTTATTATATTTCTTTAATTACTGTTAGATATTGCAATAAAACTAAAAACATATCTATTTAAAATAATTGTTCAATAAAAATATATATTCTACCACTACATTACAAAGTTTATTGTTTAAAATAATCGTTAAGGGTCTTCTGAGTTTTAGTGTTAAAAGATTTGGACATCATCTTTTATTAAAGTATCTTCAACACTATGACGTGTTCTATTCTGACTCCTCTATTCTCAGCCCATTGAAGTAGAGTCGTTACAGCAGACGTGTGTAGGTGACAATGTGCGTTTGTACAAGGTGCCACTGCTTCCTGTATTGCATACTTTCGTCACACTGCAATATTTCATCCACTGTCTCTTGGTCAGTGAGCTCAGCATCTAGTTCTTCCTCTAAAAACCATTTCACCAGATCTTGATGTGTTATTGCCTCATTATCACTCATTTTTTCCTTCTTTGTAATTAAGTCTTTTGACAAATAGTGTTTGGCAGACATTCTTCCATAATTTCACTAAATTTGTTGTTGTAACTTGTCTCCACTCTTGTTGTAACTTGTTGTGTTGTTAATCACTCCATCTTTTATGTCAAATTTCTTTAAGGCAGACTTTAGGATCGTCTTGTATGACTTCCTTGAATTTCCTTGATACATGTCTATTGCCTACCAAAATTCTGGACCAGTAACTAAAATAAAGATGTATATTGTCCATTATATAAAACAGTGGGTCTTAGAATAATGTAATGGTGAAATACATAGATTTTACAATATTAAATAATGTTTCTAATTTTCAGCTAAATTAAAGATTGACAGCTTTGGATTGGCACACGATGATGAATCTAGTCTGGATGTATCTTCTCCTAGAGATGTGAATTCTCCTTTGGTAATTCATTTTTATTATAATCTCTTTCCTCATTTTATATTTAATGGTTTTTTTCTGAATTATATTAGTTTGTTTGGTTGGCAATTTAAATCAAAGAAAGTTGCTACTGAGTTTTATAATCAAAAGATTTATAACAATATACATATATATTTGTTTATAAATACATCATAAGCAGAGCATTTATTGCAAGATAATTTTCACCTAAATTAAAATTTAGTCCTGACATCCAACTTCACAACAGCAATACTACATCAGTTGACATAGCTCTACAAACCTTTTCAAACCAACTCGGATATTGTATAAATGATAAATTAAATTTTACATCCACCTGTTTCTATGACATAACAATCATGTAAACAACACACAAAAAACCAACAAGATCTACCTAATTTGTTAGGTGTGACCACATAATTGGACTGTATTTTTTTTCCTTTTGCTTTTTGACAAATATAAAGTTGTAAAGCAGCATCACATAAATATATAATCAAACCAACAACAATATGCCTAAATTATGATACAATATTTAAAAAGTTTTTAATAATTAAACAAGCGATTCAAACTTGAAAATTACTATTATCCATTTAAATATACAGTTACAACAAATACATCATACATAAAAGTTTGACACAGTGAGGCGGAAAAACCCAATCCACAATAGCTAAGAACAAAACTCACCCTCCAAATTCACATTCCTTAGCAACAAAAAAAAATAATTTGTTTTTACTGTCTGTTGAACCTTTAGAGATTGTGGGGGTCTATTAAATAGAAAATTCCAGCTTGGTCTTTTGTAGATGTTCAATCTATGCTGATCACATCTAAAATCCATTTTTTGCTTGTGTCACAAGAATGAAAGTCCCTATCTTGAGCTATATTTTACTGTTAAATAGAAAACATAATATTATTTCTAGTACATCCTTGTGAGTTGATTTTCAAATCTTTAGAAGGATCCCTGTATTTTTTGTTTATTTTTATTGTTTGTTTTTGTAAAACATAACCTTTGAAAATACTGTTTATAGAATTTCCCCATAAAACAATCCTATAATTTTATTAGGGATTTATTACACCATAATATGACAATTTCAACACATGGGTGTTAATAGTATTTCACCAAATATCTGAATAAAAGCAATCCTGAAGTAATTTTATGACACACATTATCTATGTGATCTGTCCAAGACGGTCTACTGTCTAATTATACCCAAAAAAAATTGCTGAGTTCACCTCTTTCAGAAAGACATTATCGAAAAACATGTAATTATTCTTACTGAAATTAATTTCAAATTTTATTTCTTCAAAATATTGATTTGCTGTATTTATCTACACAAAACCTTTCTGCTCAATTTGAAGCAAGGTTTTGTTATAAAAAATTAGGTTTGTGTAATCTGTAATTTAAATAACACTATCAGTTAACACATTGTTACTTACACATGTACTTTAGTTACAAATATTTTATTTTTCTGTAGTGTGTAAGTAGTGTCATGTGTTGTATTCATCTGATGATGAATTATACTGAAACAGCTGTATAATAAAAACGATTCATTGACCAAAGAACTGCTTATGACATGAGTACTTAGAGAAATTGAATACAAACCATCATAAGGCATTATGGAACTCGTATTTAAAAAATTTGAAATATACATTTTCGATAGTAAAACCAATGAAGATATACAAATTAAGTCTTTCTCAGAGTTAACTGCAATCTTACTTATCTTCAGAGGAGCGGTGTATCTTAGTTAGGAGAGCTTGTGCTTATCTTGTTGCTGTTTGGACTAGTGAACAGTGACAGGTTAGAGCCTGGTTAATGGCGTTGGCGTTTTCCATGTGTTTCTAACCTACTCTCCCATCTTCATTGGTCTAACGGGCATAATTCCATAAAGTGTATAGAGTGGCTTCATTGCAATAAACTCTCTATAATTACAAAACTAACTGTGTTAACTTTGCTTTAAAAAACTTCATCTCCTTGGTCATAAACTAATACTACTAAGTTTCTGAATGTTGTAGACTTGCCATCCATACATTGGTGGAAAGCTGAGCACCAACCGTTTCATACTATGTAGTCTAAGTACAATTTTTAGAGATTTGTGAAATTGTATATTATTCACATTTCTATATGGGGATACCAATTCTAACACAGTTTATAAACTTCAGAAGACAATTTAGAACTATTTTCAAGCTAAATACTTATAGTGAAGTAATATTATCGACAAAAAATATAAAATCCAATAAAAGCTCAGTCTGCAACATCCAATTTTTTGTTTTTGTTTCTTGTATAGGAGGCTAAGAAAGTATACAGTTTCATTCCATAGTGTAGGAAATGTCCGGAACTTATTGTTAATAACAATTAAGTTGCAAAATAGGGAGTTTTGGAGTATGTTTGTGAATATCTTGTTATCTAATGAGCAGAATGTAATGAAACTGATGTCAAACGTTAACAGCTTCAGAATATGTCTGAATAATTTATGTGTCAATAAAAAATAAAAACTGTTAAATTTTGAACACTGGAAATAATTTTACCAACTGAAATTACATAAAAAAAGCTGGAATTTATAGTCATTTGTATCAAAAAATCATACTTCCCTTTTTAGAATGATTTAGAATGCCTCAAAGTTTTAATCATGATTTTTAGAAGTTAGATTCCATATTTTGATTTGAATTTGACTCAGAAATAAATGGGTATCGATATCTGAATTGATGTTTAAAATTATTTCCATAAAATCATTTATGTTCTGACATAATAATCAATAAATGATCAAATAAATCCTTGATAAAATTAATAAACCATTGATTGATAAATTATTTACATAATTTACACAGAAAAAAAGTTAATTGAGGTAGCCCTTACGTCTCTCATTGCCAGCTCCACTATAGACAGTTCTGTAACAAATACATTCACAGTTCCTTTTGATGGTGACGTAAAGCTTTAAAAAAAATTATGCTCACTAAGTTTTTTTCTTTATTCGATGTAATAGGGCAAACATTTATTTTGTTAACAATATTTCATTTTATTTTAATATGTATTTTGGGCAGGATATTTATTAAGTTTCGTTAAATTAATACAACAATTTATCAAGTATAACATTTGAAGCTAAATGAAATAGACAATTAAATTTTTTAAATTACTGAAATAAAACAGGTTGTGTCTACATTATAGAATTTAAGAAAATAAACATAAATAATAAGTAACACTCATTATTAATTATTATTTATACACACACACACACACATACAGTAGACTTGCAACTATATTGTTAGGCCCTCCATATTATTTTAGTAGTAGATTTTAAATTTTAGTAATTCGTCTTATTTTTTATTGTTTTCAGTTTGGTGTAGTAACTAAGAGTAAAGATGGTGATAAAACGCTTCGGCGAAAGGAAAAGCAGAAAGCCAAAGAAGAAGAAAAGTTAGAAAAGCGTCGCCAAAAAGAAGAAAAGTTAAAAAAATTAGCTGAAGAAAGAGAAAAGAAAAAACAGAAGATAAAAACAACAGCTGGAAGTAAATCTGGACAGGGGGTTAGCATACCGCATCAGCCGACATTAGAGGAATTTGCACAGTCAGAAAACAATGCTGTTCCGTTCATCTTAGAAAAGTGTGTCCAGTTTGTGGAAGAAGAAGGTCTAGATTCTGAAGGAATTTACAGAGTTCCAGGAAATAGGGCGCATGTAGAACTTCTCTTTCAAAAATTTGAAGAAGGTAAAATTTTAGTTTTCATAAATTTTTGAATAGGCAAATAGTTTTGTTGGAAATTAGATATCTATCTATTAATATACTTTAATATAGAAATAACATGAAAAATCAGGTAGACTTTGAATTAGTTAAAATTTTAGAATTTTAATAAGAATAATATAGTTTATATTTTTATTTACCATATATAGTAATGAGTACATTGACAAACAAAAACTTTAAATAACGATACCAGAAATAACTGATTTGATATGTATGTTTGTTGTATAAAATAGCCAAGAATTAGTAGATAATTTGTCTACAACTGATTGTGCAATATATAGTTGATGTATTTACACAGAAATATCATAGTTAGAGATAATGTGATTTTTTATGACAAAATATGTCGGGCTGAACATTCCTAGTCGTTAGATTAAAGAGTGGCACACACCTTTTTCTTATAAGAAAATATTCTATAGCAGTTTGTTTAATTTTGAACAAGTCAAGTTTAAACAGGTCATTTTGGTATATGGCTAACATTTCCTGTGTATGTTGTTTGACTACCCTAGAACTTCAAACTTTATTTGGCAGACATTTTTCCCAGTCAAGGAATACAGTCAAACATACTGAATATTTGAGTAGGTTTAGCTGACGAATTAATGTTAAGTTCTAATTTTGTGTATACATTGTTTAACCATCTGGAATAAGAAAATTCGATCCACAGACATTTTCCCCGATTTAGGAAAGGAAACCGATTTGGAGAATTGGCTAGGGTTCAATGAAAAATTAGGGTCTGGCTCAAATTTTGTGAGCATGTTGTTTGATCTCTTTATAACACATATAACTGATTGGAAGACATTTTTTAGTGGTTGCGAAAAAACTATATGTACATGTTTTCCTCCTAAGAAAGGAACAATTTTGTTTATAGTTTAATTCAGTATAAACCAAATTTGATCATTTATTACTATTAATTGAATTTAGTTCTTCATTATCGGACAAAAATTTTAATAATTTTATAGATTAATAGAGAATTAAAATTATACTAAAATAGCATTATTATGATCTTGTTCTTCGGGGTTTGACTGCATCAATATTTTCTGCACGTTGAGTACAGCCGACGTTTCGACATTTCTTGACATTTGTTAAGCCTTGAGAATGGACATCTGTAAAGTGCCCGAAACGTCGGCTGTACTCAACGTGCCGACAATATTGACGCGGTCGAACCCCGAAGAACAAGATCATAATGATGTTTGTGACCGTGGGAGTCTATCGTTCAAAATTAAAATAGCATTGTTTCAATTTTTAATAGGAATAAATTTACGAGACAGTTATACCCAAATCAATTCTTATGTTACTCATTTAATTCTCTACTATTAAAACAAAATATATAAATGTTATACTGTATTTGAATATATTCTGAACTGTGTAATCGAAGGACCAGTTAATTAAGACAATAATTAACAATTTATTTCTAATGAGTCAACTACACTAATAAACTAAATTAACATGAAATTGATATCAATGATCAAGATATAAATTTATGTAAATAAATTGTTTCATACTTTTTGGTGAATCCTTTGTTGGCAGAGCATTCTTCTGACAGTGCCACACGTGAATGTTTCACGTTCACAAGTGCTAGCTAGTTGCTCATATTTACACTTAAATCATAGATGTTCATATTTACCCACAATTGACTCACTGTTTTATTGTTCAATTGCATTTCGTTTTTATAACTATTAAACACTCATCTTTAACACAGTTACATAGCGAATTAATAAAGCATTTTACCGATATTTTGTAAGAATAGTGATTTAGTGGATAGTTAAAGATCAATTTAGTGTATTTGTCTGTCTTGGCTTAACTTGTTGCAAACGATCGTTATGATAGATGAGTAAGGTGCTTATTGAAACGAAACCTAAGCATGTCTGAAGAGCTTGCTGTCAGTTTTACCACAGTTTTGGAAAAATCGTTGGAGAGTGTAGCATCACTTTGTTGTAAAGTCTGCAAATATTCTACATCCCAACGTTTCCAAAGTCACTGAGTGAAAGATTGAATCTGTTACCAATGTTTTAAGCAAATTTGAGGGGCGTCTGCCAGATTTTCTTCTGGTAGAACTACCAGTGCTTGTTCAGTTAAAAAATGACAAGTTAAAGTGTTTCATTCAGAAAACTCACTTAACAGTGGTACAAGAGGCTATGAATTTAAGATGCCTTCAAGCTTTATGCAAGAGATAGATTAACTTTTGTTCTTCAATAATGTGAGTAAAGTGATATTTTGCACTTTTTACAAACACTTTTCCATGAACTTTTTTGATGTGGAGCAATAGGTGGTATGAAATAAAATAGGTTTTGTTCGATAGTAAATTTTACAACTTTGTCCTTAAAATTTGAAATTATTAATGTTGCATAAATACGATTTAATTTTGAAGCGGCTCCACAATCAGAATAGATATCAGAACATAAACCTCTACAGGAAATGAATTGAGTAAGTGTATCTGAGAAAGCTTCTGTATTTATATCCATTGCAACCTCTAAATGAACAGCTTTTGTAGAGAAACAAATGAAAATACATAAATAAATTATTAACAGTTTTTGCAGAAAGTAAAGTGTGAATTTTTACATAAAATGGGCCTGCGAAATCAATATCTCTTTTAAGGAATCGTTTAGCCGGCATAATTCTTTCTGAAGTCAGGTAACCTATAAGTGGAAATTTATTAGATGGTTTTGTTTTAAAACATGTAATACATTAAAATATGCATGATTGAATGACACTTCTCGCTGAGTGTATCCAATAATTTTGTTTGGATTAATGATTCTAAAAGCTGTGGTCCACAATGTAGGTACTTTAAATCACAATAGCTGATTATTAATCGACTTATGTGATTGTCTTTAGGTAGCAAGAGTGGATGTTTGGCATTGTAATGAATTCTCATATTTTTTTTATTCTTCCCCTAACTCTGAGCTATTGATTTTCGTTGAAAAAGGTTTAGAGGTGTTGAAGTTTTGTAGAACAAGGTTTTTTAGCGCCTAAGAGGCTGATGTCTGCGAAGTAAGCTTGCTGTACTGAACAAATGATTTGAAATTCAGCTGATTCTAGTTCTGTTATTGAAAGAGATTCAGATTGTTTAATGTTTTATAATTATGAATAAATCTCAAAAAGTATGACAGAGTTTTTTTAATCATTGTCCAATTTGAAAATTTGTTGAAAAGGTCCCACTCTTATATTATAGATATGCCTATAAGAAAGTGTTTGGTTCAGAGTTCAGAGAATTCCGAAAAATGGTTTTGTATTTTAAAATATTGTTTAGCTTAAAGTCTGTAGTTTCATCATTACATTATAATTTCAACTAATTTGTCTATAAATTAATTATAATTATAATTATTTATTTATAATTACTGTGTCGAATTTGTTGCGTTTGTATTGAATAGTTTCATAATATTCTTTTAATGTACTAGCCGTATGAGTTGGCAAGTTGTTAGCAGTGAAATTTGTTGAAATTTTGGTAACATGTTTATTTATTTTATAAAGCCTACCAGCAATTAAGTTGGATTGTCGTTGAAATGTTGAATAGTGCATTTTGAATTTGATTATTTTCATAAGTGTTGTGTACAAATAATAAAATATATTCATAAAATAGAAATATTGTCCAACTATTCACAAAACCGTACAAACTAACAGAAAATGGTGATAGGATCAATTGACATTTCATAGTCTCTGATATAGGAGTTTCACAAGCAATGAATACAAAAGTCCAAACATGTTCTGTATTCATTACTGTAAAGGAAATTGCAGTAGCTAAACAAATGTATATGTAATGAATATTATTCGTCACACAATGAAATGATTTAATAATTGCAATGTCAAATTGGCTAGTAATTTAGATTAATGTGAGTAATAATGTAAAGAAATAAATTAATTATAAATGTTTAGCAAAAATACTTTACATTAATTATTATATTTGGCATTATGTAAAATACTACGAAATATTTTAAGAATTAATGTGTTGTTAGTTTTAGTAATGTTATGAAACATTTAAAAAAAGAGGCTTATCAGTGCTAAAAGCTATATTCCTCCGTATCTGAGTAGTTCTCTTTGAAACCACGCGAGGGCAGCCTTGTAAGCATGGGTACGTTTATTCATTTAATCCGTTGTATCTGCCCTACTATGTTAGACACTTCGGCATTATTTATTGTAATAGATAATAAATCACTGAGTGTTTTCTTTTTTTAAATTTTTCGAAAATATCATTCACTGACTCACAAAAAAATAGCAAAATAGAAAATCAATTTACAAATGTCCACTCCATTTGTTCAACCACTAATGATTATACCCTAATTTTTAAAAAAGGGAAACATCTGCTTTCACTTGATCTTTATAACGATCTTTTAACGATAATTCTGAGATGAAAATTGAGATCAGTACAACTTCTCAAGTGTAGCATTATTCTTATGGGAGATGAATCCAATATAGCGGAGGTGGAGCAGAGCCTTGATTGTGATTTTTTTAATCCAAGAGGACCAAGGAATAAATTTTGAACAGTATGTCCGATTGTCCGGTTTTGAAGGACGTAATGTATAATTTGAACAATGAATAATTTAATCGGAGGACCAGTTAATTAAGACAATAATTAACAATTTAATTTATTTCGAATGAGTCAATACCAATAAACAAAATGAACATGAAATTGACATCCATGATCTAAATATAAATTTATGTAAATAAATTGTTTCATATCTTTTGTTGAATCCTTTGTCGACAGAGCAGTTGTTCTGACACTGTCATATGCGAATGTTTCACATTCACAAATTTACACTTAAATCATAGATGTTCATATTTACACACAATTGACATTCTCTTTTATTGTTCAATTGCATTCAGTTTTTATGTCTATTAAACACATAACTGTAACATACTTACATACCGAACTAATAAAGTGTTTTACCGATATTTTATAGGAATACCAATTTAGCGGATAGTTGAAGATTAACTTAGCATATTTGTCGATCATTGCTTAACTTGGACACATTAATTGTCGGTCATTGCTTAACTTGGACGCGTGAAACTATTGTTGTGATTGATGATATCAGTGTAAGGTACTTTTTGAAACGAAACCTGAGCTTGTAGTCAGTTTTTCCGTGGTTTTGGAAGCATCATTGAAGAGTAGATCAGTGTGGTCCAGGAATAGGAGTTTAAAGAAGAGTTTTCATTGGAGAGTTGCAATTACTTAGAATAGTAAAACAAAAGCCAAACCCTCTGAAAATGGAATATTTTCTCATCGTTAGCACAAGCAAATTATACTAAATATTTTGGAGCCATTTGAAAATTTAGTAATTATCCAGTCCATTCAACATTGACTCTACCAAGTGGCCAAGCGTAGATGTACTATATTATAAGTATTCATAATTGTATGTATGTTGATAGTTTTATAGTTATATAGTAATCCTAGAAAACAGTATGATATTTGTTAATAATTATCTTGATATTGGGAATCTTATATTTTCTTGTCTATCACACAAAACTAATGATGCTTATTAATAGTCATTGAGCTGCAATCATCTTCCTTTTAACTAGCATTTTAAAAAATTTATTGTTATTATGTAAAAGGATTCTGTACAAAAACATGTCAGTAAATAGAGAACAATAAATTATCTTTAACCTTCCATCAACCAGTGGCTATTTGTGTATATGTAAACTGATGATGATGACTTAGTCATTGAAACATTGTTTTGAACAAATAACATGTTTATTGTGGAAAATTGTGTTTTCTTTCATTTAAGAATATTATATTAAGTTGAAAAATATGAAAAAGTATTTTAAAATTATTCATACATACTAAAACTAATATTTGTTATATTATTAGCTTTTGATCCTGTGTATAGTTGACCGTATAACCTAAAAAACACCTTGGATATGATTATATCTCTGCCTTTTTAATTTCAGACCATAATCTGGATATTAGTAGCTTGGACATACCTGTTAATGCTGTGGCAACAGCACTGAAAGATTTCTTCTCAAAGCGCTTGCCTCCGTTGTTTACAGAAGAACTCATGGTAGAGCTTGAAGACATATCAGGTACAATTTAAAGGAATGCACCTTTTTCTTTAGTTGCAGTTCAAAAACTCATTTTTATAATAAACTAGAGAGAATTCTTGTATGCTTTGTAAGTCAACCCCAACCTCAATATGCTTACATGAACACTCACTTCACTCATAATTTTTTTTTCTCTATTAAGTCCCTCATATTTACATTTATTCTAGCCTCACCTGTTCATATCAGTCAACAAATTCACTATGCTTCCCAAGTTTGTCATGTCATGCCTATCGTCAGTTCTAACACTCTCACTAGTAACTTGTGTTAAACAAAATTAAATAATTAATAAGTGATATTTTTGGGAGTTGAAGGAAATATAAATACGAGGTGTGTTAAAAAAATAACTGGAAATTTTTGTTTTTTAGAATGAATTTTATATATTTGTCTTCATCAATGTTATCCCTTTCAAAGTAGTCTCCATTAGATATTATGCACTTATACCAGCGCTTCTTCCAATCCGCTAAACACTTCTGAAACACGATCTTTGGGATAGCGTTTAACTCTTTCAGCGATGCACTTTTAATCTCATCTATGCTTGCAAAATGACGGCCCTTCAAGTTTCTCTTCGTTTTTGAACAAGGCCATATCTGGGAAATATGGGGGCTGGGGCATAATTACAGTGTTATTTTTGGCCAAAAATTCACGAATAAGCAATGAAGTGTGAGCAGGTGCATTATCATGATGTAAAAGCCATGAATTGTTTTGCCACATATCTGGGTGTTTTTTTCAGATTGCTTCACGCAAATGGCATTGAACTTGTAGGTAGTACTCCTTATTGATCGTTTGACCTTGTGGCAAGAATTCATGGTGAACTATACCGTTAACATCGAAGAACACAGTGAGCATAACCTTCACATTCGACTGCACTTGTCGAGCTTTTTTCAATCTTGGCGATCCTGAATGCCTCCACTGGGATGATTGAGCCTTAGTTTCAATGTCATATCTGTAAACCCATGTTTCATCCCCTGTTATAACACGTTTCAGTAGTTCTGCATAGTTGTTGACTTCATTTATCGACTCCAGTGCAACTTCCATTCGCCGATGTTTCTTTTCGAATTCAACAATTTTGGGACAAATTTTGATGTTACACATTTCATACTCAAAACATCCGAAAAAATTTCATGACGTGAGCCAATTGATGTGCCAACATCATCAACAACTTCTCTGATTGTGATTCAGCGATCGTTCATAATAATTTCTTTCACTTTTTTCACATTTTCATCGGTTTTTGATGTGCTGGAGCATCCAGGGGGCTCGTCATCTTCAACGTCTTCACGGCCTTCTTGGAAATATTTATACCACTCGTAAACCCTTGTTTTACTCACGGCAGAGTCATGAAAAGCAATATTTAACATTGCTGCACATTATTCCATTTTTATAGCAAAATTTAATGCAAATTCTGTGATTTATTTTCAAAGAAAATAGGGAAAAAAAGATCGCAGATCGTACTAAAACACAATTAACCTATTTGACAGCTGACAACAGATTAAACATCCTATATGATTAACAATGTACATATACTTTTCAGACATGTTTACCAACACAACGAAAAAATCGTTCGAATTGGACTAATACAACCTGCGAAATTACAAAATTCCCATTACTTTTTTAACAAACCTTGTATATTATCAGTTAAACAAGTAAATGGAGGTCCTGTTTTAAGTAAACCATTTGACATTTCATCTGTATGTTTAAGTATTTGTTATGAAATTAAAATTATGACCAATCAATTTGAAATTTAGGAGTAAGGTTCTTTTCAATTAGGCCGAACGATGTATGAACAAGGTTTTTTAATATTATTTATTTTATTTATGTCCTGTTTTAAAATAGCGGTCACTAAGAACAGTTATGGCATAGTTCCAAGTCATAAACATGTATGGTCCAACTAGGAATAAAGCATGCACACTCCGAAGTATTAAATATAATCATGTGAATAAGGTATAACGAGCAGTTGTACAAAAAAAACCTTCAAATGGAATTTGAATTGTTTTCTAAAACTCTCACTGGAAGTTTTTACCTGACCTACTGACTACTTTTAAATGTTTTCATTTATATGGAACCTTTTCAAATTTTATAAGGTTATAAAAATAACAAATAACAAATTTATATAATAGTTACAGTTTTATGTTCTGAGATTTCTTTAAAATCTTATATAACAGTCATGTAACTTAATGCATCAATGTGAATTAGAGTAAAATATAAACAGTAGTTGGATCATTTATACTTTCAATAAAGTGGACCACCAGCCATCAACCCCACAAGAGGTGGGGATAATGTTTCCTTTTACAGTTAAAACCATCAGCATTCCGGAATTTATATACTTCAATGAGTACAGCATAATATTTCTGTAATAGTAAATCATTCACAATGCAAGGGGTAAGCCACCCATAAAACATTTAACTAATATTATACTACAATAGCTCTGTTACTTTTTGAAAATTGTTGTTATATCATTGAATAGTAACAATGAGACTTCACACAAATAAAAACTCTGTTAGAGAAAAGAAAATTACTTTAGCAACATATACCTCTCTAAATCTTCATAGACACACTCTAGAACACCATACATTTGTAAAATGTCTGCCACAAAAAGGAACGCCCTTAATTTTTTATGATTTTACTTTTCCGCTAAAGTATAAAGCTAACAGTTTCCAAACACCTAGATGGCGCTAGTAATTGTATACAGCTACATTTTTATTTTACTTTTTCAAAAACTGGTTTATTGATGAAATAAAAATTTGGGAAATAACATTTAAAAATACATGAAAGAAAAATGAAATTAACTTTTTTGTACACTAAAATTACGTGCTGTAAGTAATGTTATTTTCAAAAACAATTTTATACTCAGTAAACCAACCATTTATGTATAGTTTTATAATTAACCCTGGAACTGCCCTGTATATTTGTCTTAGTGGCAGGTCTTTTTAGTGCAGTTTGCAAACTTCTTTTAAAAATTCACATGAAATAGTAATATAATGCTAAACCAAACTTGTAACATTCATTTTTTAGAGGATGGTTCATAGAATTTACGTATCTAATAAAGAAAATGTTAGATGTAAACACTTTAGAGTTAGTATGTCAGGAATGAAAACAACGGCCCTAGCCGAAGTGCAATATTCCAAATAAACAGCCAAATATAAAACGGAATAATTTTTCTAATTTTTTATACGGTATACAAAAGTTTCTTCATTTAGTTATACATAAAAAATAATAATAGTGAAAAAATAATTTGTATGAAAAAAGTGAAAATTCTGTATAAGGGTAGGGGTTAGGTTAGTTTTGTCAAATATAACTCGATAGTTGTAACTTGTGTAAGTGATAATGTCTAATCAAACTCTCATCATCAGAATCATCTAGTAAATCTTCCACTACCATTATTTATAATAGCAATAAAAAACACAATATCACAAAAATACAAAATAAAATATGAAAACTCGAATAAAAAATATTTATACAATAATTCACAGAGCTACTTGAAACACTACATACATGTTGTGTCTTGAATTAAACAACACATCTATATATAAAAAAGTCAAAGTCCTGACTGACTCACCGACTGATCAACGCAGAGCTGAAACTATAAAATCTAGAGACTTGAAAATTGGTGGGACCCTTCGGCATATTATGTAAATGCGGACTAAGAAAGGATTTTGCAAAATTTTTATTGTAAAGGGGAGAAATCTCAAAATTTCTAGAAAATTATACACCTCCCATCAGAAATACACAGAGCGTATTATATATATATGGGGCCTCCCATGGCTTACTTGTATTGTCTTCAAATATCTGGGATTATAAACTAATAGTATCTGGAATAACATTAATTCTACTGCAGCGAATAGTTTATTAACTAAACTAATAGTATAGTTAACAAACTATACCATTAGTTTATATCCCAGATATTTGAAGACAATACAAGTAAGCCATGGGAGGCCCATGCTCCCCATTTTTATCTATTTAGTCGCATAAAAAATATTCATTTTTTCAAAAACAAATCGCTAGTAATTTCATGCAAGTTACATATATATTTGGAATCTGCATTAAATAACAAGCAACGAATTTTGATTTCCATATATTGGACAATATAGACCGATTTTTTTTAGTCATATAAATCAATATATATATGTACTAGATTTATGTACGGTATACATATCAGGGTATCTGGGAGATCAATTAAAAAGAGTACACTTTTTTTTCAACTACTGTTATAGTCACGTATCAAAATTTCCATACTTTTAAAAAGCAAATCAACAAGTTTTTTATATCATTGTATTCAATCTTAAATTTGAATTTTGATTTGATCTGATTGATTTCTCATGAAAAATTTCATTAATATCACTTATTGAAAAAAATTTAGATACGTATTTTTTCTTTCTTCGATATAAAGGAGTTACAAAGCCTCAAAGTTCTGTGACGTCACGAACATATATACGTTCATGACGTCATAAGGCATTATTGCAGATATATATATAATATTCCTCAAACTTTGAGACTGTAACTCAATTAATTTTTGTTGTATAGAAAAAGGAAAAAAACATATGTCTAATAATTTTTCAAGATCTTCAAAGTCAAACATGAAAATTTGTTTTTATTTTGAACTCTGAATAATGTATTTCGTTTTCTATTTAATAGTTCCTGGGCGAAGCGTTAACTTGCAAAATTGTTTCTACGGAGAGAAAAAAATAGCAATTTATTAACAAATCAACAGGTAGATTCCCAATCAAAATTGTGCGGGCGAAGCCGCAACGGGGGTGCTAGTAATATATAAATCCACTAATAATTTAATAAATATTTGTAAATAAATTCACAAAACAATACTGAATAACTCAGAACCAATACTTCATTTTAAAACAATATAGCCGATGTAGGAACGATTTTCTTTCAGAAAGGCAACTTTCTAGTGTGAAAATAAAGTTAATATTTAGAATATAGAGATAAACCATGCATCAAGAGAAAGGACAGAATGTCTTCTTTTCAGTCATATATAAATGTTTACAGAAATATAAATATTGGTAATTGATATTTGACAATGTCTGATCTCATTAAAATATGCCAGTTTCACTTCAATTTCACTTGGTAGATCCATAGATGAACGTCTATAATTTTGAATCTATGGCGGTGATGATATTTTTAAAAGTATATATCGAAAGAGGATAAAATTATCTTTAAAATAGTGTGAATGGCAACTTGATAGAACAAAATTATACCTGAAAAAATCAACAAAAGTGACATATTTTGTCGTCTGCTTTCACTGAGTTTGGTGTTTCAAATTGATGCGGCGAGACCTAATAAATTATCAATACTTATATATGTATTTTTTGTACTTTAGTTATATGAAAATAGAAGTACAGATCATTATCTTTACAATGGTAACAAATTTATTGTAATGTTGTATATAATTCAACATTTCACCAACTATTTTTAGTTGGTGAAATGTTTAATTATATAACCTATGTTGATTATAGTGAAATGACATGCGGAACAGATACTATAAGAAAGTGTCTATTTCTCAATAAATATAAAACCCACAATAATGTGGAATATATAGATTGAAAGAGGAAGAAAAATATTATAAGAAAGTGTCATTGTAGTGTAGTAGGCCTGAAATTTTGACTTAACAAAAATTATGTTTATTTCGTACAAAATGGTTACGCTCTAGCACTAGCACAATGACTTGGCGAGAAACACTAACATTATCCATTTTATATAAAACTATTTTTGTATTTTAGTTATATGAAAATAAAAGATCAGATCATTACCTTTACATAGATGCCAAATTTATTGTGATTGGACTACTTTTAATAGACGAAATGTTGAATTTTAAAATGTATGTTGAGCATAGTGCTTTGTAGTAGGTTACCACTTGCGGGACAGAAAAGTGTAGTGCATTGTAATCGGTTGCCACTTCCAGGGTTAAAATCCATTTGTCTTTCTTCTTTACCAGCAAACACATCAATCACACGTTCATTAAAATTAGGTATATCCCTAATCATTTCCTTTTCTACTAACAGCATAGTAAACGCCATGAGTCTTTCCTATCCCATGGTACTTCTCCAAAATATTTTGATGCATTTTAAAGTTGAAAATCGCCTTTCAAAGTTAGCAGTTTCATTGGGATGGTTCAAATAATACTCAAAAGTTTATGTGTTTCAGTAAACGAAGTTTGGAAGTTATTTTTAATAATAAACTGTAACAAAGAGATGGCGCCATTCATGATTTGGAAGAATGTATATAGAACACTAAAAGTTCTGTCTTCAGTTGTTCTTTTTTTTTTTTAAGATTACACTTGCACTGTTATTTCTAACAGCTAAACAGGAAAGGTTTTCTCATTAAAAAAATATTAAAAAAATTGTGGAGTCATGATACCTTTCAATGGTGCATTAAAAAGGAATATCTCTCAATGTTTGTAATGTGCTGGGTCATTTTTAAATTCTCATCGAACATAACACCCATGATATTTGAGCACCTTTGAAGGTGTATTTTTTCCCCATTTATTACCAGTATTTCTAGTTCCCCGATTGATATTTTAGCATCCAGAAGGGTAACCTCCGTTTTTAGTGGTGCCAGCTCCAGTTTCTTGTTTTCCATCCATCTCAATATAATTGAGATAGATTCATTTAACAGTGCCTCCAAATTGCAACGATTTTTACCCCTGGCCACTATTACCCAGATCATCAGCATATTCTATCAAATCTACTCCTTCTGGTACCTCCAACCTCAGCACGCTATCGTAATAGATGTTCTACAGGAATGCCCCAAGAACCAACTCCTATGGAACTCCACATGGCATCTCTTACTCCTCAGCCAGGATAACTGCCTTGGAGTCTAATAGTTCATTAACAGTCTTTGTTAATAAGTGGGTATATTCTTCCTCCTCGACTATTCTATAATCCCAACCCAGGGTTCACTGTTGAAAGAATTTGCGATGTCTAGTGTAATAAGAAAGCAGAACCCATGACTCTTCCAGATCCCGCTCGTATCTTGTTTGGTCAGCTAACTCTAAAACCACCTTCAAGGCATCTTGTAAAAGTCCTTTATCTTTATTAAACAAATATTACTGGCATCATAATATTCCTATTTCGGATACACAATTAGCTTGATCAATAATAAATACCGACTTTATTCTACAATATCTAAAAACTCATACCTGTAATAGTTTAATAACAACAAATTCCTAGAGATTAATAACTTTACAAAACCTATTTCCATATATAATTAATTGTTACATTTGAATTTCAATGGAGCATTTTTTTTTTTTTTTTTTTTTTCCAGATGAAGTTTGAAGTTAATGAGTCCTAACAAAATAAAATAATAATAAATTCCTTTTGTATAGTCAATTATAGTCTATTTTGTTATTAACACTTAGTTACATGTTTCGCTGCATACAGGCAGCATCATATTTTCTCAATGATTTTATCCACTTCCCCTCTCTCCCATCCCTTACAGTACCTTTCACTTTAAATATCCACTTTTTGGACTTCATTGGTTGGTTCCATCATTGACCTGATTTACAACTAAAAGTTCAAGTTAAAAACAACGTCCAAAAGTATTAAAACATTTTGATAAGTGAATTAATGACTTGTAGTTTTAAGATATAAGAATAATTGTTTTATTTGTTTAAAAAATTAAAAATGTGATTTAACGTATCTTCATTATTTGTTGTTATTTATTTATTTTTTAAATTATAATTAGTTTTAAGTTTTTACAAGGTATTCAAAAATATTTATAACTACGTAACTTATATTGTACAATTTATAAAGTTTAAATTAAATATCTGTTAAACAGTGAAAGGTGATCGAAGCTGTCGATTATTAGCATTGCGGAGTCTCCTAAAGAAATTACCTCCAGTTAATTTTGAAGTGTTGAAGTTTGTGTTTCATCATTTTGTAAGGTAGGTTTAAATATTGTATATAACATTTTCTTATTTCATATCAAATCAACCACAGAAATATGTTTTTGACACCCACCAGCCCACATTTTTAATCAACTTGGCATGGTTGTTCTATTCATTGATCTAAATAACCATACCAAATCTTTTTGCTCTATCTCTAACTGTTTAGATTTTACAGCCTCTCTAAGTTTTTGGATATTGCAATTTTTTGCTCGTTTCTGGAAAATGAACAAAGTTTTTGACCTGGTTTTACTTCGTACCCTTTTGATAAGGTACTCTGTTCTAAAGTTACAACACAAAGTGTTTTTTTTTTTATTGAAGTTTTATGTTTTTGGAAAGGATCACAATATACATTTTGTTCATACTTCTTTAAAAACACACTTTAATGGTGAAGGCAAACAGTTTTTAACGTGGTTAAATTCAGTTCTTAATTTCCAAAGATTCAAATCATATTCAGAAAATGTTTTAATACTTTGTATAAACTTTTTATTGACATAGTTTAATAGATGACAATCATTTTGAGTAGTTCCCCCAAACTGCTTTTTTCTTTCATTGTTCAACCAAAATACCGGTCACCAATGCACTTCTTTTTGAAAAATAATTATTACGGTACTCACTAATAAGTTTAAAAATACACAAAAAACATCAACACTATTAATTACACTTTATTAAAAACTAAAAAGACTGTTACGTTTAAGCAACAATCATGCACCTTACACTGGCAATAGTCTGAGACTGACTGACAAATGGAAGCCAGTCTTTGTCTACTTAGACAGACTCACTTATTGACACATGAAAGTTGCATGTCTCAAGAAGTCAGTCTGCTCCCAGCAGCAGAGTGTGCAGTATGAAGTTTTTGTTACAACTTGAATAGTTCAGCTGCCTACTTTTATTAAAAATAAAGATTGTGTTATCATGAATGATTTTTTTCTTATGTAACACAATTGGTTATGCATAAATAATAATGACGAAATATAAGTCTTTGAATCATTTTTCAGTTTCCAAAAAAATGAACTATTATTAGGCATTTATCACATTAGCTTAATTATTGAGTTTCACAAACTGTTAATTTATGTATAAAATTAGTGGAAGTTATGGTGTTTTTAATAAATGTTATAAGCCTATGAAGTTTACTGTAGTGTTACACTAAACTAATTTATATACTAAACTTTAATTTGATGGTTTTTTTTTTTTTTTTTAATTAAGTGATTTGAACTGATTTAGGCTACTTAAAACCTGTTTCAATGGTAAGAATTGTAAACTTTATTTATACAGCTAGTAGTCAACCATATGTTTTAAACGGACTTCAAAATTAATTAGTTTTATGATTTTTAATACAATGAATAAATTAACACATTTTTGGTTTAGAAGTGGGAAAAAAATAATAAAGAAATAAAAACGATTAATTTTGCTGTTTCATGTGGTAAAGGATATCTCTTAGAACAAAAACAAAATAAAAATTTCATCATTGTCCTTTTCCATTTAGGAGATATTCCATTTATCGTAGAACTCTGCATTTTGTTTCAAAAATCCTACAAATGACAATTTAGGAGTTTTTTTTTTCTGGCCCCAAATAAACACTTAGTAGCTTTGTTTATTTTTTAAATTATTCTTGACATATTGGTGTATACTTTTTAAAAAATTCATCTACACTGGTTGGTTTATTTTTCATCGGAATATCAAATTTAGTTTCTGCGGGGGAATGATAAAAATCACAATAATTCAAAAAATTTAAGAGGCTGTAAAATCTAAACCATTAGAGATAGGACAAAAGAATTTGGTATGGTAGGTACACCAATGAATATAACAACTATGCCAAGTTTCATTAAAATCTGAGATAGTGGGTATCATGGTGTGGTTGAACTGGCATGGAATATACCATGATCACAGGTGCCTCGGTATGATTTTGGTCAGACTGAACTTACATTATAAAATGTTAATATAATGTCCATATAATTTGACATTATTTATCCTTTTATAAGATACAATCTTGTTAAGCACTGTGGTGAAATTCACAATAATGATTCGAATTTACCCCTAACCACAATCAAAAATGGTTCAGAAAACAAATCAAATGTTTTTTTTTTGTTTTTTTTTTAAATACATGGAGGACTATTACATTGAAGAATATTACATTACAAAACACATGTTTTTAAATCCAACCACATGGTTGAATACAAAACAAATACTAAATTTCACAAACCAATGACGGTTACTCAGTTTTTAGGTTCTATGAATGTATTAGTACTAAAATTGTATTCTGTTAAAAACATGCAGGACCCATTTACGGTTTTCATGGGCTAGAAACACAACTGTATGAGGGACAAATCTGCTCTTCATGGCTCAGATATCAAATAAGGAATAGGTCACAATTTAACCTTCATGGTGCTCTACCTGTTAAAACATGTTAAGTTTGAGAATTTTCAAGTTGTGTACTAGTAAATCTTAAAATTTGGTAAAAAAATTAATTCATTCAAAATAGATTAAATCTAAATTTTTCATTGTGAGATATTTCCTCTGATTCATTTAAATTTTTTCCATTACTTGATCATTTATTTTGATATAAGTACGTTTTCTATGCAGTTTTACAATTTTTTTTTAATGTTTTTATTTCTTGCAGGGTGTCTGAGAACTGCAAGTTAAATAGCATGGATTCGAAGAATTTGGCAATATGTTGGTGGCCTACATTATTACCCATCGAGTTTAGTGATATGGGTCGTTTTGAACAAATGAGACCACATTTAGAGGACATTGTCCAGACAATGATAGATCAATATCCATTTCTATTCTGTGGGAAAGAAGCTTTTGTTATGGTCTAGTGTACATTACCCTTTGTTCTTACCATGATATTAAGTATAATTGAAATATGTTTGATATAAGATTATGTAAAAAAAATATTGAAAAATAATTTGCTCTTGTTCATTACTTGTTAGGCGTCTCACGTCCATTCCATTACCAATACCAGTTGTATATGTATGTATGTATGTATGTATGTGTGTGTGTGTGTGTGTGTGTGCAAGTGTGTTTGCGTGTTTATACATGCCTACGTTTTACATGTCTAGTGTCATGACATTTGTTCGGGAATTCTTTGAAACATAATTATTGAAGATTTTTTTAAATCATGTAATGGGCCAAAGATGTTAAGAAATGACAAGGCTTCCTAATTTACTTGGTGTTTTATGACTTATTTGCAATAGTGATAATTTACATTTTTAAATACTTATAAGCTTATTTATTGTTACTCTATTTTTACCGTATTTATTTAGTATATTAGTTTATACTTGATTTTTAAACATTAAATTGTTGTAAGTTAAGAGAAAGCATTAAATTAATATTGTACACGACTGCTTATCCAATTTATCCTTAGTTAGGAAACACATGCATAACTTCACTTAACCGGAACAGTAGTACAAAGTACAACTTATTCTACAAACATTGATAACAAATTTTGTTTCTCTTCAAGTTTGTTGTAGAAACTCACATTCATTGGAATGTAAACATATTTAAGTGATTGGCTTTTGTTATAAATTTGAATAATTATGGCTAGACTTAGTAGTTCGAATAGTCAAAAATGTGCTTTTGGTGTGTGCTGATTTTTAAATTGTATCTGCATGTTTAATTTGCTTTCAAATGCAATTTAGTGTTTGTCATGTTTTTAAAAACTCTTACCGCCAATGTTGGATCATTATGAATGTAATTTAGAGATTTTGTACGTTTTATTATGTAAACAATATTAAAAGTATGATCAAATAAAATACCAACACATATTTCACATGATTTATATAACGCTTGTTTATAAATTAAATCAAGATGCAATGAAATTTTAATAATTGTTAATAAAATGAAATATCGACAAAAAAATGTTTTTACAAAAAAAGGGAAAAAAAGTGCGGCCTAAATACTAGCCAAACTTATTTTTAAAACAAAACAATAAGATAACAATGTCCTTTTTTAGTTTAAAACACAAAAGGGTATGAAAACCAAATGAACAAATAGTTGTTTAAACAAGTAATGAAAATAAAATAATATCAGTTTCCTTTAATTGTTTACTTTATTTTAATGCTTGTTACCTTGATTGTAATCATGACGCCAATACTCAACTAGTATAGGAAGGTAGTGTTTTTTATTTGTTTCTTTTTGTATGTAATTACTGTAGTACTTATTTATTTACTTTATTTATTCAGTAATGTCTTAGTAAAAATAAAAACAAACATGGCTACAGTATAGTTTTTTAATTCACCAAGTGATCAACATAATCAGGGTGGTCAGAAGTGTATGCCATTTGATGTAAACAGTTCTTTTCTGTTTATTTTTCTGTCTCTTGTAGACATCATTAAGGGTAGACAATACTATCTTGTTCAACTATCCTTAGGGCCCTTACAGTGTCTATCTAAATCATACAAGGTCTAGACAGAATATTATATTTACTTTATAAATTAGTCTTTACTTCATAGTCTTACATTTACTTAATAAACTCTGTGAACAAATTTTACTTTTGTACAAATAGCTGATTCAATTTGTAAACACTGATTGTAGTATAGGCCTTCAATCTACCATACTAGAGCAACAACAACTGTCTTGTCTTTATAAACTTTATCAACAACAAATTGGATTTAATTTTATTAAATGTAACTATTGCTATTTTGTGGTTTTGCAAAATTAATAATTCATAGTAATTTTTAGTAAATTACATATATGAATTTAGTCATTGTTTGTACCATTAAAGATTATTACACTCCGCACTATTCATTCTCACACATTTATCTGTGCAACTTTGCAAGGGTTTTGTCAATGGATCATTTGAATTTTCACATAATTATGATAAATTTATTCAACATTCATATTTAATTTTTTTTTAAATTAATTTTCATGCAATCTACACACTTATTATTAATGGTTAATAGAGTCTTATTATATTGTCACGACCACAACACTCACTAACAAATTCTGGAAAATGAATTTGGATTATTTTACGCTTGCTTCGCTCATCAGCGATTCTGTGAAAAAAAAAATTGGTTTATTTTATGCTAGCTTTGCTCATCACGCTATATCAATTCTGCAAAACAAATTTGTGTTATTTTACACTCGCTTTGATCATCAGTAATTCCGCAAAAAGAATTGTGTTTATCCTTTTATACTGAAAATCAATTCTGCAAAATGAATTTGAGTTATTTTACTCTCACTTTGTTGCTCATCAGCAATTTTGCGAAAAGAATTGTGTTTATTGAAAGAAGAACAAACAGTTCAAATGAAAACTTTATTTTATTTTTGCAATATTATTTTATTTTATCAAAATTTCTAGTTGGCACACTTGCTTGCCCTATATTAGTGCATATTCATAGAATTTCATTAAAACTATACTATACTTTTCAACCTTCATACTGTCTTCATCTATACCCAATGCAGTCAGATTACAGAAGAAAACCGCAAGTACTCAAAGCATATTTTTGCTTGTTCTTATGCTTTGCAACCAATGCTGTTCACCCCAAACGTTCAACTTCACTTACCACTGATGCCTTCCTTACTGCTTTCTCCCGTTTTGTATCATAAAGAGACTGTTGTTAGCATATCTATAGTGACTGTGGCACAATTTGTTTGGCTCTGCGAAGTGTCTAAATGAATTTCACACTTTCCTTATGAAGTAACAAAACTGCAATCAAATACACACCAATTTTAATCAACACAGAATTCAGTAGCACTTCAATGCTAACTCTACCCATACTTGGGGGTTTATGGGAAGCAGGAATTAAATCAGCTAAATACCACCTAAAATGAGCAAATAGACTTCTATCTTTAACTTTTTGAAGAATTGTCAACAATCATCTGTCAGATAGAATCTGTACTGAATTCTCACCCTCTCTGCTATATCAATGAAAATTCTGAGAATTTAGGGTACTCTTGAACATTTTCATACCAATAACAACCTTTGCAGAGCATCATCATACTCTAGATATAATGCCTTTATGCTCCAGGTGGAGGCTAGCTCAACAAGTATCTTCTTCATTTTGGAAGATGTGGTATCAAGATTATTTAATTTAAACACTTTTCAATAAACTTTAATGTAATAGCAGATATTTCTTGTTGAAACTCCATATTCAAGGATAAATAAAGCAAAAGCATAAAGTTTCAAATATTTTAAATATTAAAACATACTATTAAAATATTTGAAACTTTAAGCTTTTGCTTTACTTTTCAATAATGTCAAAAGTGGACAAATATATCAATTATAAGGCAGCAGGTGTTGTTTTACTAAAAGATGCAATTTCTCACTGCAGTGACCATTAGATGTAGTGGAAGAAGTTCTACCTGGAACAGATCAAAGCCACTCTAGTACAGTCCGGCACAACTCTAGTAATGTCCCCCCCCCCCCACAATGCACTACACCACAGTACTGAGTGAACTCAACCCTACTTTGCACACTGTCTGCCCTTGTTTACAGTCATTTGTGCAGGATGCATTATTAAAGTAGTTTCTTATGAAGTATTAAATTATTTGTTCATAATTTATGATGAATTGATATACTACGAAGTTGTGTTTCTAATTATTACAGATAACCAAGTGAGGGAAGCTGTACATCAGTGTTTGACTTCCCAAATGACAAACATTGATGTGCTGAATGGTTTTGGCCATTCAAAAAATGTTATACCCTTTGCATTAATGATGATAGGACGTGTAAAACGATTAGAACAGGCAAACTGTCTTTTGATACTCAACTTTCTTTGAAATGCACAACTGCGACAATAATGTTTATGTGTAAAGAGCTGCTGAATAATGAAAGTTTCAAGTATGTTATATTGTTGGGAAAGTTTCAGACAGATAACCTGGAAGCAGGAAAATAAGTGGAAGTATCTTTATGTCAGTTTGATACAAGTATTAGAATCAGAGAAAAATGTTAAAACCATCTTCATCAAAAGGGAACATCCTACTGAAAGATATATTTTTGCCTTTATAAATTACTTCAGAAGACAATATGACATGTAATGATTTAGTGATTTTGAGGACAGAGTTATTCTCAAAATATGTCTGAAACTTACTATATGGCATTGGTTTACATTGGTGGTTATATTTGTCTTTAACCCATATAAGCCGAGAGATCATTGACGATGACCATATCTTAAACATTGTGTGTCCTTATAAAAGGACGGTAAACCTATCTTACTGAATTTTGATTTAAGGGAAATTTGTTGAGGATATTGATAGGTTGGCAACCCTGTGTGCATTCTATGAAGCCTAAAGAACATAACCATGCCATCAATTCCTGTTCTATATTGCTCGTGATTCCTTTATATACAGTTTTAAAAGTGTCTTGTATATGCACGATGAGTGAACACGTCGACATACAGTTGCAACGGTAAGTACTTTTATATTTTTCAAGATTATTATAAATAGTTTATCATTTTAGTTTTAAAAAGGTTCACATTTTAATTTATAAAAGTTTCAACACTTTTTCTATTGCTACTTCCAGGATATTATTGTAAACAGACGCGTCCTTTTAGAAGGACACTCAGCATTTGGGTGACTTTTCTTTATAAAGGCAATGTTTGGTTATTTGATTTATCATAAACTGTTATTCTTTTCAATTGGCTTTTTATCTAATGAGCTTTTCGTTTTATATATCTTCAAAAATGGATTACTATTTAAAACACAAATACAGCAGTTTTAAACTCATAAATTTGAACAATATTTTTCTTTAAAAAAATTAGTTTCTCAAATATACCTATTCTTTTTTTTTTTAATTCATTTTTACAACCGATTTTTCAAGGTTAATGAATAACAATAATGTTATTCATAATAATTGTAATATTTTGCATGGTCTTTTCTATTGTTACAGTGGTTTGACATTAGATGATCTTCTTCACATTCTAGAAAATGATGATGCAATATTTATTGACGATACAAATGACATCAATATTGCAATCATGCCTCCTTCAAACGATGGCAATGCAACAGACGAGGACTCGGGAGATGAAGCCGACGTTCTAATAAATAATCTTCCTGGCAGCCAACTACGAGAAGAAGATGAACTTACCACTTATAAAGACATTTCTAGTAATCTAGCGGTTGATAATTTGTTTATGGTAGATGAAGGAGTGCCTGGTAATGAAGAAGAAAGTGTCTGTGATAACCAAGATAACATCGTCTCAGTACCTATGAAATCTTATCAATGGAAATCTGGAGATTTAGAAAGTACGTACTCCATGTGGCCTAAGATGTATACAGTCGACAATAAACTTCCTCCTCCAATTACATTATTTGAACGATTTATGGATGAAGACATAATTGAGTTACTTGTGACATACAGTAATCGTTACGCCACACAATTCAAAAATAAACTTGGTAATATTTCAAATGAAGAGATGAAAGTTTTCATTGGGATATTACTAGTAAGTGGGTATAATTCTCTACCAAGAAGAAGAATGTATTGGGAAAATTCTCCGGATTGTTCAATGAACTGGTTGCCACAAGCATCACCAGAGACAGATTTGAATTTAAAATGACAAGTCTCCACTGTTGTGACAATTTAAATCTAAACAAAAATGATCGTTTTGCTAAAGTAAGACCCTTATTTGAACATTTAAACAAAAATTGTATTGATAATATTCCACACGAGGAGAACCATAGTATTGATGAAGCAATGGTTCCATACTAGGGTCGACATAGTTGCAAGCAGTTTATTCGTGATAAACCTATACGATATGGGTACAAACTCTGGGTAGGTGCAACTGCTACTGGTTACGTTGTTTGGATGCAGCCATACCAAGGAAAATCGTCAGTGGTATCTACAAAATTACAAACATTTTGGGTTTGGCCCTTCGGTAGTGCTGATGTATGCAGATATTTGAAAATCCTTGGGAGATTTTCCGTACCACTTAATATTTGACAATTTTTTTACAACACTTCCACTACTTGTTGAACTAAATAATAAAGGGTTTAGAGGAACTGGGACGATTCGTGAAAATAGACTATTTAAGTGTCCGTTAATTGAAAAAAAAATGTATGAAGAAGAAAGAAAGAAAGAGGATATTTTGAGTATATGGTAACCCACAATAAATCGATATTTGTTGCAAAGTGGAACGACAACAGCATTGTGTCTGTTGCCTCAAATGCGGTACCAGTTTTTCCTGTTCACCAAGCTTCTCGATATTCGCGAACAGAAAAAAAAATTGTAAACATACAGCAACCACACCCAATCAAGATTTATAATAAATTTATGGGTGGCGTGGACAGAAGCGATCAGAATATTGGAAATTATAGAATGTCGATTAGGTCGAAAAAATTGTTTTTTCCAATTGTCTCCCATATTATTCATGTAGCAGAACAAAATGCGTGGCAACTTCATCGAAAAACTTGGTCGTAAACTGGATCAATTAACTTTCTGACGACAAGTTGCAACTATGTTAATCGAGAGCAACAAGAACCTCACCGACAATCGTAAGAGATCAAGACCTCACAGCTTCATCGAAAGATTTTCGCTTCGATCGAATTGATCATTGGATAATTTCCCAAGAAAAACAAACACGATGTCGCCTGTGTCACAAAAAAGTCAGTACAAAATGTAAAAAATGCAATGCAGCTCTACATGTTGGTTGTTTTGAACCCTTCCACAGCAATGTTGAATAAAAACATGTTTAATTATTTTTAAAGTATTTATATTTAAAAACTTTTTTATTTATTTGTTTTAATTATTTTAAAAGTTATTTGGAAAAAAACTATACATAAACTTTTTTATATTTTTATGTATAATATTGTATTTTTCTTGCTATCTGATTTTAGATTACATTGTTCGATATTTCAGATTCAAATATTATGAATAAAATATTAAATATTTCTGTTTTTATAGCTAAACAACACAATTTTGTATAAATCACATAAGTTCTTAAATGTCCATATATGCCTAGTGTCCTTTTAAAAGGACACACCAAAAGTACATTAAAAAATCATTAGATTATAATTTTTTCTGTGAAAAGAGTTGTATCATTAACAAGAATTGAGAAAGTACTATAGTTTTTCTTACAATTATTTTTCTTGTCTTTTGGAGTATATAGAAAACATGTCCTTTTAAAAGGACACCAGGTTCAAATGCCACAAAATAAAGAATGTGAAAAATATTTACAATTTATATCTCTAGATAAATATTTAGTGCTGTTCGACCCGTCATCAAATGAATATACAGAACTAATTAATAGGTGAAACTTTGTAAGCAACAGTTTTACTTTAAACTTACTGCAGAGTTCGCTAAAGATTTTAAAACTATAATTAGCTGTATGTTTGAGATACAATTTCTTGTCTGTTGTTCACAAAAAAAGCTGCTACTTCACCTTGTACACAAAGCATGTGTATTTAAGAAACAATGTGTTGGTTGTCATAAACCAGTGTCAGCACTAGAGAAGAAAATATTATCAACATCTTGCTAAACAGAGCATCTCCCGGCCCTCCAGCAAGGGAAAACTGAAAAAATTTCAGTAAGACTAATTTATTATGTAGTAAAGCAAACTATATTTGTAATATTTTTAGTGCCAAAAACAAAGAAATATAACTGTGGGTCTCGTACATGTGTAAACATTTACTTATTAAAAAGTGATTAAAATTCCAGTATGATATGTTAAGCAATTTCAGTTGCAGAGCAGTTTATTTGGGCATATATTGCAGCGCACAATCCATTTCTTGTGGCAGCGGCCGGCGACATTCATTCACTAGTATGATGTCACAACAGCCAGCCTTCAGGCCTGTAGTAGAGTCAGTCCTGGTTAGACTCATTCTTTCACATTTTTATCAGGACTGTGTTAACCAAATCTTGTTCTTTTCCGACCCTGATGCTATTAGAGTATTTAGGGCTAGGATTCTAAATGTGATTTTTTTTTCCTTCTGTTTTTTGTAAGTCTATGATGACTAAGAGGTTTATTGCCTTTGAACAAGAAAAAATATAAACATTTTTAATGTTCATAGTTAATCTCACTAATACTGTCATTACATTTGGAAATATTATCCGGAAATTATGATTTATAACATATATTACTAAAGCTTCTTTCTGTATGGGCCAAAACCATGAGTGATGCTACTGGGTAGTGTGTACTTCTTCAAAATTATAACAATTCCAATAAACAAGATTAATGGTGGATAAACTAAATTATAAAAGTTAAAAGTATATCTTGAAAGTATAGGTATTTGTTAATATTATTTAGAACAGATTAATATTTTGTCTTGTAATCACACTGGTAGTGTTAATTAAATACAACCAATACTGTTGAGGAATTTTTTCGTCAAAAATGTAAATTACATATAGTAATAGGTTTTTTTATAGTACATATATACAGATTATAGGAATAAATGTTTTAACTTTTGGAGACTGGAGCCCTTTAAATTGGCTATAAAAATGGTGGTTAAAAAATGTTTTTCAAACCAATACAGATACAAAAATTTCTTCAATGAAAACTTAGTACAGATATAATTAGTTGATCATTAAAATAACTAGAACATTTTGTGAAATTCACATTACTTCAAAAATGAAAATAAAATTTTGAACACCAATTCACTTTTTCAAAGTTAAAATTGAAACTTAAAAGTACCAAATATACATACATTTAGGCTATGTAAAGTTTAAGGAGTTGCTTTCACTTGCGTAATTACAGATGATGAATTACAATAAAGTCAATATCTACTATTATCGATCAGACTAATCGTGCATGTGTAATGCAAATTTTGGCAATAATTGTACTTTACCATGAAATAGTAATATTATGATGATTGTAATTGGTTAGGAATATTTGTTTCATATGAAATAAAATTAAAGAGTCTACCTATAAGCCACACTTCTATTGTTGAGGGAAAGGCTGCACGACCCTTCCCTTCCAACTTGTACCCAGCCTCTTCTCAAGGTGACAGCATATAACAAAAACTGTTGGAAACAGCTACCATTTTTTCAATGATATTCAACAAATAGTCAAACCTAGTTTATATGCTAAATTTGACTAAAGTTTCAACTACTAGAGTTGTTATTCTAATTTTGAATTAAGTTTTTCAGGGTCTGTAGGTAAAACCAAGAACCTTTATAATTTCACGCACATGTCTGTCCTTATAAGTAGTAATCACTCTACACAGATAAGATGATAAATCCTATATATTTCAAACTTTCCATTTATATTCTTTGTATTGTCCCACATATAGGAAAAATATAGCGATAACAAAACATATAACCTTGGGATAATTTTTTTTTTTTTAATACGAGTGGGAAATCAAATAAAATGAAGTTATTCTAATTACTAATATGTATATTTATTTGACGAAAAAATTAATATGTTAGCACTAGGCAAAATTTAAATTGTCGGATGCCATATCCAACAAATCTGAATAAAAATTGTTTTGTTTAGAAATTAAATTGCAATGCGAAATCATATATTATAGTTTTTTTTTTTTTTTTATATATATATGAATACAACTTAATTTAACTACTCAGTGAGAAATGTGTAGTGTTCTCTTTTTTAGGGTTCTTAGGTAAAACCAAGGACCCTTATAATTTAATGCTTGTGTCTGAAAGTTGCAACCTGTCAACACAGATAAGATGATAAATCCTATACCAAGTGTCCTAAATAGACAGATTTGCTTTGGGGAAAGTTTAGATAACCAAAGGAGGAGTTATTTTCAACCCTTACCCCCAAAACGGGGTATTTTGGGGGTAAGTCAAGAATTTTAAATAGCAACCCCTATTGATCTGAGTGATACCTCATTTTAAAGGTCTTTTAAAAATAAGAATAATGACCTAAACTAGAGGTCTCTAAGTTCACCCTATCCAACATAGCGACCAATCAAATTGTGAATTTTACGTTAATAATTACACCGAAAATGTTACGAAATGTACAACATGCTTTTGAGTCCAGAATCTATTTCTACCAAGAAGTAAATGGTAGCCATTTCGAGAACTTAATCTGAGCTAAAAAAACAAGGTAAGGCTCATACCAACATAGAGCAGTTTGTAATGTAATAAAAACAACCAGAGTTTCTAGGTTAACATTCACAAATATTCACTATATATATTATGTGTGGAGTATCATCAATTTAAAACTAGAAGTTATTCTCAGTGCAAATAATGTATATATAATTGACGAAGAAATTAATATGTTGACGCAAGGCTGCTTAAAAACATTGAGTTTTTAAAAATAACTGTCCCTATATGCCTATAAGATTTTATCACATGCTTGACTCTTAATTTAGTTATAAAATTCTTATATATCATCATACAAAACATGTTTGGATATTATTGTGTGGAGAATTTATACATGACTTTTACATCAATTGTGTGAAAAATCAAATGAATAATCAGTTAAAAATAATAATATTCTGTTTATATTTGTGTCTATACTACTTTTTATGAGACTTTAACAAATTTCTGCAAAAACAACTTGCTAAAATGATTTGGTGAAGTTTATAGGTAACAAAAAATCAGAATATAGTTTTCCGACCAATTTGTTCAAAATTTTGTTCATTTTTTGTGTGTAATTAAATATATGTAAAGATTTACATGTAAGATCAACACCAAAAACCAAATCAAAACTAATTGTTACCAAAACTATCAGTTAGGTAGTTGTAAAAATGATGGACACCATCTTTAAAAAAAAATCATATATTTAAATAAGGAACACAACTTGCTTTGCTTGTGCCATAAACACATCCTCAGAGTAAGTCCTATATAATGACAATTGAGCTTTAAATGACGATGGTTAACCTTCACCTTTATTTTTTGCAATTATTCCTAAACCGTAATATTTTTTACTTGTGGTTTTACAGAGCTTGAGTCATAATTATTCACATTTTGCTCAAATTTGAAATAAATCGGTTGGTCGATTTTGAGAAATTACCTATTTTATAACAGCCCCATAAAAAAATGTTTTTCTTTTTTATTGATAACTCACGAACCAGAATTTTAGAGAGATGGCGACCATTATGTCTAGAGAATATATTTTATAAAATTGTTGGAGCTGATTTTGAGAAAATTGTAATTTTTTTTCTGATAGCGGATACCTCCAAATTTTGAATTACCAAAAAATGTGCTGAGATATGGCCAAAACATTTCCACATACCAAATTTGATTAAATACACTCCCCACATTTGGCTGTAGGGAACTACACATACAGTATCTTCAAGGTAGGAATGTGTCTGAGGTGGGGAGGAAAAGAGGGGCCCCACTCTTTGTTTTACTTTTGTTTCTTTTATCAGTGTAAATAAGAATAAAATGTTTACAAAAGTGCAGAAAGGTGCATATTAAAGAGATGGGCACATTTTTGTTAATGGACAGGACGTGTAACAATTAGTTGTTTTATTTATAAATATATATGTTAATCATTATTTAAAAACTTTTAATAGTAAAACATTTACTAAATAAACAAAAAATATAGTAATACAGTATTTGTTATTTAAAACTGATCTCATTCATTCATTTAAGGTCTAAACTTGATTTATTACAGTGTTCAGAAAATGTCATGCCAAACTTTGTATTGGTTACATAGGTCAAAATAAAGAAAAAAGTTCCTGTAAACAATGTCCAGGAACGCTTCGTTTTCCATCTTTCGCCCACTTTTGAAAAATAATTATAGGTTATGAAATTTTTAATATTTTGAGTCGAAATTTGGTAGGCTATACAAATTATGTATGCTTTTATTTTACCAGTACGGTATACCATAAACTAAAACTTTATCATGTAATTTTTTTAAATGGGTGTCATTAAAAATGTTTAATGTTAAATTTCATGAAAATCATTTGTTTTAAGTGAAATGTACAAAAGACAAATAATTCCTCTTTTAACACCAAATTACATTTATTAATATTTTTCTCAGTCAATTGATAACCTGAATTATGGACAGAAAACTCTAAACAATTCTTGTTTGATAATTATCTACAACATCCAAATTTACACTAAACCAAAATAATATTGAATTATGTTAATTTATGAAAAACAAAATCTTTTTTCTTTTTTTTAAAGGCGAATTGACAATTTAATTTATGTTAAATAAGTTGAAAAAGTGGGTAACATAATATGTTTTATGCAACCACTACCAAAGGTTTGGCATGACATTTTCAGACACTGTGTATAGCTATAAAGTGAAAATTTAAATAAGTTGAAAGTGGGTAACATAATATGTTTTATGCAACCACTACCACCAAAGGTTTGGCATGACATTTTCAGACACTGTGTATAGCTATAAAGTGAAAATATTTCCGTGTTCAGCTTCTTTCTTCATAAATTGCATACGTAAATAATTTCACGACTTTGACGCTTTAACACTTTAGATTACTCAACACACTAAGCAAAGCAGAACACCTATTAGTCGACCAAGTTACAATTTTATACAGGAAACAGGCGATGTGAAACTGTGAAAGACGAATAATTGCAGATATTTTACACATGCCTTAGTTATCACGTGTATGCATTCTTGGAATCAATGAACAAAGGCATCAGAGAGGCCTGAAAGTATTTACTGGGATCCTCTTATCATCCTGTTTACTTTTCCCACACAAATATACTAAATATAGTAAATATTATGTGGCATTATTAGATATTCAAGTAGCCTAAACAGTACGCCCAGTATGCATTCGAATACTTCTAGAATGTGCTAATCTAATTGTAAAAAAATAATCTATCAATAAATTAATATCTACAACTTTCTTGCAGGAAGTTATAATTTAGCGAGAAGTATAAATTTTCCTCGTTTTGAATATTTTTGTCATTACTTTTATTATGTAAAATTTTTTTATAGTTTATCATTACATAAACTCACTTTTTTACACAACTTTATAGGTTTTAGTTTTTATAAATAAAAATTTTGTGCAAGTAGGTAAAATCATATGATAAGTGAGATGCATGCAGTCTGTCACGAAGTTGTAACTTTAGAAATGTATGTAAGCACTAACTTGTGTACCTAATACTCTTGGAATCGGTTGTACCTTCAAGTCAGGTTAGGGAAGCAAGTAGAAGAGAGGACACGCCCCTTACGTCGGACACATTCCTAGTCTGAGGTCTGAGGCAGTATAACGGACAGACAAAACTCACTTTTTTTTAGACACAAATCTGTAAGCATGGGACATCTCCGACCAATAATAAATCTGCAGTTGGTAATTGTAATTAAATGTAGTATAAATGGTTAATCTAGGAAATAAGAAACAATTGTTTAAAATATAATAATCTTGGAATTTTTAAAAATTGGTAAAAGGAGATACTATTTTATAATGATGAAAATAAATTGAAAGCGGGGAGATTTCACGTAGAGACAAAGACTCAGTATAGCGTGATGTTCTATAAAAGGACATGATTTCGAGTCTTTTATCAGATTGGCTCAGGACATAGAAATTCAAACCATATTAGAACCGGAAGTTGTGAGAAGAAACGGAAAACGACCAACGGAAAATTAGTCACTCCAGACTCCAGTGACTCCACTCTTTCGACTCGGCAAGTCGGCAAAATGTCGGCGAGAGTGTTGGACTTAAGAGGCTGTTGTCCTCGAGCTTCTTAAAAAAATGAGGTAAGAAATAAGTTTTGAATGAGTATATAGAAGTCTATATGTTTGGATGTACCTTTAAAGGTGATAGACTGAACAATTAAGAGATGTGGATTAGGCGAAACTGCAAGTAGTATGTACTGTGATCATTGATAAACATGCGTAATACAAAATTGTTGGATGTAAGACGTAAAAATTAGGTTTGATTTTGTTTAGAACATTTTGAATTGTTAAAAAAGAATAAAGCTTAAGATGAGTTTTTAAAAAGAACCAAAGTAGGAAAGGTGGGGTACAATGTTACAATCCATATTGCCATCAACTGTGCACATTTAGCTTTCTTTTTCACAGCTTTATCTTATCCATCTTTATTCACACAATCCTACAGAATTTTAAGTGATTTCAAGCAGCAGTTTTTGTTTGGTAAGTAAAGTTTTGTTTTTTCATTGTTAAAGTAAAAAAAAAAAAACTTGTAGTACCGGTATAAGGTTAATTTTTCATAGGATTCAAAACATCAAAAGCAAAGATATTTTACCTCCAGATAGCCTTATTTCTTAGCTGTAAGATAATATAAATTGTCATAACCTATTATCAAACCTCATGGTTCCATGATATATTTTAATAAAATAGTGTACCATGCGGCACACTGTTGCAAGAAAAGAAAGGACACAGAGAGTTACATATTATTAAATGTGGTGCAGTGTTACATTATGTACATATAACATGGTAAATTTATTTTATCTAAGGCAGTCAAATGCTTTTTTGTTTTAAAATGGGCATATTTGTTATACAATAAGCCTAATTTTTTTGCCTACCCTTGATTGTGCTTGAATGAAATAAAAATAATATGCCTAGTCCTATTAATTTTTTTTAGCCTAAATTTTGAGTATTTCAATATCCATACAGGAAATTCATTTTAGTCAACTTTTTAAATTTAAAATAGTTTTAAATTTTGTTAGTTTAATCCTATACTGTTTAAATTAGGCTATTTGAAAGATTTAACAGTTTTAAGAAGGAATTAAGGAAGAGTTTACTTACAAATTAATTATAGGCTCCTACCTATTTTATAATTTTTGAATATTGTATATATAACCTAGAAAATGTCTTTTTTACAGATTATTTAACATGCGGAACTAAAAGGAAGAGAGAAAAAATGGTATTATTTCTGAAGAAGATATGAAGACTGCTGTTTTTAAAAACTTTTAAAAAAGCATGGAAAATCTGACAGGAGTGTGGCTTCAACATTTGGTATTGTACATATGAAGCTTCAGAGGTATGTAAACAAATATAAAAGTGTGTCTGAAGATGATAAGTCAAATTTCCCGTTTCTCAACTAAGTATGTAATAAATCAAATATTTAATAAAGCTCTTGAAGACATGTTACAAGTTATTTAATTCTAGCTTGTAAAATGAATCATGGTCTTACACGTTAAGCGGTTTTGGGGTTAGCATATGAGGTGGCAGTAAAAAACAAGCTTAAGATCCCAAAATCTTGGATTGAAAAGAAATAAGCCGTTGTAGACTGGCTACTTAAAACAGCATCCAGAGTTAGTAATAAGGAACCCTGAAGCTACCAATTTAAGTTATGCAACTGGTTTTAATAAAACTATATTTGGAGAATTTTTTGAAAATCTAACACAAGCTCTAGTTAAAAAAGTAAGGACAAATTTATTACAGCGAATGGATTTAACCAAAGTCAAAGTAAAATCTGATGGTAAGAAAAATTGTATCACAGCAAATGGATATGACGTCATCAGAAGATGAAGACTCGTCTTCTTACTATGACAGTGAAGACAGCATATCCTTTGCGGATTTAGAGACAGAAGTTTTTCCAGGTAATGATGTAGTCCTAGACCCTTTGAACTTAAATAATGGTGATTATGTGATTCTTAAAGAGGGACAAGTTGACGAACATGCAATTTATTACATTGTTGAAATTGTGGGGCAAAATGATTTTGGAGTGGTATGCATTAAGAGAAACTTTCCCCACTTTAAATTTTTACGAACAGATGAAATTTATTCATTTGAAAAATCAAAGATTGTTTTAAAACTTCCTCCAGCAAATCTATCAGGGGAACTGACTGGAGTGTACATGTGTTAGTTTTTCCTGTTGATTTAAATGCACATTCTTAATTTAAAATGAACTGTCCCCCCCCCTTTTCTTTTAGATTGTTGTTTCAGCTATATTAGTTGTATAAAATATTTCCATTATACATTTAGGTCTATAATGTTATAATAAAGCGGCATTTCATTGTTTTTTTGTCCTCCTTTATTGAAATATCTCTTTCTTGTCATTAAAAAAAATTATGTTAAATCAAACTAAGTTTACTACTGTATTAATAATATTTTTTCTAAAATCAAAAAATTATTACTTTATAAAAAAATTACCTTGTCACACTGTACCCCAGTATCGGGGCACAGCGTTACATGTGTAATGGTGTCTTAAAATACTTTATACCATCTGAAACGATAACAATAGAGACTAAATTTTTTGTCAATATATCAATAAAAATTTTACTTCGAAGGTAGTTCTAAAATTTTATACCTAATATCACAAAATTATGTTAAATTTAAAAAATAGAGAAAAGTGTAACACTACCCCACCTTCCCTACACCTTTTCAACTAAACACTTTGAATGATTTTGAAGTTGGGAAGTACAGAGATGAAGGAAAGAACCTTGTAAGTAAAAATTGTTAATACTAATATAGAGCATAATTTTATTTGTAACGCTTCACGTTAGAAATTGATTTGTTTCCATACTTTGATATGCATGATGTCCATAATGTGGACCTTGATTTCAAATCTGAACCTCAGAATCAACAAAAGTGGTAACTGGATATTATTGCTCTTGGTCTTCATCATAATATCCCTAGCAACAAAAATGGTAGGCCTTTTGTTGGCCAACAATGCGGATTGGCACAATGTCTTGCAGTTGGCCCAACAATAATAATTTATGTTGGCCTAACCAAAATTTAATTATAACTTACCAACCATTTACCAACAGTTCAGGACTAGAGAAGACCAAATGAAAATTAAACTTGAATACAATATTTATTGGCCCCTCTCACCCTTATAATACATATCAATAATAATATATATCAATTCTGTTTTTTATATTTATTAAAATATTTCAAGTTACTAGAGTTTAAAAAAATTATGCAATATATATATAATGTGCTTTGGTATGTGTATACATAATTTTTAGATGGTTATACTAGTTATTAACAATTTATTTACTCACTTATCGTTGAGCTTAAATTTGGTATATCCGTAATTGGTATAACAGGTACGTTTATAATTATAAATTTGATTTTATAATTATAATTTTGACATACACTTTCTCATTTGGACATAGTTAACAATCATTTAGAAACAAAATTTAAGAATGAACTCCATTGACAAAGGTAATGTCAGGCATGTTAAAACTCGGGAGTGTACACAATTTTTATTTTAAATAGGAAATTATATTTAAAACGAATATTGTGTAACAAGGGTAAGAATGAAATGAACAAGAGTACAAAATATTTTTGTCTTAAAAAGCTATAAAACTGTTTCTATATGATTTTATTTTATATGTGGTAGAATACTTAATATGCAACAAATACTAATCACTCCAGAAGTTTTAATTTCTACTAAACCTCTAGAATTTGGAGATCTCGATAATATGTATTAAAAAGGTATTTTATCTTAGAATAAAAAAAAATTCTCTCATACCCAAAGGTTAGGATTGCTTACACGTGATTTAAAATATAAAATTGTGAAACTACTATCTACATTAACACAAATCAATAAAAGAGGTTCATATTGCAAAATGGAAAACGTAAAAATGTTGTTTCTTCTTTTACATTTAAGTCTGGTAAAGGAGGTATTTTTTGTTGTCTGCTTTGTATGTATTTTATCCATGGATGGTGTTTATTTTGATGTTTACAATATAGTCAAGGTCTCATTGATTAACACCATCTTGTAACTAATTGGATATTTTAATATATGTAATGGTTAAAAATGTTATTTCCTTACAATGTTAATAAAATTACAAAAGTCGAAATTTCTTTCTTATAAAATGGGCTTTAAAAGTGAATGTGAAACTTCCGAATTGGCATTGTGATATAATATAAGCTAGGCTAATAGCCTATGTGTACATGAATTTAATAATATCCATTTTTACAGTAAGAAAATGAATTCTACTAAAAATATTATATTTTTCATTTCAATATAAGGTAGGCTATGTAGCCTACTAAATGAATTTGGCATTTACCTTTATTTTGATATAATGTTACAAAAGGTTACCTCTAGAAGCTTGTGTCACCTGCAATTAATTCAGTGAAATCAATTGCCTAGACTTTATATAGGGTAACCTATTTGGCATTTTTCAATTTCAATTGTTAAGCAATTACACTAAGTCGAACATAAAGAACAAGTTTAAGTCAGGTTACCCAACTTATTTAATATTAGGGCCCAATATGTTTCTCATTACTTGATACTGTAATTGTTTAGAATACAGCAGTTGTTGAATTCTTAACAAATTTTTGCTAATTCCTTTACTACATACCTTATGTTGCAATAATAACATCATTTCATACAACGGAGACAATTTTTTTAGTGAAAAATTACAAAATGAAAACTGAAATAATGAAATGATAATATTGAATAGGTCTGACTAGGTCGCTATATATATATATTATATATTCGACTATATAACAGGTGATAAACATCATTAGATTATAAACATCATCAATGCTGTGTATGACGGTTTTTACTAACATACTTTCATTTGGTTGTTTTAATTTTTGTAATTCTCACTTAAAATGTTGTCTCCGTTGTATGAAATGATTATGATTGCAACATAAGGTATGTATTAATAAAGGAATTAGCAAAAGTTTATCAAGATTTCAACAGCTAAAGTATACTAAATAATTACCCTTTATAACTGACGTTATTGTCATATATAATAAGAAGCTCATAATCTGTTTAACATAACATTTATAACAATTACCTAGATATTTACGAATTTTTACATAACACAATTTTCTGTATATTTCGAATTTTTCATTTTCATCATGAAAGAGTAAAAACATGGTAAAATATTCCATTTTCTGTAATTATGCTTTGAAATATGCATTTGTTAATTATCCAAATAAATAACAGAAATTTAAATTTAATTGTAACTCACTTTTAATAGTCAAAAGTCCAACTTGAAAGTTTTTCATTACAATTTTTCTGAATTTTTATTATATAGTTCTCTATACTAAATTTCAATGGAATCACAAGAACCGTTATTACTTACAGTGCACATGTTTGGAGGTTGTAATGTATTCCCAAGAAGGTGTATGTAACAACTGATGCTGATTCCTTAGCTATTTAACCTTAGCTATTTCAAATAGATGGCTTTTGTCACAAATTCCACTGGCACAAATAATTTTGGCCATGACATTTTAAAAATATCTGTATCTTTTTAAAAATTTTGCTGAATTGTTTTATTTACTAAAATTTTACATTTTACAAAGTCTCGGTTTAAGAATAACCTAAGATAATTTATTATTTTCAATTAGAAAGTTATCAATAAAACAATAATAACCCGAGGTAAAAAAAAAAACCTGTTTGGGCAATAAATTACATGTAAAGAAAAGAAAGAGAGACAGAAAAAAAAGAAAGAAAAAACTGTACATAAGCATTTAAAAACAAAAGATGAGTAGTTAAAGTGGAAAGAAAAAAAGCAGCTGACCGAGTACACACTAAATAAACATTAAACCTACATAGGAATCTATAGAAAAAAATATAAAATTTCAACATCTTGTAAACATGGGTTAAATGATTACTTTATATTAACAAACCAAAACAACAACTACCTGCCAAAAATACATAAGCATGATGAAAATTATACAATTTCATCACTAAAATATATAGAACTACTTACATTCATTCATAGTAGCACTCCCTTGTACACAATCAAAATCATTCATACACTCCTCTATTATTATTTGATTTATGAAACAACATTAAAGTAAAAATCAATATTTTTTTCCTTCAATTAAATGGTTTCGTAATAATTTTCCAAACTTATATTTATATCCAGCACACTATAATAAGATCAGGCAAATAATTAAAAAATCTCTGTGCCAAGTATGTATAAAGTTTCATAAAAACCGATAGGTTATGTTTAGGTACTTTAACATAAAATTTATTTCGTAGATCTCTAAATCTTGCTGCCAAATTACCACTTTTATTGCCACTTCTGCTAAAGAAAGTTCTTAAAACTTTATAAACATACAAATTCCTAACAGGTAAAATATTCAATACTTTAAAATAAACAGGTGTGAAGAGTGTTCGGTAATGCATATGAAATTCTTTTGTAATATTATGATTGGTTTTAACATTATATAATACACCCCGCTCCAAACTGGAAGGCCATACTCTAATTCTGAATTCACAAGAGCATAATAAATAGTTAAAAAAAAATTTTACTATTGCTTAAATATTTTAGCATATAAAACACATAATTTATTATTTAAAAAAAATAGATTATGTGATTTTTCCACATCAGCCTTGAATCACAAGAACAAGAACGTTTGATAGGAAAATGGAATTATTAATTTAACTAAAGACAATATGAAGAATGATGTAGACCCAGCTAGGACCCCAGGAAATGACAGTCATATTCACTGTAAGCTCCTAAGGATATATTCCTTTAGTGCTGTGTAATATTGAAAATCTAAAACACTTCATATTTACTACTTTAATCACATAGTTTAAGAAGCTACTTTGTCCCATCATATTAAGTACTGTACAGTCTCATAATTATAAGGAGCTCTGCTTTGTCCCATACTATTATTAACTACAGTTGCATTGTGTAAGGAGTTATTCTTTTATAAACAGAGCGAAGTAAGTTCAAGTTTAAGTCGAACATTTGGAATTTCACCTCTGTGGTTGTTTGTTTTTTTGCAACTAAACCAAACTATAATATGTACAGAAGTTATTATTTTATTTTCTGATTTAAAATTGTAGCCAATTAGTACATTTTTCCAATGCATGATCAAGGCTGTTCTGATTAGAAATACAGTCCTTACTCCAAAATACTAAGTATATAGGTTCGAACGAGGTGTAATGAGCACTTCTACAACAAACTCCATAAAACAAAATTTATTGTGACTTATACCATCGCAATGATGATAAAAAATTGTTAGAAATATCAGATAAGTAGGAAACATGGAAAGAATATTTATAAAGTCAATGAGATTGGAAAAAATATATGTTCACAAAATAGTTTTAATGTATTAAATGTTTTAGAAACTTTGTTAACGTATTTTATACTTGGTATATTATTGTAGGGGATTCTTTTTTACGACTTATGCTTCCGATACTGGTTTACTATCAAGTCACGTTATTTATATATAACTCTGAACTCTACACTTTACATTTTTCGGGGTATAATTTGCTCTGATCAGTTTACCACAATACAATGTTTAATGCTAGATATTTAATGGGAGTCTGTTACAACGACTTTGTTAGGTGTGTTTTCAACTATCACTTTGATAGTCTCAAAATTATAAGTTGGAAGCTTTTAAAAATTATTGATAGCCCTTTAACTTTTTACAGACAGTTTTGACATCGTTTCCACCTGGAAACTATTATACTATATACATAAAGTTTGGGCCCATGTCACTGATAATTATTTCAATAAATGATACTGGATCATATTCTAAAATTTCATATGTTTGTAATTCCGTTTCCCCCAGGTATTAGAGAAAATATAGAAACCGTATCAATGTACAGAGTTCTTTTCCCTAAAGTCTCCAAATACGAATATAGTTTAATTCTTTTAATGGCTGGTAAGAAACCTATATCCAGTGTTGCCAGACGTACGATAATTATCGTATTTGTACTATAAATTGAGGTGTCGGTACGATATACGATAGTAGGTTACTATCGTACGCCAAAAGTACGATAATTTTGCTTTGCTCCAATAATGTTGATAGATTTCAACCCACAGAGTAACAAAATGCTAACTTTGTTTTTCAAAGCTTTTACACCAGTATAGACAATTTCGTTTCCGCTACATAACGTGCATCCTTTCTAGATGCCCCACCCCACTCTCTAGGTGACAAACATGGAATACCTATTAATTCCACCCCGGTTCCGGTTTCCCGTTTCCGCTTTTTGCCAGTGTTTTAGTTGTCAACTTTGCAGTTGATGGTTCATTCGTTCATTGTCTTTGTGTTATCTGTTGCTAGACAAGTAAGTGTTTGAGTGTAAGTTTGTTTGTGCGAGGTTTAATATATATATTTTTTTCAAAATGAGTTCAGATGAGGAAGGACCTTCAACTAGTTAAAAACAACTACTATCAACGGAACGCCAAAAACATCGACAACAAAAATACCGTGTTCAGTGGGAATCGGATGAACGGTTCAAAAAATGGCTTCAACCAGACAGTAACAACCCGTATAAAGCCAAGTGTCGTGTGTGTAATGTTTCTTTTACCGCTGAAATACAAGTATTAAAAAACCACGAAAAAGGAAGCAAGCACCAGCAATTTATTAAATCTGCTGTAAGTCAACAAAAAACAATTACCTCATTAGGTTTTCGAAAAATTGATCCTGTCAATAAAAGCACTGAAATTGCTGAAATTCGGCTTTCTGGGTTTTTTGCTGAGCACAATATTTCTTTTAAAGCTGCTGACCACCTTGTAGATATAATTAAACAAAACTTTCAAGACTCAGAAACTGCCAAACATTTATCTTTAAAAAGAACAAAATGTACTGCCATTGTAAAGAATGTAATTGCCAGTTCTTTTAAAGATACATTAATTGAAAAGCTAAAATCAACTAAATTTTCAATTTTAATTGATGAGTCTACAGATATTTCCAGCGTAAAATCAATGTGCATAATTGTTAGATATTTTGAATCTTCGTTAAACCGCATTGTGAGTAGTTTTTTTGAATTAAAAAATATTTATGACCCTAATATCTTAGAAAATGCAGAAGAAGGAGGAACTTCGAAAAACTTATACGCTATTTTAATAAGTGTTTTTGACCAAAATAACATTTCTAGAGACAATATTATTGGATTTGGAGCTGATGGTTGCAATACAATGATGGGGGCAAACAATTCTGTTGCTAGTAGATTCAAGTCCGAATTACCAGGCATAGTTATTTTAAAATGTTTGTGTCATTCGCTTCATTTATGTGCAAGTGAAGCCTGTAAGTAACTGCCTCGAGAGTTAGAAGAATTGGTGCGTGGCGTTTTTAATTTTATGCACGGCAGTGCTAAAAGACTGGCACTCTTTGAACAATTTCAAAAATTTGTTGATGTTGAGGTACACAAGTTATTACACCCATCTCAAACCCGTTGGCTATCTGTAATCGCTGCAGTAACTCGTGTACTGGAACAGTGGAGTGCATTAAAATTATTTTTCACAGACATATGGATGTCTGAAAAAACAATTCAAGCCGAACAGATTTTTGTATGGCTTCAAGATCCATTTCTAAAAATGTACCTCCTTTTTCTTAAGTGGATACTACCCAAATTCACAGAACTAAATCAGTATTTTCAGAGTTCTTCAGTTGTAATAACAAATTTGCATACTAGGATTAAACAGGTCTATACAGAACTTTTATTGGCATTTATGAAACGCGATTATGTTTTTAGAAAAATAGATTCCGAAGAGGGTATCCAACCAGAAAATAATCAGTATTGGCTGTAAAATACTGAAATGTATTTGGGTGTTGATGTTCTACAAGAACTACAAAAACAGGAAATTTTTACAGAAAAGGAAAAAGTTGACGTTTTTATACAAAATTGTAGGGCGTTTTTGGTGAGTAGTACAATTGAAATTAAAAAAAGATATGACTTCCAAGATCCTGTGTTGTCTAAGTTAGCAGTACTTCGTCAAAAAGAAGCTCTCTCTTCCGATTATCGAAAAATTAATCCATCAATTCTACCTTTACTTCTGTGTCTTCCCCGGATTGCAAATGATACAAGTTTATTTCAGTCTTTGGATGACGAATGGAGGAAGCTACCAATTATAAAAGACCAGATTCCTGAAGACATCAAAAATGACTTGGATGACGATATTTTTTGGTCCAAATTATTAACTTATAAAAATATTTTCGAAGAAATTGAATTTAAGGTACTTCCCAAATTTGCCCTAGAAGCTCTTTCATTACCCCACTCTAACGCTGACTGTGAACGCATATTTAGTAAAATTAATAACATTAAAACAAAATCACGTAACAAACTCTTGACCGAAACTGTAAATGGAATTTTATTAGCAAAAGAAGGTGTTCATACAAACGGAAATTGTGCTTCATTTATACCAACAAAAGACATGTTATCAAAAATGACCTCTGCACAGCTTTACAAAAAAAGACCATTTAGTGCAGACCAACCATGTTCGTCAACAATGATTCAACATTTTGAGGAAGCTGACGAAGAAGAGGTAACTTTTGAAGACGACTAGACAAGCAACTTGTATAGTGACTATTAATTTTTTAAATAATTATATAATTGGTGTTAAACTTGTGTATTTTATATGTCAACGTGCTTCTTAATTTTTTTTAAATAGTGTAAATCAAGTGGACCTTTTCTTTTTTTTAAAAATTGCTTTTAACAATTTTTAACAGTTGACTAGTGCTGTCTCTGCACATTTATTTATGTATATATGTTTGTGATGTTTATGTGAACAATGGACTAGTGTTTGTGTAATTTGCTGGCATGATGATCCTGCCATATGAGGCAGCAAAACATGTACCCCTACTCCAGTAACTAGAACGACGATGGACTTTAATTAAGGTATGTTGATTCATTAATTGTATTATTGGTTGATTAATTAGGATATGTAATGATAAGTGACAATGTGTCTCCTTTAAATTTTGGAAGTAATGTTTTATGCAAAAGGATTATCTTGATATTATTATGTTCAATTTGTTTGATAAATATGGCAATATAATTATTTGTGTATCAAATAATGTGTAACCGTATAATTTAATAACCAGAACATGAAAATCCCCATGTATTTGTATTAAAGTAAGAAGATTTTAAAATTGTACGATATTTTTACTCTGAAATACAATAATTCTCAACCTCTGGTACGATATTCACTTATACAAATCTGGCAACACTGCCTATATCCTACAGGTTTTAAAATCCACCACTTAAGTCACCACTAGCATATCCACAAATATTGTATGGTAGAAAGGCTGTGATCCCCGGACTATTACTTTGAATTGATGGAAATGTTGGCATGAGTTGTAACATTGTGAATTTTTGAATCATTGGTTTGTAAAATAGAGAACAGGGGTTTGAATAAAAATGGGGGTACATATGACAGAAGTAACAGCAAGTAGAATCGAACAGCCAAATGGTCTGCAAAAATAATCTGCAAAAATGATCTTTTATAATTGAACAAAAAACAAAATTTGAAGAGATATAAATGATGAATAGTAATTAGAGAATTGTATATTGTATTTAGAGATAAGTAGAGCATAAGAATTGTTGTAATTAGAAATAAAAATTAATAAGTTAGAAAGTGTGAGTAGGCTATATAGGTATTAATACGCGAGGAAGTAGTTCGAACTTTTATTTTTAATAACATGAAAAAGGACAAAATATTAAAAAATGTGATTAATCAGAAACAATCTAAGAAACATATGTGATGTCTGGAAATAGGTAAAATGAAAAGAACTATTGTAAGTGAAATAGAAGCGAGGCATGTGACTTGTCCTATATTTTTACGAGCGGGTAACGAGACTTAGCGTCGGTCTCATTCTAGTTGGCTCCATCATGGTGTCTGTGTCGCCTACAACGGTGAGAGACTAATTTGGACTGGAAATAAAAAGCGTGATGTGATTTTTCAGTATGTACTAGCCTGTGTCAACGTCCAAAGTGATAATGAACTACTAACAGTGTTTGATATCAGAAAATAAACGGGTCTACTAAAAAAAAAAAAACAGTGTAAAATGTGCGACCATGTGCTTGGTACAAGGAGAACTAGGGTTAGTTTCCTATCATACAAGTTATTAAGAACGATTCATGTGAATATCACGTTTACTTATATAAACTGTTTAATGGGATGGTAATCTAATGGCTTTGAACATTTTGTAAATAAATTAGAACAGATGAGAACTCCGTTTGTGTGTAAAAAAGATTCTGTTCTAGCTACAAGATAGGCCTCCATGTTAGTGTGTAAAATGAACAAGAGCGTGACATTGTGTATGGTTGAACAGTTCCTTCCTTTTTAGAAGAAACTGTTTATATGTACAAAAAGCACATAAGGAACAAGGCATAATCTATGTATGTATTAATTTTAAAAAAATGTTTGTTAGTTATCCATTATAACATTTACAAGTTTGTTATATTTAATTTATTAAGTTAATATTTAATTTTTTCTAAAAGTCACACGTTGGTGAGCCAAATATAACAATGCGAGTTTGTTATATGTTTTTATCTTGCCACACGTTGTCGTGTCAATCTGATATTTAAGATGTTAGATTTACTTATTTATTTGCAACACTACTAAAAAGGAACAACTTATGATTATTACTCATAAACAACACCGTTTACCTGGATAAAACAATCTCTTTCTTTTAATTTTTAAAAGAACAAAATTACTATAGCAATAAAACATAAACATGAAATTTATACTTACTATCTAGAAAAACCATTTACTCTCCATTCATTCCTTAAGATTAATTTATTTAGCATAGACAATTTTTTTAAATTACAAATTTACTTTATTTTAACTCTTGTTAAAATCTTCAAATTATCAGTTCCTTTTTGTTTATTATATTTCTTTACACATTTATTTAATACTTTAAATTATTATTAACATTGATCATCTTTTTATTTAATCTCGGCTAGCTCAGTTCTTTACAATTAATTTAAAAAAAAACAACAAAATCTTAATCTCGAGTCTTGGGTTTTTTTGAATGGCTCAATCGAAAGTGAAATCAATTCTAGGTGAATTTAATAATTAACAATTAATTGGTTTTGTACTTATCAAATCTGCTGGTCCTTCTTGCTCGGTCAGTTAGCACTTTACACTCCACATGAATTTAATTTATCTTTTTATTAAACAAAAAACACAAAACACCACACTGCTTAAACACTTTTCGTTGGTATTTAACGTTGTCTCTCCTTCCCAGATGCCGTTCCAAATAAGCCTCTTCTTCCTCGAAATCGTCCCAAATCTGTCTCTCCTTCCTTGTAGTCGTTCCAAAATTACAGCACCTGTTCTACGATGATTGGTCCCTCCTTCCTCTGGTGAATTTAAACTCCTTTTCCAAATCTGTCTTTTTATTAAGAACTCCACAAACTCCAAATCTAATTTCCTTTACTAATTCAAACTTACTTTACTTCAATTCAACTTTACTTTCAACTTATCAAAAACCTTTCAATATTAAGAGACTTCTTGTCCCTTACTCGCTGAAAAAAACTATTCTTTTGTACACAGCGTACTCTAGCTGTGTCCGCGACCTTCCGTCGTGGCGACTCTGGTAAGACTCCCCTAACAAACGATTTTCTAATGTTCCTTCTCTAAAAAACTGTTTTTCGCGCCCTGTTCGCTGATTTGTCGATTTCTACCAACTTTCTCTGCTTACGACTTTCGCAATTCCTACTGGTTGTTTTTGAATTCTGCCGTTGTGTTTTTTAAGTTTGGAGCGTCTCCGATTGGCCGACCTACTTTCTACTTGCGTTTTTCTAAAATACCGTTATAATGCTGCTTTCCCTTGATTTCTCTTTTTTTTCTAGTAAAAACTCTGCTACCCTAAGAATTCCGTTATGTACACACGTGTTGGCCTCAAGGTTCTTGAAATCTTAGTGCTATTGTAGCCTAGCACGTACAATTTTTATTACAGGCGGCATCTGCCGTTTTCTCTTCATTTGTTTCTTAACATGGTTCTATATTTATTCTTTTATTCAAGTTATATTTTAATTAATTTATTTTTAGATTTCATGATTGATGATTTTATTTAGTTTAATTTAATTGATATCATGATATCGTTACACCATGTTTTACAATCCTGTGTATTTTTGTTTTTTTATCCTATGCTATTGGTTTCATGTCTGTTGTTTTTAATATTCTGTTAAAATAATAATAATAAGGATATATGATTCTACTTAACGTAAAGATTATAATATGTTTGAAAGGTATATAGTTATAAATGACTTTAATTTCTGTTTAGAAGTTCAAATATTATAATGGGAGTTTGAAATATTCTGTTTCCTCTTGGATCAAACTCCTATTTTTTATTTTTATATAATCATAAATATATATATATATATATATATATATATAAAACCTTTTGTTAATGATTTTTGAAAAAAAGGACATTTGATTTTGTAAGATGTTTTAAAAATACATATCTCATGAAATTTTGTAATGTGAACATATGTAATTTTGAAATTTTGTTCGTTTAAAAGTATAAAAGATTTCGGGTCTTTTTTAGAAGAGGGCCGCCACTATTAAAATTTCCCCTACACAGCGAACCTTACTGGGATGCATATAGACGGAAATATCAAGTAAAACGTTTAAATTGTGTTTATTATAAATGTATTTACATTACTGTTTTTCATTTACATTACCTCCATTTGTGTATAGGAAATTTTAATTGCGTCTCAAGTGTTCATTGTTGAGTAGGTGAAGGTCGGGCAAAGGTCAGTGCTCTGCGTGCCGCGGAATCCCGCTATACAGCGCTGTGCGGAGTTAGGTTAGGTTGTGATAAATAACCACAAATTTGCTGTATCAGGTAAATAATATGTGTACCCATATTTATCATAACATCACCTAACCTAACTCCGCAGAGCGCTGTACAGCGCTGTGTAGGGGAAATTTTAATAGTGGCGGCCCTCTTCTAAAAAAGACCCAAGATTTCAACATTCCATTCCAGTATTTCATTAAGTACACTGTTTCCAAAGAATTCACGATCCATTAAATTTAGTATTCACAATATGCACTTGCCATGGCGCCCAACATTTTATTAATTTTCTTTTATTATTAGCTTCTCCCTTTTTAGTAAATTGTCAGAATTGTTACACAAGGTTGGGCAATTTGTTATTTTAACTAAATTTCAACCCCACAAGTAAATTTCAACTCCACGTTCTCTAAATAGTTACAATTGCCGCACGACATGTGGCGATTGGCAACTTAATGTTAGCTCCCCCTATTTTTAATTTATTACAGAGTTTATTTTACATAAATTCATGTTAAAGAAGAAATTGTCACTTTTTGTTTTTCAAAGCCTAATTTGTTTAATATTAAGATGTTCCAATTTTTAAGTTGTTTTTGAACAAGGTTAATAATATTTTTAATTTATTTTCACTATATGAGAGTTTTGAATACAGATAAATCAGTATAACTAATAATAATTACACAATTAATGAATGATCTTTTGTAAAAAATACACTATAGAATATATACGATTGTAATGTGTTTTTTTTTGTACACAAGTTTATATTTACCATATTTATTTAATAAAATTTATCTTTTATAAAATATTAGATGTATGATGGTGTTAAACAAGACATGTTCAAATGTTACAACTACTAGTTTAATTATTTCATAATAGCCTACGACTTTTGCAAATTTATGTTGTAGGCTAGAATTTCGCATTTGAGAAATGAATTTTTATATCATATTTCATCAATTTTTAACACGTGTAATACTAGTATAATATCTATGTTTATAAAGAAACTTATGATCGTTCCAATTTGATAGAAATCTGTAGTACTTGGGTAATTCTGAACAATTACTTGGTCAACCCCAAACTTTTTCATATTTTACTACGGTCATAAGGATGTTCTCAGAAAGCAAGAAACATATAATTCAAGGCCCGCAACGCCATCGTACAGGTTGCCGAGCGATAAGAAGGTTCAAAGTCCACGCGATAACAGTGGCTTGCGGGAGACGCGTGGAAGGCCAGTTGTGACAGTACTGTTATGGCTAGTGGTTCCTCCGATAATCCTTTTTTATGTGACGGGTGTGAGAACACGTTACTTAGTTTCACGGTTTTAAGTGAAGATCAGGAAAAGTTAACACGTTTTTTGTACGAACACGGCGTTTTGCAACGTACCAAAGTGTGTCAACATTTGGCGGGTCGATGACGTTAAATGAAGAAAAACACACGTTTAACTGTTGGAATAGAATCGAGTCTGTGTTAACTTTCATATTCATGACATTCACTTCAATAAACGTACGGAAGGTTTGGCCAGGTGATTTTATATATAATATACTATATACCAACCTGGCTAAACCTTTCGTGACATATAATAATACAGCCCTACATATTTACAGCAAAGGAAACTTTATTTGTTCCTATGAAGTAAGGTATGTAGTAGAGGATAAAAAAATAAAACAAGGAAAATACAGCGCCACCTTAACCTCCTAAGACCCAGAGGTGAACTACATTGTCCCGCAAGCCACTGTTATCGCGTGGACTTTGAACCTTCTTATCACTCGGCAACCTGTACGATGGCCTTGCGGGCCTTGAATTATATGTTTCTTGCTTTCTGAGAACATCCTTATGACCGTAGTAAAATATGGAAAAGTTTGGGGTTGACCAAGTAATTGCTCAGAATTACCAGTACTTGTACACATCCCTCAAATTTAGTAATCTGATACGTCCCTTATGAGAAATAATGATTTTATTTAGTTAAATGGATTTTGAAGCAAGCCTTTTTGACCTAAGTGTTCTTTTAGTAAAAATAATGTCAAAATTTACTACCACCTTTTCAAATCAAATGCTCTATGTGAGTTATAAGGAATAGTTTTGAATGATGCCGTTTATACAAGTTGTCAATGTTTGGACAAGTTGTGGCAGGACAAAACATAAACTTTATAAATTTGACTGCCATTTCTCTTTTTTATTTTAGCTTACCTAGTATTAACGTACATTATTTGGGTTACATATGGATCATATTCCTTCATAGTAATATTTTGTAGGAATTAGGAATGACAAGCATGCAATTGATTAGCACTTCTATTAGTATGTTTTATCCAGTCAACATGTGATACTTATTTGAGGGACAAAAACATTACATATATACATCATATATACTATATATACTAATTTGACGAGTGGTTTTCACACAAAATGTGTGTTTTTAATATTATATGGTGTGTTATCTGGGAAAAATTTACAAATCAGCCCAAACTATTATTGACTATCACACGATATGTACTATAACTATTTCACCACTGATCTTGATTTATACACATTTTGATAATTAATGTGATAAATTGTTGGTTATGACAAAGTTAAACTTTATTTGTTTTACTAGAGTCAAATGTTCTAATTAATCAAACATTTCAAATACTCTAAGACTACAAGAAGTTCCAAATCAGTTGTCTATTTTTTGAAAGATTATCAATTAAACATTTTGTTACCATAACAACCCATTTTCATAGTTTAATAACAATTAAATAGATTAACCAACTAAATCCAATCAGATAGGGATTTATTAAATTATAATAATTTTGTTTCACAAAGTAATTAAGGAAGAAGTTAAAATTTTCAGTTGTAGATTTCGTATTCATTACTTATAAGTGGTAATGGTTTACCTAAAGGTTGCTCCTAATTTTTGAGAATTTTTTTTTTATTGTCTACTACATACTTTACTTCTTAAGTATAAATAATGTGTTCTTTGCATAGGTCACTTTTACACTGAAAAATCACAATATAAAAACTACTAAATCCGACATATTTATAAGTTAAAACATAATGACAATATTTATAGCGTACGGTTTGACACATGCACATTACACAATGACTACGTTAGATCAATATTTTATGTCACGACAGGTTTGTCCAGATGGCTGTGTATTTAAAACCACCGGTTTAAATCTTTCGTACGTTTATTGAAGGTAATATTTTGCTTACTTTGCGATATACAGGTAATATATATAACCACTTTTTTGGCCAAACTTTTTATAGGTTTATTGAAGTTAATAATTTGAAATTAGATTAATAATATGGAGATTAACAGCATAAAACGTGATCTGTAATCGCGGATAGATATAAAGATTGAAATATGTTTAGTAACATATGAGACATAAATGTGAACTTTTGCCATTATTTCTAACCTATAAATATGTTGATTTGATAGTTTTTTAGATTGTGATTTTTCAGTGAAAAAAAGTGACCTCCGCAAGGAAAACATTATTTATTCTTAAGAGGGGGCCGGAGTCAACAAAAATATCGCTGTTTCACAGCGCCTTCACATGCAGGAATACGGTAGCGCCACTATCGCCGTGGCCACTAGTACTACTAGAAACCCTCTAGCTAATAGGAGAACATCATCCACTATCGGCAGTAGTGATGGCAAAATTATTGAAAACATCTAGTGTGAATAAGATGTTTTTTCGCCATCCCTAATAGGCAGTCGGTAACCAATAGTGTGTACGGTACAATTATTCTTATATTTTACTGTGTCCTGCTGTCCCGTACTCGCGTGCCGTACACTAACCCCCGTGGCGTATAGGGGCCTCCAAAAATTCTTAAATCACTATTTTTAAGAATCGATTAAGTCATATTGATTGGTATTCATAGATTGAAAAAGAAACTATTTTTAGAATATTAGATTATAAATAGAAACATATTCTGTAAAAATATGTAACAATAATATAAACTTCTAATTGTGTTGTTATTAAATTAAAAATAGCTGCCTTGTAAAATTTGAGAGAACTGTAGTAAATTTTAACAACTCACTGTTAAAATTCAATTAATTACCGTCGTAACTCTTACAAGACAGAAATCATATTAGTCCGTATGAGAAAAATGGGGAAATTTGTAGACATTCATCGAATAACATTTAATAAGATTTGAAATAGTTATTTATTACAATGATTTATATAAGTGCAAATTTTTTCACGCTTGTTTGAAATTTATTTTAATTATACATTAGGCAAATATATTATTTTGAGGGTTAGATTTTTAAGATAGTTTATCATTATATATCATCAAACAGCCTACGACACCTGACATTGTGATGTTGAAATAATTGAGAACCAATAGCCGAATGTCTTCTGTTTGTATAACGGGATTAGGGGTATGACTCACTGGGCTGCCTCACCGCGCGCCGGTCGTGTCCCTAACTCTGAGCAGACACAATAGAATAGACCCAAGAGGTCGACCATTAGCATGGTCCAATGGTTTCCACATTGTTTGTGTTTTGGCATCCTATCTATTCCATACTCAAGTCTGGCTGTAACAACCTTCCTAGCACATGGACTACAACGCGCCTCTTCATGACCAACTTTCCCCTATTTATTTGCAATATAAATCTTTATTCGTTGACATTTTTAAATACATTTTACATAAAATAGATCAAAATATAAAAGGTAAAAAAAATAACAAAACAGTTTTTTAAATGTTTAAACAAATAAATGTTTTTGTTTTTTTTTATTTACTAATGTAAAGATAAATGGCAAAAACTATAAGTAGGCCTACACATCGATTATAAAAGTACAAAAGTAAATAATACATGACAATAGGTAATTAACAAAAGTAAAACAATAGTATAAATATTAAAATGGTCATAATGGTAAACAATTTCAAAATAGGTATTAATACAAATGCGATATAATGTTATAATCGAGTAAAAAAACCAACGGAGATAACAAAGAAAAACGCAAAGTATACATTGATATTACATCCGAAAAAACAACGCAGATCTAAACCTATGAACGGTTCAAAATTCAATAAAGGCATAAAACTATTAAATCAAATACAGTACTAATAAAAATCCAGTGAAAATGCATAAAGTAATAATTACCATAAATAAAACCCTAAAAATAAACAATTGATAACAATTCTGATCAGCATGGACATACGCAAAAACAATAAACTATAATCAGAATCAAGATAACCGGGAACGTATACTAAAGTAAAACAAAATACAAATAATTACAAATTCGTTTTAAATGTTACTTTAAAATAACAGTTTCCATGTTATTGATCTGATTACTATTACATTAAAGACGTCTGATTATTACAATATAAAATACGTGATAAAGGACTCATTGTAATTATTTTCTAGTTTTTAAACTCATAAAAACCTGTTAGAGTTGTTACAATTGTACCGTGTTTGGACTCATTTTGCGAGAAATAATATTTAGACTTCAGTAATTAGAGTAAAAATTAGGTAAAGTTAAAATCTAGAAAAATTTGATTTTGTAGCACAAGGGTTAGATTCACAGAAGAACCATTAGCAGCAGGTAGGCCGAGCCGCGCGTGTGAGTGTGTCTACGCGTAGAGGAGCAAGGGTCGCCCTAATCCTTCAGAGCGCACGGCTGTTTGGACAAACTATAGGGCAATCACCTTTAGTCTCACGAAGACTAAAACATACGCTTTTAGGTAGTTTCAATAATATCAACTATAGTACTTTCAATTTTCAGACATACCTCTTAGTGAGTAATTGCTACAAATAATTATTATTAAATTTACGCTTTCATGTAATAGTTTTAGTTTATTTGAATTTTTATAGCCAATCACTGTACGAATTCAATTATCTTATTCTTGAATGTTATACTAGCTGTTACCCGTGACTTCTATTCAAGGGTCGTATTGAGTAACTAAAGCACAAACTTTTGATACAAAAAAGAATGATACCGGTAATTAATTGTATGACGTTTGCAATCTTCCTTGCCGGTAAGCGATGCTAGTGAAACCTGGCGTGGCATCGATGAACCACCACGGCCGCCGATCCACATACTCTGTAAACTCTAATTGCAGAGGTATTTGTAAACGACAAAATAAAATACTTCTAGTGAATATAACTGAAATATTAAACGGCAATTTTAACGTCACAATACTTAAGTTGATGTATGTTTAAATTTAAAACATACTTATTTTAAGATCGAATTTTTACAACGGAATTAGTTTTGCTAGAAAAACATAGAAGTCTTATGGAGAAATAGATGTTGCATTTCTTAAAATAAAAATAGAAAACAAAACTTTTCGTAAACAAATTTATATAGGCTGATACGTATGCTAGTAACAAATTATTTGGCCGTTACGATTTTTTACTGAACGTGCTGGTTCTCGGTGAGGAAAACATAAACTATACCCGCTCCATGTTAAACTGGGGATCTGAGCTGTGAGCGGTTGGGTTGTCTCCGGCCGCCTCTTAAGATGTAAGGTATGTAGTAGACGATATATATATACATATATAAAATTAAAAAATCCTGAAAATTAGAAGCCACCTGTAAACAATTACTGGTATAGGTTAATATATAACTTTTCCCCTTAATATTCTATTTTAAATAGGCTAAATTTAAGTCATTTATAAATTAAGTAACAAAGTGCTCAATTATCAATCTACTATTGAAACGAGACAGGAAATAAAAATTTAAGAAATATGAAGAAATAACAATTTAGGCTGATAATAAAATTGGACCACTATCTGTATACACTAGCTCCTGGATATTAGCCTACACTAGCTTAACAAAATCTATTATTTGGTTTATTAAAAAAAAAAAATAAAAAATAAAATGGGGAAAATAATTTAAAATTTATGTGGGTTGAGAGAAAAGAAAAATCATATATTGCTTTCTTGTAAAGGGTTTAATTTAATTTATTGAAATAGCCTCTGCAGATTTTGATAAAATCTGGCCAGATATAGTGATGTGCCGGAACAGGTTATTTCAATGAACAGTTCCCAACATGGTTAGCAGTAAATAGTAAACATATTGATACAAACTGTTTTAATAAATTTGTAAAATACAATATATGTGAAATAAATATATACTGGCGAAACAGTTCACTAAAGCTGTTCAGAATTTAAATGCAGAAACATAATTTATTCTACTTTTTTGGGGATTTAGGCGTGTGCAGTGATCATTTAATATATAACCAAGTTCTAGAGAACATTCTCTCGCAAAAATTTTAAATGCAAACCCCTGCTTGTGACCCCTTATTTTTAAGGTATTGGTAGAAGAATGTAAATGACGAAAACTAGAAGTCTCTATCTTCTTCCTCTCTAAACTTATTTACGATTAAAGAGGAGAATGATTCAAGTTCTCTTAACTTTTTAGTGAATGATTGTTCAAGAGCTAAATCCAAGGAATGTTTATTAGGTATTAGAATGTACTTCTTTATGTATGGGGAAACAATGCTCCCTTTTCAAAAATTGGAAATATTGGAGGCAATTCAAAATTTTTATATGCAAACCCCTTTCATGTGACCATTCATTTGAAAGGTATTGGCAAAAGAAGGCCATGTTCATATTAGGTATAAACATTGCAAATTTGAGGCTATGTTGGAGTATGTGTTCATATATTTGTTTTATTTTGATATTATGTTTTGTTTTTGATGTTATGTTTTCATGAATTCCAATGTTTTTTTAAAATTTATGTTTTTAACTTATTAAATAATAAATGGTGTACAAAATGACTTTTTCACTCATCAATATGCATTCAGCAATCATTTTAAGAATTTATATATTGTATAATAACTTGACAAGACATAGTGGGGGGGGGGGGGCAATAATATTAACTTGATTTAAGTTACTACACCACAGACATCAGCTGAGCATAGCAATAAATTTTGTTGGTGTAAACTGACCTTATTTTTCACCCTCAGTTGTTAATAAGTTCACTTCACAAACTCAGACTAAACTGTCTTGGATTTTGTAGGATTGAAATAAATCTGTTATTGATTAACCCTTTGTCTGTCGCAGTAGATCAAATTGATAGAAGCTTAACACATTGTACTGTTAATTTTTAGGGTACAGCCTAGAGATCCTCTCCAACCCAATAAGTCCCTTTCCTCCAAATTTCAGTTGAGAATTTGAATTAACTGAGGGTACATGTTATGTGAGTTAGGTTATTTGTATCAATATGCTACACTGCAACCTCTACAGAAAGAAATTCAACATAATAAATTTTTGAAATATTAAAGTACTTGACTCTTAATGTTTATAGATTTTTATTATTTTTATTTAGATTATCAAAGTCAAGATCCTGCTCCTGAGGTTGTACAGGGGGAACAGGTCCTGAAAGAAGTAGCAGAGGAAAAAGTTACTTCATATTATGCAGGTAAAATTTAATAGTTAACATTTGATAGATATAGTTATTTTTGACTAATTGTGTTCATGGATTCACCTGTTTGGAAGATGGGCTTTTTTGTTTTGTTATTTAAAAAGTAAACAATTTTAGAAGACAATATCTATGATCACACTATTCATAGCTATACTTGATCGAGTCATGTCCCACGTTCAAACTAAAACCACTTGTAATTTTGAAACCTCTGAAGCAATTTTTATATTTCTTCTAATTAAAAATAAAAGTTTTAATTATCGCTGATCATCTTTAAAATTGATAAAATATTTATTGTTTGTACGAATTTTAAACACACTAAATTAAAATTTGGTCAGATAATAGGGGGAAGAAAAACATGAAAATTGAATTGTGCTGCAAACAGCCAAATATTGTGTAATTTGATCATTGACAATAGATATGTCAGTGATGAAATTGGTATATGATAGCCAAAACAGCATAGTCCTCAAGGATTAACAAAATTCAAAATAATCTAATATTATTTGAAGGCTCCATTTGTTTGTTTTCATGACAGCTCTATATTAAATGTCTTGCATCTGTTACATACCACTATGTGTTATATGTATATGTATATATTTTTTTAATCTGGTTTTATTAATATTCTTTAGTTATTTGTGAATAAAAAAAGAGAGAAAGAATCCTCGAAGACGGTGGTTCCCAATCTTTTTTGGTTGACGGCGCTTGTGTATAAAGATTTATCCATGGTGTCAAAGCATAGCTTTTAAAACGTATTAATAAGTACATATTGAAAAAAATTATTATAGCTATGAATAAATAAATCATAATTAGTGGTAAAAAAGAGTCATCTTTTTAATTCTTAAATCAAACTGAAGAGAGCTCTCCTCTCCTCACTTCCTTTATCATAATACTTGTTTTTTATAATAGCTGCCCCCAATAACAGATTCGTACAAATGAGATTTCAAATATAATTAATTTGGATGACGACCGAGAGATACTTTGCCTTTAAAACAAGGGGAGAAAATATATTGATATACGGAAGTTAGTTAGTGCTGTGCTGCCAATTTTTTTGTTTTTGTATAGTCTCCAACAACATGAGAGGATAGTATTGCTGGTCTGATTCTAAAAATATGTTGTGGTCCAGATTTTGGGAATTATTGTTTAAGGGAATGAGTTTGTAAGGTGAAGTGACTTAAAAAATGAAATGGGGGGTGTCAGTAGTTATATTATCCAAACCAGTAATTTTATGGTTTCTCTTAATTAACAAAAGAAACATTCTATTATTATTAGCCGACGATTCTGTTGGTGCTTTGCCTAGATCTGACACACAGGTTGTCACTCACTTTACAGTAACGAGGAAAGTGAGTAACATTCACAGACTAACTTGATCTGTACAGAACACATTCTACACTCAAGTGTACAGCTGTTAAAGTCTATAGTCTATTTAACTCTATAACTTGCATGAAGAACTTCCCAGAATGGTACACTGTTTTGTTCCTCTTTTAATTTTAATTTTCAATTCACCAAAAATATTAATATTGTCCAAAGACTAACTTGTTATATATCATTTTTCTCAGAACAACCCATAGAATTCATCTCAAAATTAATAAAAAGTTTTAATTTAAAAATGTTATATGTCAGGAGTGAAAAACATTGTAGTATATTATTTCCGAAAAGATACTTTGAGAAATCAATTTGTAAAAGTGGAAAATAGTTGAAAAGTTAAACTTATTTTAAAAAATTACGAAAAATAGTAATATTATCCAAAACTGGTATATATAATTTATCTCAAAAGAGGGCATAAAATTCATAATATGTAATGAAAAAAATTGGAAGTATAAATTTTGGAGTTAGTATGTCAGGAATTAAATAATGTGCAATAACCGAAGTCAAAACAACACGAAAATGCTTAGTGAATAAAAGCATTTAAAAATATATTTCTTATTAGAAAAAAATAAATTTTGTGAAAAAAGTACAGAAATGATGGTATTTTGAAAAATTCACCAAAAATATTTATTTGATCCAAAATCAAACTTGTTATGTATCATTATTACATAATGTAAGGTGCATAGAATTTAAACTTGAATTCATAAATTTTCTAGAATCATATATTTTAGAGTCAGGTAATATAGAATGAGAAAAATTGCCTTTACACTACCAAAAACTCACCAACCCATTTCTATAAAATAGCAGACCTTTTTTTAGCCTATTCAAACATAATATATATGTAGTATATAGTTGTGCTGATAAATCTGTATCAACAAAACATAATAAATATATCACAATAATTTAAAAAATAATAAAGTAACAAAACAATAACCTTAAACGCACTAAACTTTGCACAAAGCCAGTTCAGCACGCAAAATGGCTATCTTTCTCAGTGACAAAAACAAACTGATTCTGTTTGAAAAGCTTGACTTTGTAGGTACAGTATTACTAAAATATTTGTCCCGCAGAAACATGCAATATTTCCCACGAAAGCTCCAAACTTCTTTTTTCAATGATATATAGACCTTTAAAAAAAATCAAAATATTACCAATCAATATTTCAAATAGATGGCTTTTGTCGCAGATTCCACTGGCACAAATAATTTTGGCCATGACATTTTAAAAATATCTGTATCTTTTTAAAAATTTTGCTGAATTGTTTTATTTACTAAAATTTTACAATTGTTACAGCAAACCAATAGGTTTATGATTACTAGGATCCATTTTATCGTCTGTTTTATAAAGTGGTTTAATGATTGATTTTTTTAAAGTTCTCGGAAATTCACCAACACTCAAACTGAAATTAACCACCAAGTACACGAGAACCTCAGTAATATTTTCCTAAATTTGTTTAACTATTATAGGTGTAATATTATCAAAACCAGGTGTTTTCCTATTTTGTAACAAGTCAATTATTAATTTAATTTCTATTTTTAAAATCAGATAAAAAAACAAAGAATGACTACTCTTGTTAACATTAAAAAATTTAATCATATTTAACTGTGAAAGTTGGTACACAATCTCTTTCCAATTTAATATTTTATCTAAGGTCTGATGCTACAGTGCAAAAGAAGGAATCAAAAATGTTTGCAATACCTACTGTATCTGAAATATTTTGACCGTTCAAGTCTTTCAAAGAGATATTTTCATTTTTTTACCGCTTCTTCTCCAATTACATGTTTAATAGTTTTCCACTGTCGTTTAGGATCTTGTTTGGTTTCTTCAAAAATATGAGTGTAATAATTGTGTTTGACTTCTTGTATTGCATTTATTACCTTATTTTTGAAAATGGAATATTAATGATATAAGTCATTATTAGTACGTTGTTTAAGACTTATTTTGAATAATTTATTTTTAATATTTATCATTTCTAAAAAATGTAACATTTATCTAGGGCTTTATTTTACTTTTGCCTTACTGTTAACTTCTGATTTTGCATAAGACTCTTCAGCTATTAATCAAAATAATTCAAGAAATACATTAAATGCAGCAGAGACAGAATGAGTTTGATAAACCCGTTCCCAGTTAATATTTTTAGAACTTTTAATTAATCTTTTGAAGTAAATTTTTTGTTGACAAGACTTACTAATTCTTTCAAACTTATTACACACTACAGTCATTCTATGATCACTCATTCTTGCATCACTCACACAGCTCTACCCGGCAGATGTTAACTCTCTTCGTTTGTTTAAAAATTAATCAACAATATTATTTTTATACAAAACCTAACTTATAGGACATCATTTTCTCAGAAAGATGTGTAGAATTTAATTATGTAAGCTCCGGCTCTAGCGGTAGTGGTCTGTGTGCCTTCGAAGCCGGGGACCAATAAAGCTGAGGGCTTTTTTCAAGGCCTACCTTCTGCTTACTAAGATCAAAGCTACGTCACTCTAATTGTGTGTTTATCATTAACTTTATATCATTGCCTCCGAGATATTTAAAACAAGATACTCCTTCAAATTTCATTTTGTCCAAACTTTGGTAATTACATACTGCTTTTCTGATTTCTGAATTTGACATTTTCTTGTAGTCAGTCTTCCTTTCATTTACAATAAGTTGTTTTTTTTGTGTGTGTCTTTTTTAATGTCCATAAATTTGTTCAAGAATATTTATTGTCCGAGTAGTAATTTTAATATTGGTATATATACAGATTCGACTGGATTTTCCAAATATTGTCTCCTTCTGATCAATTAAATGTATCACCTTCCTGTATCTAGAGCTACTGTGTAAATTATATTGCAACAGAGTCATGAGATTAAATTAAGACATAAATAGGGATTGGGTTAGATTTTTTTCTTCTTCATTTTTCTAATCAGGTCTCTGAGCAACTCTTGTTTTCTTCTGACTCTAAAGTTCCAGTATCCGAGGACTAGGGGTTTCTATTTTATGCTCCGTTTTTGTTAAGGTGATGACGAATGATGTTTTATTGCTTTTAAATCCTCAAAAAACAAAAATAAATTAAAATGAATAGATATGTGGGAAACTGATTATAGACCATTGTTTCAAAATTCTTATTTTTTTCTTTATGCAAATTATTTGAGCTTAACATAACCAAGTCAGTTTCTCTTGTGATTTATTAATATGTCTTTCTTTTAATAATGTTTATTTTCATTTAGAAAATCTGTGGGAGCTTTTATATGTAAGTTTTGCCCTGTTGAATCATCTGTAAGTTATCTGTTTTTCAGCCATCTCTGTGACATGTCACTAAAAGAAGCAGAAAATGAAGACAATATAATTTGCACAACATGTGTTTCGCAAGACTTCCAAGTGGGATGGCGTTGGACACATATAAGAAAACAAGAAGATAGCCTATCTTCTGTTATTATAATCTGCAAGGTCCAAGTAAAACAAATAGATATTATTACAAAAACAATTGTTATGTTAATTTGTTAATTTTTTTTATATTACCTAATTATACAAGATTGCAATTGATTATCTACTAGTGTATTTTGTCCAGTCAAATTGTGGTTCCAGTTTGTGCTACAAAAACATTTTAATTACAGTATATACTAATTTGAAAAGTGCGTTTTTCATCCGAGATGCGTGTTTTAAATATTATATGGTAGTGATATCTGGACAAAATATACAAATAAGACGAATTATTATTGATTATCACAAGGTATGTACTATAACTTTTTTCAGTGATCTTAGTTATTATGATAACTTGATAAAGTGCCTATTTCTTAGAAGTTTAAATCAATTCAACATTTGTTAGCATAACAACCCATTTTTAATAAATTACTATCTGTTGAAATATTAGTATAGTCATAAAATCAATTTGAGGCTAGATTAACCAACTAGATCCAATCAGATAAGGCTTTATTAAATTATAATAATTTTGTTTCACAAAGTAATTAGGGAAGAAGTTAAGATTTCTAGTTGTAGATTTTGTACTCATTACTTGTAATGTAAAATTCATTTTACTATATTTCAATGTATATAAATATAGTTTGATTTTATCAACATCTACATAGAGGTTTTTGAAGAAAAAAATAAGTTTCATCAGAATCTAATTGGAGATTTTTGAAAAATCATCTACATCTTATTAGAGGTTTTTGTAAAAGAATAAATTATATTTAAAATATTTTGACAAAAAGTTTCTTCACAATCTAAAAAAAAAAGTTTTTTTGAAATAATTTCATCTCTATCTGATTTTTTTAAAAATAAATTATGTATAAATATTTTGAAAAATGTTCCATCATTATCTAACTAGAGATTTTTATAAATTATCTTTAAAATATTTTAACAAATGTTTCATCTTAATATATTTAGAGGTTTTGAGTAAATGTAAATTAACTGTAAACTATTTTGACAAAAAGTTTCATCACAATCTAAATAAGTTTTTTTGAAAAAAAAGGAAAAAAAAAAAAAAAGTTTCATTACAATCTTAATGGAGTTTTTTGGGAAAAGTTTAATCATTCACAATACTTTACAAGTACGGTTTTCATGTGAAATGTATGTTTTTAATTATATATGGTAATGATATCTGGACAAAATGTAAAATTAAGCCAAACTAATTGACTACTAGAATATCCTTATTACTAATATTAATCGAGAATGACTCTAATTGTTGTGACTCACAGATCTGATTCTACTTTATATTTTATAATTACTTGTCTCTGAAATAATTACAAGGTTTGCTCACCCTGCTTGCCACTCATGGGTGCTTATCTGAAGTCTCAATACTCCTAGGTAGCTCGTACATGCCAAGTCCATCTGGCTATCTTAAAGAATTATACTCCCAGGATTCTCTTACTCGCCAAGTCCATCTGGCTACCTTAAAAAATTCCTACAGCACCTCCCTTGATCAATCTTGGCCCACTAACCCAGTTTTCTCCCACCCAAGGGTTTATATATGTTTGTAGCAATGATGTCTGCCTTACTTGCAAGGTAATCAATTTCATCATTTTTCCAGGTCTGTCACAATAATTGTCGTCATACTGGGTTCTTAAAACGAACTTAGACTATATTCCTAACTAAAATTATCCTAATTCCTAACATCACTTCAAAATAGAAAAAAATATATATATATATATACAAAACTACAAACAAAAATACATCTACCTCAGGGACTGACATCTTGTGAGTACGGGTGTAGCAATCCCGAGGTACCCTAGCTGGATCTAACCTTACTTCATCTAGTCTTGAGGAAGATCCCTTCTCTTTTATCTTTGTCTGGTCTATTCTTGATCACCTCTTGTCTTTCTGACCCTGACGCTATTAGAGAATCGAGGGCTAGGGGTCATTCATCTTTTCTGCTCTATATTTCTCTTACAAAAATTTATGAACTTTCTTTTTTTTATTGTTCTTCATGAAGAGTCCACTGCTATAGTTTTTTTAATTTTGCAAATCATATGGCAAGCAAGAAACATTTAGAAGAAACATCCGACGAGACATTACCATTTTAGTTGAATTATTGTGATATATGCAAAAACCGATGGATTGCACCTACATATGAAGTTCAGTTGTCATCTAAAACAAGTTTGATACATGATATGATATGTAACATTAGATTATTCTATTTAATTTCAAAATTAGATGTGTCAAATCTCTACTGTAAAATATGCAAAGAAAAATTTGTAAATAGAAAATCATATAAAGAATATGAATATTCTGTAAAACACTGTTCCAATCTTTTAAAATTAAAACTAAAAGATGATTTTTCTCACTGCCATCAGTTTATTATTTTTTTAAATAATAACAAGTACTTCAATGTTTTATATAAGAATTGTATAGCAGATAAAGCATCTCTTATCTATCACTTATGAACATATGATTCTTGAAGAGCCTTTCAAAAAAATCCAATATGAAAATTTTGTTTCATAAGAATTTTACGTAACATCACATTTCAAAGAACAATACTGTCAGTGTTCTGAATGTAAAAACCTTAAAAGAGATTGTGAAGACATGTTTAAAAATTAAAATGAATACCCGGCTTGGAATAAAAAAAAATAAAAAAGGAAATTACTGTATGTAATGTAAATAATAGGTTTAGCGATTGGTCATACGAATTAACACCATTTCATAAAAAAATTATGTCAGCAATCAACTATTACCAAGCTTGTAACAAAGTTTTAACTATTGAAATATGAAAAACATGCACAATCGATAGGTCATTTGAAAAAACTCAACAAAATTGTCAGAGAATATGATCACTTAAAATTTTGTTTTATTTGTAGACAACCTGTCGCAAATGGCACAACTTGTGAACACATTGAAAATGTTCAACAAATTGATGTAAATAAATAATAATGGTGGATCATTTATTTAGTTTCATTATTATTTATCACAAATCCATTGTAATATTAGGTTTGTCAAAATATGCCAAACCAACAAAAATAATAGAAACAAACGGTTATGATCTATTATTGAAAAAAAAAAATAATAATAATGTCAAGACATTTATAACTTATTACACATTTTTTTTACTTGAACCTAATAGTCTAAAAACTTTTAAAGTTATCAGTAACTTATTAAAATATCTATTTGTTTGGCTTTATTAATTTGAAGACTTTTTTAACTTATTACAAATTTTTCTTTTCTTTTGAAGTTTTGCTGCCCTTTTTTACGAGAGACACCATGTGGTTGGTGTATCACCTGATGCAAGATACACGAGCAAGAAGTAAGTTTTCTATTTAAGTTATTAGTAATTTATTAAAATATCAATTTCCTAATATTTGATACACATTTTTTAATTTTTTTATTTACTTGGGCCTAATAATTACAAGATTTATTTTATGTGTTGTTATGTACAATTTTCTTGTATTCTGCATTTTCTCATTGTGCATGTTCTTCATATTTCAATAGTTAAAACTTTGTCACAAGCTTGGTAATAGTTGATTGCTGATATATTTTTTTTGTGAAATTGTGATAATTTTGTGTGATCAATCGCTAAACCTATTATTTACAATTACATACAGTAATTTCTTCTTTCTTATTTTTGCTTCTAAGCCTTGTATTCATTTTCATTTTTAAATCCGTCTTCATAATATCTTTTATGGTTTTTACATTCAGAACACTGTCGGTCTTATTCTTTGAAATCTGATGTTATGTAAAATTCTCCTGAAACAAAATTTTCATATTGGATTTTTTCGAAAGGCTCTTCATGAATCATATGTTCAAAAGTGATAGATAATAGATGCTTTATCTGCCATACTATTCTTATATAGAACATTGAAGTACTTGTTATTATTTAAAAAAAATATACTGATCGCTTTGTGAAAAATCATCTTTTAGTTTTAATTTTAAAAGATTGGAACAGTGTTTTACAGAATATTCATATTCTTTATATGATTTTCCATTTACAAATTTTTCTTTGCATATTTTACAGTAGAGATTTGACACATCTAATTTTGAAATTAAATAGAATAATCTAATGGTACATATCATATCATGCATCAAACGTGTTTTAGATGACAACTGAACTTCATACGCAGTTGCATCCATCGGTTTTTTGCATGTATCACAGTAATACAAATAAAATGGTAATGACTCGTCGGATGTTTCTCCTAAATTTTTCTGGCTTGCCATATGATTTGCATAATTAAAAAGCTATAGTATTGGAATCTACATGAAGAACAATAAAAAAAAAAAAAAAAAAAAAAAATGAAGTTCAAAACCCGCTATGCCGGTCACAAGCCCGGGGCCTGTTGTCAAGTGCAGGAAGGGTGAGTGATAGAGGAGTAACACCTCTGTAAAAAACCTTGGTCCATCTGACCCGGATGGTAGTACCTTGTGAGGGTCCCTGCCTAGGGTACTAGGTGAAAATCGGTCACTGGCTATGATGGCGAAATAATATTTATCCCAATGGTTGAAAAGAACTTTGGTCAACGGCTCTCAAGACAGAAGAGGATAAATCCCCATGGCTGAATAGGCGGAAGAACCTAGAGGAGTAAACGTCGTAAAAAGATCAATCTGTGATTATTCTGGTTAAATGAAGCTATGGATAATAGTAACAGATGTATTACCCCAGGTGGCAGCCCAGTTGAACTGGGAAATCCACGTTCTACGGAGGGAGCCAACTCTTGCTTTCAGGAGATTGTAATAACCCTTTTGGAAAAGCTCTTTGTTAGGGAGATCACCACCTAAAAGCTTTGGTTCTACAAGAAAATAAAACATTATCAAAGCAAACGGAAACAAGTGATATAACTTTTATGATGAATGGCAAGAGGAACTGAAGAAGGCAAGGAAAGCATTAGAAGTAACTATAGATGATATCAAGCGACACATTAATGAGTTAGAAACAAATCTCACTATGCTGAATAAAGATCAAGCAACCACAGCATATTCAAAATAAAATAAAACTAGTTACTATACTGATGAAGAAGAACTGTCTAGTTATATTATGTAGTAGTTGTTAAATAAAGGTTAATTGAGTACTGAACCATTAGATTAAATTGAAAATAAAGAACCCAGGCATGTTAAAAGAACCAATCTTAACAAATGGTGCATCGGCTGTGCTTTTAGTTTTTGTTAAAACTAACAGATAAATACTAAGGATTTTTAATAAAAAAAGTAAATTTTTAACCATTTTTTAAAATTAGTAACATAGTTGAAAATTATTTTTGAATTTTGTTGAATTCTTATTGGCCTTGGGTTTAGTATTTACTAAACATTTCGGTTTTTATATTCCAAGTTTGATAACATTTAAGTTGTTGAAGTTTTTGACTATGTAAAAAAAAATTTTTTGTAAGTTTAAAAATTAATTTGTTTTTGAGAGATACTTAGTCATGGTTATTTTGTGTTAATAAAAACAAAAAAGAGGAAATTTGGTTGAAATTGTTTTTGACGTGAATTGAGTTTCATATTTATTTATGCTTTTTTTTTTAAAGTTATGAGTTAAGTTTAATTCTGTAAGTTGATTACGCATGTTTTGTTGTTTTATTGAAATATAGGTTAAATACTGATAGAATTACATATGTGTTTATTTTGTGTACTGATTATAGATATCACTGAGTTAGCAAGATAGTTATGTCATTACGTTTTGTGCTATATCTTAAAGTGAAATTAATTCTTCTTTCCTATGATAAAGTCATCATTGTAATAGACTTATAAAGGCTTAATGTAGTTTTATTTTTGATCTTGGTGAATTTAGTAGCTGAGACTAATGTAAACAAACGTGTCATAAATCATTCTTTGGTTGTAATACTAGTTAGTCAAGATAGCAAGGTTACACAAGGAATGCTGACAAAAGATGTCTTTTACAATGTGTGTAGCATGAATACTGACTCATAAAATTCGATACTACATTTCTAGTTATAGACTATTAGATATTTCGAAAAAAATGATTACATCACTTACTACTTTGAATAGATATTACGAAAAAAGTTAGTTAGAAATAAAGTCTTAAGTTCTTTTTAAGAAGTGAGAATAAAACAACTATTGTGACAGACCTGGAAAACTGATGAAATTGCTTATATTGCAAGCAAGGTAGATGTCATTGATGCTACAATGACATATAAACCCTTGGGTGGGAGGAAACTTGGTCCGTGGTCAAGATTGTTCAAGTGGAGATGCTGGAGAAAATCTTGATGATAGCCAGACGAACTTGGCGAGTAAGAGCTTCGTTCGAGCATCCAAAGAGTGGCAAGCAGAGTGAACAAATTTCGTGTATGAACCTTGTAATTATTTCAGAGAAAAATCATTATAAAATATAACGTAGAATCAGATCTGTGAGTCACAACAATTAGAGTCATTCTGGAATAATAATAAGAAGAAGAATATTCTATCATTATAATAAGATAGGAGATGGTTATTCTTGTTGATAATTGTTACTTGAGTACTGAAACATTTGATTAATTGAAAATAAAGAACCAAGGCAGGTTAAAACGCTTCCTTAAAGAGGAAACTTGTTTTTTGTTGCGGATTTTGGTTTTTGGTTGACTTTAAATAGTCTTGTGTATTAATGTAAAATATATTTGCACATGTGTATAAATGTCAGCAATCAACTATTACCAACCTTCTTCAATTTATTAGGCCCAAGTAAAAAATAATAATAAAAAATATGTATCAATCATTTGCAAGTAGATATTTTAATAAGTTACTGATAACATATATATAATAAGTTTAAAAACTATTCAAATTATCACAACCAAGTAAAAAAAGAAGTGTATCAAACATTAGCAAATAGATATATTTTGATAAATTACTAATAACAAAAATATAAAAAAATATTTCAATGTGTATTAAGTTAAAAAAGTCTTCAAATTATTAGACCCAAGTAAACAAAAAATGTGTATCAAACATTAGCAAATAGATATTTTAATAAATTACTGATGACAAAAAGTCTTCAAATTATTGAGCCCAAGTAAGGAGGAAAAAAATGTATATCAAACATTAACAAATATATATTTTAATAAATTACTAATAACTTTAAAAGAAAACTTCTTATTCGTGTATCTGGTATCAGGTGATACCAACCACATGGTGTCTCTCGTAAACAAGAGCAGCAATACTTAAGAAGAAAAGAAAAATCTGTAATAAGTTAAAAAAGTCTTCAAATTATTAGGCCCAAGTCAAACAAATATATATTTTAATAAGTTACTGATAACTTTAAAAAAAAAGTTGTTAGTTAAAAAGTCTTCAAATTATTAGGCTGAGGTAAAAAAATATATCAATACATTGGTAAAGTGATATTTTAATAAGTTACTGATAACTTAAAAAGTCTTTAAATTATTTGGTCCAAGTAAACATTTATATAGTATATAAATATATATATATACACACACACACACACACACACACACATACTAGATTCCCCCCCCCCCAAATTAAATTGACTTATCTATTCATAAGGTTTAACATGTAATTTACCCAATATGAATTTAACTGGTATCATGAACTTTTAAGTGTTGTGGTCATTTAACAAAAAATATTTTGTTTGTTATAAATCTGTTATCTTTTGACCTATTATAAAAATTATGAGATTGACATTTTCATCATTTAAAAGGCAATAAATTTTGTCTCTTGTAAGTTTTTATAAAACAACAGTTTAGGTTAAACAATTTTTAAATGTACAAAATGAAGTTTTGATTTATAGTGTTCTGGTAATATGCTACATACAAAATGTGTATATCAAATCCGGATTCAATATTTCATCCATTTCCAAAATTATAATTTTTTTTACAAAAAACACGGTCAGAAAACTCTTATAGGAACTTTTTTTCTTTATTTTAGTGCCCAGTATATCTTATTTTAACAATTCTTCCGTTAGTTTTTTTTATAAAATTACATTCTATATTGATATCCCTATATCATCACTTTGGTGTTTCAGAGTGAAAAGTGGTAGCATGTTTTGTTTTCTTTTTACCACACTTTTCATGGTGCAGTTTACATTTTCAGTTTTCCCTGAGTATGTCGTTTATTCTGTTTTAAATTTAAGTTTTCAGCCATTTTTGTTTTTACATTTTGTCTAGATCATCTGCAAACATCCAGGGTTATCTCAATACCTGGTAATCTATATTCTCATCTAGGATATTTTTTTTGTTATTAAATTGTTTAGCAGTCATTCTCAGATCTGGCTTTGTTTTGTTCCTCAATAGTGTAAGAATGTTTAAAGGATATTTAGGACTGTATACTAGTTTTTTTGGTTTTTTCCCTTCTTTTTCTTTTTCAGAATTATTTTAGTTGGTTTCATTATAGTAAACTTTTTCCATTAATGCCTAAAAAATGTATTTTTGTTTTCAGTCATTAATGATGGTCATTAAAACTTCTAACATTATTGTATTAGATATTTGTTTATATTAAGTATTTTATAACTAGTATTTTTATAGTTAATTCTTTTTCTTAAGTTGTTTAAATGCATATTACTTTTTCCTGTTATTTTAAAAAACTTTCAGTCATTGTGAACAAAATTTAGAAATAAATGAGTTAGAATTTATTTGTTGTTATATATTAAAATATGTTTGTAATATATGTTAATAAATGTAAAAATTGTTTATATTTCTGTGGAATTTCCTCATTTTGCATTTCTCCAAGTCCAAAAAAATTGTTCTGGGAATGATGTCTCTCATCTGTGCAGTGCTCTACAGCCCAAACGAGTATATAGATTTTAATCAAATGTAGTATGTAGATTGAAATTTTTGTAATATTTCAGTACTTTAACTTTTCTCAATAACTCAAAATATGAAGGTACCTACCATAAAGACAATACCATGAAATTCTGATCTAATCGGCTTTATTGAGTTCCTAAAATGTCACCTCTAAGTACCCAAACAAAATTTATTAATCACCGTTTGTCTAAAAGTACCTGTTGGTAAGTTATCGGTAACAAAAAAATTTAATAAAAAACTCGAAACTCATTGGCACGAGTATAGCTCAAAGCACATCTTAGTGAACGTAAGGTTTGTGACAATGTGAAAAGTCAGATTTTAAAATAGACTCATTTAAAAGACGCGGTTAAGCCAAAGAGATAATAAATTCAAATAATAAATTAAATGTAGTAACTTCATTAATAAAAGAAAAATGGATTTTCAAGACAACAGTATGAATTATTATGTTTAATTTTAATGTAATTTAGTTTGTTTGTTTTGTTATGTAAATTATTTGTATTTTTACGGCAGTGCGGTAAAACGTGGGAACAGTAACCGGAAGGAACGCTTTCGGAAGTAAGAATTTGCCTCATGGTAACAAGAGTCTAAGTCCAGAGCTTGGAGGGACTAGATGTGTTTCTAAAAAGTCTAAGTCCAGCGTTAGGAGTGACAAGATGTGCTTTCTAAAAGTTGAGTTTACCGCTTAAAATGGACAGGTTGTGTTTTTCAAGTAATAATCCAGTTTTTGGAGAAATAAGATCGTAGAAAGAGTTTCTAGGTTCTATTAGAACAATGTACATTTGATTTTTTTATCTCAAATAGAGATCGAAAGTATATAAGAATCCATGTTTAGCGTGTTTCAAAGACAATAATTTGGGAACATAAAAGACAATAAATTATGTACGCGAGTTATGAATATTCTCAACAACTGGAGAAAACAACTTCTGAACGAGGGAGAATCCTATACAAGCCGTAGAACTTCAACTTGTATGATATCAGTTTTCCATTCGGACTCAGACAATGTTTTTTATTTAAATCGGCGTTGTGGTATAGACGCTGTATATTATCTGTTTGATTAATAACCTGTATTATGTTTAAAGTAATTTTTTGTAAATGTTTATCTATTTAAAGAAAATTTAGTAGATTATTACTAGAAGAAATACTAGTAAAATGAAACTTTTAATTAATGAAAATAGAATCTTTTCATTTTTTCTTTTAGAGCTACAAAGTTACTAAAAAATTTCATAGATAAAATTCCTGTTGCAACAATTTTATTGGTAAAAGCATTTTTAAAGATAAAATTAATTAATTTGAAAGAAAGGAATAAAGGAGATATAAATTCATAATTTGTTATTGAAACTAAAGAGGATAACTAGTATTTGTAATATGATTTTTTTTGTTGTTAATAATAATTTGTAGGATGTTTCTTTGAATGTTTAATAAATGTTTTCTTTGTAACATTTCAGCCAAAGTGTTCTCATTTAAAACCAAAATCCACTGTAAGTACACTGTGAAAAGAACTTACGACCTCAGAGATTTTTTTTCTTTCTTTTAAATATTTAAATTCATTCTTTTTCTAAATTGGTATGCTAAAGCAAACCTGGCGCCCTATAGTCGAGAAAATTAACAAATGAATAATAAGAAAAAAGTAACATCAGCAAAATATTAGAATTATTACAAATGTCGCCGCAACTGTGGGCCTTTTTAGTCGAAAGTACAGTGATTTTGGTGATGAGAACTCTTAAAATCAAGGTAAGGACTCTTTCTATCATAATAAGAAAGATTCTCTTAAAGTTTTGTGTTGATTAAGTAATAGATTCTGTTGTGTTAAGTAAAATAAATTTAAATGGGTTTAGAAATAATAAATGTTAATAATAGTGAACAGGTTAGGATGATGATTTTGGTAACTAAAATTTAAATTTAAAACTAAAGACTAATAATAATAATAAATAAAATGGAGGATACTAATAATAATATTTTAAAGGTTGAGCAGGTTAGTGTAATTGAACAAGACAGAGTAGAAGAGAGTGTAGAAAATAATGATCAAGGTATGAGCATGAAAAAAATATATGAGATGTTAGTAAAAGGATTTCGACAAACTAGTTTAGATATGGATAAAAAATTTGATAAAAATAGCTTAGAATTTAAACGAGATAATGATAAAAAATTTGAATGTATAAGTAATGATATTAAACAAAGTAGATTAGAAATAAGTAATAAATTTGATCAGAATAAGCTAGAAATTAATGAAAAACTAGAGAATTTTAATATTAAACTTGAACAGAATAATGTTAAACTTGATAAAATAAATAATGACCTGAAACAGAGTAAATTAGAACTAAGACAAGATAATTTAAACTTAAAAGAAGCAATGTGTAAAAAATTTGAAGAGATTAGGGTTGAAATAAAATCAGATTATGTAAAATTAGAACAAAATCTTAAAATGGAAAGTAATGTAATGGAAACTAATAATAAAGTAGAAATTGAAGTGAGCTATTGTGAGAAAAAAGTAGAATTTGAATGGATAAATAATGTAGAAGGTGTTTTGATAGAAAATGTCAATAATTTGGATAACAATTTAGATCAAGCAGTAGCTGAAGTAGAAATTAACAGTTTTAATGAAATAAATAACATGTCAAATGATTTGATAATAATAGAGGATAATTGTGTAAATGACTGTGTTCAAGAAATTGCTAAAAAGATGAATAATGGGTTAGGTAACAAGGTATATCCAGAAACAGCAAATAATGTTGAAATTAATATGTCTAGTGGGGTTGGAATAGGTATAAGTAATTTGAAAAACAAAGTAAAAGTAAATAATCTAATAATAAAGGAATCAGCTGTTTATCTTAAAAAACGAGTTTACCATAGGATTGTAGATTTTGAAAAATATGCGATGTTAGAATTTAGAAATATTTTTAGAATACAAGAACAAGAAATTAAAAGTTTTTGTGAAAAAAGTAACTTTAAATATAATCTTGAAAGTAAAAATGTAGAAATAGTAAAAGAAGGCTTTGTATTAGTATATAAGAATGGTGGGGTTAGAATTCCTAAACGAGCAGATGTTGAAATTAGGTCATTAGATTCTAGGATGTTTGAGAGAAGGAGGGGTGATGATATGTTTGAAAGAGAGAAAGAGAAAGGTATTTTGTCAATACTCCGAGACAATAACAAAGTGGGATCTTTTGTTAGGAAAGGGTCTGTTGTGATGAATAGGCTAGACAAACTGTCCATGTGGACAGAAGTATTTAACGTTGCAATTATGTTAAGAAAGCAGGTTATATTTTACAAAATGTTTCACCAATCGGGGAACCATCGTAAAAAATATATAATTTATAATTGAGTTGTAATCAATTGAAATTTGGAATGAATAAATAAATGTAAGGACATTTTTATAATGACACGGACTTGATTTTGAAAAATAATTAATAAAAAGTAGTTAAGATTCTGTTAATAAGTAGTTTTAAATTTGAATAATGTATAGTCTGTAGTTTGAAATAACAATAGTATGAGTATTAATAAATAATAATATAAGCCAAGCTAGTATGATTAAGAGTTTAGTTTTAGAAAACGTTTAGGTATTTGCTAAGTGAAAGACGCTAGGTTTATATCAGTAGATAACTCTGAATGTTGTTTATTCCAATATAAATAATTATGAAACGTGACATAGATAAGATAGTTAGTTCGAAGCAAGGATTTAGTGTAGTGTTGAAGAAAGAATATTCAATATTAAGTAAATAGATTCAATATTAAATATTCAATAAAATGTGACGAGAGAGAGTTGAGATTCATTTGCAGATCGTATTGGAACCAAAAGGTCTTCATGTCTTATCAGTAGACAGATAAGGATTGTCTCATATCGAGGGGACTTGTTTATGCTTAAACCAGGCCTAGAATTCCTTTGCATGACATTAAGACGAGATACAGCGTGTGACAGAATTATTGTTCTGAAGATGAAAAACTTTTGACGTATAATCGAAAATTAACTTGCGTTTTCAAATGAAAAACTACTTAAATAAAGGAAAATTGGCTTTAAATAAAGTAAACAAGAACAAAGTAGATTACTTAAATAACTTTAATAGAATTAAAAGTAAATTTCTGAGTAAAGAATTTAGAATAAACTTTAAAAAATAAAATTTTCTTTTTGAATTTGAACAATAACATCTAGAAAGGATTACATAAACAGAAAATCGACGATGCTAGTAATAAGCTTGGTAAAATAAACATTATTTCAACTTCGGATGAAACGATTTTAATGAAATTTTTTATGAATTTTAAAATTTTCTTCGTGTAGATGCATTTAAGGAGTACATGAACATTTGGGAGGAGGTAGGCGTTTGTGTAGTAATAATAGAATGTTTTATTCGTAAGAATAAGGCATTCTGAGACTGCATAAGAGGGCGTGTTGTGAAATAGGGATGTGTTTTGGGCTTTATCTTGAATTTAGTAGGGATATTGCATTCAACCATTGCACATTTCAACGTCACAACATATTACTCTGTGTAAGAGTCTAAAGAGCAATTAGAAGTATGCACGGTATAAAGTAGACGGTTAGAAGAACCTATGTAGGAGAGGTTAGGAGGTCAAATGCATAAAATAAACAAAAAATTCATAAAAAATCAAATAAAAAAGGTATAAATAAAAAACAAAATAAAAATGGAACGTTGGAGGGTTTTATTAATCGACGTTCGACAGGGCTTTATTATAAGCATAGAGGAGTATAATTCAATTACTGTGACTATAATAAAGCCCGGTCGAGTTTTGAAAAATAAAATAAGAAAAAACAAAATACAAAAAATAAAAACAAAAAAATTGTCATACGACTTATGTAAATGAAATATAGTTAAAACTTTGACAATTTTGAGAAGTTTAAAGAACAAAGAGTTCTTATTTTGTGTTGAGAAATACAGAAATTTAGTAGAAGAAGTTCAGGTAAGAACGAAGAGTTCTTATTTTTGTATGAAGAAGGAGGGGGTTTATTAAGAAACAAAGCCTAGAAATAAACCGGACGTGACAGGAAGGGAGTTTTTATTTGAAATGAAACGAAAAGTTCTGTAAAATTGTAAAAATGTTGATTAGGTGATTAGAATAGGTAATTAGATGTTAAATTGTAAAACGATAAGTTGTATGTTTTGATGTTTTAAATTTTAAGGATTATTAGATAATATGAGATAAAAAATTGTTAGTTTTAAGTGATTTATGATTTGAGAATGTGAAGAATAGTTGTTTAAGGTTTGAGAATTTATGTGAGTTTTGCCAAGACAGATAATAATTAAGTTTTTTAAGTTTTTTGATGTTAAAAAAGGAGTAAAGGAGGTTAAGTTTTTGTTTTTTAAAAGAAAGGTGGTAAACTAATAATAATTGGAGAAATTTTAATGAAATTAATAGAATAAGACAAATAAGGAACGATTTTTAATAAATAATGTTTGAATTTAAAACAATAGATGATTGTGAGAAGTTATTTGATAAAGGTGTCTAAAGATTTTGATGAAATACGTTGTTAGCTGGGAAAGCAATGATAATTTTTTTAATTTTTGAAGTTTTTGTATACAAGTAATAGATGACTAAGGAGATTTTAATATGAAGTAATTTAAATGAAAGAATTTTTGAGTTTTATATGAAGATGATGACTTTACAGAATTGTTGAGTAAAGTGGTATTTAAAATGAAGTTGTTCTGTTAAGAAACTTTTATAAAAAAGGTAGTTAGGTTGCATTAATGGTAAATTTTTAGTTTTTAAGAGGTTTTTTGAGTACTGCGATGAAATAAAGGAAATATACGACGATTTTAATGAAATAAAGGAAATATGCGACGATTTTAATGAAACAAGAGGAGATTTAAGGAATTCTACGAAATACGGCGATTATTATGATTTTTAAAGGAAGCTACGTTGAAATAAGGAGATTATTTATGAAAGAATATAGGTAAATAATAAGGAGTTTTTTATTATGAAGAATTTGTTTGGGGATTAATGCAACTTGAATTATTAAAATATGAAAGATAAGATGGAAATAATTTTAAGATAGGATACTGAGAGACAATACAATTGTAAAGAGGTAATTTTTAAATAAATAGATGAGTTTTGTAAGTAATTATATTTTTTTTTGATAATAATGATATTATATTTTTGAATTTTAGTTGAAGAAAAAAGTTTTTGGTAATTGTAGAATCAGTAGTTAACATGTTATCCCAGCAAGACAAAAGAGAATTGAGATTTTAAGTGAGAATAAATAGTTATTGGGTTTAAATTAAAATGAGTAATAATATAAGATGATAATTGAAAAGTTTTTAAAGTAAATTGAAGTAATGTTGAGTAATAAGTAAATAATTTTGTAATGGTGTTAATGATAATGAGAAGTTTTAAATTTTAATTGTATTAAGTTGAAGGAATTATTCAGATGAATATCTAGAGTCAAAGGTAGATTTTCAAAGGATGAAGAAATGTCGTCTTGGCAAAGAGGATGAGACGAGAAAAAATATACAGACGGCTGTCTGGGAGATAAGCTTTGAGTGACGGGATCCTGTCAACAAAAAATGTTGATGGAAAGTTTCAGCCAAAGAGGTTGGAAAGGAAACTGATGATGGGTTTTATTGTATAAATAGAGATAAGGCTTAGCACTAATTGATTCGTATATATTTTTTCTTTTTACAAATGAGTTATGACGACTCAAACAAATTGAGATAGTAAAATAGGATTATTAATAAATAGATTTTAATTTTTTTATGTAAAAGGAGAATCTTTCTTAAAATTAAGTATACTAGGGATACTTATTTTCTTTCATGAGGTCCTTAGCTTCTGAAATGAAATGTCTTGAACATCCATTAATATTTTTTTTCGATTTGAAATATATATATATAAAAGCTTTGTATTCCAATACCTGTATTGAAATACAAACCTTGTGGGGTTTTGTGACAATGTGAAAAGTCAGATTTTAAAATAGACTCATTTAAAAGACGCGGTTAAGCCAAAGAGATAATAAATTCAAATAATAAATTAAATGTAGTAACTTCATTAATAAAAGAAAAATGGATTTTCAAGACAACAGTATGAATTATTATGTTTAATTTTAATGTAATTTAGTTTGTTTGTTTTGTTATGTAAATTATTTGTATTTTTACGGCAGTGCGGTAAAACGTGGGAACAGTAACCGGAAGGAACGCTTTCGGAAGTAAGAATTTGCCTCATGGTAACAAGAGTCTAAGTCCAGAGCTTGGAGGGACTAGATGTGTTTCTAAAAAGTCTAAGTCCAGCGTTAGGAGTGACAAGATGTGCTTTCTAAAAGTTGAGTTTACCGCTTAAAATGGACAGGTTGTGTTTTTCAAGTAATAATCCAGTTTTTGGAGAAATAAGATCGTAGAAAGAGTTTCTAGGTTCTATTAGAACAATGTACATTTGATTTTTTTATCTCAAATAGAGATCGAAAGTATATAAGAATCCATGTTTAGCGTGTTTCAAAGACAATAATTTGGGAACATAAAAGACAATAAATTATGTACGCGAGTTATGAATATTCTCAACAACTGGAGAAAACAACTTCTGAACGAGGGAGAATCCTATACAAGCCGTAGAACTTCAACTTGTATGATATCAGTTTTCCATTCGGACTCAGACAATGTTTTTTATTTAAATCGGCGTTGTGGTATAGACGCTGTATATTATCTGTTTGATTAATAACCTGTATTATGTTTAAAGTAATTTTTTGTAAATGTTTATCTATTTAAAGAAAATTTAGTAGATTATTACTAGAAGAAATACTAGTAAAATGAAACTTTTAATTAATGAAAATAGAATCTTTTCATTTTTTCTTTTAGAGCTACAAAGTTACTAAAAAATTTCATAGATAAAATTCCTGTTGCAACAATTTTATTGGTAAAAGCATTTTTAAAGATAAAATTAATTAATTTGAAAGAAAGGAATAAAGGAGATATAAATTCATAATTTGTTATTGAAACTAAAGAGGATAACTAGTATTTGTAATATGATTTTTTTTGTTGTTAATAATAATTTGTAGGATGTTTCTTTGAATGTTTAATAAATGTTTTCTTTGTAACATTTCAGCCAAAGTGTTCTCATTTAAAACCAAAATCCACTGTAAGTACACTGTGAAAAGAACTTACGACCTCAGAGATTTTTTTTCTTTCTTTTAAATATTTAAATTCATTCTTTTTCTAAATTGGTATGCTAAAGCAAACCTGGCGCCCTATAGTCGAGAAAATTAACAAATGAATAATAAGAAAAAAGTAACATCAGCAAAATATTAGAATTATTACAGGTTAATTGCACTACAATGCAGTTAGTTGTAGTCAAGGTGAGTTAAAATTGTTGTTTGATTTTTTTGTTCGATTTGTTGGTTTTATATTAGGAATTATTTTATTCTTTGTTTTTGTTAGAGTGATAATGACTGTGATGATTTATCACCTTAAAAAGAATAATCCTTTCATATTGAAATATTTGACTTCCACACAGTTAAAATCTCAAATTGTTTTAATAATTTAACGAGGTACTGTTAAGGTATTGGTAAGTATTGTACTAAATTTGGCTTTTTATTAGGTGCCAGTTAATCAACTAAAAATGACCACCATTGGGATCTATAAAACTACAAAAGATAAATTTTAGTAGGAAAGCTCTATTAATTTTTTTTTTAAAGGATTTAAAATTACACTGGAAATTTATTTATGTTAACCCTTTGCGATCGTTTGTCCAGTACAACTGGACAATGCATAGTCACAACCAAGTTTGATATACTTACTGACTGCGTGTCCTCTCAGCTCGGATGTCCAGTCCTACTGGACACCAACTTATCCACGTTTGATCTGTGCCAGTCTAGACTACACTGCGTAATCAACTCAGAAGTGATTTAAACGTCAGCTGGAGTTATTGCACAACATTTTAAAAAACCTTTATTTTCTATTTAAAAAGACCAAATAAATAAAGCGTGATTGTTAGGATAAGCATTTTAATACACCGTAAATACAAAAAGAATGAAGTGTATGATTTATAATTATATATTACCTACTATGATCTACCCAAATATAATATAAAATATTTACATTTCTGTTTTTTTATTCAGATTCTACGTAAATTTATAATAGCGTACATAATTTCAATCTTAAATGTTTGTTCAATATCCTAAACTTTACTAAAATTCAGATTTCTAATGTAGAAATTCACCTGTATTCTTTCAGTGTGATATTTTTCAAAACGAAGTCCAGGTTCTTTTTCACATGTTTTACAATAATATTTGCTTCTTCTTCTTGTACTGCCAGGATTTCTGTTACTACACACTACAAAGTCCTTTAAGTACCCTTTAGTCTCTATTGGATATAATAAATTTAATTTTCCACTTAGTCGCTCATAGTATTTGATTTAGGTTTTTGATCATAGTATTTAGAATTTTGGCGAAGCATGGTATTAGTGAAATTGGTCTGTATGATTCTTCCTTTAAGCTGTCTTTCTTAGGTTTTAATATTGCTATCACTTTAATATGTTTCCAATTTTCTGGAATATTTACTTTTTCAGTCCAAATTTGATTGTATAGTATTAATAATCTTTCTATAGCCTTAATTGGCATTTCTTTTATCATTCTGTAATTGACTCCGTCTAATCCTGGGGCTGTGATTTTTCTTTTTGAGGCTATTGCTTTTGTTATTTCTGTGAGCTTAAAAGGTGTTTCTAAGAAATGATCCTTTTGCACAATTATGGGGGGAATTAATTCATTGTATTGTGGAACATGGCGGGTGAAATGTATCCATAATTTTGTTGCATAATTCTATGTTGTGTAGTATAGCCTATGGGTGTTTTTGTTATGGTTTGACGATCCTTTAAACTTCTTAATTAAATTCCATGATTTTTTTGAGTTGCTATTTTCTATTTCTTGACAAAGCTTTTCCCAACCAGCCCTTTTTGCTTTAGCTATAACATGTTTTGTTTCTATTTCTGCTTGTTTATATTTATTATAATTTAAAGGGGTCATGTTTTTTGAGAAAATTTTAAGTTTTAATCTACGCATTGCTATTGTTTTGGAGCATTCTTCAGTCCACCACACTTTTGGGACGAAGTTAGTGTTTATTTTGTTGTTATTTGGAATTTTTATGTTAGGTATTGCCTGCTGTTTGGCATTATTTATAATATTGTAAAAATCATTCATTGTGATATCGAGATTTTTGTTTGTATTTTGTGTGATTTCTTTGTCTATTATGTTTTTATATTTTGTCCAGTTTGCTTTTTTGAAATTGGGTATAAGGTGGTTTGTAAAATTTGTTTTTGTGCAAGGCTTTACATTTATTTCTATTATGATTGGATAGTGATTGCTACCTAAAGTATCGTTTGTTACTTGCCATTTGTTTATATAGTTATGTAATTTAGTAGAGGCAAAAGTTAGGTCTAACGGTGCAGACGTTCTATATAGTGTGGGCATTGTTGTATGTGTCGTATCATTTAAACTTATAAAATTGGAGTTGCTATATGCTAGAAAAATTGCTCTTCCCCTAGAGCATGTTTTGTTGCTACCGAAATAAGGGTGGTGAGCGTTAAAATCTCCGCAAACCAACGTAAGTTCTTCGTCATTTGATGACAGAATTTTTTCAAATTTTTCTGGATTAATTATACCAGGAGTGCAATAGTAATTAAAAATATTTATTGTTTTTTTTAAACTTGTTATTTTAATAGCTATTTCTTCTATTGGGTGTATATTGAATGTGTTTATTTCTGACCAGGCTATGGATTTGTGAATGAAAAAAGCGACACCTCCATATCCATCTTCTCTATCTTTCCGGAAGATGTTGTAATTTGTGATGTGTGTTGTGTTTTGTTTTTTTAACCATGTTTCCTGGATAATAGCAATATGGATTTCTTTTTTGTTTAATATAAAGTCTATTTCAGGTAATTTTGGAGTAATAGATTGGGCATTCCATTGCAGGATTATCAGTTTGTTGTTTTTATTTTGTGTCATTATTAATGGTTTGAGTGAAGGTTAGGTATTACTTCATTTTTTGTTGAGTAAGAAAACCTTCTCTGTTGCTCTTTTTTTGTATGATTTATTGAGTAATTGTGTGTCATAGTTATGTTTTTTTTAATGAAGTATTAGTTGTATTTTCATTTACATAGCTATTGTTTTTTATTATTTTTATTAGTTCTTTATAAACATTTTCCTGAGGGTTGATGTATTCCTTTTTTACGGATATGTTTTTAAGCCATATTTGGAGTTGTTTTCTGAATTTTATGTTTTTGACTAAGTTGTCTAATGGTTCATTTTTTGATAAGATTGGTCTAATTATTTCTTTGTTTCCGTTATTGTTTTCTGGGTTATTTTCTGTTTTATTGTCGTTTACTGTAGGGATACTTGATTCTGTTTCAAAATGTTTATCTTGTTTAGTCGTCCTTTCATGTCTTAGTGATGTTGGCCGGCCCTGATACCTTGGGTTTTTATAATTTTGATAACCGTTTTTTGAAATTTTATCTTTTGTATTTATAATTGTACTATGTAGTGTTGTTGTGCTGTCTGTGGGGCTGTATTGGATTTCTTCACAATCGCTGAGAAAGTCGTACTTATTATAATTGGATAAAAAACTCCTACTTGGCCCTGCTGTATAACAGTTCTTACTGTTTTTGTTATTTGTTTTTAATTCCGGAAATTCTTTGTTATTTTTTAATTTATATGGGTATCTTGCGGTGTCAGCAAAGGATTTTTGTTTATATTTACTGTAATTTTTGTTTTGTTTATAAGTTATTGGGAATTGCTTGGAGGCTGTAAAAAAATCTTCCTTAAAGAGTGTCATACGGGTTTTTATTGTAATTTGTCTCTCATGTTCCGGGCATACTTTGCTGTTACTTGGGTGATTCCCTTCGCAATGAATACATTTAGGGACTTTGTCACATTGACCGTGAAATTTATCTCCACAAACCCTACATTTCCTCTCTTTCTTACATGGAGCGTTTGCTCGGTGTCCATAAGAAAAACAAGAAAAACACTGCATAATTGGGGCAAAATATTGTCTGACTGGAATTATTACATAATTTAGCCTAATTTCGTTTGGCAATATGTTGCCTGAGAAAGTAACTTTTACTGCGTTTGTATTATATATAGTTCCGTCAATATCTTTTTTTGTAATTCTGATGGCTGATGTTATTTTTATTGGGCTATAACTTTCTTCTATTATGTCATTGACATCTATATCTTTTTCTATGAAAATTATACCTGTTGTTTCCACTCTATGGGAAGGTATGAATACATTATATTCATTTAGTAATTGATTGTCTATTAAATTATTTGCAGCCATTGGAGAACCGCAAATAACTGATACACTATTGCCTTTTCTTATAATATACCTGTACCTTATTCAATGTTTTCCTTAGTGATTTCTATTATTTTACCTATTTTTATAGGATGTAATTTAGTATTATTTTTAGGGTGGATAATTACTTCATAAGGTCCTTCATTATTTGGTTCGTATAATTTTTTTGGTTGTGGTTTTTTTTGTTTGGGGGTGGATTTACTTGTAGGCTATTGCAAGATTGTGAAACTCCCTTAGGAGAGCTTGGAGGACTTAAACTATCCTGTTTTCTTTTATTATCTAACCCTACTCTTGTACTATCTTTAGGCATTTGATCATTTATATTTAAAATAGACTGTATTGCTCTTTCAGTCTCCATATCCACAGTTGATTCCATGGCTAGACCTGAAAAGGACAGGTCCAGCCATGTAAGCTTAGAATAACTTGGTTAGGTATTAGTATTAAAACTTTATGCTTTAAATTATTTAAAAGAAACTAAATATAGGTCAATTGGTTAATAACAGGATTAATTTAGTTTAGGAAGCTACATTATTCTTAGATACATAACTACATATAAGAAATAGATGTTCTATAAAAAAAAACTTGCATATCTACAGCGTTAGGTAAGACGCGGAAAAATTACGTTCTCTCTCTAGCGCGGTTGAACAACGACTGAAATAAATAAGTTAAAGTGTGAGTAGGCTATATAGGTATTAATACGCGAGGAAGTAGTTCGAACTTTTATTTTTAATAACATGAATAAGGACAAAATATTAAAAAATGTGATTAAACAGAAACAATCTAAGAAACATATGTGATGTCTGGAAATAGGTAAAATGAAAAGAACTATTGTAAGTGAAATAGAAGCGAGACATGTGACTTGTCCTATATTTTTATGAGCGGGTGGGGTAACAAGACTTAGCGTCGGTCTCATTCTAGTTGGCTCCATCACGGTGTCCGTGTCGCCTACAACGGTGAGAGACTAATTGGGACTGGAAATAAAAAGCGTGATGTGATTTTTCAGTATGTACTAGCCTGTGTCAACGTCCAAAGTGATAATGAACTACTAACAGTGTTTGATATCAGAATATAAACGGGTCTACTAAAAAAAAAACAGTGTAAAATGTGCGACCATGTGCTCGGTACAAGGAGAACTAGGGTTAGTTTCCTATCATACAAGTTATTAAGAACGATTCATGTGAATATCACGTTTACTTATATAAACTGTTTAATGGGATGGTAATCTAATGGCTTTGAACATTTTGTAAATAAATTAGAACAGATGAGAACTCCGTTTGTGTGTAAAAAAGATTCTGTTCTGGCTACAAGATAGGCCTCCATGTTAGTGTGTAAAATGAACAAGAGCGTGACATTGTGTATGGTTGAACAGTTCCTTCCTTTTTAGAAGAAACTGGTTATATGTACAAAAAGCACATAAGGAACAAGGCATAATCTATGTATGTATTAATTTAAGAAAAATGTTTGTTAGTTATCCATGTTTTACAATCCTGTGTATTTTTGTTTTTTTATCCTATGCTATTGGTTTCATGTCTGTTGTCTTTAATATTCTGTTAAAATAATAATAATAAGGATATATGATTCTACTTAACATAAAGATTATAAAATGTTTGAAAGGTATATAGTTATAAATGACTTTAATTTCTGTTTAGAAGTTCAAATATTATAATGGGAGTTTGAAATATTCTGTTTCCTCTTGGATCAAACTCCTATTTTTTATTTTTATATAATCATATATATATATATATATATATATATATAAATATATAAAACCTTTTGTTAATGATTTTTGAAAAAAAGGACATTTGATTTTGTAAGATGTTTTAAAAATACATATCTCATGAAATTTTGTAATGTGAACATATGTAATTTTGAAATTCTGTTCGTTTAAAAGTATAAAAGATTTCGGGTCTTTTTTAGAAGAGGGCCGCCACTATTAAAATTTCCCCTACACAGCGAACCTTACTGGGATGCATATAGATGGAAATATCAAGTAAAACGTTTAAATTGTGTTTATTATAAATGTATTTACATTACTGTTTTTCATTTACATTACCTCCATTTGTGTATAGGAAATTTTAATTGCGTCTCAAGTGTTCATTGTTGAGTAGGTGAAGGTCGGGCAAAGGTCAGTGCTCTGCGCGCCGCGGAATCCCGCTATACAGCGCTGTGCGGAGTTAGGTTATGATAAATAACCACAAATTTGCTGTATCAGGTAAATAATATGTGTACCCATATTTATCATAACATAACCTAAACTAACTCCGCAGAGCGCTGTACAGCGCTGTGTAGGGGAAATTTTAATAGTGGCGGCCCTCTTCTAAAAAGACCCAAGATTTCAACATTCCATTCCAGTATTTCATTAAGTACACTGTTTCCAAAGAATTCACGATCCATTAAATTTAGTATTCAAAATATGCTCTTGCCATGGCGCCCAACATTTTATTAATTTTCTTTTATTATTAGCTTCTCCCTTTTTAGTAAATTGTCAGAATTGTTACACAAGGTTGGGCAATTTGTTATTTTAAGTAAATTTCAACTCCACGTTCTCTAAATAGTTACAATTGTCGCAAGACGTGTGGCGATTGGCAACTTAATGTTAGCTCCCCCTATTTTTAATTTATTACAGAGTTTATTTTACATAAATTCATGTTAAAGAAGAAATTGTCACTTTTTGTTTTTCAAAGCCTAATTTGTTTAATATTAAGATGTTCCAATTTTTAAGTTGTTTTTGAACAAGGTTAATAATATTTTTAATTTATTTTCACTATATGAGAGTTTTGAATACAGAAAAATCAGTATAACTAATAATTACACAATTAATGAATGATTTTTGTAAAAAATACACTATAGAATATATACGATTGTAATGTGTTTTTTTTGTACACAAGTTTATATTTATCAAATTTATTTAATAAAATTTATCTTTTATAAAATATTAGATGTATGATGGTGTTAAACAAGACATGTTCAAATGTTACAACTACTAGTTTAATTATTTCATAATAGCCTACGACTTTTGCAAATTTATGTTGTAGGCTAGAATTTTGCATTTGAGAAATGAATTTTGATATCATATTTCATCAATTTTTAACACGTGTAATACTAGTATAATATCTATGTTTATAAAGAAACTTATGATCGTTCCAATTTGATAGAAATCTGTAGTACTTGGGTAATTCTGAGCAATTACTTGGTCAACCCCAAACTTTTTCATATTTTACTACGGTCATAAGGATGTTCTCAGAAAGCAAGAAACATATAATTCAAGGCCATCGTACAGGTTGCTGAGCGATAAGAAGGTTCAAAGTCCACGCGATAACAGTCTTGCGGGAGACGCGCGGAAGGCCAGTTGTGACAGTACTGTTATGGCTAGTGGTTCCTCCGATAATCCTTTTTTATGTGACGGGTGTGAGAACACGTTACTTAGTTTCACGGTTTTAAGTGAAGATCAGGAAAAGTTAACACGTTTTTTGTACGAACACGGCGTTTTGCAACGTACCAAAGTGTGTCAACATTTGGCGGGTCGATGACGTTAAATGAAGAAAACACACGTTTAACTGTTGGAATAGAATCGAGTCTGTGTTAACTTTCATACTCATGATATTCACTTCAATAAACGTACAGAAGGTTTGGCCAGGTGATTTTATATATACTATATAGCAACCTGGCTAAACCTTTCGTGACATATAATAATACAGCCCTACATATTTACAGCAAAGGAAACTTTATTTGTTCCTATGAAGTAAGGTATGTAGTAGAGGATAAAAAAATAAAACAAGGAAAATACAGCGCCACCTTAACCTCCTAAGACCCAGAGGTGAACTACATTGTCCCGCAAGCCACTGTTATCGCGTGGACTTTGAACCTTCTTATCACTCGGCAACCTGTACGATGGCCTTGCGGGCCTTGAATTATATGTTTCTTGCTTTCTGAGAACATCCTTATGACCGTAGTAAAATATGAAAAAGTTTGTAGTTGACCAAGTAATTGCTCAGAATTACCAGTACTTGTACACATCCCTCAAATTTAGTAATCTGATACGTCCCTTATGAGAAATAATGATTTTATTTAGTTAAATGGATTTTGAAGCAAGCCTTTTTTACCTAAGTGTTCTTTTAGTAAAAATAATGTCAAAATTTACTACCACCTTTTCAAATCAAATGCTCTATGTGAGTTATAAGGAATAGTTTTGAATGATGCCGTTTATACAAGTTGTCAATGTTTGGACAAGTTGTGGCAGGACAAAACATAAACTTTATAAATTTGACTGCCATTTCTCTTTTTTATTTTTGCTTACCTAGTATTAACGTACATTATTTGGGTTACATATGGATCATATTCCTTCATAGTAATATTTTGTAGGAATTAGGAATGACAAGCATGCAATTGATTAGCACTTCTATTAGTATGTTTTATCCAGTCAACATGTGATACTTATTTGAGGGACAAAAACATTACATATATACACCATATATACTGTATATACTAATTTGACGAGTGGTTTTCACACAAAATGTGTGTTTTTAATATTATATGGTGTGTTATCTGGGAAAAATTTACAAATCAGCCCAAACTATTATTGACTATCACACGATATGTACTATAACTATTTCACCACTGATCTTGATTTATACACATTTTGATAATTAATGTGATAAATTGTTGGTTATGACAAAGTTAAACTTTATTTGTTTTACTAGAGTCAAATGTTCTAATTAATCAAACATTTCAAATACTCTAAGACTACAAGAAGTTACAAATCAGTTGTCTATTTTTTGAAAGATTATCAATTAAACATTTTGTTACCATAACAACCCATTTTCATAGTTTAATAACAATTAAATAGATTAACCAACTAAATCCAATCAGATAGGGATTTATTAAATTATAATAGTTTTGTTTCACAAAGTAATTAAGGAAGAAGTTAAAATTTTCAGTTGTAGATTTCGTATTCATTACTTATAAGTGGTAATGGTTTACCTAAAGGTTGCTCCTAATTTTTGAGAATTTTTTTTTATTGTCTACTACATACTTTACTTTTTGAGAATAAATAATGTGTTCTTTGCATAGGTCACTTTTACACTGAAAAATCACAATATAAAAACTACTACATCCGACATATTTATAAGTTAAAACATAATGACAATATTTATAGCGAACGGTTTGACACATGCACATTACACAATGACTACGCTAGATCACTATTTTATGTCACGACAGGTTTGTCCAGATGGCTATGTATTTAAAACCACCGGTTTAAATCTTTCGTACGTTTATTGAAGGTAATAATTGGCTTACTTTGCGATATACAGGTATACAGATATACAGGTAATATATATAACCACTTTTTTTGGCCAAACTTTTTATAGGTTTATTGAAGTTAATAATTTGAAATTAGATTATTAATATGGAGATTAACAGCATAAAACGTGATCTGTAATCGCGGATAGATATAAAGATTGAAATATGTTTAGTGACATATGAGACATAAATGTGAACTTTTGCCATTATTTCTAACCTATAAATATGTTGATTTGATAGTTTTTAGATTGTGATTTTTCAGTGAAAAAAAGTGACCTCCGCAAGGAAAACATTATTTATTCTTAAGAAGTAAGGTATGTAGTAGACGATATATATATATACATATATAAAATTTAAAAATCCTGAAAATTAGAAGCAACCTGTAAACAATTACTGGTATAGGTTAATATATAACTTTTCCCCTTAATATTCTATTTTAAATAGGCTAAATTTAAGTCATTTATAAATTAAGTAACAAAGTGCTCAATTATCAATCTACTATTGAAACGAGACAGGAAATAAAAATTTAAGAAATATGAAGAAATAACAATTTAGGCTGATAATAAAATTGGACCACTATCTGTATACACTAGCTCCTGGATATTAGCCTACACTAGCTTAACAAAATCTATTATTTGGTTTATTAAAAAAAAAAAAAAATGGGGAAAATAATTTAAACTTTATGTGGGTTAGAGAGAAAAGAAAAATCATATATTGCTTTCTTGTAAAGGGTTTAATTTAATTTATTGAAATAGCCTCTGCAGATTTTGATAAAATCTGGCCAGATATAGTGATGTGCCGGAACAGGTTATTTTAATGAACAGTTCCCAACATGGTTAGCAGTAAATAGTAAACATATTGATACAAACTGTTTTAATAAATTTGTAAAATACAATATATGTGAAATAAATATATACTGGCGAAACAGTTCACTAAAGCTGTTCAGAATTTAAATGCAGAAACATAATTTATTCTACTTTTTTGGGGATTTAGGCGTGTGCAGTGATCATTTAATATATAACCAAGTTCTAGAGAACATTCTCTCGCAAAATTTTTAAATGCAAACCCCTGCTTGTGACCCCTTATTTTTAAGGTATTGGTAGAAGAATGTAAATGACGAAAACTAGAAGTCTCTATCTTCTTCCTCTCTAAACTTATTTACGATTAAAGAGGAGAATGATTCAAGTTCTCTTAACTTTTTAGTGAATGATTGTTCAAGAGCTAAATCCAAGGAATGTTTATTAGGTATTAGAATGTACTTCTTTATGTATGGGGAAACAATGCTCCCTTTTCAAAAATTGGAAATATTGGAGGCAATTCAAAATTTTTATATGCAAACCCCTTTCATGTGACCATTCATTTGAAAGGTATTGGCAAAAGAAAACTAACATTGCAAATTTGAGACTATGTTGGAGTATGTGTTCATATATTTGTTTTATTTTGATATTATGTTTTGTTTTTGATGTTATGTTTTCATGAATTCCAATGTTTTTTTAAAATTTATGTTTTTAACTTATTAAATAATAAATGGTGTAGAAAATGACTTTTTCACTCATCAATATGCATTCAGCAATCATTTTAAGAATTTATATATTGTATAATAACTTGACAAGAAATAGTGGGGGGGGGGCAATTATATTAACTTGATTTAAGTTACTACACCACAGACATCAGCTGAGCATAGCAATAAATTTTGTTGGTGTAAACTGACCTTATTTTTCACCCTCAGTTGTTAATAAGTTCACTTCACAAACTCAGACTAAACTGTCTTGGATTTTGTAGGATTGAAATAAATCTGTTATTGATTAACCCTTTGTCTGTCGCAGTAGATCAAATTGATAGAAGCTTAACACATTGTACTGTTAATTTTTAGGGTACAGCCTAGAGATCCTCTCCAACCCAATAAGTCCCTTTCCTCCAAATTTCAGTTGAGAATTTGAATTAACTGAGGGTACATGTTATGTGAGTTAGGTTATTTGTATCAATATGCTACACTGCAACCTCTTCAGAAAGAAATTCAACATAATAAATTTTTGAAATATTAAAGTACTTGACTCTTAATGTTTATAGATTTTTATTATTTTTATTTAGATTATCAAAGTCAAGATCCTGCTCCTGAGGTTGTACAGGGGGAACAGGTCCTGAAAGAAGTAGCAGAGGAAAAAGTTACTTCATATTATGCAGGTAAAATTTAATAGTTAACATTTGATAGATATAGTTATTTTTGACTAATTGTGTTCATGGATACACCTGTTTGGAAGATGGGCTTTTTTGTTTTGTTATTTAAAAAGTAAACAATTTTAGAAGACAATAGCTATGATCACACTATTCATAGCTATACTTGATCGAGTCATGTCCCACGTTCAAACTAAAACCACTTGTAATTTTGAAACCTCTGAAGCAATTTTTATATTTCTTCTAATTAAAAATAAAAGTTTTAATTATCGCTGATCATCTTTAAAATTGATAAAATATTTATTGTTTGTACGAATTTTAAACACACTAAATTAAAATTTGGTCAGATAATAAGGGGAAGAAAAACATGAAAATTGAATTGTGCTGCAAACAGCCAAATATTGTGTAATTTGATCATTGACAATAGATATGTCAGTGATGAAATTGGTATATGATAGCCAAAACAGCATAGTCCTCAAGGATTAACAAAATTCAAAATAATCTAATATTATTTGAAGGCTCCATTTGTTTGTTTTCATGACAGCTCTATATTAAATGTCTTGCATCTGTTACATACCACAATGTGTTATAGTTATATGTATATGTATATATTTTTTTAATCTGGTTTTATTAATATTCTTTAGTTATTTGTGAATAAAAAAAGAGAGAAAGAATCCTCGAAGACAGTGGTTCCCAAACTTTTTTGGTTGACGGCGCTTGTGTATAAAGATTTATCCATGGTGTCAAAGCATAGCTTTTAAAACGTATTAATAAGTACATATTGAAAAAAATAATTATAGCTATGAATAAATAAATCATAATTAGTGGTAAAAAAGAGTCATCTTTTTAATTCTTAAATCAAACTGAAGAGAGCTCTCCTCTCCTCACTTCCTTTATCATAATACTTGTTTTTTATAATAGCTGCCCCCAATAACAGATTCGTACAAATGAGATTTCAAATATAATTAATTTGGATGACGACCGAGAGATACTTTGCCTTTAAACAAGGGGAGAAAATATATTGATATACGGAAGTTAGTTAGTGCTGTGCTGCCAATTTTTTTGTTTTTGTATAGTCTCCAACAACATGATAGGACAGTATTGCTGGTCTGATTCTAAAAATATGTTGTGGTCCAGATTTTGGGAATTATTGTTTAAGGGAATGAGTTTGTAAGGATGAAGTGACTTAAAAAATGAAATGTGGGGTGTCAGTAGTTATATTATCCAAACCAGTAATTTTATGGTTTATCTTAATTAACAATAGAAACATTCTATTATTATTAGCCGACGATTCTGTTGGTGCTTTGCCTAGATCTGACACACAGGTTGTCACTCACTTTACAGTAACGAGGAAAGTGAGTAACATTCACAGACTAACTTGATCTGTACAGAACACATTCTACACTCAAGTGTACAGCTGTTAAAGTCTATAGTCTATTTAACTCTATAACTTGCATGAAGAACTTCCCAGAATGGTACACTGTTTTGTTCCTCTTTTAATTTTAATTTTCAATTCACCAAAAATATTAATATTGTCCAAAGACTAACTTGTTATATATCATTTTTCTCAGAACAACCCATAGAATTCATCTCAAAATTAATAAAAAGTTTTAATTTAAAAATGTTATATGTCAGGAGTGAAAAACATTGTAGTATATTATTTCCGAAAAGATACTTTGAGAAATCAATTTGTAAAAGTGGAAAATAGTTGAAAAGTTAAACTTATTTTAAAAAATTACGAAAAATAGTAATATTATCCAAAACTGGTATATATAATTTATCTCAAAAGAGGGCATAAAATTCATAATATGTAATGAAAAAAATTGGAAGTATAAATTTTGGAGTTAGTATGTCAGGAATTAAATAATGTGCAATAACCGAAGTCAAAACAACACGAAAATGCTTAGTGAATAAAAGCATTTAAAAATATATTTCTTATTAGAAAAAAATAAATTTTTGTGAAAAAAGTACAGAAATGATGGTATTTTGAAAAATTCACCAAAAATATTTATTTGATCCAAAATCAAACTTGTTATGTATCATTATTACATAATGTAAGGTGCATAGAATTTAAACTTGAATTCATAAATTTTCTAGAATCATATATTTTAGAGTCAGGTAATATAGAATGAGAAAAATTGCCTTTACACTACCAAAACTCACCAACCAATTTCTATAAAATAGCAGACCTTTTTTAGCCCATTCAAACATAATATATGTAGTATATAGTTGTGCTGATAAATCTGTATCAACAAAACATAATAAATATATCACAATAATTTAAAAAATAATAAAGTAACAAAACAATAACCTTAAACGCACTAAACTTTGCACAAAGCCAGTTCAGCACGCAAAATGGCTATCTTTCTCAGTGACAAAAACAAACTGATTCTGTTTGAAAAGCTTGACTTTGTAGGTACAGTACTATTAAAATATTTGTCCTGCAGAAACATGCAATATTTCCCACGAAAGCTCCAAACTTCTTTTTTCAATGATATATAGATCTTTAAAAAAAATCAAAATATTACCAATCAATATTTCAAATAGATGGCTTTTGTCACAAATTCCACTGGCACAAATAATTTTGGCCATGACATTTTAAAAATATCTGTATCTTTTTAAAAATTTTGCTGAATTGTTTTATTTACTAAAATTTTACATTTTACAAAGTCTCGGTTTAAGAATAACCTAAGATAATTTATTATTTCCAATTAGAAAGTTATCAATAAAACAATAATAACCCGAGGTAAAAAAAAAACCTGTTTGGGCAATAAATTACATGTAAAGAAAAGAAAGAGAGACAGAAAAAAAAGAAAGAAAAAACTGTACATAAGCATTTAAAAACAAAAGACGAGTAGTTAAAGTGGAAAGAAAAAAAGCAGCTGACCGAGTACACACTAAATAAACATTAAACCTACATAGGAATCTATAGAAAAAAATATAAAATTTCAACATCTTGTAAACATGGGTTAAATGATTACTTTATATTAACAAACCAAAACAACAACTACCTGCCAAAAATACATAAGCACGATGAAAATTATACAATTTCATCACTAAAATATATAGAACTACTTACATTCATTCATAGTAGCACTCCCTTGTACACAATCAAAATCATTCATACACTCCTCTATTATTATTTGATTTATGAAACAACATTAAAGTAAAAATCAATATTTTTTTCCTTCAATTAAATGGTTTCGTAATAATTTCCCAAACTTATATTTATATCCAGTACATACTATAATAAGATCAGGCAAATAATTAAAAAATCTCTGTGCCAAGTATGTATAAAGTTTCATAAAAACCGATAGGTTATGTTTAGGTACTTTAACATAAAATTTATTTCGTAGATCTCTAAATCTTGCTGCCAAATTACCACTTTTATTGCCACTTCTGTTAAAGAAAGTTCTTAAAACTTTATAAACATACAAATTCCTAACAGGTAAAATATTCAATACTTTAAAATAAACAGGTGTGAAGAGTGTTTGGTAATGCATATGAAATTCTTTTGTAATATTATGATTGGTTTTAACATTATATAATACGCCCCGCTCCAAACTGGAAGGCCATACTCTAATTCTGAATTCACAAGATCATAATAAATAGTTAAAAAAAAATTTTACTATTGCTTAAATATTTTAGCATATAAAACACATAATTTATTATTTAAAAAAAATAGATTATGTGATTTTTCCACATCAGCCTTGAATCACAAGAACAAGAACGTTTGATAGGAAAATGGAATTATTAATTTAACTAAAGACAATATGAAGAATGATGTAGACCCAGCTAGGACCCCAGGAAATGACAGTCATATTCACTGTAAGCTCCTAAGGATATATTCCTTTAGTGCTGTGTAATATTGAAAATCTAAAACACTTCATATTTACTACTTTAATCACATAGTTTAAGAAGCTACTTTGTCCCATCATATTAAGTACTGTACAGTCTCATAATTATAAGGAGCTCTGCTTTGTCCCATACTATTATTAACTACAGTTGCATTGTGTAAGGAGTTGTTCTTTTATAAACAGAGCGAAGTAAGTTCAAGTTTAAGTCGAACATTTGGAATTTCACCTCTGTGGTTGTTTGTTTTTTTGCAACTAAACCAAACTATAATATGTACAGAAGTTATTATTTTATTTTCTGATTTAAAATTGTAGCCAATTAATACATTTTTCCAATACATGGTCACGGCTGTTCTGATTAGAAATACAGTAATCACTCCAAAATACTAAGTATATATATAGAACCTAACCTAACCTAACCAACTCCTCTGATTCCAGTGTCATAGATCCGAGTTAATAGAAGTCGTTATCAATTGTATTAACAGAATTCTTGACATCTACAAAAATATCCGAGCAATATTAACTTCATTTATACCAGTATAGACCTGGCTCATGAATTGCAGTAATGGATCGTTTGTATTCAATTTCTCTCTAAACCCAAACCGTTTATTACTAAAGAAATTATTTTTCTCCAAAAAGTTTATCAACCTCCGTTTAACAACTTTTTCCAACATTTTTGAAAATATCGACAGCAAACCAATAGGTTTATGATTACTAGGATCCATTTTATCGTCTGTTTTATAAAGTGGTTTAATGATTGATTTTTTTAAAGTTCTCGGAAATTCACCAACACTCAAACTGAAATTAACCACCAAGTACACGAGAACCTCAGTAATATTTTCCTAAATTTGTTTAACTATTATAGGTGTAATATTATCAAAACCAGGTGCTTTCCTATTTTGTAACAAGTCAATTATTAATTTAATTTCTATTTTTAAAATCAGATAAAAAAACAAAGAATGACTACTCTTGTTAACATTAAAAAATTTAATCATATTTAACTGTGAAAGTTGGTACACAATCTCTTTCCAATTTAATATTTTATCTAAGGTCTGATGCTACAGTGCAAAAGAAGGAATCAAAAATGTTTGCAATACCTACTGTATCTGAAATATTTTGACCGTTCAAGTCTTTCAAAGAGATATTTTCATTTTTTTACCGCTTCTTCTCCAATTACATGTTTAATAGTTTTCCACTGTCGTTTAGGATCTTGTTTGGTTTCTTCAAAAATATGAGTGTAATAATTGTGTTTGACTTCTTGTATTGCATTTATTACCTTATTTTTGAAAATAGAATATTAATGATATAAGTCATTATTAGTACGTTGTTTAAGACTTATTTTGAATAATTTATTTTTAATATTTATCATTTCTAAAAAATGTAACATTTATCTAGGGCTTTATTTTACTTTTGCCTTACTGTTAACTTCTGATTTTGCATAAGACTCTTCAGCTATTAATCAAAATAATTCAAGAAATACATCAAATGCTGCAGAGACAGAATGAGTTTGATAAACCCGTTCCCAGTTAATATTTTTAGAACTTCTAATTAATCTTTTGAAGTCAATTTTTTGTTGACAAGACTTACTAATTCTTTCAAACTTAATACACACTACAGTCATTCTATGATCACTCATTCTTGCATCACTCACACAGCTCTACCCGGCAGATGTTAACTCTCTTCGTTTGTTTAAAAATTAATCAACAATATTATTTTTATACAAAACCTAACTTATAGGACATCATTTTCTCAGAAAGATGTGTAGAATTTAATTATGTAAGCTCCGGCTCTAGCGGTAGTGGTCTGTGTGTCTTCGAAGCCGGGGACCAATAAAGCTGAGGGCTTTTTTCAAGGCCTACCTTCTGCTTACTAAGATCAAAGCTACGTCACTCTAATTGTGTGTTTATCATTAACTTTATATCATTGCCTCCGAGATATTTAAAACAAGATACTCCTTCAAATTTCATTTTGTCCAAACTTTGGTAATTACATACTGCTTTTCTGAATTTGACATTTTCTTGTAGTCAGTCTTCCTTTCATTTACAATAAGTCTTTTTTTTGTGTGTGTCTTTTTTAATGTCCATAAATTTGTTCAAGAATATTTATTGTCCGAGTAGTAATTTTAATATTGGTATATATACAGATTCAACTGGATTTTCCAAATATTGTCTCCTTCTGATCAATTAAATGTATCACCTTCCTGTATCTAGAGCTACTGTGTAAATTATATTGCAACAGAGTCATGAGATTAAATTAAGACATAAATAGGGATTGGGTTAAATTTTTTTTCTTCTTCATTTTTCTAATAAGGTCTCTCTGAGCAACTCTTGTTTTCTTCTCACTCTAAAGTTCCAGTGTCCGAGGACTAGGGGTTTCTATTTTATGCTCTGTTTTTGTTAAGGTGATGACGAATGATGTTTTATTGCCTTTAAATCCTCAAAAAACAAAAATAAATTAAGATGAATAGATATGTGGGAAACTGATTATAGACCATTGTTTCAAAATTCTTATTTTTTTTCTTTATGCAGATTATTTGAGCTTAACATAACCAAGTCAGTTTCTCTTGTGATTTATTAATATGTTTTTCTTTTAATAATGTTTATTTTCATTTAGAAAATCTATGGGAGCTTTTATATGTAAGTTTTGCCCTGTTGAATCATCTGTAAGTTATCTGTTTTTCAGCCATCTCTGTGACATGTCACTAAAAGAAGCAGAAAATGAAGACAATATAATTTGCAACATGTGTTTCGCAAGACTTCCAAGTGGGATGGCGTTGGACACATATAAGAAAACAAGAAGATAGCCTATCTTCTGTTATTATAATCTGCAAGGTCCAAGTAAAACAAATAGATATTATTACAAAAACAATTGTTATGTTAATTTGTTAATTTTTTTTATATTACCTAATTATACAAGATTGCAATTGATTATCTACTAGTGTATTTTGTCCAGTCAAATTGTGGTTCCAGTTTGTGCTACAAAAACATTTTAATTACAGTATATACTAATTTGAAAATTGCGTTTTTCATCCGAGATGCGTGTTTTAAATATTATATGGTAGTGATATCTGGACAAAATATACAAATAAGACGAATTATTATTGATTATCACAAGGTATGTACTATAACTTTTTTCAGTGATCTTAGTTATTATGATAACTTGATAAAGTGCCTATTTCTTAGAAGTTTAAATCAATTCAACATTTGTTAGCATAACAACCCATTTTTAATAAATTACTATCTGTTGAAATATTAGTATAGTCATAAAATCAATTTGAGGCTAGATTAACCAACTAGATCCAATCAGATAAGGCTTTATTAAATTATAATAATTTTGTTTCACAAAGTAATTAGGGAAGAAGTTAAGATTTCTAGTTGTAGATTTTGTACTCATTACTTGTAATGTAAAATTCATTTTACTATATTTCAATGTATATAAATATAGTTTGATTTTATCAACATCTACATAGAGGTTTTTGAAGAAAAAAATAAGTTTCATCAGAATCTAATTGGAGATTTTTGAAAAATCATCAACATCTTATTAGAGGTTTTTGTAAAAGAATAAATTATATTTAAAATATTTTGACAAAAAGTTTCTTCACAATCTAAAAAAAAAGTTTTTTTGAAATAATTTCATCTCTATCTGATTTTTTTAAAAATAAATTATGTATAAATATTTTGAAAAATGTTCCATCATTATCTAACTAGAGATTTTTATAAATTATCTTTAAAATATTTTAACAAATGTTTCATCTTAATATATTTAGAGGTTTTGAGTAAATGTAAATTAACTGTAAACTATTTTGACAAAAAGTTTCATGACAATCTAAATAAGTTTTTTTGAAAAAAAAGGGGAAAAAAAAAAAAAAGTTTCATTACAATCTTAATGGAGTTTTTTGGGAAAAGTTTAATCATTCACAATACTTTACAAGTACGGTTTTCATGTGAAATGTATGTTTTTAATTATATATGGTAATGATATCTGGACAAAATGTAAAATTAAGCCAAACTAATTGACTACTAGAATATCCTTATTACTAATATTAATCGAGAATGACTCTAATTGTTGTGACTCACAGATCTGATTCCACGTTATATTTTATAATTACTTGTCTCTGAAATAATTACAAGGTTTGCTCACCCTGATTGCCACTCATGGGTGCTTATCTGAAGTCTCAATACTCCTAGGTAGCTCGTACATGCCAAGTCCATCTGGCTATCTTAAAGAATTATACTCCCAGGATTCTCTTACTCGCCAAGTCCATCTGGCTACCTTAAAAAATTCCTACAGCACCTCCCTTGATCAATCTTGGCCCACTAACCCAGTTTTCTCCCACCCAAGGGTTTATATATGTTTGTAGCAATGATGTCTGCCTTACTTGCAAGGTAATCAATTTCATCATTTTTCCAGGTCTGTCACAATAATTGTTGTCATACTGGGTTCTTAAAACGAACTTAGACTATATTCCTAACTAAAATTATCCTAATTCCTAACATCACTTCAAAATAGAAAAAAATATATATATATACAAAACTACAAACAAAAATACATCTACCTCAGGGACTGACATCTTGTGAGTACGGGTGTAGCAATCCCGAGGTACCCTAGCTGGATCTAACCTTACTTCATCTAGTCTTGAGGAAGATCCCTTCTCTTTTATCTTTGTCTGGTCTATTCTTGATCACCTCTTGTCTTTCTGACCCTGACGCTATTAGAGAATCGAGGGCTAGGGGTCATTCATCTTTTCTGCTCTATATTTCTCTTACAAAAATTTATGAACTTTCTTTTTTTTATTGTTCTTCATGAAGAGTCCACTGCTATAGCTTTTTTAATTTTGCAAATCATATGGCAAGCAAGAAACATTTAGAAGAAACATCCGACGAGACATTACCATTTTAGTTGAATTATTGTGATATATGCAAAAACCGATGGATTGCAACTACATATGAAGTTCAGTTGTCATCTAAAACAAGTTTGATTTGTGATATGATATGTAACATTAGATTATTCTATTTAATTTCAAAATTAGATGTGTCAAATCTATACTGTAAAATATGCAAAGAAAAATTTGTAAATAGAAAATCATATAAAGATAATGAATATTCTGTAAAACACTCTTCCAATCTTTTAAAATTAAAACTAAAAGATGATTTTTCTCACTGCCATCAGTTTATTATTTTTTTAAATAATAACAAGTACTTCAATGTTTTATATAAGAATTGTATAGCATATAAAGCATCTCTTATCTATCACTTATGAACATATGATTCTTGAAGAGCCTTTCAAAAAAATCCAATATGAAAATTTTGTTTCATAAGAATTTTACGTAACATCACATTTCAAAGAATAATACTGTCAGTGTTCTGAATGTAAAAACCTTAAAAGAGATTGTGAAGACATGTTTAAAAATTAAAATGAATACCCGGCTTGGAATAAAAATAAATAAAAAAGGAAATTACTGTATGTAATGTAAATAATAGGTTTAGCGATTGGTCATACGAATTAACACCATTTCACAAAAAAATTATGTCAGCAATCAACTATTACCAAGCTTGTAACAAAGTTTTAACTATTGAAATATGAAAAACATGCACAATCGATAGGTCATTTGAAAAAACTCAACAAAATTGTCAAAGAATATGATCACTTAAAATTTTGTTTTATTTGTAGACAACCTGTCGCAAATGGCACAACTTGTGAACACATTGAAAATGTTCAACAAATTGATGTAAATAAATAATAATGGTGGATCATTTATTTAGTTTCATTATTATTTATCACAAATCCATTGTAATTTTAGGTTTGTCAAAATATGCCAAACCAACAAAAATAATAGAAACAAACGGTTATGATCTATTATTAAAAAAAAAAAAAAAAATAATAATAATAATAATGTCAAGACATTTATAACTTATTACACATTTTTTTACTCGAACCTAATAGTCTAAAAACTTTTAAAGTTATTAGTAACTTATTAAAATATCTATTTGTTTGGCTTTATTAATTTGAAGACTTTTTTAACTTATTACAAATTTTTCTTTTCTTTTGAAGTTTTGCTGCCCTTTTTTACGAGAGACACCATGTGGTTGGTGTATCACCTGATGCAAGATACACGAGCAAGAAGTAAGTTTTCTATTTAAGTTATTAGTAATTTATTAAAATATCAATTTCCTAATATTTGATACACATTTTTTAATTTTTTTATTTACTTGGGCCTAATAATTACAAGATTTATTTTATATGTGTTGTTATGTACAATTTTCTTGTATTCTGCATTTTCTCATTGTGCATGTTCTTCATATTTCAATAGTTAAAACTTTGTCACAAGCTTGGTAATAGTTGATTGCTGATATATTTTTTTTGTGAAATTGTGATAATTTTGTGTAATCAATCGCTAAACCTATTATTTACAATTACATACAGTAATTTCTTCTTTCTTATTTTTGCTTCTAAGCCTTGTATTCATTTTCATTTTTAAATCCGTCTTCATAATCTCTTTTATGGTTTTTACATTCAGAACACTGTCGGTCTTATTCTTTGAAATCTGATGTTATGTAAAATTCTCCTGAAACAAAATTTTCATATTGGATTTTTTCGAAAGGCTCTTCATGAATCATATGTTCAAAAGTGATAGATAATAGATGCTTTATCTGCCATACTATTCTTATATAGAACATTGAAGTACTTGTTATTATTTAAAAAAAATATACTGATCGCTTTGTGAAAAATCATCTTTTAGTTTTAATTTTAAAAGATTGGAACAGTGTTTTACAGAATATTCATATTCTTTATATGATGTTCCATTTACAAATTTATCTTTACATATTTTACAATTTAGATTTGACACATCTAATTTTGAAATTATAGAATAATCTAATGGTACATATCATATCATGCATCAAACGTGTTTTAGATGACAACTGAACTTCATACGCAGTTGCATCCATCGGTTTTTTGCATGTATCACAGTAATACAAATAAAATGGTAATGACTCGTCGGATGTTTCTCCTAAATTTTTCTGGCTTGCCATATGATTTGCATAATTAAAAAGCTATAGTATTAGAATCTACATGAAGAACAATAAAAAAAAAAAAAAAAAAAAAAAAATGAAGTTCAAAACCCGCTATGCCGGTCACAAGCCCGGGGCCTGTTGTCAAGTGCAGGAAGGGTGAGTGATAGAGGAGTAACACCTCTGTAAAAAACCTTGGTCCATCTGACCCGGATGGTAGTACCTTGTGAGGGTCCCTGCCTAGGGTACTAGGTGAAAATCGGTCACTGGCTATGATGGCGAAAGAATATTTATCCCAATGGTTGAAAAGAACTTTGGTCAACGGCTCTCAAGACAGAAGAGGATAAATCCCCATGGCTGAATAGGCGGAAGAACCTAGAGGAGTAAACCTCGTAAAAAGATCAATCTGTGATTATTCTGGTTAAATGAAGCTATGGATAATAGTAACAGATGTATTACCCCAGGTGGCAGCCCAGTTGAACTGGGAAATCCACCTTCTACGGAGGGAGCCAACTCTTGCTTTCAGGAGATTGTAATAACCCTTTTGGAAAAGCTCTTTGTTAGGGAGATCACCACCTAAAAGCTTTGGTTCTACAAGAAAATAAAACATTATCAAAGCAAACGGAAACAAGTGATATAACTTTTATGATGAATGGCTAGAGGAACTGATGAAAGCAATTAAAGCATTAGAAGTAACTATAGATGATATAAAGCGACACATTAATGAGTTAGAAACAAATCTCACTATGCTGAATAAAGATCAAGCAACCACAGCATATTCAAAATAAAATAAAACTAGTTACTATACTGATGAAGAAGAACTGTCTAGTTATATTATGTAGTAGTTGTTAAATAAAGGTTAATTGAGTACTGAACCATTAGATTAAATTGAAAATAAAGAACCCAGGCATGTTAAAAGAACCAATCTTAACAAATGGTGCATCGGCTGTGCTTTTAGTTTTTGTTAAAACTAACAGATAAATACTAAGGATTTTTAATAAAAAAAGTAAATTTTTAACCATTTTTTAAAATTAGTAACATAGTTGAAAATTATTTTTGAATTTTGTTGAATTCTTATTGGCCTTGGGTTTAGTTTTTACTAAACATTTCGGATTTTATATTCCAAATTTGATAACATTTAAGTTTTTGAAGATTTTGACTATGTAAAAAAATTTTTTGTAAGTTTAAAAATTAATTTGTTTTTGAGAGATACTTAGTCATGGTTATTTTGTGTTAATAACAAAAAAGAGGAAATTTGGTTGAAATTGTTTTTGACGTGAATTGAGTTTCATATTTATTTATGCTTTTTTTTTTTAAAGTTATGAGTTAAGTTTAATTCTGTAAGTTGATTACGCATGTTTTGTTGTTTTATTAAAATATAGGTTAAATACTGATAGAATTACATATGTGTTTATTTTGTGTACTGATTATAGATATCACTGAGTTAGCAAGATAGTTATGTCATTACGTTTTGTGCTATATCTTAAAGTGAAATTAATTCTTCTTTCCTATGATAAAGTCATCATTGTAATAGACTTATAAAGGCTTAATGTAGTTTTATTTTTGATCTTGGTGAATTTAGTAGCTGAGACTATTGTAAACAAACGTGTCATAAATCATTCTTTGGTTGTAATACTAGTTAGTCAAGATAGCAAGGTTACACAAGGAATGCTGACAAAAGATGTCTTTTACAATGTGTGTAGCATGAATACTGACTCATGAAATTCGATACTACATTTCTAGTTATAGACTATTAGATATTTCGAAAAAAAATGATTACATCACTTACTACTTTGAATAGATATTACGAAAAAAGAAAATTCTACGAAATAAATGTTCTACGGTTTACACTGGATTAATTAATACTCTACGATTCTGCGAAAGTATAATATGTTCTGTGAATTTTTATATTGATTTTTACGGCGAGTTTTAGAAAGAAGTGTGAAGTAGTACAGCGAAGTTATATTTTTTATAAAAGACCTAAAATAAGTCATTCTAAGATGGAGAAATTATAGTTAATAGATTGAGTAAAGTTAGTTTTAGTTAGAAATAAAGTCTTAAGTTCTTTTTAAGAAGTGAGAATAAAACAACTATTGTGACAGACCTGGAAAACTGATGAAATTGCTTATATTGCAAGCAAGGTAGATGTCATTGATGCTACAATGATATATAAACCCTTGGGTGGGAGGAAACTTGGTCAGTGGCCAAGATTGTTCAAGTGGAGATGCTGGAGAAAATCTTGATGATAGCCAGACGAACTTGGCGAGTAAGAGCTTCGTTCGAGCATCCAAAGAGTGGCAAGCAGAGTGAACAAATTTCGTGTATGAACCTTGTAATTATTTCAGAGAAAAATCATTATAAAATTATAACGTAGAATCAGATCTGTGAGTCACAACAATTAGAGTCATTCTGGAATAATAATAAGAAGAAGAATATTGTATCATTATAATAAGATAGGAGATGGTTATTCTTGTTGATAATTGTTACTTGAGTACTGAAACATTTGATTAATTGAAAATAAAGAACCAAGGCAGGTTAAAACGCTTCCTTAAGGAGGTAACTTGTTTTTTGTTGCGGATTTTGGTTTTTGGTTGACTTTAAATAGTCTTGTGTATTAATGTAAAATATATTTGTACATGTGTATAAATGTCAGCAATCAACTATTATCAACCTTCTTCAATTTATTAGGCCCAAGTAAAAAATAATAAAAAAAATATGTATCAAACATTTGCAAGTAGATATTTTAATAAGTTACTGATAACATTAATATATATTAAAACTATTCAAATTATCACAACCCAGTAAAAAAAGAAGTGTATCAAACGTTAGCAAATAGATATATTTTGATAAATTACTAATAACAAAAATATTTCAATGTGTATTAAGTTAAAAAAGTCTTCAAATTATTAGACCCAAGTAAACAAAAAATGTGTATCAAACATTAGCAAATAGATATTTTAATAAATTACTGATGACAAAAAGTCTTCAAATTATTGAGCCCAAGTAAGGAGAAAAAAAAAATGTATATCAAACATTAACAAATATATATTTTAATAAATTACTAATAACTTTAAAAGAAAACTTCTTATTCGAGTATCTGGTATCAGGTGATACCAACGACATGCTGTCTCTCGTAAACAAGAGCAGCAATACTTAAGAAGAAAAGAAAAATCTGTAATAAGTTAAAAAAGTCTTCAAATTATTAGGCCCAAGTCAAACAAATATATATTCTAATAAGTTACTGATAACTTTAAAAAAAAAGTTGTTAGTTAAAAAGTCTTCAAATTATTAGGCTGAGGTAAAAAAATATATCAATACATTGGTAAAGTGATATTTTAATAAGTTACTGATAACTTTCAAATTAAATTGACTCATCTATTCATAAGGTTTAACATGTAATTTACCCAATATGAACTGGTATCATGAACTTTTGGGTGTTGTGGTCATTTAACAAAAAAATATTTTGTTTGTTATAAATCTGTTATCTTTTGACCTATTATAAAAATTATGAGATTGACATTTTCATCATTTAAAAGGCAATAAATTTTGTCTCTTGTAAGTTTTTATAAAACAACAGTTTAGGTTAAACAATTTTTAAATGTACAAAATGAAGTTTTGATTTATAGTGTTCTGGTAATATGCTACATACAAAATGTGTATATCAAATCCGGATTCAATATTTCATCCATTTCCAAAATTATAATTTTTTTTTACAAAAAACACGGTCAGAAAACTCTTATATGAACTTTTTTTCTTTATTTAGTGCCCAGTATATCTTATTTTAACAATTCTTCCGTTAGTTTTTTTTATAAAATTACATTCTCTATTGATAACCCTATATCATCACTTTGGTGTTTCAGAGTGAAAAGTGGTAGCATGTTTTGTTTTCTTTTTACCACACTTTTCATGAGTGCAGTTTACATTTTCAGTTTTCCCTGAGTATGTCGTTTATTCTCTGTTTTAAATTTAAGTTTTCAGCCATTTTTGTTTTTACATTTTGTCTAGATCATCTGCAAACATCCAGGGTTATCTCAATACCTGGTAATCTATATTCTCATCTAGGATATTTTTTTTGTTATTAAATTGTTTAGCAGTCATTCTCAGATCTGGCTTTGTTTTGTTCCTCAATAGTGTAAGAATGTTTAAAGGATATTTAGGACTGTATACTAGTTTTTTTGTTTTTTTCCCCTTCTTTTTCTTTTTCAGAATTATTTTAGTTGGTTTCATTATAGTAAACTTTTTCCATTAATGCCTAAAAAATGTATTTTTGTTTTCAGTCATTAATGATGGTCATTAAAACTTCTAACATTATTGTATTAGATATTTGTTTATATTAAGTATTTTATAACTAGTATTTTTATAGTAAATTCTTTTTCTTAAGTTGTTTAAATGCATATTACTTTTTCCTGTTATTTTAAAAAACTTTCAGTCATTGTGAACAAAATTTAGAAATAAATGAGTTAGAATTTATTTGTTGTTATATATTAAAATATGTTTGTAATATATGTTAATAAATGTAAAAATTGTTTATATTTCTGTGGAATTTCCTCATTTTGCATTCCTCCAAGTCCAAAAAAATTGTTCTGGGAATGTCTCTCATCTGTGCAGTGCTCTACAGCCCAAACGAGTATATAGATTTTAATCAAATTTAGTATGTCGATTGAAATTTTTGTAATATTTCAGTACTTTAATTTTTCTCAATAACTCAAAATTTGAAGGTACCTACCATAAAGACAAAACCATGAAATTCTGATCTAATCGGCTTTATTGAGTTCCCTAAAATGTCACCTCTAAGTACCCAAACAAAATTTATTAATCACCATTTGTCTAAAGGTACCTGTTGGTAAGTTATCGGTAACAAAAAAATTTAATAAAGAACTCGAAACACATTGGCACGAGTATAGCTCAAAGCACATCTTAGTGAACGTAAGGTTAATTGCACTACAATGCAGTGAGTTGTAGTCAAGGTGAGTTAAAATTGTTGTTTGATTTTTTTGTTTGATTTGTTGGTTTTATATTAGGAATTATTTTATTCTTTGTTTTTGTTAGAGTGATAATGACTGTGATGATTTATCACCTTAAAAAGAATAATCCTTTCATATTGAAATATATGACTTCCACACAGTTAAAACCTCAAATTGTTTTAATAATTTAACGAGGTACTGTTAAGGTATTGGTAAGTATTGTACTAAACTTGGCTTTTTAATAGGTGCCAGTTAATCAACTAAAAATGACCATCATTGGGATCTATAAAACTACAAAAGATAAATTTTAGTAGGAAAGCTCTATTAATTTTTTTTTAAAGGATTTAAAATTACACTGGAAATTTTCCAATCAAGCTGCCAATTTATTTATGTTAACCCTTTGCGATCGTTTGTCCAGTACAACTGGACAACGCATAGTCACAACCAAGTTTGATATACTTACTGACTGTGTGTCCTCTCAGCTCGGATGTCCAGTCCTACTGGACACCAACTTATCCACATTTGATCTGTGCCAGTCTAGACTACACTGCGTAATCAATTCGGAAGTGATTTAAACGTCAGCTGGAGTTATTGCACAACATTTTAAAAAACCTTTATTTTCTATTTAAAAGGGCCAAATAAATAAAACGTGATTGTTAGGATAAGCATTTTAATACACCGTAAATACAAAAAGAATGAAGTGTATGATTTATAATTATATATTACCTACTATGATCTACCCAAATATAATATAAAATATTTACATTTCTGTTTTTTTATTCAGATTCTACGTAAATTTATAATAGCGTACATAATTTCAATCTTAAATGTTTGTTCAATATCCTAAACTTTACTAAAATTCAGATTTCTAATGTAGAAATTCACCTGTATTCTTTCAGTGTGATATTTTTCAAAATGAAGTCCAGGTTCTTTTTCACATGTTTTACAATAATATTTGCTTCTTCTTCTTGTACTGCCAGGATTTCTGTTACTACACACTACACAGTCCTTTAAGTACCCTTTAGTCTCTATTGGATATAATAAATGCAATTTTCCACTTAGTCGCTCATCTTCTTCACAGTTAGAAGATCGTGTTTCTTGTATCTGCGACCAACTGTTTCACCAGCTCTCTTCTGAATCTTCTTTGTCGAACTTTGCGTTGTCCTTGTTGTAAATTTAAGTTGTATAAAATAAATGAATTTATAATAGCGGTTTCCAACAGCCAGAAAAACACCTTTCACCACCATTTTATTGATTTTCTAGTGAAGCTGTATGAAGAGATATAGTGGTCAGCAATATCTACACCTCCCATTGACTCATTGTACTTACAAACCTCTGTATGCTTTGTAATGTTTTCAGAAATTCCCCCTTTTATAACACGTTTCACAGTCTTGGTTGAATTATCATAAATGGTGGATAGCATTGTTACGTCATTTGTACCTCTATAAAAGAAGAAAATATTTGTCTTCTCGTCTGTAAGCTAGGATTTCACCCTTTATCAATTTAATCTTTGAAACTTTCTTTCCATTATTTTTCTTTATTTTGGACCTCACCTTTTCTGGCAAACTTTTTCTATTTTTCTTTATAGTTCCTGTTAGATGAACTTTCATGTCATATAGTGCTGATGCCAAATCTAGATTGGTATAAAATCTATCTGTGAACACATGGAGTCTCTTGATATTACTATATGATTGTAGAAGTTTATGTACGAGGTGTAAGACAATCCTGCTTGCCATTCCTAAGTCAGGTCGCACCATATTATCAGTTGTCCCTAGACTGAGATAGTAGTGTAGGTTTTTATAAGATACAGTAAAACACTGATGCATATTACAGTGTTCAAGTTCGGAGGACAGCTGTGTATCATAAGGAAAAGAACGTGACTAATTAAGCTGAGCTAAGTCATACAAAGCATTAGTTATTTATTTAAAGTTATAGACTTTATAAACATAATGCACTACATGCCAAACCAAAAATAAACTTCTAACCTCCCCAAACAAATACTTAACATGTTCAGTAGTACTGGACATCCGACCATTCAAGCAAATAAGCATTGTCCAGTTGTGCTGGACATACTAGCCGTGACAACTCTAATGCAGCACGGTACTAAAAGCTAACAGAAAAATGGCAATGTCCAGTAGTGCTGGACATCCGACCTCGAAAAACTTTTTAATAAAAATATTCCGATCGCAATGGGTTAATGATAACACTTGATAGTTTGTATTCAATATATAAGTTAAAGTCTTATTTATTCATGGGTTTTTTGCTGTAAACCTAATCATTTTAGGATACATGGCATATAAAAGTTTAGAAAAGTTAGTTATTTTTGGTAATTGGCTAGAACATATAGAAGTTATTTATGTATATGTGAAGAAATCAACAACAAAAATGCATTAACATTTTTATATGCTTGTATTAATTTTATTTGTAAGAAATTACAAACTTATTTTTCTTCCTCATAAAACGCATAGAAAAAACAGGAAACTTAATTCTTACAACTTCTACTTCATATGTGATTTCACTTAAACTTATTATTATGTTTATAGCTATTAGTGAATGCCAGAATTATAATTTGCAAGGTAATTCATATAGAGAATAAAGTGAGATAGCTTTCCTGAATTAGTTTTATGATAATTATTATTTAAATTGAAATACAAATTTTACGTACTGAAAAATATATTGGTTAGGTGAATTTTTGTCATAAAAACATGGATCAAATAGGAACATTACCTGAAGATTTTCACTTGTCTCTCCTGAGATGAGTTTGTCCAGATTCGAGATGCTGCCTTTGAAATTCGTCTTCTGGTCTCTTCAGTTTTCTTTAGGTGTGATGATTTCCCCATTGTTTTTCTTAATGTGGTGCAGGATTCAAGTACTAATGAAATTGCAAGTTCGTTGAAAATGTTTACTATAAATAATTTTCCTTTATTGATTTCTTTAGTTTTAAGTCTATTTTGTGAATCTTCGATACTTTTTGGAATTACTGTACTAAGTTTCTATAGTTGGAAACAAAATTATAATTGTTATCGTATTACATCCGTCTGTACAACATTCCATAAAATCTGTCCTTGAAATGTACTTACATCCAGCCCTAAAATGGACTTATTCATTTTTTTTTTCAGATTCTACTAACTTCTACATTATTAATTTACCCTATGTTTTTATTTTGTTTTTAGAACCATTTATTTCTGATTTAAACTTTTAATAATCCAAATAATTTCTGTTATAAAATCTATATTACACGTGTTCCCTTTATAAGGTCATTGTTTAATTTTTATTATACTAGATTTATACTAAAATTTACTTTTTTATGTTTCATTGAGTTACCTCTAGTTTAGTTCTTGATTTTTACTTGCCAAAAAATCTCCTAATTCATCTTGTCTGAAATTACCAATATCCTAAACTTTGAATCTTTTCATTGTCTCAACTCTAGTTCAAAATTTTAAATTTTGTATTTTTTGTCCTATTTTAATTTTAAAATTGTCTTTGGATTCTCATAAAAAATCTTGTTAATATGCACTTTAAACTTTAGTTATAGCACTTTTAGTTCTCTTGAAATCTGTCTGTCTGCACCATGAACAATTTCAATAAAACATGTTTTTTATGTATAGTTTATAGTCTGTTTTGTTTTCTCACACTTAATTATTTATATCCTTGGTACTTTAAATAGGAATAATTTGTTTTATTGTTATTTGGATGATATGGAATGTGTTTTTAAAATATAAATTTATTGGTATCTCATTTTATTCTTAATCTGGCCACCATTTACTTTTGATATCTATCTTTCAAATAGTTTAATTTTTTTAATTCTTAGATTTAGTAAACAAATCATAGTTTGTTATTTTTTCTGAAAAATGTTTAACTCTCCTAGTGTCGGTAGTCGCTGCAGCGACGATTGGTACTCGCATACGGGTGCTAGTAATCGCTACCGTGACGACTGTGTATTGCGTCACAATAATACAGCTGTTTCATCTCATCATTCACTAAATGCACTATGTTAGTATCCATAGAAACAGCAGAATAGGGACCATCTTTTGGTGCACAGGTTTAGTATATTTCATGATCTGCTAACTAAACAAAAACTGTTTGAATTACTACCGTCAGCTGTTTCATCTGCTGAATTGCTAACCTCATTGTCGTTGCCGTGTTTCTTGTTCAGTTTTATTCCAAATTCTCGGTAAAAATGGATAGAAATATTACTAAACTTGTGATAGTAAAATTGACAGATTATTAGATGAAGATGTGAGTGACATAGAAAGTGCCAGTGATATAGAAGGTAATGTGGAGTGGATAATGACAATTCAATTACTGACTTTTCCTCGGGAAGTAGTGATACTCTACAGAGTAATTTGCAGTTGGCAGCGGGTACCAGTGGCGGATCTATAGGGGGGGGCTTTCGGGCTGAAGCCCCCCCAAAACCTTTAAAAAATGTTTTGTAAGAAAATTTAAAGTTTGCTCAAAAGCACACAAGGCGTTTGCGGTTCCTTTACAGCAACTAGTGATGAAGACAATGACAGTGTTAGTTCTCAGACCACCACTCCAAGTCTCCAAACAAAAATTCCAACTGTGTCCCCGTCATTATTTATTCATGTCTAGCCAGTAGAACTACTCTGAAATATTAAATGTACGATGTACTTAAAAATAAATCCTTTTCACCTTTTTAATCTGCCTTTTATTAACTTTAATGTATTTCATTAGTAAATTAGTAAACAAAACATCCTGAAAACCTTTAATATGAAACACACGTTTTTACTCCATAAAACAACGTTAAACTACTGTTTTGGTCGCTTCATTATATGAAAGTCCTTTCACAAAATTTTCCCCTGTTCAGCCCCCTCCAAAATAAAATTCTAGATCCGCCACTGGCGGGTACATAGTGTTAGTTATAGTGTTGTAACCTTTTGTGACTGTATATATTACCTATATAAGTGTATATTTTCTAACAGAAGATAAATTTTGGAAGAAAATGGCTATTTCAGATTTTTAATATTAGACAAACAGCAGTTTTTAGAAGATTGGTCTAATTTTAACATAATTTTTTGTGAAACATTTTCTACCTATGGGCAATAACACACAAAAATTCCTATAAAAGTATATATAGAACCTATTTTTATCATATTCTCTCTTTTGTTCTGAATAATTTGATGTATCATATATGTGTCGACCTAAATCTCAAATTTTAGTGAATTTTTAAATTAAACCTTGCATTTTGCCTAAAAACAGCGCGGCACTACTAATTATATAGTGAACACTCAGAGGGTTAATTAAACTGATTTATATAAAACTTACAAAACCTTAGTTCTCTTACTCTATGACTGGATGACAAATCTATTTCTTTATATGAGACATATCTTGAAAACCTCTGTCAAGAAGAAGAACATTTTTCTTTTTTGTATTGGTACTGCTTGCAATGAATTCCTAAGGTTGTACAGATGGAGTTGTGGGCAAGTATTGCTACTCTACTCTTAACTCTGTCTGCAGTGACATAGTCATTTCAAAGAACTGAAAACCCCTCACAATAAAGGAGTGGGGTTGATGGCGATTAGTTCTTGAAGACAAATGACTAAAGGAGATGTATAACGTACAAAAACCTTAAGATCTTCAATGTGAATTCTGATGCTGTTGATGTTCTATTCTATTACACACGCTATTTAAGTTTACATTTCTGGCCATACATATGAACAAATAATAATAAAAAGATTTGGATTTGGACTTTTATTATTTTTACCACTTGCCTGATTTGAAAAACCATCAGAAGTCTCAGGGTCAAGCTCCATAGCAACTTCAACAACTGGAACGTCAAGTGTTGAAGGCTTCGGAGAAGGCTGAGGTGATTTTAGGAGCCGTTTAGAGGAACCCGCTCCTCCCTTATTTTTGGTTTCTAGAAATTTGTTTGTTACACCCAGTGTTCTACTGGGCTTGGTTATAGTATTTTTATGTTGAATTTTATCAAAAAACCGAAGATTTTGAAAGCACAGATACTGATTGAGATTTTTGTTTAATTAGCTGGCAATTTGAGTTTTTTTTTGTGCAAAGGCACAGATTTAGCTTTGGATGCAATAGGTTTTGTAAATTTAGTAAGAATGTCAAATTTTTAACTAGACGAGACATTAAAAGATGAACTGCTTTGTACTGCAATTGTTTAATTTGATCAGCAAGTATATGAACCATCTCGCCCAGTTCATTATATGATGAACGTGAATTGGGCGCTGGGGAGATGTCGTATTTGCTTAAGATTTACCAATGGTTGGAGGTAGAGCACTTATTTCTTTGTATACTTACCTAGCTTTGGGAAAATAAAGTTTCTCTTTAGTTATTATTTCTAAAATTGCCTTCTCAACTTTATATTTTGGGCATTTCGGTAAACGTGCAGGATGGTTGTCATCACAATTTGCACAGTTTGCCTCCATATTTCACTCTTCGCTTTTGTGGCCTGCCACACTGTCCACACATTTTCTCTTTAGAGCAAGTGTTGCCAACATGTCCATATCTTTGGCATCGGAAACAATGTCTTGGATTTGGAATGTAAGGTCTAACAGTTAGACTGTAGAAACTAGCATACACCATACACTCCCTCTGGAAGATTCAGAGTACCAAAAGTTAGAACGGTTGGTTTTCTCTCACTATTTTCAGTTCTATAAATACGTTCGATGTTAATAACATGTTGTTCGGCAAATCCTTTCAGTATTTCCTCTGTGCTTTCATTCAAGAGCTCACAACGGGAGATAACACCTTAAGAGGAATTTAAACCTTTGTGAGGTTCAACAGACACGTTAACTAGACCGAAAAGAGACTTCATGTTCACCAGAGAGTGACTCTGTTTAGCAGAGTCAGTCTGTATCAATAAAGTACCATTTCGAAGTTTTCGAATGGAACGAAGAGTACCTGCAGCACCAATGACAGCTTTGTTATTCACAAAAGGGGAGATCTATCACCGATCAGACTCCTCAGTACTGTGACAGACAATAAGAAATCTCGGACAGGCCCCTGGATCATAACATCCAAATTACATTTTTTGTTTTCAAAAACAGATTCTTCAGGTGGTGCCGATAGTTGTCTCTTACCCCACCCGGGTTAACGTTATTTATAGCAGAGGCCATGTATGAGTTAACCAGCTCATCGTATTAGGAGGTTACAGATGCGACTCTGGGAACGGGTCCACCCTTGGATCACTTTTGATCATTTCCAAACCCCAGAAGTCTAGGGCCCAGAGTAGGCTATGCTCTTTAACCAGACTGGATGGCCAGGTCCATTCCTGCAACTAGTGAGGGAGGGTCTGACACCCGATAAGTTGCCTAAATAAAGTTATAAAATACCATGTGTCCAAAAAGTGCCACCCCCTCTTATTCTTTTTATTAATTGAAATAGACAGATTTGCTTTGGGGAAAGTTTAGATAACCAAAGGAGGAGTTTTTTGAAGTATCAAAATTTTCAACCCTTACCCCCAAAATGGGGTAAGTCAAGAATTTTAAATAGCAACCCATATTTAGTGATACCTCATTTTAAAAGCCTTTTAAAAATAAGTATAATGGCTCAAACTAGAGGTCTCTCAGTTCCTCCTGCCCATTCCCAAAGAGGACCTTCATCTATACTACCCTCTCCCTACCACACTATGCTTAACCCTCCAGTACTCGCGCGGTATACTATAACACAAGTACTCGCGCGGGTGACACTTGTCCCCCATTGTGTATTTATTTATTTTTGATGAATTCTTGTATATTACAATAAAGTAATTTTTGGCAACTTGTTAAGTGCCTATTCAGGCGTAGTTTAAAAATTTTTTGGTATTTTTTTGAGCCACTATATAACCTAAATTTTATAGTATTTATTTTCTTGATTTTTTGTAATTTCTGACCAAAACGAAAACCTTAATTTACTCTAACAAATTTTTAATTATTTTTCAAGGTAACACACTAAAAACACTTTTTAGTTTTGTAAGTAGTTTAATTATAAACCTAAATACAAAATTTCATAAAAAAATTATGGTTGTTATAGTCAAAATTATATATTACAATAACTGATGTAATTTATCATTGATGTTTGTAAGTAGTATAACCTATTATTATTTCCCCATAAGCTTATATACTGAATTTTTCTCTCTCTTTATATGAACAAACTACAAACTAAAAAAAAATTAATAAAAAAAATATATATATGTATATATATATATATATATATATATATATATATATATATATATATATATATATATTGTAATTTAAACTAAAAACTTAATCTAATCCCAACAAAACATATAAAAAGAGAATAGTAAATTACAACTCTGTACCTGAAATCAGATGTTGCCTAATACAAACAAAAGCAAATATATATATATATATATATATATATATATATATATATATATATATTGTAATATAAACTAAAAAACTAATCTAGTCTAAACAAAATATATAAAAAAAGAATAAATAGTAAATTACAACTCTATACCTGAAATCAGGTGTTGCATAATCCATACAAAAGCAAAAAACAAATAAATATAATATATTTATATATTATATTATATATTTATATATATTGTAATCTAAACTAAATATATCTAGTCTAAACAAAATATATAAAAAAAGAATAAATAGTAAATTACAACTCTATACCTGAAATCAGGTGTTGCATAATCCATACAAAAGAAAAAACAAATAAATATAATATATTTATATATTATATTATATATTTATATATATTGTAATCTAAACTAAATAATGAATGTAATCTAAACAAAAATAGGCCTATATAAAAAGATAATAGTAAATTACAATTCTATACCTGAAATCAGGTGTTGCCTAATCCAAACAGGATGTACACACTAACACAGAATGGTCACCACAAATAAAATGTCTACACTTTCCACAATTTTTTCGTGATGTTTTGTCTCTCGCCCTTCCACAAAGATAGCATCGCCCTCTACTTGTACCCTGCTGATGCAGACGTTCAGGCTGTGGCATCTCTTCAATTCCAAGAAGTGTCTTTCCTTTTCTTTTCATGTCCACCGGCAGATAAGGATTTTGCAGACGACTTTCTATTTGAGGTTTTATTAACTCAAAAGCTAAATTTTGTAGAAACTGTCTTCTTGGAAGTGGCTTTTCTAGGGTGGTGTTAAATTTGTAAATTATGTAAGCGTTGATGCCTGAGATGTTCAACAGATCAAAAAACAAAACCATCGGCCACCTTCTTGTGTTGCGAGCTACATTATACTTGGCACACATTTGATCTAGAACATCAACTCCAACTTTGGATTTGTTGTAGAAAGTCACTATTTCAGGCTTTTGTGCGTCGCCGCTGTCCTCATCAATTGTGTTATCATGATGCATCGTTGATAAAACCAGCACTGCCTTATTTTTTTTGGGGCAGTATGAAACAAGTGTCTTCTTCTTATGGAAGGCAAAAATGGAAGACCTAACTGTTCTTTCTCGATTTGGTTTCAATTCTGAAGGAACCATAATCCGGTTAGATCGCATAGTTCCTACTATCGTTATTTTTTTCTCTTCCATCAATTTGTTCGCCAATGGTATCGAAGTAAACCAATTATCGGTTGTTATGTTTCGATTAGTGCCACTGATAGGCTCAACCAAACGAAGAGTTACTTCTTGCGATGAGTTTGATAGATTATATGGTCCATTTGGTTGTGTACCAACATATACTTCTAAATTTACGGCAAACATTGTTTTTGCACATACTAATGCATACACTTTTACGCCATATCTTGCAGGTTTCTTAGGCATATACATTTTAAAGGGACATTTCCCTCTAAATGCCACTAGTTGCTCGTCAACAGTGCAATATTCACTTGGAGTAAAATAACGTTGGAAATTTTGGACCATGAGCTCAAAAACTTCTCTTATTGGGGAAAGTCGATCGATTTCCTTTCGTTGATTACGATCTCTAATGTCATCAAAACGAAGACATCTCATGAGAAAATGGAATCTATTCTCGCTCATTGCAAGATAGCAGGCTTCTACTCCAATCCCTTTAGAGGTATCCCAAACCTGTTTAGTATTTTTTCTGTTACTACCCAAAGTACCAGTGAGCAATAAAATACCGACAAAAGCACGAACTTCAATAACGTTGGTATGATTAGCATCCCTGTCCCGCAAAAATTTTTCTTTTATATGGTCTATATAAATGTTTGTTGCTGTTACTATGCTTCCAATAACCGCATTGTCCATAAAAAGAGAAAAACAGTCCAGTTCCGATACAACATTTTTAGCATGTCTAACGGGTCCTGGAAGATGCAAAACAATGTTCTCAGCTCTTGTTCTAACGTTCCGAGGTAAAGGAGGATATTTTTTCCATTTTATAATATTTTCTTTTTGATATCTTACCATGAATAAATTTGCAAGTGGTACGTCATCTTCGTCACTTGAAATTGGTTCTGACTCATTTTCAACTGGCATACTTTGTGGTTGATCTTGCAAATTTACATCCTCTGTGTCTGAGAGATCATCTTGAACTTCTGTGTGGTCTTCTTCACTATCATCACAATCATTTTCAACCAAACTTTCTTCATCCGAACTATTTTCCATCAACATGTCCAATATAAATGTATCATTGCACAATCGTGAACGTTTAGGCGCACTCATAACGGCAGTACTCGCGCGGGGGACAGTTGTCACCCAACCGGCAAAGGAGCGTAATAACGGAGACGACTGTACAGTTAAACGCACGAAAGCACACTGAAAAGGCTGAAAAAGATGTAGTGGAAAGGTACTGAATGACACACCCCTCCCCACCACCACACAGCCAAGCTGTGTCTGAAACAAAACCAATGGGTGACAACTGTCACCCGCGCGAGTGCTCTAGGGTTAATCACTCCCCAATCCTGATCTCCACAATTAAGGTTCCTTTAGATCGCAAGACAGCTTCCTAGAACATTTAGGAGTATGTGCAATTCCTCATGGAAGAGAATGGCTGCCAGCCAAAGAAAACGGGCATGTGTTTCATCCCACATCAAAGGATATCAAGGATGATATCTGAGGGCTGTGCAGCACACCTACCTACATGACATAATTATCTCTAAATAAAATTTTATCAACTTCCAACGCGAGAGAGAGAGAGAGATTTAAGAGCATAGAGAGTTGAAAAATTTGTAGAGGTAAAAAAAAGGTAACTTTAATCAGATTTTTGATAAATGAAGGAAAATATAATAGTGAGAAAAGGAAAATTGTAATAGGTGTGGTACAAATATTACATGTTAAAAATACTATGTAGAATACCAACAAGTTAACTGTAACCTTAATCAGATTAATGACAAATGAATGAAAATCTATCAGTGAGATGATTACAAAGGTTGAGAGGAAATCAATAATTAGAGTAATCATAGCTTATTAGACTATCGACAGATGCTTTGATTGTTGGGCGACTGTAGCCCTACATATCTGCTGCTGCAGGCAAGGTATGGACTATACAGGTCCATAATTCAAATTGGAGGAAAGAAAGCGAACATATAAAAAATGACAACGCAAGTGGGAGACTTCAGTGAAAGGCACATGGTGAAGATAGAAAAGGGATCAAAACAAGTTAACCATTACATGTCACAGCTTCTTACAAGTTATGGGTGTTTTGCTACTTATCTAGAAAGGCAAACAACGCATACTACATAATATGTTGTATGGAAAAGGAAGATACAACATTTCATTATTATATAAATATTAGTAAAGAAATATTAGATTAATAATAGAAGGAACCTAACACCTGACAATTTTGCAAAACACATTGTTGAAAGTAAATGGTTATAAAATAAATAAGAAATATATAAGACAGATTATATCGATAAAAGTAAAAAGAGTTAGAGATTTTTAAATGTAAAAACATCACCCATCAAGATGAATTGAGTGATATAGTGGAGAAAACATGATGCAGGAGAAGGGAGGAGAGGTTTTAGTTATGAGTCCATTTCTGGGAGTCCCACTGAGTTATAAAAAGTTTCCTCTTATCAATAAAAAATATATTTATGTTCAGTGCTTTGAAACCATAACCTTAAATAATAAACAATTCCACATTATTATTTTGAACTTACCTAATGACATAGTGATGCATAACATTCATCTAAAATTGAGATTTAGGTTCAATATGAATTAATCAATGATGTTACTGCCTGTGCCTCGGAAACAAGTCATGTGTATCATGAGTTTTGTCTTTCAATTGAAATTAGTTCATAGCCTTCAAAAATCTTAATCACTTTACATTCTAAATTATTTATAGTTACTGTTTTTTATTTACAATATATAAAGTTATCATTTTATCATTATCATTTTATCACATCTCGTTAACCAATAAGAAAACTTAAACTTTCTTTTAAACTTAAGTTGACTCTACGGAAAACTTTAAATGGGAGACCTTTGTTACTTTTTTCGTGGAATTTAAATCCATTTTGTATAGTTTGAAAATGTCTACCATTTTCCAATATGGTAGGTAACTATAAAGTATATAAGGTATATAAAAAACTATAAAGAAGTTTTTACAGCACTTCTTATTTTCATAATGTATTTATTTTTGACACCAAATTTAATGACATTTTTATTCTTGGATATTTTTTATGAACCCACTTGTTTAGAGTTAAATTCGCTTGAAATTTCAAAAATTTGAAGTTTCATGCATTTTGGGGAGGCAATTTTCATAGTTGCATCAATTTTAAAATATGATAAGGAAGTGTAAATATCAATGCAGGACTAAAATAATTAAATAACTAATTTGTGAAACAAATACAAAATATCTCAAACATATCGCACCCCTAGAATAGTACTGTGACAACTCAAAAATGATGAATTTCAGGAAAACGCATTTTAAAGTTTTTTGTTCCGAACACAGTTTATAAAATCATTATTGTTTTTTTAAATTTAAATCTGTTTGCACCTAGTAACTTCTATGGACTCTAGCAGTGTCATCAACTATATCATCTGCCAAAAAAACCTCCGGGGTCGGGGTGGGGGCAATTTGTCACAGTACTATCTGAGAAATATGAAGCATTACCTTAAGTTGTCATAGTTTTTGTGAATCAAAATATACAAAAAATTAATATAATATGAAATTTATAAAAAATAAATAGAAGTGTTATTTTTTATTTGAAAATACCTCAGAAAGACAACATTTTCTGGCAATGAAAAAATGTAAAAATAAAATAAAAATAGGATAAGGAGAATAATTAAACAAATTTTTAATGCTTCAACTTTTTATTAACTAAATAAAAATGTCTGTTTTGTAATTTACATTAGAAATAAAATGTCATGATACATACTTAAAAAATAAAAGACTTAGATAAATTTCACAACCATAAATTGTACAATATAATAAATCCACTGATACATATTTAGGTACATATTTTTTTAAGGTTTTAGAGATCGACAAAGTTAAAAAACAAAAATAAAAATACTTAGGCTAATTTTACAACCTTGTTGAACACAACAAAAAATCACTTACATAAAGCGCATTATTTTTATGATTATTATAAAGGCACAGTTTTATTGAAAACTTAAAATATCATTAAAAGTCCTATTCAAAGTCGAGTCTTATCAAAAAGAGCAGTCTCAAAAGTCACAGCCATTAGACAATACTTTTTTGAACAGTTCAAATTTAGTCGAAGAAAATTAAGCCAACGAAAAACTAGGATTGCTTTAAATTCTTAACTAGAGTTACACTCTCATTGTTCAGTATAATTAGGTACATATTATTTTAAAATTTAGAGATTGATAAAGTTAAAAAATAAAAACAAAAATACTTAGGTAAATTTCACAACCATATTGAACACAACAAAAATCACTTACATAATACACTCTTATAACTTTTATGATTATTGTAAAGGCACAGTTTTATTGAAAACTTAAAATAATTATATTAAAAAGTCTTATTAAAAGTCGAGTTTTATCAAAAAGAGCAGTCTCGAATGTCACAGCCATTAGACAATATTTTTTTGGAACATTTCAAATTTAGTCTAAATAAAAATGAGGTTATAACAAAAATAGCCTTGGTTTAACTACTTAAGGATAGAGTTTCACTCTTACTGTTTCGCCTCCTTAGGTACTTATTTTTTAGGTTTCAGAGATCGATAAAAATCACAGTAGGTAGATGGTATATAATTATTATTCACCAGACTCATTAAATCGTTAAATTTATTTGGTGGAATTTCTGGTGGCGTTTTGTACGCTGGAGCTTCGTTCCAGGACTCCATAACTTCTCTTTTCTTATTTGCTAAGGTTTTCATTTGGCCTGAATTCCTCTTTGCTGGCCTTCCACTTTGTAAGGTATTCACTGTTTTAAAATCGTCGGCAGTATAAGAAGTCTTGTAAAGAAAAACGAATGGATTTTCTCGGCAGATTCTAAATACTTTGATATCGGAGAAGGTGAACTTCTCCTGTTCGGTGTTGACATTAAAATTTTTGATGTCAAGATTTGACGCAAGTTTTTTAAAATCAATGAAACTATGATAGGAAAACTCGTTAACCTGATAGAAAGGTTGCTTTTTCTTGGCGGTTCTCATCAGCTGGACGTATTGTGCCGGAATATATATTGGACCAGATTTGCTTGCTCTTTTGATTTCCTTTTCAATGACAGAGTGTACGCCATCACCTTCATTTTGAGTGTGTCCCTTAATGAAAAATTTGTGGGAGATGGACTTAATTTTTGGGAACTTAATCAATGCGTACATGTACATGATCATAACAAATCGATTCTTTTGTTGTCCACAGCAGTTATCGCTATAAAAAACAAATTCAACATCTTGGTCGTTTTGGTCAAGTGTTTGCATTTTGTCAGAAATGTATCGAAAAACGCATGTTGAAATTTCGGTAGCTCCTTTGTTTCCATCTCCTTCATGCCAAACGTTACAAATCCCGTGTTTTGTTTTATATTCATAAATTGTCAAATTGAAAGTCGAAAGTTTACTTTTGTAGTAAAAGGTGGATACCTCTCCTTTTGGGGTAGGGAGCGCTGCCTGCAGATCATACGAGCAAACTATGACGTTCGGATCCTCATTCGACTTGTCTCGTTCCTTTTCTTCACGAGAAAGTTTTTTCTCGTTTTGGTGTATTACGAATTCTTCACTTTTTTCATGTTTTCCCGCTTCATCTGAGTTGTTGAAAGATACGCATGTGTCGCACTGATCTTTTTTCGGGCTAAAAAAAGAAATATTATATTCAGTGTTAAAAATTCTGGAAAATAAGGAAAGTGTACCGTGCGCCTTTCCCGCTTCTTCACAATTCTTTACATAATCACGATAGATTGCAGCTATTGTTTTCCCTCCTTCAATGTATTCCCGCGTTGTCTGAGCTCTCAAATAGTGGCTCTCTATGCGAGGGATCGAGTCAATGTGTTTCCGCATTTCAGTTTTAATCGATTCGTCAATTGATGCTCTTTTTTCTTGTTTGCCTCGTCGATCCTTTTCGATGATTCCTCCCTTAAGCTTTGAAAAACACGTCGAGATTGTGCGGCGATTGATGTCCAGTGTTGCCATGAAATATTGTTTGCATACACGCAATTTCTTTTCGTCTTTTTCCAGGTAAAAAGCGTGGTTTAACTTTCTTTGAGTTTTTTTATACATGTACTGAGGAGTGATTTCCACCGAATGCCGAATCACATATTCTCTCTGCTTTTCGAGATCTCCCAGGCCCCAGTACTTGGAAAAAATCGATAATCTCTCTTCTTCGGAAAATTTCAAGGGCAATCATGCGTGCAGCCCCCACATGGCGGTTTGACACTTCTTGCTGCAATATTGTTACATTTTTTCCCCGTTCGAGAAGTGTACGCTAGTCCAGAATTTCGCAGTGTTTTGCACTTGTTGGCTTTCCACTCTGAAGGTTGTGGGTTTTTCTTTTTGACGTTGAGTTTGACTATGTTTTCATTGGCTGGTCCGTCAGAGGTAGCTGTCACCTTTTCAGATGTAATAATATTTTCTGAAACTCTTCTCTTTTTTTTTTTCCGGTGCATTTTCATTCGAATCGGAGCTCTCGTCGTCTGTTTCGTCCATAAGTTGAAAATCAGGGTCTTTATCCGAATCGTCTTCACACATTTCCAAGTATTCATTGAAGGTTATTTTATCTACTGTTGATCCTAAGCCGTGATGCTGTGCATTTCCGTCGAGGTCGATAATACTTTCCACGCTCAAGAGCGATGATTGTGCAGGACCAAACGCTTTTTTCAGTTGGGCCAGGATGTTGTCATCAACCAAATCGATGTAGCGACAATATTCATATTCTTGTGGCAGCCAGACTTCTCCATCTTTATGATGTTCAAGAACAGGCTTCGGGCTCAATGGTTGGAGGGAGTTACTTGACAGAGGAACGTTGGTACTCCGAGCCAAATTTGCCAAATTTGCTAGGAACTTGCCCCGGCTAGTGAAATTTGTGTTCGTCATTCTTCAGCCGTGAAAGACGGCACAGAAATAAAACTCCTACAACACAGTAAAAATAAGTTACTGGCATCACTGGGTACTGTACAACAAGGTTATCAACATGACAATTTAAGAAAGGATAAAATTCATGCAAAGAGTAGTGTTATAACTCGAAAAGAAACGGCACTCATAAACGAGAAAAAATAATTCATTAAATGAGTAGTGTTACGAGTCGAAAAGTCACGGTACTCTCATAAGTGACAATTAAAGAAAGAATACAATTTATCAGAAGAGGAGTGTTACAAGTCCAAAAGGAACGGCATTTACTCATGACAAGTAAAAGAAACATAGAAATCATGAGAATAGTAATGTTACAACTCGAAAAATCACGGTACTCACATTATGACAATTGGAGAAAAGATAGAATTTCTGAGAAGATTAGTGTAACAACTCGAAAAGTCACAGTACTCATATATGACAATTAAAGAAAGATAGAAATCATGAGAAGAGTAATGTTACAACTCGAAAAGTCACGGTACTCACATTATGACAATTGGAGAAAAGATAGAATTTCTGAGAAGATTAGTGTAACAACTCGAAAAGTCACAGTACTCATATATGACAATTAAAGAAAGATAGAAATCATGAGAAGAGTAATGTTACAACTCGAAAAGTCACGGTACTCACATTATGACAATTAAAGAAAAGATAGAATTCCTGAGAAGATTAGTGTAACAACTCGAAAAGTCACAGTACTCATATATGACAATTAAAGAAAGGATCAAATTTATGAGAAGAAAAATGTTACAGCTCAAAAAGGAACGGTACTCACGTATACGTTTGCGTCAGACTCTGTTTTACGACTGATGGCTAAAGGAGTCACGTTGCTCCCCGACGGGTCCTCCCCTCCCTCGTGTAAAGTAGTAGTGTAACTAGCGCACTCAAGCGTTGACTACGGAAACTAGTAAAATAACGATGCTACCTTCGTGTAGAGCTCGTTAAGATCTATCTGCTTGTAAGGATATCTGAAGATTCGTCTTTTTGGACTTGTCACACTACTATTCTAGGAGTGCGATATATAGGTTTAGGGATTGCTATACAGAATTTTATAGTTAGTTGCCATATTGAGTTACCAAAAGGAGTTTTTAAATTCCATGAAAAAATAATGAAGGTCTATTTAATTTTAAGTTTTTTGGAGGATTAATAGTTTACAAGATACCAATAGTGTCTACGATAAAATGACCACTCTGTATAAATAAAACCCAGCCCAACATCCAATATATTTATATTCTACTATACACAGACCCTACACACAAAAATGGTTTATTTCTCATATTTCCATCCTTTTAGCACACATGACATCTTTTTCTTTTTCCATCTCATTTAGTAACATGGTCTTCGTTTTTGATTAGGCAATACAAGGAGTTGCATCTTGGACGAATACATATGAATTGTATTGAAGGAAGTGGTAAAAATGTCGTTTGACTTCTGTGGGAGTCATTGAGCAGCAATATCTCACCTTTTGATTGTTTAATGCATGTTCAATAAATGTTGAGATTTAATCATTGTCATCTACAGAAAATGTACAAATATCTTTCATACCATTATAACTCTTACATTCACAAGGATAATATGACACCATCTGATTTGCTCTATCCGTGCCTTTCATATGAACTACAACGAAAAAACTCAACACTTTTTTATGAGTTAAACTGTACGCATCCCCTATCTCTTTTAAAATGCACACTAGTCTCAAATCCTGAATTTTTTTCTTTCAGGATCTGTTTCCGCGAGAAAAGAAATGAGTTATATAATCCACTGGAAGTTTAGGCTTCTTTAATTTAACTGGCCTGGATTGTATAACTCCTTCAACAGTTAGGGCCTACTGCCAAAGTCACCCCAAACTGCCAGTACCTCCCTTTTTTGTATAATACTTCCAGTAACTATATTTACTTTAACCCTTTTGCTCAGAGAGAACACAATTAATTTTATTTATCTTTTTTATCCCTTGGGAGCGTGTTCTCGAGAATACTTTTCTTAACTACAATATATCTTATCTTTTAAATAATAATATTTCCTGTAAGCATAAAACAAGGCTGTGTGGATAATTATAAAAGACAAGTCTTTGTTTTTGATATTTAGAAATTAACACCCATTTATTTTATTTTAAATAAAAGGAAAAAAATCAAATTTCTTCGAGCAACAAACTAACTCAAAATTTTTAACTTATATAATTATAAAAATACAAAAATATTCCTCTGACAAAACTTATTATTTTTCTAATTTTATTTATTTTGATAGCAGATAGAGTTTTTATTTGTAATTAAAAAAAAAAGAAAAAGTTTTACTTTAATCTTTCATTTATGAATTTATTTTCTTTAATCACTGAACACTAATTTCTCAGTTAACAATTTAATCAGTTGACCAGGTTTATCATACAAATGTTTTACTTATATTACTTACAATAAAAAAAAAAAAAATCAACACACAGATATTAAATTTCTTAGCCTAAACAATTTTCATTAAATTATATTAAATTTTTTATCCCAGGAAAATCAGTAACTTTATTGAATTTAATTTTAACTTTTGGCCAACTTTGCCCTAATAAGAAAAGAAATTTAGATGATTTCTCAAACCTTGATCTCCGTCTTGAAGATCCTGGTAATTTTGATACTTCAAAAATTACAGGACCTGGTAATTGGTTTTATATGGTTGAATTGGTTTACTCCTCTGGTGTCTGGTTGCTGTGATGATGTTAAGATTGATCCATGTATCTTTTAGTAAGTTTCAGGTGATATGTTAATTTCCATTAAACACTGGATGTTGAATTTTCACACTTTTTACGGAAATCACTGATGACTCGCTAATTTCACATTTTACTTTCTAAACTTTAGATTTTATTTTCATTTAACCCTTTGACGAGTGCGGCCGTTCCTGAACGTCCCAAATAGCCAACAGCTGGTTAGTAAGTATTTACAAGAAAATTGTTGTCAAGGAGTAAGAAAAAAAAATTTGAAAATAGTTGTTTTATTGGTTACAAATGTATAATAATATAATAATATTGTGTTAAAAACTTGTAAGAATAAAAATTTACACTGATAAATGTACTTTAAAAAAAATTTGCACTGAAAAATCATTGTCACCCGTAGGTATAGCAGACATACACAGACAAAAACGTTTGATGGGCCGCTTTTTTCCAACGAATCAATTTAGTATAGCCTACATTATGGAAAATATAACATTTCTTTTCAGTTTTCTTGGAAGCGTGTGTTGGTTTCGTTTGCTGATAGCGGTATCCCATTGTCGGCGGCATAAAAACACCGTGGCATTGTCACCCGTCGGTATAGCAGACATACACAGACAAAAACGTTTGATGGGCCGCTTTTTTTCCACGAATCAATTTAGTATAGCATACATTATGGAAAATATAACATTTCTTTTCAATTTTCTTGGAATCGTGTGTTGGTTTCGTTTGAGACGCGGCTAAATGTGTCAAAAGACTAGACAGAGGGGAATCTGTAAAAAAGCTTTGTAGTGTTTAATTTTTCATGTTTGATGTATAATATACGTAACATAATAATATAATGATACAAATCACTTATACTAGACAAGGAACATAGGCACAGGTGTGTGTAGGGGGGAAACAACCGCGGAGAAGACGATGCCATCGCCTACATTTACGCGCCAATCAATACGCATGGTGAATTCTCCTGAAACCACGCCCCCTGGAGTTGTCCTGCCTTACAATTGTGAAAAACCCGATTTCATGTGTTCTTAATACTATTTCTTGTTGAATTGTGACAACACAATAAGCCATGACTAATTTGTTTTATGATAAATACTTTTATTGCTCAGATGTTACCTAAAAAGTTCCGGAACGTCCATACTCATTTACGCAAACAGCACAGAGAACGTTCAAGAACGGCCGTACTCGTTAATCGGTATTTCCCTGTACTCTTCAAAGGGTTAAATTATTTTCTTTTAGCACTGATTCTTTAACATTTTCCAAAATTTTTTTTTAATTATTAATTTTAATTGTATTCTTCTTAATTACTTGAATTCACAGTTCTGTCGGGCATAGTAACCCCTTACCTTCTAGTAAAATTTATTTTTGAGAGTGACCTGTCGGGCATATTAACCCCTTACATTCTAGTAAAATTTTAATTTGAGAGTGACTCCTGAGAGCCAGAGCAGCTATATTTATAGCTTGAAACTATCGTATTCTATTACTAATTTTTTCCCTTTTTGGGAATAATACGATAGTTCCTTATTTTCCTATTTATGATGTTACGTTTGTGTTATTTTTATTTCTAGTGCTTATGATATTTATTTATGAGTTATTAATAATTGTTCAAGTCCTTTAATCCTTTGTTTGAATTATTTTAATTTAATTAATTATTTTCGTTACTGTAGCTGTCTGTTAGTTAGATAACTCCTCCTACTTCTACGTCACGAAGTCCTGGAGTTTGGAACTCTGGAGCTCAAAATTTGCTACTGTAGAAATCTCTATTGTCTTTTCTTTAACCTCTTCTAACAGTTTTCCTGAGATATTTTTCACTTTTTCTTGTTCGGCATTTTGTAGTCCTTCACGTCGGCTTTGACTAGAACTTCGCGTGATGTTTGTCGGTCATCCTGTTCTCCCACAATTCCTTACGCAACGATCGATGTAATTTTGAATTCTTATTTTTCACACTTTTTGATTTACAGTTTTGAAACTTCACCATTGTGTTGAGTTTCCGAAATAATTACACTGGTCGTAACGAAGATACTGTCTGACCTTCCTGTCTTACGTAATTTCGTACTCAACTTAACACTATCTTGTTTAAAGGTTTATTATTTACTGATTACTCTGAGACTTACATATTCATTAGCATATATGATTTTAACTATGTTTTATTAATTTTCAAATTTTATCTTTATTTGTTTTCACACAAGGGTGAAAATTATAGCCTTTCTATTTTATTCAAATTTCGATTTTATACTTTAATTCCTTGTTAAACTTTAATCTTCTAACTAAACTTATACAACACATTTCCAAAATTTATGTTTATTTAACTTTCAAATTATACCATTTCATCTAACTTTTTAAATATTAATTTTTTCAATAGTTATACAAGAATCTTTTATTCTTATAATTCTTTATGTATTACAGAAATACCAAGGTTTTTTGAATTTGATTAATTTTGAAAATTTTCTCATTCTTCATTTAAATTTGCTGTAGCGCATGTTAGTTTATATGAAATAACCGTAATAGATCTGTATTGCATACATCTTGTACTACAATTGCACATCTTTTAACATTATTATTTCATATTTTCATAATTCATCAACTATGAATTTTTTATTCAAAATCTACCGACATTCAATTTTACTGTCAAAACGACTAGGCGAAAGTTGACTTTAGACCTAGCCATAGGTCAGTTTCACCGACTCGCTCTGAGCAGCAAAGTTTTTTTACAATTCAGTCAAACCTTGTATTAGGATTAAATTTTGATTTTTCTCTTTTTTGACCAAAATATAATCCCATTCAACAAATTTCCGTTGTAGAACATTATATTACTTCTTTAGGTTTGTACTTTTTACTAGGTCTCTGTTATGTTTCCTGTTTCCACATAAATATGACCCTAATGCAATAAGTCTTATTCTCTAGGAGCTAAGTTGAAGCTATTATAGAAATGGTTTAAGAACACTGAATGACCATATTCTTAGCTTGTCACACATAATTTGGAGAACTACTTTTGATGTATAGTCTTTAACGGCCAATGTATCTTCAGCTTCAGCATATGTCTGAAATTGTACTATTAGACCATAAGGTTTGTTTAAACAAGAGAATTTTATTTTATAATTATTGCATTTACATTTTATATATTGTTTGAAGTGCAAATCGTCCCCCTCTCTGAATGGATATTATACTGATGCTATTTTATTATTTAAGTAATCAGTGATTTCACTCACATTACTCAACCAATCAGTAACCTGTGATGTTGTGCATGGAATGACTATTGAGAAATTCAAACATCTCATTATCTATCGGAACTTGTTATAGCACATGTAATGCCTATGAAATAGCATGTTGAATATCCAATTTTTGACAGTTGAAGCACACAGTGCATGTTTTTCCCCTACTCCTTTAGCAACAAGAATTATGTTGAAAGAATCTGTTTAATATAATTGTGTCCATATTTAAAAAAATCTATACAAACTAATTCAGTATTCGGTTAATTCAGGAACTGAATAGTCCGTTCACTTTGCTATTTTTGAATGTTCACCGATTGCAAAGTTGTTGTCTCTGAACAGGTCCTCATCCTTTAGTTTCTGATGAAATGAATGTTATATGTACAAAACTTTCTTTTTAAAGTACTCTTTACTTAGTCCTCTTATTGAAATATCGACATCACAAATAGTTAAATGAACTTATTGGTTGGAGGAACCACAAACTTTCCTAAAACACCCACCAATTTCTACCTTCTTCGTTGCAATAGAAGGCCAATTTTAACACTAAAAATAGTCAAGAGGTTATTAAATAATAATTGTAAATATTTCTTACAAATTAGCCTATCTGGATAAACTACATCAAATAAACACTCTGCTTTGTGTAGTTTTGACGAGCTTTTTCATTTAAAATAATTTTAACTTTTTCCTAATTAGAACGGTTCATCATGTATTAATTTGACACACAAAAAGATAAAAAATTAATATTAGAACTTGTAGACTAAATAAGGGAAATTATTAAAATATTTACTCACAAGATAAATGTTAGACCTTTGATATTTGCAGTTTAATCTGAGCAGTTTATTCAAAACTTATGCAAAATGTTGGTAATTACAGCTATTGTAATTCAAAAAAATTGCTTCAAAACCATTACTAACAGAAAATAACAAATTTAGATATAAAAAATTGATCAGAGGAACCTAAATAGAAATAAAACCAGTCAGCACATACAAAGTTAAAAGACTACAACCTACCATGTAAATATAGTAATCAATTCTTACGAATAATGTGGCAGAGAAGTAACATCATTCTGAGCACATACTGTGAAATAATACATTTCTTCTAGCTACTCCTATTTCCAGTGAATTATTTGATGTATTACTAATAAAAGACTTATTTAATACATATGTATTTACATAATAGAGAATTTCCAACTAAGGTTAAAAATCTACTAGTCACAGTTCACAATTGTTTATTAGTTTATTTTATATAATATTTTTTTTAAAGAAATATTTAAAGAAAAAATGTATTCTGAATAGAATTTTCAATACCACGTTTACAAAATTGATATTTTAAATTTCTTGTTAAATATATATTAAATTAGATGAGCTGCTATATTATTACAAGTATTACATTGCTAACAAGTTAAGAAATGTACAAACTTAGTTGTTTTTGATAATTTTTACATTTTAATTATGAAAACAACATTTTTCAACTTTAAATTACAATTATTTTAAGTTGTTTAATAACAGTGCTCTTTACGTTTACTTCAAAGGATATTTAATCAAAATTTTATAAGTTCTATGTATGCATCAATTATTTTCACTTTTTTGTTATACAACGTGATTAAATAATAGTATATGGATATTGGCAATATTGCTCTGAGTTTGTGAATGATAGTTTTTTATCACTAAAGAAAGTACAAGTTGCTTCCCATATTTATGTATTACTATTTTTAAGCTTTAAAGACAGTGTTTCACATTCACTCAAAACATGAATGGATGTAAATACAAATGTTATGTAATGATAGGAACAGTAATACAATGTTGTACTTAAGCCTAGTTTATTATTATACTAAACACATTTACCAGCATAAAGTTCACAACAAGTTGGCTAACACGAAGTCTATAACATTTTCCCAAGTGCAGTCCATAACTATTTGGCAATGTAGTCAACAACTTCAAGTTGTAAGGGAGATGAGTGAACTGCAAATGGGCCAAGACATCAGGATGTTGCTGGAACAAGTTGATTATAATAAATAGGGCTATTATTGCCTTCCCACTTGTTGATCAATAACATTCATTGGAGAGAAATTATACTGTTGGTTGATCAGAATGCCAGGATGTTTTGATGCAACAAGTTTCTTAAATATAAACTTGGTTTTTATCGGCTCCTAACGTATAGAAACAAGTTAGAGTTTGAGAAAAATGAGTAAACTGAAGTTGGGTCAAGAGAACAGGATCTTGATGAAACAAGTTGGTAATAATAGTCTTGGCTTATATTGGCTCTCAACATATTAGAAATAAGCTAAAGTTTGAGGGAAATAAGTAAACTAAAGGTGGGCAAAGCGAATAACAACAATACAGATTATAATAAAATAGGCCTTTATTGGTTCCCAACATGTTAGAAACAAGCTAAAGTTTGAGTGAAATGAGTAAACTGAAGGTGGGTCAAAAGAATGGGATGTTGATATAACAAATTAGCTATAAATGAACTTGACATTTATTGGCTCCCAACATGTTAGAAATAAGATAAAGTTTGGGGATATGAGTTAACTAAAGATGGTTGTAAAGAGTAGGATGTTGATATAACAGGTTGGCTATAATGAACTTGGCTTGCATTGGCTCTCAACATCTTGTAAATAAACTTGAGTTGTGAATGAAAGAAGTAAACCGAAGGTGGGTTAAAATTCCAGGATATTGGCACAGCAAGTAGGCAATAACCAATGTGGCTATTATTGGTTGCCAACATGTTAGTCAAGCAAACTCCAGTCGCAGTTCGGATGAAAGTTGGTCAAACTTGAGCTGATCTGAATGCCAGAATATAGGCTATAATAAATATGACTAATTGGACCCAACTTGATTCATAATAATAGGCTTTCATAAACAAAAGTGAACAATTGATCACTGAGCCAACAGTCACTTTATACAAAACTTTCACTCGAGCTCAAAATACCTTTACTGTTGCCCAAACTTTTAATTGTTGAACTTAATCCTAAATCAATGGACATCTTTTTCTCCTCCTTGCTTAAAACCTTTACTACACTCTTCTTCGTCAATAATTGTTCAGGTGATGTTTTCTTTTGACTAGAGTTGGTAGATAATGTAGTTGTTGTTAACTTGCATCTTCTATTAAATCTATTCTTGTCTTTTTTTCTTAAGCCAATAACCTGCTAAATCCATCACGAAATTTTGAGGACATGAGATTATAAAGAATCAGGTTTATAGTGGAATTCAAATAGAGCATAATACAGGAAAAATAAAGAATGTTGTAATATTTTTCTACACCTAAAGACATGATGACATCTGGTGGTTCCAATATTATCCAAAGTGTCAATGCTCGAAAGGGTAACAGGCAAAGGAAAAATAAAAGCACCACTGTTCCCAACATAATTATAACCTGCCTCCTGTATCGTAACGCTGTACTGCTTGTAGACGGAGCAACAATACCTGGGTTTCCCATCAAATGACAAGCTATCACTGTGTACAAGATCATAAGAATCGCTAAAGAAAGTGCAAAAAAAAGAGATATCGTAAGGATGAAGTATAATGCTGACCAGAAGGTATCTGCTTGGGTTAGACAAACTGGAACCATAGTACCATCAATGTATTCTTCATAGCGGTAGTTGGCAACAATCAGTATCGGACTGAAAATAAAATAAATAGCTATTTGTACTTGATGTTTCAAAATGATGTTACCAAACCTTGAGAACTGATAATAGGCATAAAAATAAAGGAAAGAGATGTCTCGAATCAGTTCCTGTTATATTAAATTGGTTTGTCTAAATCTACTTATATTTGATAAAAACATATTTTTTGTTATTTGTCACAATCAAACCATATTTTAAAACTATTTTTAAATGATGTTTATAAAATATGAAATTTTCATAAAAGTTTACTCGGTAAAAAAATTGTTAATCTCTTATCTGTAAATGAAGTAAACTTTTCTTTTATTGAAGGAACGACTATCAACAAAAGAGAGTGATGGAATTAAACACAGTACTATCATTTAAAACTGTAAGGAAATCAAGGATTCCGCGCCGAACCACAAAAACAGGAAACAATCTAAGATTATAATAAATCTTGTATGTTTATTATGTCATATTAGTATGTATATTATATTATGTCATTCATTCATGGTATATATATTTATTGTAAAACATGGTTATCATCCTCAGACGTTTTTAGCTAAACTAAACATAAACCTAACACTAAGTATCAAGGTAACATTTGGTACTTAGCTTTAGGTTTATGTTTAGTTTAACCCTAAATCTCTGATGATGATGAGTATGTCATCGAAATGTACATAAGGGTAATGTAATAAACATGTTATATTTATTATAATCTTAGTTTGTTTCTTGTTTTTGAGGATCTTGGAATCCTTGTTTTCCATATTGTGAATATCACTACAGTGCTTCTTGGACATTTGATTTAAAACTGTATTCATTGTATATCAGAAAGAATTGAACACTTGGTATTTTGTAAAATCGTTTGGAAATATTTGCTATGGTTTGAAACAATTTTTATTTTAAATGTTCCAATGAAAAATTATAGCTTTCTGAAGACACAAACTCTTTTTAATTGTGTGTTCAAAATTTGGACTTAATGCCTATAATCGGTTCCTAAAGTTTGATTAAAATTGGTTTGTATAATTAAATCAATACAGTTTGTCACAATACGTATACCGGAAAATATATTTAACACAGGCATATATCTACAATATCTCTAAATTATATTATTTATCACTGTAACAATTTTTCAATACAATTTAAAATATTTTATTTTTAGATTATAAAAATTAAAAAAATATTATGATATTTTAATAGCAAATGTTTGTTATTTGAATATTTTGATTGATAAAATAGTTAACATTTAGTTATAATAGCAGTACTTAAAAAACCGACTATTTTCATTTTTTCTTCTGTTCGGTAGTAACTGTCACGAAATGACATTATCAGATGTTCAGGTAATCAATACTGCCCCTATTGTATATATTACGATTACTACACATGCCATGGTTTTGAATTTTTTCTGATTTTGGTTTTCATATTATCCTGTCATATAACTTTCAAACTCATAAATTAAAAGTATGGCTTCTTACATTTTTGGAGGAGCGTGGGAAGGGGGTAACTCACCTCACTAATTTACTGACTTTGGTCTCTGGCCTTGGTCGGTATTGTATTTTATTGTGTACATTTATAGTTTAAATTGGAATTTATATATAAATGCCATAAACTGAACACATTTTACACAGTTTAATAAATTAACATATGACTGAAACATAATATCCAACACAAAACAAATCAGCCTCTCCTGACACCAAAAAAACTGGTGTGCGTAGGACCACACGTTGGAAGTGATAACTACTATGGCCGGTCAGTATTTCCAATATCTTTTGAACAATACGGGAGGACACGCTTCAAGAAAACTTTGCAATGAGTATACTATTGTTATTATTTTATGTTATGATTAAAATTTAAAGAGTCCTGAATATTTTTGCCTGTAGAAATATAAACAGCAATAATTATGATAACCTGTCCAGTTTCTATTACATATCTACTTAAACAAATTTCTCCGATTTTCGACTGGAAAACTTCAAGGCTAGCTGATTTGTTTGAATGAATATCCATATGTGAGGTTACTGTATTCACATTATCACCTGCATTATGATAAATTGAAACTCCACCGGCAGAAATCCCAGGTCGTATATACTTTGTAACGCAATTGAAATCCGGAATATCTGATCTCTCCATCTTTCATATGTGTTTCCGAAAGAATAATTACATTTCATTTTTTCAAAATACTGTCATTGAGATCGAGTGCGTATGCAATGATGCTTTGATAATTGATTGAAAAAAAAAAAATTCCCGTTTTGTTGCAAATAAAGTCAGACAAAACTTCACTAATTGTTGTAAGCACAAACGTATGTGCAATGCTATGCAGCCCAAAAATTTGCGTAGTGCTATACATCCCTAACTTATGCACATTGCTGTACAACACAAACCTATGCGCAGTGTTATAAAACCCAAAAGTATGCGCAGTGCTATATAGCCCAATTGTATGCATAGTGCTATACAACACAAACGTATGCGCACTATACACCCCAAACTTATGCATAGTGCTATACTGCCCAAACGTATGTGCAGTACTATACAACGCAGATGTATGCGCAATGCTATACAGCCCAAATATATGTGCAATGCTATATAGCCTAAACGTATGCACTGTGCTATACATCCCAAACGTATGCGCAGTGCTATACAACACAAACATATGCACACTATTATACACCCCAAACTTAGTACTATACAGCCCATACGTATGTGCAATGCTATACAGCCCAAACGTATGCGCAGTGCTAATAGCCCAAACATATGCGCAGTACTATACAACACAAACGTATGCGAAAGCTATACAGCCCAAACATATGCGCAGTACTATACATCACAGACGTATGCGCAATGGTATACAGCCCAAATGTATACGCAGTGTTATATAGCCCAAAATATGCACAGTGCTATACAACACAAACGTATGTTATTATTATGTTCAACATAACGTCGCATATGAACATATATAGGTATACACTTATGATTATGCCGCTCTTATGGTACGCAGTGACCGTGACACAATTTTGACATTTTACTCCTATCCCAGAAAGTGCCTAACAGGTCTATAGAAGTTATCACTTCAAAAATTGTATTAAGGTTCTTCTAGAAGTGCCAGGTTCTAAAGAGTAAAATGCACTTTCTATGACGTAACATCTGAGTGAACACTAGATACTCTCAAAAGCATCTTTGTTTTTAACATTTTTCGGAAGAGTGTTAAAAAGCTTTATATCAGAGTATAGTATACACTGTGTTCTAAAAATGTCAGTTTGTGTGAAAGTTATTGAAGCAATCTTTTTACACATAGGATATTCATGACAGCGTTGATTAATTTCAAACATATGCATTTATAGTACATTTCAAACATATATAGTACATTTAATAAAATATTATAATTTCATAAATATAAATACATGGAAAAAATCAAAATCTTATCTTTTCAAAGGAAAGATTCACATGAAAGATTAAGATGAAATTTTTTTGTAGCGGATATATGTTTAATGGTTCAACAGAGTTCCCTAAGAAAGCCACCCCTTACCAGCAAAGAGACATGTGAAAAATAAATGGGTTTTAAAACTTCTAAGTTTTTCATTGATAAAATAATAAATATTCGTTATAGGACACCAGTTTTATATTTTCATATAATGTCAACTAACAAGTCATCGGTATATAAACAATAAAATTATTTGTAAAAATAATTTGTTTCCATCAAAGTCATCTTTATAAAGTCAAAATTCATGTACACCTTTATGACACAAAATTGAGAACGATTTTCATAAAGAAACCTTTTTATTAGCATCTAATTTAAATCATATCCAAATTTAGATTCCATATGTGAAGTTAACACCACCTACTTATTTGAAATGTTTATTTCTAACTGGATATCAGTTTAAACCAGACCAGAGTGTCCTTGAGACCTGAGGTGTACAAAATTGAGATTAGTTTTTCAATCGATTATTTTTTTATTTACTTTTATTGAAAACAGTTAAGGTGAAGTTAACCTTCACCTCCTAACACATGAAATGTCTACTTCAAATTTGTAAATAAAGTGTACCATGGGGGGATTGTTAAGGAGATGTAACCATAAGGGAAATTATTCAAAGAGGGACTTAACACAGTTTGGAAACGTGCTGGGATCATAACCCACAGGTCCATGGACAGTAAGCACACTCCTCCATTTGTGATGAATGTTCAGGTAGGTACTACCAACTGAAAGTATGTACAATGAGTTTTGGGAAAGTGGTGGACTTTCATAGCCACCACGTTAGAGGTATGTGAATCTCTCGGAACTTAAATATTAAAATTTAGCACCTTTAACCCTGTCGAAACAGCTATCACACCAGGAAATCATCATTGATAATTATTTTTTAAACATAAATAGCAAGGGCACTGTAGTGTTAACTTATCAACTTTACTAAAACAAATGAGAAGGCTAGTTCTAGTAGCATAGTTAGGTGTTTTATCGTAACACACTAAAACAAGTGAATTTTTGAAACCGATGTTTATAATAATTTTTATGGACAACCTGGAATAACCCAGAATGCTACAAAGTTCGGTAGTTAAGGCCAACATTATTTTAAGAGATAACTACCGAATTGAAAATATGACCATAGAGATTAGCCGTCAATTTGTCTGGGTCCCAGAGTTGACTACTAGAATGCCTAGATTACCATGTCTCAATTCCAGCACTGAAATACTTTGGGCCTTCGTGCATGTTACTATACTTTCATAATAAATCTCTTAACAATCTTGTATTAGATTATTATGTTTACGTTATAAATTGGATTTACCTTTAAACCAGGGTATCGGTGAACAATGAAGGGTAAAATATTGAGAATAGATTTGAAATCTGTGACTAATAGAAATACTTGTACGGTATTACAAAGAGTCAAAGTGATGTTACTACCACCTCCTACTAAGTGAAACATCTATTTCTAAATTGGATATCAGTTTGAACAAGCGTAAGTTTGAGCTCTGAATGGTAAAAAATTTAGAATAGATTTTAAATCGGTCGTCTTAGGGATATATCTTATTTGAAATAGTTATGGTGAAGTAAACCCCTATCTCCTAATAAGTGAAATGTCTACGTCTAACTTGGTTAGCAGTTTGAAACAAAGTAACATGTAGCCCTGAGGTATAAAATATTAAGAATCGATGTCAAATCGGTCATCTTTTGACATACTTTTATTGATAAAAGTGAAGTTAACCCCCACCTCCTAATACATGAAACATTTACTTTTAAATTGGATAGCAGTCTGAACCAGAGTATCCTTGAAACCTGGAGGGGTAAATAATTGAGGACTGAGAATGGGTAAGGATAACTACCAAACTTAAAATGTGAATGTAGGGAAAAAGCGTCCATCTTGTTCTGGGTATCGGGGTCAACTGCCAGGATGCCTAGGTTACCACCTCTCAAGTCCAGTGTGTAACTACTTTGGGCCTTCATGCATGTTCAAGTACTTTCGTAAAAAAAAACTCATAACAACATCACATTAGGTTATTGTGACTAAGTCACAAATTTATTATAAGTTTGAACCAGTATATACTTGACCCCTGAAATGTAAAATATTGAGAATATGTTTTAAATCCGTGATTGTTGAAAATAATTTTATTGTAAACAGTTAAATTAAAAGTTAACCCCATCTCCTATTAATTTGAATTTATATTTATACATTTTATATCAGTTAGAACCAGAGTAACTTTGACCCATGAGGGGAAAAAATTTGTTTTAAATATTTCATCATTTGACATACTTTTATTGTAAACAGTCAATGTGAAGTTTCCCCCCACCTCCTGCTAAGTCAACTTCTAAATTGTATATCAGTTTGAACCAGAGTATCTTTGATTCCTGGGGTTAGGGATTTGGGACAGAAATCCCAGGGGGTAGCAGAGGATGATAGTCAAATCTAGATCTGAGGAAGCTACCTTCAGGACTGCTTGAGGTATTAATACGCGAGGAAGTAGTTCGAACTTTTATTTTTAATAACATGAAAAAGGACAAAATATTAAAAAATGTGATTAATCAGAAACAATCTAAGAAACATATGTGATGTCTGGAAATAGGTAAAATGAAAAGAACTATTGTAAGTGAAATAGAAGCAAGACATGTGACTTGTCCTATATTTTTATGAGCGGGTAACGAGACTTAGCGTCGGTCTCATTCTAGTTGGCTCCATCACGGTGTCTGTGTCGCTTACAACGGTGAGAGACTAATTTGGACTGGAAATAAAAAGCGTGATGTGATTTTTCAGTATGTACTAGCCTGTGTCAACATCCAAAGTGATAATGAACTACTAACAGTGTTTGATATCAGAATATAAACGGGTCTACTAAAAAAAAACAGTGTAAAATGTGCGACCATGTGCTTGGTACAAGGAGAACTAGGGTTAGTTTCCTATCATACAAGTTATTAAGAACGATTCATGTGAATATCACGTTTACTTATATAAACTGTTTAATGGGATGGTAATCTAATGGCTTTGAACATTTTTAAATAAATTAGAACAGATGAGAACTCCGTTTGTGTGAAAAAAAGATTCTGTTCTGGCTACAAGATAGGCCTCCATGTTAGTGTGTAAAATGTACAAGAGCGTGACATTGTGTATGGTTGAACAGTTCCTTCCTTTTTAGAAGAAACTGTTTATATGTACAAAAAGCACATAAGGAACAAGGCATAATCTATGTATGTATTAATTTAAGAAAAATGTTTGTTAGTTATCCATGTTTTACAATCCTGTGTATTTTTGTTTTTTTATCCTATGCTATTGGTTTCATGTCTGTTGTTTTTAATATTCTGTTAAAATAATAATAATAAGGATATATGATTCTACTTAACATAAAGATTATAATATGTTTGAAAGGTATATAGTTATAAATGACTTTAATTTCTGTTTAGAAGTTCAAATATTATAATGGGAGTTTGAAATATTCTGTTTCCTCTTGGATCAAACTCCTATTTTTAATTTTTATATAATCATAAATATATATAAAACCTTTTGTTAATGATTTTTGAAAAAAAGGACATTTGATTTTGTAAGATGTTTTAAAAATACATATCTCATGAAATTTTGTAATGTAAACATATGTAATTTTGAAATTCTGTTCGTTTAAAAGTATAAAAGATTTCGGGTCTTTTTTAGAAGAGGGCCGCCACTATTAAAATTTCCCCTACACAGCGAACCTTACTGGGATGCATATAGACGGAAATATCAAGTAAAACGTTTAAATTGTGTTTATTATAAATGTATTTACATTACTGTTTTTCATTTACATTACCTCCATTTGTGTATAGGAAATTTTAATTGCGTCTCAAGTGTTCATTGTTGAGTAGGTGAAGGTCGGGCAAAGGTCAGTGCTCTGCGCGCAGCGGAATCCCGCTATACAGCGCTGTGCGGAGTTAGGTTATGATAAATAACCACAAATTTGCTGTATCAGGTAAATAACATGTGTACCCATATTTATCATAACATAACCTAACCTAACTCCGCAGAGCGCTGTACAGCGCTGTGTAGGGGAAATTTTAATAGTGGCGGCCCTCTTCTAAAAAAGACCCAAGATTTCAACATTCCATTCCAGTATTTCATTAGGTACACTGTTTCCAAAGAATTCACGATCCATTAAATTTAGTATTCAAAATATGCACTTGCCATGGCGCCCAACATTTTATTAATTTTCTTTTATTATTAGCTTCTCCCTTTTTAGTAAATTATCAGAATTGTTACACAAGGTTGGGCAATTTGTTATTTTAAGTAAATTTCAACCCCATGTTCCCTAAATAGTTACAATTGTCGCACGACGTGTGGCGATTGGCAACTTAAAGTTAGCTCCCCCTATTTTAAATTTATTACAGAGTTTATTTTACAATTCGTGTTAAAGAAGAAATTGTCACTTTTTGTTTTTCAAAGCCTAATTTGTTTAATATTAAGATGTTCCAATTTTTAAGTTGTTTTTGAACAAGGTTAATAATATTTTTAATTTATTTTCACTATATGAGAGTTTTGAATACAGATAAATCAGTATAAGTAATAATTACACAATTAATGAATGATCTTTTGTAAAAAATACACTATAGAATATATACGATTGTAATGTGTTTTTTTTGTACACAAGTTTATATTTATCAAATTTATTTAATAAAATTTATCTTTTATAAAATATTAGATGTATGATGGTGTTAAACAAGACATGTTCAAATGTTACAACTACTAGTTTAATTATTTCATAATAGCCTACGACTTTTGCAAATTTATGTTGTAGGCTAGAATTTCGCATTTGAGAAATGAATTTTTATATCATATTTCATCAATTTTTAACACGTGTAATACTAGTATAATATCTATGTTTATAAAGAAACTTATGATCGTTCCAATTTGATAGAAATCTGTAGTACTTGGGTAATTCTGAGCAATTACTTGGTCAACCCCAAACTTTTTCATATTTTACTACGGTCATAAGGATGTTCTCAGAAAGCAAGAAACATATAATTCAAGGCCCGCAAGGCCATCGTACAGGTTGCCGAGCGATAAGAAGGTTCAAAGTCCACGCGATAACAGTGGCTTGCGGGAGACGCGCGGAAGGCCAGTTGTGACAGTACTGTTATGGCTAGTGATTCCTCCGATAATCCTTTTTTATGTGACGGGTGTGAGAACACGTTACTTAGTTTCACGGTTTTAAGCGAAGATCAGAAAAGTTAACACGTTTTTTGTACGAACACGGCGTTTTGCAACGTACCAAAGTGTGTCAACATTTGGCTGGTCGATGACGTTAAATGAAGAAAAACACACGTTTAACTGTTGGAATAGAATCGAGTCTGTGTTAACTTTCATACTCATGATATTCACTTCAATAAACGAATGGAAGGTTTGGCCAGGTGATTTTATATATACTATATAGCAACCTGGCTAAACCTTTCATGACATATAATAATACAGCCCTACATATTTACAGCAAAGGTAACTTTATTTGTTCCTATGAAGTAAGGTATGTAGTAGAGGATAAAAAAATAAAACAAGGAAAATACAGTGCCACCTTAACCTCCTAAGACCCAGAGGTGAACTACATTGTCCCGCAAGCCACTGTTATCACGTGGACTTTGAACCTTCTTATCACTCGGCAACCTGTACGATGGCCTTGCGGGCCTTGAATTATATGTTTCTTGCTTTCTGAGAACATCCTTATGACCGTAGTAAAATATGAAAAAGTTTGGGGTTGACCAAGTAATTGCTCAGAATTACCAGTACTTGTACACATCCCTCAAATTTAGTAATCTGATACGTCCCTTATGAGAAATAATGATTTTATTTAGTTAAATGGATTTTGAAGCAAGCCTTTTTGACCTAAGTGTTCTTTTAGTAATGTCAAAATTTACTACCACCTTTTCAAATCAAATGCTCTATGTGAGTTATAAGGAATAGTTTTGAATGATGCCGTTTATACAAGTTGTCAATGTTTGGACAAGTTGTGGCAGGACAAAACATAAACTTTATAAATTTGACTGTCATTTCTCTTTTTTATTTTTGCTTACCTAGTATTAACGTACATTATTTGGGTTACATATGGATCATATTCCTTCATAGTAATATTTTGTAGGAATTAGGAATGACAAGCATGCAATTGATTAGCACTTCTATTAGTATGTTTTATCCAGTCAACATGTGATACTTATTTAAGGGACAAAAACATTACATATATACACCATATATACTGTATATACTAATTTGACGAGTGGTTTTCACACAAAATGTGTGTTTTTAATATTATATGGTGTGTTATCTGGGAAAAATTTACAAATCAGCCCAAACTACTATTGACTATCACACGATATGTACTATAACTATTTCACCACTGATCTTGATTTATACACATTTTGATAATTAATGTGATAAATTGTTGGTTATGACAAAGTTAAACTTTATTTGTTTTACTAGAGTCAAATGTTCTAATTAATCAAACATTTCAAATACTCTAAGACTACAAGAAGTTACAAATCAGTTGTCTATTTTTTGAAAGATTATCAATTAAACATTTTGTTACCATAACAACCCATTTTCATAGTTTAATAACAATTAAATAGATTCCAACTAAATCCAATCAGATAGGGATTTATTAAATTATAATAGTTTTGTTTTACAAAGTAATTAAGGAAGAAGTTAAAATTTACAGTTGTAGATTTCGTATTCATTACTTATAAGTGGTAATGGTTTACCTAAAGGTTGCTCCTAATTTTTGAGAATTTTTTTTATTGTCTACTACATACTTTACTTTTTGACCTTTTCGGGACTATCGACGCGTTATAAATATGTTGATTTGATAGTTTTTAGATTGTGATTTTTCAGTGAAAAAAAAGTGACCTCCGCAAGGAAAACATTATTTATTCTTAAGAAGTAAGGTATGTAGTAGACGATATATATATACATATATATAAAATTAAAAAATCCTGAAAATTAGAAGCCACCTGTAAACAATTACTGGTATAGGTTAATATATAACTTTTCCCCTTAATATTCTATTTTAAATAGGCTAAATTTAAGTCATTTATAAATTAAGTAACAAAGTGCTCAATTATCAATCTACTATTGAAACGAGACAGGAAATAAAAATTTAAGAAATATGAAGAAATAACAAATTAGGCTGATAATAAAATTGGACCACTATCTGTATACACTAGCTCCTGGATATTAGCCTACACTATCTTAACAAAATCTATTATTTGGTTTATTAAAAAAAAAAAAAAAAAAAATGGGGAAAATAATTTAAACTTTATGTGGGTTAGAGAGAAAAGAAAAATCATATATTGCTTTCTTGTAAAGGGTTTAATTTAATTTAATTTATTGAAATAGCCTCTGCAGATTTTGATAAAATCTGGCCAGATATAGTGATGTGCCGGAACAGGTTATTTCAATGAACAGTTCCCAACATGGTTAGCAGTAAATAGTAAACATATTGATACAAACTGTTTTAATAAATTTGTAAAATACAATATATGTGAAATAAATATATACTGGCGAAACAGTTCACTAAAGCTGTTCAGAATTTAAATGCAGAAACATAATTTATTCTACTTTTTTGGGGATTTAGGCGTGTGCAGTGATCATTTAATATATAACCAAGTTCTATAGAACATTCTCTCGCAAAAATTTTAATTGCAAACCCCTGCTTGTGACCCCTTATTTTTAAGGTATTGGTAGAAGAATGTAAATGACGAAAACTAGAAGTCTCTATCTTCTTCCTCTCTAAACTTATTTACGATTAAAGAGGAGAATGATTCAAGTTCTCTTAACTTTTTAGTGAATGATTGTTCAAGAGCTAAATCCAAGGAATGTTTATTAGGTATTAGAATGTACTTCTTTATGTATGGGGAAACAATGCTCCCTTTTCAAAAATTGGAAATATTGGAGGCAATTCAAAATTTTTATATGCAAACCCCTTTCATGTGACCATTCATTTGAAAGGTATTGGCAAAAGAAAACTAACATTGCAAATTTGAGACTATGTTGGAGTATGTGTTCATATATTTGTTTTATTTTGATATTATGTTTTGTTTTTGATGTTATGTTTTCATGAATTCCAATGTTTTTTTTAAATTTATGTTTTTAACTTATTAAATAATAAATGGTGTACAAAATGACTTTTTCACTCATCAATATGCATTCAGCAATCATTTTAAGAATTTATATATTGTATAATAACTTGACAAGAAATAGTGGGGGGGGGGGCAATAATATTAACTTGATTTAAGTTACTACACCACAGACATCAGCTGAGCATAGCAATAAATTTTGTTGGTGTAAACTGACCTTATTTTTCACCCTCAGTTGTTAATAAGTTCACTTCACAAACTCAGACTAAACTGTCTTGGATTTTGTAGGATTGAAATAAATCTGTTATTGATTAACCCTTTGTCTGTCGCAGTAGATCAAATTGATAGAAGCTTAACACATTGTACTGTTAATTTTTAGGGTACAGCCTAGAGATCCTCTCCAACCCAATAAGTCCCTTTCCTCCAAATTTCAGTTGAGAATTTGAATTAACTGAGGGTACATGTTATGTGAGTTAGGTTATTTGTATCAATATGCTACACTGCAACCTCTTCAGAAAGAAATTCAACATAATAAATTTTTGAAATATTAAAGTACTTGACTCTTAATGTTTATAGATTTTTATTATTTTTATTTAGATTATCAAAGTAAAGATCCTGCTCCTGAGGTTGTACAGGGGGAACAGGTCCTGAAAGAAGTAGCAGAGGAAAAAGTTACTTCATATTATGCAGGTAAAATTTAATAGTTAACATTTGATAGATATAGTTATTTTTGACTAATTGTGTTCATGGATTCACCTGTTTGGAAGATGGGCTTTTTTTGTTTTGTTATTTAAAAAGTAAACAATTTTAGAAGACAATAGCTATGATCACACTATTCATAGCTATACTTGATCGAGTCATGTCCCACGTTCAAACTAAAACCACTTGTAATTTTGAAACCTCTGAAGCAATATTTATATTTCTTCTAATTAAAAATAAAAGTTTTAATTATCGCTGATCATCTTTAAAATTGATAAAATATTTAGTGTTTGCACTAATTTTAAACACACTAAATTAAAATTTGGTCAGATAATAGGGGGAAGAAAAACATGAAAATTGAATTGTGCTGCAAACAGCCAAATATTGTGTAATTTGATCATTGACAATAGATATGTCAGTGATGAAATTGGTATATGATAGCCAAAACAGCATAGTCCTCAAGGATTAACAAAATTCAAAATAATCTAATATTATTTGAAGGCTCCATTTGTTTGTTTTCATGACAGCTCTATATTAAATGTCTTGCATCTGTTACATACCACTATGTGTTATAGTTATATGTATATGTATATATATTTTTTAATCTGGTTTTATTAATATTCTTTAGTTATTTGTGAATAAAAAAAGAGAGAAAGAATCCTCGAAGACGGTGGTTCCCAAACTTTTTTGGTTGACGGCGCTTGTGTATAAAGATTTATCCATGGTGTCAAAGCATAGCTTTTAAAACGTATTAATAAGTACATATTGAAAAAAATTATTATAGCTATGAATAAATAAATCATAATTAGTGGTAAAAAGAGTCATCTTTTTAATTCTTAAATCAAACTGAAGAGAGCTCTCCTCTCCTCACTTCCTTTATCATAATACTTGTTTTTTATAATAGCTGCCCCCAATAACAGATTCGTACAAATGAGATTTCAAATATAATTTATTTGGATGACGACCGAGAGATACTTTGCCTTTAAAACAAGGGGAGAAAATATATTGATATACGGAAGTTAGTTAGTGCTGTGCTGCCAATTTTTTTGTTTTTGTATAGTCTCCAACAACATGAGAGGATAGTATTGCTAAAAATATGTTGTGGTCCAGATTTTGGGAATTATTGTTTAAGGGAATGAGTTTGTAAGGTGAAGTGACTTAAAAAATGAAATGGGGGGTGTCAGTAGTTATATTATCCAAACCAGTAATTTTATGGTTTCTCTTAATTAACAAAAGAAACATTCTATTATTATTAGCCGACGATTCTGTTGGTGCTTTGCCTAGATCTGACACACAGGTTGTCACTCACTTTACAGTAACGAGGAAAGTGAGTAACATTCACAGACTAACTTGATCTGTACAGAACACATTCTACACTCAAGTGTACAGCTGTTAAAGTCTATAGTCTATTTAACTCTATAACTTGCATGAAGAACTTCCCAGAATGGTACACTGTTTTGTTCCTCTTTTAATTTTAATTTTCAATTCACCAAAAATATTAATATTGTCCAATCATTTTTCTCAGAACAACCCATAGAATTCATCTCAAAATTAATAAAAAGTTTTAATTTAAAAATGTTATATGTCAGGAGTGAAAAACATTGTAGTATATTATTTCCGAAAAGATACTTTGAGAAATCAATTTGTAAAAGTGGAAAATAGTTGAAAAGTTAAACTTATTTTAAAAAATTACGAAAAATAGTAATATTATCCAAAACTGGTATATATAATTTATCTCAAAAGAGGGCATAAAATTCATAATATGTAATGAAAAAAATTGGAAGTATAAATTTTGGAGTTAGTATGTCAGGAATTAAATAATGTGCAATAACCGAAGTCAAAACAACACGAAAATGCTTAGTGAATAAAAGCATTTAAAAATATATTTCTTATTAGAAAAAAATAAATTTTTGTGAAAAAAGTACAGAAATGATGGTATTTTGAAAAATTCACCAAAAATATTTATGTTAATTCATAAATTTTCTAGAATCATATATTTTAGAGTCAGGTAATATAGAATGAGAAAAATTGCCTTTACACTACCAAAAACTCACCAACCAATTTCTATAAAATAGCAGACCTTTTTTTAGCCTATTCAAACATAATATATGTAGTATATAGTTGTGCTGATAAATCTGTATCAACAAAACATAATAAATATATCACAATAATTTAAAAAATAATAAAGTAACAAAACAATAACCTTAAACGCACTAAACTTTGCACAAAGCCAGTTCAGCACGCAAAATGGCTATCTTTCTCAGTGACAAAAACAAACTGATTCTGTTTGAAAAGCTTGACTTTGTAGGTACAGTACTACTAAAATATTTGTCCCGCAGAAACATGCAATATTTCCCACGAAAGCTCCAAACTTCTTTTTTCAATGATATATATATCTTTAAAAAAAATCAAAATATTACCAATCAATATTTCAAATAGATGGCTTTTGTCGCAAATTCCACTGGCACAAATAATTTTGGCCATGACATTTTAAAAATATCTGTATCTTTTTAAAAATTTTGCTGAATTGTTTTATTTACTAAAATTTTACATTTTACAAAGTCTCGGTTTAAGAATAACCTAAGATAATTTATTATTTCCAATTAGAAAGTTATCAATAAAACAATAATAACCCGAGGTAAAAAAAAAACCTGTTTGGGCAATAAATTACATGTAAAGAAAAGAAAGAGAGACAGAAAAAAAAGAAAGAAAAAACTGTACATAAGCATTTAAAAACAAAAGATGAGTAGTTAAAGTGGAAAGAAAAAAAGCAGCTGACCGAGTACACACTAAATAAACATTAAACCTACATAGGAATCTATAGAAAAAAATATAAAATTTCAACATCTTGTAAACATGGGTTAAATGATTACTTTATATTAACAAACCAAAACAACAACTACCTGCCAAAAATACATAAGCACGATGAAAATTATACAATTTCATCACTAAAATATATAGAACTACTTACATTCATTCATAGTAGCACTCCCTTGTACACAATTAAAATCATTCATACAATCCTCTATTATTATTTGATTTATGAAACAACATTAAAGTAAAAATCAATCAATATCCAGCACATACTATAATAAGATCAGGCAAATAATTAAATAATCCCTGTGCCAAGTATGTATAAACTTTCATAAAAACCGATAGGTTATGTTTAGGTACTTTAACATAAAATTTATTTCGTAGATCTCTAAATCTTGCTGCCAAATTACCACTTTTATTGCCACTTCTGCTAAAGAAAGTTCTTAAAACTTTATAAACATACAAATTCCTAACAGGTAAAATATTCAATACTTTAAAATAAACAGGTGTGAAGAGTGTTCGGTAATGCATATGAAATTCTTTTGTAATATTATGATGGGTTTTAACATTATATAATACGCCCCGCTCCAAACTGGAAGGCCATACTCTAATTCTGAATTCACAAGAGCATAATAAATAGTTTTAAAAAAAATTTACTATTACTTAAATATTTTAGCATATAAAACACATAATTTATTATTTTTTAAAAATAGATTATGTGATTTTTCCACCTCAGCCTTGAATCACAAGAACAAGAACGTTTGATAGGAAAATGGAATTATTGATTTAACTAAAGACAATATGAAGAATGATGTAGACCCAGCTAGGACCCCAGGAAATGACAGTCATATTCACTGTAAGCTCCTAAGGATATATTCCTTTAGTGCTGTGTAATATTGAAAATCTAAAACACTTCATATTTACTACTTTAATCACATATTTTAAGAAGTTACTTTGTCTCATCATATTAAGTACTGTACAGTCTCATAATTATAAGGAGCTCTGCTTTGTCCCATACTATTATTATCTACAGTTGCATTGTGTAAGGAGTTGTTCTTTTATAAACAGAGCGAAGTAAGTTCAAGTTTAAGTCGAACATTTGGAATTTCATCTCTGTGGTTGTTTGTTTTTTTGCAACTAAACCAAACTATAATATGTACAGAAGTTATTATTTTATTTTCTGATTTAAAATTGTAGCCAATTAATACATTTTTCCAATGCATGGTCACGGTTGTTCTGATTAGAAATACAGTCCTCACTCCAAAATACTAAGTATATATAGAACCTAACCTAACCTAACCAACTCCTCTGATTCCAGTGTCATAGATCCGAGTTAATAGAAGTCGTTATCAATTGTAATAACAGAATTCTTGACATACTACAAAAATATTCGAGCAATATTAACTTCATTTATACCAGTATAGACCTGGCTCATGAATTGCAGTAATGGATCGTTTGTATTCAATTTCTCTCTAAACCCAAACTGTTTATTACTAAAGAAATTATTTTTCTCCAAAAAGTTTATCAACCTCCGTTTAACAACTTTTTCCAACATTTTTGAAAATATCGACAGCAAACCAATAGGTTTATGATTACTAGGATCCATTTTATCGTCTTTTTTATAAAGTGGTGTAACCCTTTCCGGTCCACCGGCGCACCGGGTGCGCCGTCGGTAAAATTCCGTTCCAGTCCACTGGCGCACTGGGTGCGCCATGCATATTACTGGTTTTGCAATATAGGTAACACGTTTGTAATATTTTTAAACTACACTAATAAGTTCCTTAGAGATCTTTAGATCGTATTATTTGTATAAAATGCCGTTTTAATACAATTTATTATCGTTTTTGAACGTTAAAAAAGTACGTTCACAACCCTATACGTTTTGTTACACTGTTTAGTTGTGTTAGGCCTACTTACATTATACGAAGTTTGACGAAAAAAATATATATTTATCCACGTTTTCTACAAGAGTGTTTATGATAATTTCGTAATATTATATACATTAAATTTTAAAAGAATTTTTTACAAATAAAAAATATAATATATCTTTTGTTTTTAGTTGGGTTTATGAATTCGGCAGGTAGGGCCCACGAAGAGTCATAGTTTTGTAATCAATACTTGTCGTGATAGTTCTGTTGTTGACAATGAGCCGATCTTTATCCGAGAATGTTGACATCAGGAATGTGTCCCGGCCTCTTACTAACCGGTTTGTTTACTCATCCCGCCATTCAACCGCCCCTCCCCGCACAATCGACTCGCCGCCTGTCAAAGCGCCCCATTGTTCCATCACGCCACTGGCTCACTGACCCGTTCTTACTTATATAAATTTTTATTTATAGATTTTGATATATTTGCAAAGTATCTTACATGTATAAGTAAAATAAATGAGAAAAAAAATTATAAATTCTTTTTTGTATAAAACTTTTGTTATAAAATAAAAAAATTAGAAACGATAAAAAGTTTTTTTTGTTTATGAGCAACATAAAATATAAAAAATAAAATAAACAAAAGTATAGTTATGAAAATATTATACTATATGTAATTGTGAGAATTACAAGGGTAAAAACATGGATATAGGAGGCATATTATGTACTTTATAGCAAAAATTCAAATATACTACAAAATGGCTGAAAAAAATAGTGGACCAGAGCGGGCAGCAGGTGGCAAAGGTAAGTGGACCCGAAAGGGTTAATGATTGATTTTTTTAAAGTACTCGGAAATTCACCAACACTCAAACTGAAGTTAACCACCAAGTACACGAGAACCTCAGTAATATTTTCCTAAATTTGTTTAACTATTATAGGTGTAATATTATCAAAACCAGGTGCTTTCCTATTTTGTAACAAGTCAATTATTAATTTAATTTCTATTTTTAAAATCAGATAAAAAAACAAAGAATGACTACTCTTGTTAACATTAAAAAATTTAATCATATTTAACTGTGAAAGTTGGTACACAATCTCTTTCCAATTTAATATTTTATCTAAGGTCTGATGCTACAGTGCAAAAGAAGGAATCAAAAATGTTTGCAATACCTACTGGATCTGAAATATTTTGACCGTTCAAGTCTTTCAAAGAGATATTTTCATTTTTTACCGCTTCTTCTCCAATTACATGTTTAATAGTTTTCCACTCGTTTAGGATCTTGTTTGGTTTCTTCAAAAATATGAGTGTAATAATTGTGTTTGACTTCTTGTATTGCATTTATTACCTTATTTTTGAAAATGGTATATTAATGATATAAGTCATTATTAGTACGTTGTTTAAGACTTATTTTGAATAATTTTTTATTTTACTTTTGCCTTACTGTTAACTTCTGATTTTGCATAAGTCTCTTCAGCTATTAATCAAAATAATTCAAGAAATACATCAAATGCAGCAGAGACAGAATGAGTTTGATAAACCCGTTCCCAGTTAATATTTTTAGAACTTTTAATTAATCTTTTGAAGACATTTTTTTGTTGACAAGACTTACTAATTCTTTCAAACTTAATACACACTGCAGTCATTCTATGATCACTCATTCTTGCATCACTCACACAGCTCTACCCGGCAGATGTTAACTCTCTTCGTTTGTTTAAAAATTAATCAACAATATTATTTTTATACAAAACCTAACTTATAGGACATCATTTTCTCAGAAAGATGTGTAGAATATATATATATATATATATATATGAAACAGTTTTGGCGTAAGTATGTTAGGTGTCAAAAAATGAAGTTAACATTTTTCGGAAAAACGTGCATCATCCAAAATCAATAGCTTACCACCTTTTTCCAAGATATATAAAAGGTTTGTATAATATTTTTGAATATATTTAGAAGAAAAATAATTAATTTGTTACATTTTCCAAAAAAATTGTATTATGACAAAAGGGAAAAATGTTAGGTTTAATTTGAAAAAAATCACCAAAAATAGTAATATTATGCAAAACACAACTACAAATTATCATTTCCTTCAAAAAGGTGCATAGAATTTAGTTGTGTTGAAAAAAAAAATAGAGTTATTAGGTCAGGAATCAAAAAAGTCTGGTAGCCGAGGCAAAAATTGGTCAGAAAAGGTAATGAACACCATACAATTTTTTTTTGAATTTTTTCAAGTATTACTAGAGATTTGTAATATATTTTGGAATAATAGTTGATAAAAAAAAAATTAATTTGTTATATTTAAAAAAAAAAAGAAAAAGTTTTTATGGAAAAAGGTAAAAAGTTGAGCTTCATTTGAAAAAAATCACCTAAAATAGTAATATTATGCAAAACACAACTACAAATTATCATTTCCTTCAGACAGGTGCATAGAATTTAGTTGTGTAGTGGAAAAAATTTAATATCTAAAAAATTTTGAGTTATTAGGTCAGGAATCAAAAAATCGTCTGGTAGTCGAGGCAAAAATTGGTCAGAAAAGGTAATGAACACCATACAATTTGTAATATTTTTGAATAATATTTGATAATATATATATATATATATATATATATATATATATATATATATATATAATTTTCATTAGTTAGTATCGCAGAAGTCAAAAATTCTTCCAAAAAACAAAGGCAAAATGCCAAATGAAAGCTTATATTTACATATATCAGCATTTTTTCAAATTTTTTATAGATAGGCTTATATAAATTTATATACATTTTGCATTCATTTTGGTAAAAACATAATCAATTTATAAAATTTTCATTAGACAAAATTAATTTTTATATGTAAACAAATGGAAATTTGCTAAAACGGTTAGACCAGATATAACATATCTCTAGACAGCCTCAGTATTAGATTTCTGACAATATTATTCACTCAAAACAATAAATTCTACAAACAATAATACAGATATTATAATTTGTATACACAAATTATAATAAATAAATAAACATACCTAACAAAACAAGTTAACAATAACAGAAATAATCCCAAGTCATGCACTACGCCTATCACAATACGTCATATTAGTACACAAACAAGCCTGAGTAAAACTGTAACTTGCAAGTCAGAAATAATAACCTAAAATAGCTCTAAGACATAATGAGAGGTGCCAACAGAAAGATCTAAATCTCATCTTCCAAATTGTGTAAAGAATGGTTACAAAATATCGATGTAAGTAATCGATATATCCTATTTAGTAAACTGCACCGAAAGAAAAATGAGTCTGGTTCGGTTTGGTAACTACTTCGTAGAATAGATATTTCTCACGAACTATAACAGATAGAAAGATTTGGAAAGCACAGATCGAAAAAGAAAAATGTGATCTATAGTGTTTATGTGATCTATGTGTTATCGTCGATCTGTTTGGCAGAAAAATAGATTTATGAGAACATCTAAGAAAGAATGGCGACATTTCTGTTTACAACCGCACAGTTCAAATCTTTGATATTACGCATAAAAACATGCAAACTATAGCAATTTTTGAAATATTATTTAAAACGTTTTGTGGTATTTTTTTGCATGATTATGCATCTACGGAACATTAGCTTTCCAACGGTATTTTATTTATTGCGATAAGACGATTGTAAGTAGGCGAAATGTTGAATTGCAAAATACGTGTTTTTGAGTCGATCAAGCGTCATGGATCATCGACCCAGCTGGGCCGTTTGCCAGATAGAGGGTTAAACATATTAAAACAGCTATTTTTAATTGTAGTAATATAATTATTGCACTTATTATAAATTTTTATATGCACAACGCAAAAACACAGTTTCACACATACATTTATACACATGTACAAATATATTTTACATTAATACACAAGACTATTTAAAGTCAACCAAAAACAAACATCCTCAACAAAAACAAGTTTCTATCCTTCCTTAGAAATAATGTTTACTGTGTATCCGGTTGGGCTAGTGGTTTAGATTCTGCAGCTCTGCCACTTTTTCCATAGTAGTGAGATCAATAACTTTAGCACCTTCATGTGTCCGAAGCAGGATCCTTCCGTTCCGAACCCATAAGAACTGAAAACCTTTTTCCTTCTTAGCCGCTCTTGCCGCAATAAAGAATCGTCTCCTGGCTTGACTTAAACTTTCATTAATGTAAATTACTTCGGCCGGTGTTCCCATCATTCCTATATCATTGGTATTTAAATTTGGTTTCACTTTCCTTTTACACAATAGCTCTTCTTTGAATATACGCCGAGTAAATTTGATGATGATCCCCGATATCTCGGTCCAGTTTGACTGTGCGTTGGTCCAAGATATGGCACGTGTTAACCATGTCGTCATTTATCACGAGCCTCAAACTGATCCCATTTTCTTTACCACATCAAGCACATTCACTCTCATTGTTATTGTATCTCAATAACTATGAGAATGACGAAAATTAGAAGGGACAGTTGAAAAGAAAAAGAAAAACACTATAAAACAGTGTATCTTTGGAGTAGTTTAACAGTGGACTTTTGAAAAATATAAAAATTTGACGTAATTTTTGTCTTCTGCTTCAAAACCCATTGTAGTGTTTATTCTAGCAACAAAAAACAGTAACTTCAGCTATTTAATAATGTACTTTCCTTACAGCTTAAGAACTTTTTGTTATAAGAATTCATAAGTACAGATCATTAGATTTACAGTGGTATTAAAATGATTGCAATTAAACGATATTTAGTGGGTGAAATTCTCACTTGTGAAAAGTGAGATTTTTACAACACGGTTATCGCAATTGTTGAATGACAGTTGGAGGGTTATATATTTTGCTAAAAATGTAGATAGTGGTCTGAAATTTCAAAATTATATTATGGAAACACAGTTGGTAATCCTTGAAAGTGCCTAGTTTTAACATTTACACTTTTCCTCAGAAAGTAATAAAATAAAATTGAATGTTGTATAAAATGTTATAAAACAACTGTTTTCTCTCCACTTCATTTCTTTCAAATTTAATAATAACAGGTAAAAAATAATTATTTACGTGTTATAATTAGAGAACAAAATGATGAATACAATGGTGAAATTACTAATTTTTAAACAAACTTAGTTTGACTTCCACTGTGTTCAGAAGACAGAAGTTTATAATAAAAATCCAATTACAGTATTGTTCACCCAGACACTTCCCCACTACAAGCTTTACAGCTTTCCCCAAGTGCCACATCCTATCAAATGACTTCTAGAGCTCTTTCAGGTATTAGGTTGGCCTTAGCTTTCAGTTTTCTCTGTCTGTAACTCATCTCTTAAGTCCTTTAATTTTCATAGCCCTGTGACTTGCAGCGAAATCGTCCATCCTAAGTCTTATCTGCTGTTTCTTGTGAAACAGAAATGCACTCCTCTAGCCATCCAATCTGCTACCATTCTCTTCAAACTATTTCATTCTCTGAGCCTTCACAAATCTAATCACATCCTGACCTCCAATTGACAATCTACTCACCCAGCTCTTCATTTTATTTCTTTCTCCAGTCTTCACCCTTCCTTACAGATCCATATATCTTTCCTTATAAATAAGAACCGTTCAAATACTTTCAAAGCATTTTCATCTGATACTTTCAGAGTCCAAATCTCTGAAGTAACGACCTATAGACGCAACAATGTTTTCTACATTTTGAGTTTTGAATTTCTTGTGATACAAGTTTTTATTTGCAAAATAACTCATATTTCCTGTGCTTATCATTATATATTCCTCTTGATATCTTCACTTAAACAGGGAACTAGTTCACCCAACTAGTTTCCCGGCAAACACTGCACACACAAACACACACACACACACACATACTAGCTCGCCGCATAAGTTCCCTGGTCTTAAATATCTTTGCTTCGGCTAATCCTACCTAAAAACCCTCGCATTAAATAGCTTACTTCTTATTGGCTAAACAGCTTTCAGGTTAGGAGATGGAGCCGCGAAAAACCGTGAACACAAAGCCATGGCGCTCCATCAACCACCTATGAGCCCACCTCGGCTCTGATTGGTTCGCGCAAGCTGATACAAATACAATGGAGAGCCCTTTGTTTAAACTCAACCCGTTGTAGAAAGCTAGCTACAAGATTTGAAAATTGTATAAGTAGGGTGCGAAAACCAACAAAATCATCACTTCTTCTCCGGGAGACCAGCGGATCAGTTCATCGCTTCTTGTCTGGGCGACCAGTAGATCACATCATCACACATTCCTCTGGGAAAACAGTCTACCACATCCTCACTAGATTCCACATTACTCCTCATCACTTTTCCCCCTACACACTCAGGCTGACAAGTAAGGCGAGGGTGTTTGCATGAGCGCCTTTTTTAGCACAAACACAACTAGCTTTTGAAGACCACCTACACCCGCCTACCTCCTGTTTACCATCCCGGACCAACGCCTGCCAAAGAAGACTTGCCGCATGACCCCCGACCGGAGAATTATTAGGGGAAACCCTGGCACCAGTGGCCATTGCAGCACTATTGCCTCCTAAAAAGGTAGTTGTTAGAGCTCCGGCTCTAGCGGTAGTGGTCTGTGTGCCTTCGAAGCCGGGGACCAATAAAGCTGAGGGCTCTATTCAAAGCCTACCTTCTGCTTACTAAGATCAAAGCTACGTCACTCTAATTGTGTGTTTATCATTAACTTTATATCATTGCCTCCGAGATATTTAAAACAAGATACTCCTTCAAATTTCATTTTGTCCAAACTTTGGTAATTACATACTGCTTTTCTGATTTCTGAATTTGACATTTTCTTGTAGTCAGTCTTCCTTTCATTTACAATAAGTCTTTTTTTTGTGTGTTTTTTTTAATGTCCATAAATTTGTTCAAGAATATTTATTGTCCGAGTAGTAATTTTAATATTGGTATATATACAGATTCAACTGGATTTTCCAAATATTGTCTCCTTCTGATCAATTAAATGTATCACCTTCCTGTATCTAGAGCTACTGTGTAAATTATATTGCAACAGAGTCATGAGATTAAATTAAGACATAAATAGGGGTTGGGTTAGATTTTTTTTCTTCTTCATTTTTCTAATAAGGTCTCTCTGAGCAACTCTTGTTTTCTTCTCACTCTAAAGTTCCAGTGTCCGAGGACTAGGGGTTTCTATTTTATGCTCTGTTTTTGTTAAGGTGATGACGAATGATGTTTTATTGCCTTTAAATCCTCAAAAAACAAAAATAAATTAAGATGAATAGATATGTGGGAAACTGATTATAGACCATTGTTTCAAAATTCTTATTTTTTTCTTTATGCAGATTATTTGAGCTTAACATAACCAAGTCAGTTTCTCTTGTGATTTATTAATATGTTTTTCTTTTAATAATGTTTATTTTCATTTAGAAAATATGTGGGAGCTTTTATATGTAAGTTTTGCCCTGTTGAATCATCTGTAAGTTATCTGTTTTTCAGCCATCTCTGTGACATGTCACTAAAAGAAGCAGAAAATGAAGACAATATAATTTGCAACATGTGTTTCGCAAGACTTCCAAGTGGGATGGCGTTGGACACATATAAGAAAACAAGAAGATAGCCTATCTTCTGTTATTATAATCTGCAAGGTCCAAGTAAAACAAATAGATATTATTACAAAAACAATTGTTATGTTAATTTGTTAATTTTTTTTATATTACCTAATTATACAAGATTGCAATTGATTATCTACTAGTGTATTTTGTCCAGTCAAATTGTGGTTCCAGTTTGTGCTACAAAAACATTTTAATTACAGTATATACTAATTTGAAAATTGCGTTTTTCATCCGAGATGCGTGTTTTAAATATTATATGGTAGTGATATCTGGACAAAATATACAAATAAGACGAATTATTATTGATTATCACAAGGTATGTACTATAACTTTTTTCAGTGATCTTAGTTATTATGATAACTTGATAAAGTGCCTATTTCTTAGAAGTTTAAATCAATTCAACATTTGTTAGCATAACAACCCATTTTTAATAAATTACTATCTGTTGAAATATTAGAATAGTCATAAAATCAATTTGAGGCTAGATTAACCAACTAGATCCAATCAGATAAGGCTTTATTAAATTATAATAATTTTGTTTCACAAAGTAATTAGGGAAGAAGTTAAGATTTTTAGTTGTAGATTTTGTACTCATTACTTGTAATGTAAAATTCATTTTACTATATTTCAATGTATATAAATATAGTTTGATTTTATCAACATCTACATAGAGGTTTTTGAAGAAAAAAATAAGTTTCATCAGAATCTAATTGGAGATTTTTGAAAAATCATCTACATCTTATTAGAGGTTTTTGTAAAAGAATAAATCATATTTAAAATATTTTGTCAAAAAGTTTCTTCACAATCTAAAAAAAAAAGTTTTTTTGAAATAATTTCATCTCTATCTGATTTTTTTAAAAGTAAATTATGTTTAAAATATTTTGAAAAATGTTTCATCATTATCTAACTAGAGATATTTATAAATTATCTTTAAAATATTTTAACAAATGTTTCATCTTAATCTATTTAGAGGTTTTGAGTAAATGTAAATTAACTGTAAACTATTTTGACAAAAAGTTTCATCACAATCTAAATAAGTTTTTTTGAAAAGGAAAAAAAAAAAAAAAAAAAAAAAAAAAAAAAAAAAAAAAAAAAAAAAAAAAAAAAGGAAAAGGAAAAAAAAAGTTTCATTACAATCTTAATGGAATTTTTTGGAAAAAGTTTAATCATTCACAATACTTTACAAGTATGGTTTTCATGTGAAATGTATGTTTTTAATTATATATGGTAATGATATCTGGACAAAATGTAAAATTAAGCCAAACTAATTGACTATCACAAGGTATGTACTACAGTAGACTCACTCTCGTTCAGACACCTCAGGACCGGACCCTTGTCCGAACTAAAAAAATGTCCAAACCATCAGAAATAAATGGAGAAATGTCTAAATATGTTGAATAATAGCAGTTTTCATGGAAAAATTAGTAAAATGCTGTTTAAGCTGCATTATTACACATGTTTACTGTACTAGAATAAAACTAGACTATAAGTGTTTATGTTTGCTACTGTTAGGATTGGCTCCTTTAACAAATTTGGATTTTGTTAGGAAGTTCCTTTTAATGCTGGGTCCTTTATTTTCAATCTACTCAAATCAGTGTTTCAGTACTCAATGAATCTTTATTAACAATTATTGTTAAGAATGATTATACAATACTAGAATATCCTTATTACTAATATTAATCGAGAATGACTCTAATTGTTGTGACTCACAGATCTGATTCCACGTTATATTTTATAATTACTTGTCTCTGAAATAATTACAAGGTTTGCTCACCCTGATTGCCACTCATGGGTGCTTATCTGAAGTCTCAATACTCCTAGGTAGCTCGTACATGCCAAGTCCATCTGGCTATCTTAAAGAATTATACTCCCAGGATTCTCTTACTCGCCAAGTCCATCTGGCTACCTTAAAAAATTCCTACAGCACCTCCCTTGATCAATCTTGGCCCACTAACCCAGTTTTCTCCCACCCAAGGGTTTATATATGTTTGTAGCAATGATGTCTGCCTTACTTGCAAGGTAATCAATTTCATCATTTTTCCAGGTCTGTCACAATAATTGTTGTCATACTGGGTTCTTAAAACGAACTTAGACTATATTCCTAACTAAAATTATCCTAATTCCTAACATCACTTCAAAATAGAAAAAAATATATATATATACAAAACTACAAACAAAAATACATCTACCTCAGGGACTGACATCTTGTGAGTACGGGTGTAGCAATCCCGAGGTACCCTAGCTGGATCTAACCTTACTTCATCTAGTCTTGAGGAAGATCCCTTCTCTTTTATCTTTGTCTGGTCTATTCTTGATCACCTCTTGTCTTTCTGACCCTGACGCTATTAGAGAATCGAGGGCTAGGGGTCATTCATCTTTTCTGCTCTATATTTCTCTTACAAAAATTTATGAACTTTCTTTTTTTTATTGTTCTTCATGAAGAGTCCACTGCTATAGCTTTTTTAATTTTGCAAATCATATGGCAAGCAAGAAACATTTAGAAGAAACATCCGACGAGACATTACCATTTTAGTTGAATTATTGTGATATATGCAAAAACCGATGGATTGCAACTACATATGAAGTTCAGTTGTCATCTAAAACAAGTTTGATTTGTGATATGATATGTAACATTAGATTATTCTATTTAATTTCAAAATTAGATGTGTCAAATCTATACTGTAAAATATGCAAAGAAAAATTTGTAAATGGAAAATCATATAAAGATAATGAATATTCTGTAAAACACTCTTCCAATCTTTTAAAATTAAAACTAAAAGATGATTTTTCTCACTGCCATCAGTTTATTATTTTTTTAAATAATAACAAGTACTTCAATGTTTTATATAAGAATTGTATAGCATATAAAGCATCTCTTATCTATCACTTATGAACATATGATTCTTGAAGAGCCTTTAAAAAAAATCCAATATGAAAATTTTGTTTCATAAGAATTTTACGTAACATCACATTTCAAAGAATAATACTGTCAGTGTTCTGAATGTAAAAACCTTAAAAGAGATTGTGAAGACATGTTTAAAAATTAAAATGAATACCCGGCTTGGAATAAAAATAAATAAAAAAGGAAATTACTGTATGTAATGTAAATAATAGGTTTAGCGATTGGTCATACGAATTAACACCATTTCACAAAAAAATTATGTCAGCAATCAACTATTACCAAGCTTGTAACAAAGTTTTAACTATTGAAATATGAAAAACATGCACAATCGATAGGTCATTTGAAAAAACTCAACAAAATTGTCAAAGAATATGATCACTTAAAATTTTGTTTTATTTGTAGACAACCTGTCGCAAATGGCACAACTTGTGAACACATTGAAAATGTTCAACAAATTGATGTAAATAAATAATAATGGTGGATCATTTATTTAGTTTCATTATTATTTATCACAAATCCATTGTAATTTTAGGTTTGTCAAAATATGCCAAACCAACAAAAATAATAGAAACAAACGGTTATGATCTATTATTAAAAAAAAAAAAAAATAATAATAATAATAATAATGTCAAGACATTTATAACTTATTACACATTTTTTTACTCGAACCTAATAGTCTAAAAACTTTTAAAGTTATTAGTAACTTATTAAAATATCTATTTGTTTGGCTTTATTAATTTGAAGACTTTTTTAACTTATTACAAATTTTTCTTTTCTTTTGAAGTTTTGCTGCCCTTTTTTACGAGAGACACCATGTGGTTGGTGTATCACCTGATGCAAGATACACGAGCAAGAAGTAAGTTTTCTATTTAAGTTATTAGTAATTTATTAAAATATCAATTTCCTAATATTTGATACACATTTTTTAATTTTTTTATTTACTTGGGCCTAATAATTACAAGATTTATTTTATATGTGTTGTTATGTACAATTTTCTTGTATTCTGCATTTTCTCATTGTGCATGTTCTTCATATTTCAATAGTTAAAACTTTGTCACAAGCTTGGTAATAGTTGATTGCTGATATATTTTTTTTGTGAAATTGTGATAATTTTGTGTAATCAATCGCTAAACCTATTATTTACAATTACATACAGTAATTTCTTCTTTCTTATTTTTGCTTCTAAGCCTTGTATTCATTTTCATTTTTAAATCCGTCTTCATAATCTCTTTTATGGTTTTTACATTCAGAACACTGTCGGTCTTATTCTTTGAAATCTGATGTTATGTAAAATTCTCCTGAAACAAAATTTTCATATTGGATTTTTTCGAAAGGCTCTTCATGAATCATATGTTCAAAAGTGATAGATAATAGATGCTTTATCTGCCATACTATTCTTATATAGAACATTGAAGTACTTGTTATTATTTAAAAAAAATATACTGATCGCTTTGTGAAAAATCATCTTTTAGTTTTAATTTTAAAAGATTGGAACAGTGTTTTACAGAATATTCATATTCTTTATATGATGTTCCATTTACAAATTTATCTTTACATATTTTACAATTTAGATTTGACACATCTAATTTTGAAATTATAGAATAATCTAATGGTACATATCATATCATGCATCAAACGTGTTTTAGATGACAACTGAACTTCATACGCAGTTGCATCCATCGGTTTTTTGCATGTATCACAGTAATACAAATAAAATGGTAATGACTCGTCGGATGTTTCTCCTAAATTTTTCTGGCTTGCCATATGATTTGCATAATTAAAAAGCTATAGTATTAGAATCTACATGAAGAACAATAAAAAAAAAAAAAAAAAAAAAATGAAGTTCAAAACCCGCTATGCCGGTCACAAGCCCGGGGCCTGTTGTCAAGTGCAGGAAGGGTGAGTGATAGAGGAGTAACACCTCTGTAAAAAACCTTGGTCCATCTGACCCGGATGGTAGTACCTTGTGAGGGTCCCTGCCTAGGGTACTAGGTGAAAATCGGTCACTGGCTATGATGGCGAAAGAATATTTATCCCAATGGTTGAAAAGAACTTTGGTCAACGGCTCTCAAGACAGAAGAGGATAAATCCCCATGGCTGAATAGGCGGAAGAACCTAGAGGAGTAAACCTCGTAAAAAGATCAATCTGTGATTATTCTGGTTAAATGAAGCTATGGATAATAGTAACAGATGTATTACCCCAGGTGGCAGCCCAGTTGAACTGGGAAATCCACCTTCTACGGAGGGAGCCAACTCTTGCTTTCAGGAGATTGTAATAACCCTTTTGGAAAAGCTCTTTGTTAGGGAGATCACCACCTAAAAGCTTTGGTTCTACAAGAAAATAAAACATTATCAAAGCAAACGGAAACAAGTGATATAACTTTTATGATGAATGGCTAGAGGAACTGATGAAAGCAATTAAAGCATTAGAAGTAACTATAGATGATATAAAGCGACACATTAATGAGTTAGAAACAAATCTCACTATGCTGAATAAAGATCAAGCAACCACAGCATATTCAAAATAAAATAAAACTAGTTACTATACTGATGAAGAAGAACTGTCTAGTTATATTATGTAGTAGTTGTTAAATAAAGGTTAATTGAGTACTGAACCATTAGATTAAATTGAAAATAAAGAACCCAGGCATGTTAAAAGAACCAATCTTAACAAATGGTGCATCGGCTGTGCTTTTAGTTTTTGTTAAAACTAACAGATAAATACTAAGGATTTTTAATAAAAAAAGTAAATTTTTAACCATTTTTTAAAATTAGTAACATAGTTGAAAATTATTTTTGAATTTTGTTGAATTCTTATTGGCCTTGGGTTTAGTTTTTACTAAACATTTCGGATTTTATATTCCAAATTTGATAACATTTAAGTTTTTGAAGATTTTGACTATGTAAAAAAATTTTTTGTAAGTTTAAAAATTAATTTGTTTTTGAGAGATACTTAGTCATGGTTATTTTGTGTTAATAACAAAAAAGAGGAAATTTGGTTGAAATTGTTTTTGACGTGAATTGAGTTTCATATTTATTTATGCTTTTTTTTTTTAAAGTTATGAGTTAAGTTTAATTCTGTAAGTTGATTACGCATGTTTTGTTGTTTTATTAAAATATAGGTTAAATACTGATAGAATTACATATGTGTTTATTTTGTGTACTGATTATAGATATCACTGAGTTAGCAAGATAGTTATGTCATTACGTTTTGTGCTATATCTTAAAGTGAAATTAATTCTTCTTTCCTATGATAAAGTCATCATTGTAATAGACTTATAAAGGCTTAATGTAGTTTTATTTTTGATCTTGGTGAATTTAGTAGCTGAGACTATTGTAAACAAACGTGTCATAAATCATTCTTTGGTTGTAATACTAGTTAGTCAAGATAGCAAGGTTACACAAGGAATGCTGACAAAAGATGTCTTTTACAATGTGTGTAGCATGAATACTGACTCATGAAATTCGATACTACATTTCTAGTTATAGACTATTAGATATTTCGAAAAAAAATGATTACATCACTTACTACTTTGAATAGATATTACGAAAAAAGAAAATTCTACGAAATAAATGTTCTACGGTTTACACTGGATTAATTAATACTCTACGATTCTGCGAAAGTATAATATGTTCTGTGAATTTTTATATTGATTTTTACGGCGAGTTTTAGAAAGAAGTGTGAAGTAGTACAGCGAAGTTATATTTTTTATAAAAGACCTAAAATAAGTCATTCTAAGATGGAGAAATTATAGTTAATAGATTGAGTAAAGTTAGTTTTAGTTAGAAATAAAGTCTTAAGTTCTTTTTAAGAAGTGAGAATAAAACAACTATTGTGACAGACCTGGAAAACTGATGAAATTGCTTATATTGCAAGCAAGGTAGATGTCATTGATGCTACAATGATATATAAACCCTTGGGTGGGAGGAAACTTGGTCAGTGGCCAAGATTGTTCAAGTGGAGATGCTGGAGAAAATCTTGATGATAGCCAGACGAACTTGGCGAGTAAGAGCTTCGTTCGAGCATCCAAAGAGTGGCAAGCAGAGTGAACAAATTTCGTGTATGAACCTTGTAATTATTTCAGAGAAAAATCATTATAAAATTATAACGTAGAATCAGATCTGTGAGTCACAACAATTAGAGTCATTCTGGAATAATAAGAAGAAGAAGAATATTGTATCATTATAATAAGATAGGAGATGGTTATTCTTGTTGATAATTGTTACTTGAGTACTGAAACATTTGATTAATTGAAAATAAAGAACCAAGGCAGGTTAAAACGCTTCCTTAAGGAGGTAACTTGTTTTTTGTTGCGGATTTTGGTTTTTGGTTGACATTAAATAGTCTTGTGTATTAATGTAAAATATATTTGTACATGTGTATAAATGTCAGCAATCAACTATTATCAACCTTCTTCAATTTATTAGGCCCAAGTAAAAAATAATAAAAAAATATGTATCAAACATTTGCAAGTAGATATTTTAATAAGTTACTGATAACATTAATATATATTAAAACTATTCAAATTATCACAACCCAGTAAAAAAAGAAGTGTATCAAACGTTAGCAAATAGATATATTTTGATAAATTACTAATAACAAAAATATTTCAATGTGTATTAAGTTAAAAAAGTCTTCAAATTATTAGACCCAAGTAAACAAAAAATGTGTATCAAACATTAGCAAATAGATATTTTAATAAATTACTGATGACAAAAAGTCTTCAAATTATTGAGCCCAAGTAAGGAGAAACAAAAATGTATGTCAAACATTAACAAATATATATTTTAATAAATTACTAATAACTTTAAAAGAAAACTTCTTATTCGAGTATCTGGTATCAGGTGATACCAACGACATGCTGTCTCTCGTAAACAAGAGCAGCAATACTTAAGAAGAAAAGAAAAATCTGTAATAAGTTAAAACAGTCTTCAAATTATTAGGCCCAAGTCAAACAAATATATATTCTAATAAGTTACTGATAACTTTAAAAAAAAAGTTGTTAGTTAAAAAGTCTTCAAATTATTAGGCTGAGGTAAAAAAATATATCAATACATTGGTAAAGTGATATTTTAATAAGTTACTGATAACTTTCAAATTAAATTGACTCATCTATTCATAAGGTTTAACATGTAATTTACCCAATATGAACTGGTATCATGAACTTTTGGGTGTTGTGGTCATTTAACAAAAAAATATTTTGTTTGTTATAAATCTGTTATCTTTTGACCTATTATAAAAATTATGAGATTGACATTTTCATCATTTAAAAGGCAATAAATTTTGTCTCTTGTAAGTTTTTATAAAACAACAGTTTAGGTTAAACAATTTTTAAATGTACAAAATGAAGTTTTGATTTATAGTGTTCTGGTAATATGCTACATACAAAATGTGTATATCAAATCCGGATTCAATATTTCATCCATTTCCAAAATTATAATTTTTTTTTACAAAAAACACGGTCAGAAAACTCTTATATGAACTTTTTTTCTTTATTTAGTGCCCAGTATATCTTATTTTAACAATTCTTCCGTTAGTTTTTTTTATAAAATTACATTCTCTATTGATAACCCTATATCATCACTTTGGTGTTTCAGAGTGAAAAGTGGTAGCATGTTTTGTTTTCTTTTTACCACACTTTTCATGAGTGCAGTTTACATTTTCAGTTTTCCCTGAGTATGTCGTTTATTCTCTGTTTTAAATTTAAGTTTTCAGCCATTTTTGTTTTTACATTTTGTCTAGATCATCTGCAAACATCCAGGGTTATCTCAATACCTGGTAATCTATATTCTCATCTAGGATATTTTTTTTGTTATTAAATTGTTTAGCAGTCATTCTCAGATCTGGCTTTGTTTTGTTCCTCAATAGTGTAAGAATGTTTAAAGGATATTTAGGACTGTATACTAGTTTTTTTGTTTTTTTCCCCTTCTTTTTCTTTTTCAGAATTATTTTAGTTGGTTTCATTATAGTAAACTTTTTCCATTAATGCCTAAAAAATGTATTTTTGTTTTCAGTCATTAATGATGGTCATTAAAACTTCTAACATTATTGTATTAGATATTTGTTTATATTAAGTATTTTATAACTAGTATTTTTATAGTAAATTCTTTTTCTTAAGTTGTTTAAATGCATATTACTTTTTCCTGTTATTTTAAAAAACTTTCAGTCATTGTGAACAAAATTTAGAAATAAATGAGTTAGAATTTATTTGTTGTTATATATTAAAATATGTTTGTAATATATGTTAATAAATGTAAAAATTGTTTATATTTCTGTGGAATTTCCTCATTTTGCATTCCTCCAAGTCCAAAAAAATTGTTCTGGGAATGTCTCTCATCTGTGCAGTGCTCTACAGCCCAAACGAGTATATAGATTTTAATCAAATTTAGTATGTCGATTGAAATTTTTGTAATATTTCAGTACTTTAATTTTTCTCAATAACTCAAAATTTGAAGGTACCTACCATAAAGACAAAACCATGAAATTCTGATCTAATCGGCTTTATTGAGTTCCCTAAAATGTCACCTCTAAGTACCCAAACAAAATTTATTAATCACCATTTGTCTAAAGGTACCTGTTGGTAAGTTATCGGTAACAAAAAAATTTAATAAAGAACTCAAAACACATTGGCACGAGTATAGCTCAAAGCACATCTTAGTGAACGTAAGGTTAATTGCACTACAATGCAGCGAGTTGTAGTCAAGGTGAGTTAAAATTGTTGTTTGATTTTTTTGTTTGATTTGTTGGTTTTATATTAGGAATTATTTTATTCTTTGTTTTTGTTAGAGTGATAATGACTGTGATGATTTATCACCTTAAAAAGAATAATCCTTTCATATTGAAATATATGACTTCCACACAGTTAAAACCTCAAATTGTTTTAATAATTTAACGAGGTACTGTTAAGGTATTGGTAAGTATTGTACTAAACTTGGCTTTTTAATAGGTGCCAGTTAATCAACTAAAAATGACCATCATTGGGATCTATAAAACTACAAAAGATAAATTTTAGTAGGAAAGCTCTATTAATTTTTTTTTAAAGGATTTAAAATTACACTGGAAATTTTCCAATCAAGCTGCCAATTTATTTATGTTAACCCTTTGCGATCGTTTGTCCAGTACAACTGGACAACGCATAGTCACAACCAAGTTTGATATACTTACTGACTGTGTGTCCTCTCAGCTCGGATGTCCAGTCCTACTGGACACCAACTTATCCACATTTGATCTGTGCCAGTCTAGACTACACTGCGTAATCAATTCGGAAGTGATTTAAACGTCAGCTGGAGTTATTGCACAACATTTTAAAAAACCTTTATTTTCTATTTAAAAGGGCCAAATAAATAAAACGTGATTGTTAGGATAAGCATTTTAATACACCGTAAATACAAAAAGAATGAAGTGTATGATTTATAATTATATATTACCTACTATGATCTACCCAAATATAATATAAAATATTTACATTTCTGTTTTTTTATTCAGATTCTACGTAAATTTATAATAGCGTACATAATTTCAATCTTAAATGTTTGTTCAATATCCTAAACTTTACTAAAATTCAGATTTCTAATGTAGAAATTCACCTGTATTCTTTCAGTGTGATATTTTTCAAAATGAAGTCCAGGTTCTTTTTCACATGTTTTACAATAATATTTGCTTCTTCTTCTTGTACTGCCAGGATTTCTGTTACTACACACTACACAGTCCTTTAAGTACCCTTTAGTCTCTATTGGATATAATAAATGCAATTTTCCACTTAGTCGCTCATCTTCTTCACAGTTAGAAGATCGTGTTTCTTGTATCTGCGACCAACTGTTTCACCAGCTCTCTTCTGAATCTTCTTTGTCGAACTTTGCGTTGTCCTTGTTGTAAATTTAAGTTGTATAAAATAAATGAATTTATAATAGCGGTTTCCAACAGCCAGAAAAACACCTTTCACCACCATTTTATTGATTTTCTAGTGAAGCTGTATGAAGAGATATAGTGGTCAGCAATATCTACACCTCCCATTGACTCATTGTACTTACAAACCTCTGTATGCTTTGTAATGTTTTCAGAAATTCCCCCTTTTATAACACGTTTCACAGTCTTGGTTGAATTATCATAAATGGTGGATAGCATTGTTACGTCATTTGTACCTCTATAAAAGAAGAAAATATTTGTCTTCTCGTCTGTAAGCTAGGATTTCACCCTTTATCAATTTAATCTTTGAAACTTTCTTTCCATTATTTTTCTTTATTTTGGACCTCACCTTTTCTGGCAAACTTTTTCTATTTTTCTTTATAGTTCCTGTTAGATGAACTTTCATGTCATATAGTGCTGATGCCAAATCTAGATTGGTATAAAATCTATCTGTGAACACATGGAGTCTCTTGATATTACTATATGATTGTAGAAGTTTATGTACGAGGTGTAAGACAATCCTGCTTGCCATTCCTAAGTCAGGTCGCACCATATTATCAGTTGTCCCTAGACTGAGATAGTAGTGTAGGTTTTTATAAGATACAGTAAAACACTGATGCATATTACAGTGTTCAAGTTCGGAGGACAGCTGTGTATCATAAGGAAAAGAACGTGACTAATTAAGCTGAGCTAAGTCATACAAAGCATTAGTTATTTATTTAAAGTTATAGACTTTATAAACATAATGCACTACATGCCAAACCAAAAATAAACTTCTAACCTCCCCAAACAAATACTTAACATGTTCAGTAGTACTGGACATCCGACCATTCAAGCAAATAAGCATTGTCCAGTTGTGCTGGACATACTAGCCGTGACAACTCTAATGCAGCACGGTACTAAAAGCTAACAGAAAAATGGCAATGTCCAGTAGTGCTGGACATCCGACCTCGAAAAACTTTTTAATAAAAATATTCCGATCGCAATGGGTTAATGATAACACTTGATAGTTTGTATTCAATATATAAGTTAAAGTCTTATTTATTCATGGGTTTTTTGCTGTAAACCTAATCATTTTAGGATACATGGCATATAAAAGTTTAGAAAAGTTAGTTATTTTTGGTAATTGGCTAGAACATATAGAAGTTATTTATGTATATGTGAAGAAATCAACAACAAAAATGCATTAACATTTTTATATGCTTGTATTAATTTTATTTGTAAGAAATTACAAACTTATTTTTCTTCCTCATAAAACGCATAGAAAAAACAGGAAACTTAATTCTTACAACTTCTACTTCATATGTGATTTCACTTAAACTTATTATTATGTTTATAGCTATTAGTGAATGCCAGAATTATAATTTGCAAGGTAATTCATATAGAGAATAAAGTGAGATAGCTTTCCTGAATTAGTTTTATGATAATTATTATTTAAATTGAAATACAAATTTTACGTACTGAAAAATATATTGGTTAGGTGAATTTTTGTCATAAAAACATGGATCAAATAGGAACATTACCTGAAGATTTTCACTTGTCTCTCCTGAGATGAGTTTGTCCAGATTCGAGATGCTGCCTTTGAAATTCGTCTTCTGGTCTCTTCAGTTTTCTTTAGGTGTGATGATTTCCCCATTGTTTTTCTTAATGTGGTGCAGGATTCAAGTACTAATGAAATTGCAAGTTCGTTGAAAATGTTTACTATAAATAATTTTCCTTTATTGATTTCTTTAGTTTTAAGTCTATTTTGTGAATCTTCGATACTTTTTGGAATTACTGTACTAAGTTTCTATAGTTGGAAACAAAATTATAATTGTTATCGTATTACATCCGTCTGTACAACATTCCATAAAATCTGTCCTTGAAATGTACTTACATCCAGCCCTAAAATGGACTTATTCATTTTTTTTTCAGATTCTACTAACTTCTACATTATTAATTTACCCTATGTTTTTATTTTGTTTTTAGAACCATTTATTTCTGATTTAAACTTTTAATAATCCAAATAATTTCTGTTATAAAATCTATATTACACGTGTTCCCTTTATAAGGTCATTGTTTAATTTTTATTATACTAGATTTATACTAAAATTTACTTTTTTATGTTTCATTGAGTTACCTCTAGTTTAGTTCTTGATTTTTACTTGCCAAAAAATCTCCTAATTCATCTTGTCTGAAATTACCAATATCCTAAACTTTGAATCTTTTCATTGTCTCAACTCTAGTTCAAAATTTTAAATTTTGTATTTTTTGTCCTATTTTAATTTTAAAATTGTCTTTGGATTCTCATAAAAAATCTTGTTAATATGCACTTTAAACTTTAGTTATAGCACTTTTAGTTCTCTTGAAATCTGTCTGTCTGCACCATGAACAATTTCAATAAAACATGTTTTTTATGTATAGTTTATAGTCTGTTTTGTTTTTCTCACACTTAATTATTTATATCCTTGGTACTTTAAATAGGAATAATTTGTTTTATTGTTATTTGGATGATATGGAATGTGTTTTTAAAATATAAATTTATTGGTATCTCATTTTATTCTTAATCTGGCCACCATTTACTTTTGATATCTATCTTTCAAATAGTTTAATTTTTTTAATTCTTAGATTTAGTAAACAAATCAGTTTGTTATTTTTTCTGAAAAATGTTTAACTCTCCTAGTGTCGGTAGTCGCTGCAGCGACGATTGGTACTCGCATACGGGTGCTAGTAATCGCTACCGTGACGACTGTGTATTGCGTCACAATAATACAGCTGTTTCATCTCATCATTCACTAAATGCACTATGTTAGTATCCATAGAAACAGCAGAATAGGGACCATCTTTTGGTGCACAGGTTTAGTATATTTCATGATCTGCTAACTAAACAAAAACTGTTTGAATTACTACCGTCAGCTGTTTCATCTGCTGAATTGCTAACCTCATTGTCGTTGCCGTGTTTCTTGTTCAGTTTTATTCCAAATTCTCGGTAAAAATGGATAGAAATATTACTAAACTTGTGATAGTAAAATTGACAGATTATTAGATGAAGATGTGAGTGACATAGAAAGTGCCAGTGATATAGAAGGTAATGTGGAGTGGATAATGACAATTCAATTACTGACTTTTCCTCGGGAAGTAGTGATACTCTACAGAGTAATTTGCAGTTGGCAGCGGGTACCAGTGGCGGATCTATAGGGGGGGGCTTTCGGGCTGAAGCCCCCCCAAAACCTTTAAAAAATGTTTTGTAAGAAAATTTAAAGTTTGCTCAAAAGCACACAAGGCGTTTGCGGTTCCTTTACAGCAACTAGTGATGAAGACAATGACAGTGTTAGTTCTCAGACCACCACTCCAAGTCTCCAAACAAAAATTCCAACTGTGTCCCCGTCATTATTTATTCATGTCTAGCCAGTAGAACTACTCTGAAATATTAAATGTACGATGTACTTAAAAATAAATCCTTTTCACCTTTTTAATCTGCCTTTTATTAACTTTAATGTATTTCATTAGTAAATTAGTAAACAAAACATCCTGAAAACCTTTAATATGAAACACACGTTTTTACTCCATAAAACAACGTTAAACTACTGTTTTGGTCGCTTCATTATATGAAAGTCCTTTCACAAAATTTTCCCCTGTTCAGCCCCCTCCAAAATAAAATTCTAGATCCGCCACTGGCGGGTACATAGTGTTAGTTATAGTGTTGTAACCTTTTGTGACTGTATATATTACCTATATAAGTGTATATTTTCTAACAGAAGATAAAATTTGGAAGAAAATGGCTATTTCAGATTTTTAATATTAGACAAACAGCAGTTTTTAGAAGATTGGTCTAATTTTAACATAATTTTTTGTGAAACATTTTCTACCTATGGGCAATAACACACAAAAATTCCTATAAAAGTATATATAGAACCTATTTTTATCATATTCTCTCTTTTGTTCTGAATAATTTGATGTATCATATATGTGTCGACCTAAATCTCAAATTTTAGTGAATTTTTAAATTAAACCTTGCATTTTGCCTAAAAACAGCGCGGCACTACTAATTATATAGTGAACACTCAGAGGGTTAATTAAACTGATTTATATAAAACTTACAAAACCTTAGTTCTCTTACTCTATGACTGGATGACAAATCTATTTCTTTATATGAGACATATCTTGAAAACCTCTGTCAAGAAGAAGAACATTTTTCTTTTTTGTATTGGTACTGCTTGCAATGAATTCCTAAGGTTGTACAGATGGAGTTGTGGGCAAGTATTGCTACTCTACTCTTAACTCTGTCTGCAGTGACATAGTCATTTCAAAGAACTGAAAACCCCTCACAATAAAGGAGTGGGGTTGATGGCGATTAGTTCTTGAAGACAAATGACTAAAGGAGATGTATAACGTACAAAAACCTTAAGATCTTCAATGTGAATTCTGATGCTGTTGATGTTCTATTCTATTACACACGCTATTTAAGTTTACATTTCTGGCCATACATATGAACAAATAATAATAAAAAGATTTGGATTTGGACTTTTATTATTTTTACCACTTGCCTGATTTGAAAAACCATCAGAAGTCTCAGGGTCAAGCTCCATAGCAACTTCAACAACTGGAACGTCAAGTGTTGAAGGCTGAGGTGATTTTAGGAGCCGTTTAGAGGAACCCGCTCCTCCCTTATTTTTGGTTTCTAGAAATTTGTTTGTTACACCCAGTGTTCTACTGGGCTTGGTTATAGTATTTTTATGTTGAATTTTATCAAAAAACCGAAGATTTTGAAAGCACAGATACTGATTGAGATTTTTGTTTAATTAGCTGGCAATTTGAGTTTTTTTTTGTGCAAAGGCACAGATTTAGCTTTGGATGCAATAGGTTTTGTAAATTTAGTAAGAATGTCAAATTTTTAACTAGACGAGACATTAAAAGATGAACTGCTTTGTACTGCAATTGTTTAATTTGATCAGCAAGTATATGAACCATCTCGCCCAGTTCATTATATGATGAACGTGAATTGGGCGCTGGGGAGATGTCGTATTTGCTTAAGATTTACCAATGGTTGGAGGTAGAGCACTTATTTCTTTGTATACTTACCTAGCTTTGGGAAAATAAAGTTTCTCTTTAGTTATTATTTCTAAAATTGCCTTCTCAACTTTATATTTTGGGCATTTCGGTAAACGTGCAGGATGGTTGTCATCACAATTTGCACAGTTTGCCTCCATATTTCACTCTTCGCTTTTGTGGCCTGCCACACTGTCCACACATTTTCTCTTTAGAGCAAGTGTTGCCAACATGTCCATATCTTTGGCATCGGAAACAATGTCTTGGATTTGGAATGTAAGGTCTAACAGTTAGACTGTAGAAACTAGCATACACCATACACTCCCTCTGGAAGATTCAGAGTACCAAAAGTTAGAACGGTTGGTTTTCTCTCACTATTTTCAGTTCTATAAATACGTTCGATGTTAATAACATGTTGTTCGGCAAATCCTTTCAGTATTTCCTCTGTGCTTTCATTCAAGAGCTCACAACGGGAGATAACACCTTAAGAGGAATTTAAACCTTTGTGAGGTTCAACAGACACGTTAACTAGACCGAAAAGAGACTTCATGTTCACCAGAGAGTGACTCTGTTTAGCAGAGTCAGTCTGTATCAATAAAGTACCATTTCGAAGTTTTCGAATGGAACGAAGAGTACCTGCAGCACCAATGACAGCTTTGTTATTCACAAAAGGGGAGATCTATCACCGATCAGACTCCTCAGTACTGTGACAGACAATAAGAAATCTCGGACAGGCCCCTGGATCATAACATCCAAATTACATTTTTTGTTTTCAAAAACAGATTCTTCAGGTGGTGCCGATAGTTGTCTCTTACCCCACCCGGGTTAACGTTATTTATAGCAGAGGCCATGTATGAGTTAACCAGCTCCTCGTATTAGGAGGTTACAGATGCGACTCTGGGAACGGGTCCACCCTTGGATCACTTTTGATCATTTCCAAACCCCAGAAGTCTAGGGCCCAGAGTAGGCTATGCTCTTTAACCAGACTGGATGGCCAGGTCCATTCCTGCAACTAGTGAGGGAGGGTCTGACACCCGATAAGTTGCCTAAATAAAGTTATAAAATACCATGTGTCCAAAAAGTGCCACCCCCTCTTATTCTTTTTATTAATTGAAATAGACAGATTTGCTTTGGGGAAAGTTTAGATAACCAAAGGAGGAGTTTTTTGAAGTATCAAAATTTTCAACCCTTACCCCCAAAATGGGGTAAGTCAAGAATTTTAAATAGCAACCCATATTTAGTGATACCTCATTTTAAAAGCCTTTTAAAAATAAGTATAATGGCTCAAACTAGAGGTCTCTCAGTTCCTCCTGCCCATTCCCAAAGAGGACCTTCATCTATACTACCCTCTCCCTACCACACTATGCTTAATCACTCCCCAATCCTGATCTCCACAATTAAGGTTCCTTTAGATCGCAAGACAGCTTCCTAGAACATTTAGGAGTATGTGCAATTCCTCATGGAAGAGAATGGCTGCCAGCCAAAGAAAACGGGCATGTGTTTCATCCCACATCAAAGGATATCAAGGATGATATCTGAGGGCTGTGCAGCACACCTACCTACATGACATAATTATCTCTAAATAAAATTTTATCAACTTCCAACGCGAGAGAGAGAGAGAGATTTAAGAGCATAGAGAGTTGAAAAATTTGTAGAGGTAAAAAAAAGGTAACTTTAATCAGATTTTTGATAAATGAAGGAAAATATAATAGTGAGAAAAGGAAAATTGTAATAGGTGTGGTACAAATATTACATGTTAAAAATACTATGTAGAATACCAACAAGTTAACTGTAACCTTAATCAGATTAATGACAAATGAATGAAAATCTATCAGTGAGATGATTACAAAGGTTGAGAGGAAATCAATAATTAGAGTAATCATAGCTTATTAGACTATCGACAGATGCTTTGATTGTTGGGCGACTGTAGCCCTACATATCTGCTGCTGCAGGCAAGGTATGGACTATACAGGTCCATAATTCAAATTGGAGGAAAGAAAGCGAACATATAAAAAATGACAACGCAAGTGGGAGACTTCAGTGAAAGGCACATGGTGAAGATAGAAAAGGGATCAAAACAAGTTAACCATTACATGTCACAGCTTCTTACAAGTTATGGGTGTTTTGCTACTTATCTAGAAAGGCAAACAACGCATACTACATAATATGTTGTATGGAAAAGGAAGATACAACATTTCATTATTATATAAATATTAGTAAAGAAATATTAGATTAATAATAGAAGGAACCTAACACCTGACAATTTTGCAAAACACATTGTTGAAAGTAAATGGTTATAAAATAAATAAGAAATATATAAGACAGATTATATCGATAAAAGTAAAAAGAGTTAGAGATTTTTAAATGTAAAAACATCACCCATCAAGATGAATTGAGTGATATAGTGGAGAAAACATGATGCAGGAGAAGGGAGGAGAGGTTTTAGTTATGAGTCCATTTCTGGGAGTCCCACTGAGTTATAAAAAGTTTCCTCTTATCAATAAAAAATATATTTATGTTCAGTGCTTTGAAACCATAACCTTAAATAATAAACAATTCCACATTATTATTTTGAACTTACCTAATGACATAGTGATGCATAACATTCATCTAAAATTGAGATTTAGGTTCAATATGAATTAATCAATGATGTTACTGCCTGTGCCTCGGAAACAAGTCATGTGTATCATGAGTTTTGTCTTTCAATTGAAATTAGTTCATAGCCTTCAAAAATCTTAATCACTTTACATTCTAAATTATTTATAGTTACTGTTTTTTATTTACAATATATAAAGTTATCATTTTATCATTATCATTTTATCACATCTCGTTAACCAATAAGAAAACTTAAACTTTCTTTTAAACTTAAGTTGACTCTACGGAAAACTTTAAATGGGAGACCTTTGTTACTTTTTTCGTGGAATTTAAATCCATTTTGTATAGTTTGAAAATGTCTACCATTTTCCAATATGGTAGGTAACTATAAAGTATATAAGGTATATAAAAAACTATAAAGAAGTTTTTACAGCACTTCTTATTTTCATAATGTATTTATTTTTGACACCAAATTTAATGACATTTTTATTCTTGGATATTTTTTATGAACCCACTTGTTTAGAGTTAAATTCGCTTGAAATTTCAAAAATTTGAAGTTTCATGCATTTTGGGGAGGCAATTTTCATAGTTGCATCAATTTTAAAATATGATAAGGAAGTGTAAATATCAATGCAGGACTAAAATAATTAAATAACTAATTTGTGAAACAAATACAAAATATCTCAAACATATCGCACCCCTAGAATAGTACTGTGACAACTCAAAAATGATGAATTTCAGGAAAACGCATTTTAAAGTTTTTTGTTCCGAACACAGTTTATAAAATCATTATTGTTTTTTTAAATTTAAATCTGTTTGCACCTAGTAACTTCTATGGACTCTAGCAGTGTCATCAACTATATCATCTGCCAAAAAAACCTCCGGGGTCGGGGTGGGGGCAATTTGTCACAGTACTATCTGAGAAATATGAAGCATTACCTTAAGTTGTCATAGTTTTTGTGAATCAAAATATACAAAAAATTAATATAATATGAAATTTATAAAAAATAAATAGAAGTGTTATTTTTTATTTGAAAATACCTCAGAAAGACAACATTTTCTGGCAATGAAAAAATGTAAAAATAAAATAAAAATAGGATAAGGAGAATAATTAAACAAATTTTTAATGCTTCAACTTTTTATTAACTAAATAAAAATGTCTGTTTTGTAATTTACATTAGAAATAAAATGTCATGATACATACTTAAAAAATAAAAGACTTAGATAAATTTCACAACCATAAATTGTACAATATAATAAATCCACTGATACATATTTAGGTACATATTTTTTTAAGGTTTTAGAGATCGACAAAGTTAAAAAACAAAAATAAAAATACTTAGGCTAATTTTACAACCTTGTTGAACACAACAAAAAATCACTTACATAAAGCGCATTATTTTTATGATTATTATAAAGGCACAGTTTTATTGAAAACTTAAAATATCATTAAAAGTCCTATTCAAAGTCGAGTCTTATCAAAAAGAGCAGTCTCAAAAGTCACAGCCATTAGACAATACTTTTTTGAACAGTTCAAATTTAGTCGAAGAAAATTAAGCCAACGAAAAACTAGGATTGCTTTAAATTCTTAACTAGAGTTACACTCTCATTGTTCAGTATAATTAGGTACATATTATTTTAAAATTTAGAGATTGATAAAGTTAAAAAATAAAAACAAAAATACTTAGGTAAATTTCACAACCATATTGAACACAACAAAAATCACTTACATAATACACTCTTATAACTTTTATGATTATTGTAAAGGCACAGTTTTATTGAAAACTTAAAATAATTATATTAAAAAGTCTTATTAAAAGTCGAGTTTTATCAAAAAGAGCAGTCTCGAATGTCACAGCCATTAGACAATATTTTTTTGGAACATTTCAAATTTAGTCTAAATAAAAATGAGGTTATAACAAAAATAGCCTTGGTTTAACTACTTAAGGATAGAGTTTCACTCTTACTGTTTCGCCTCCTTAGGTACTTATTTTTTAGGTTTCAGAGATCGATAAAAATCACAGTAGGTAGATGGTATATAATTATTATTCACCAGACTCATTAAATCGTTAAATTTATTTGGTGGAATTTCTGGTGGCGTTTTGTACGCTGGAGCTTCGTTCCAGGACTCCATAACTTCTCTTTTCTTATTTGCTAAGGTTTTCATTTGGCCTGAATTCCTCTTTGCTGGCCTTCCACTTTGTAAGGTATTCACTGTTTTAAAATCGTCGGCAGTATAAGAAGTCTTGTAAAGAAAAACGAATGGATTTTCTCGGCAGATTCTAAATACTTTGATATCGGAGAAGGTGAACTTCTCCTGTTCGGTGTTGACATTAAAATTTTTGATGTCAAGATTTGACGCAAGTTTTTTAAAATCAATGAAACTATGATAGGAAAACTCGTTAACCTGATAGAAAGGTTGCTTTTTCTTGGCGGTTCTCATCAGCTGGACGTATTGTGCCGGAATATATATTGGACCAGATTTGCTTGCTCTTTTGATTTCCTTTTCAATGACAGAGTGTACGCCATCACCTTCATTTTGAGTGTGTCCCTTAATGAAAAATTTGTGGGAGATGGACTTAATTTTTGGGAACTTAATCAATGCGTACATGTACATGATCATAACAAATCGATTCTTTTGTTGTCCACAGCAGTTATCGCTATAAAAAACAAATTCAACATCTTGGTCGTTTTGGTCAAGTGTTTGCATTTTGTCAGAAATGTATCGAAAAACGCATGTTGAAATTTCGGTAGCTCCTTTGTTTCCATCTCCTTCATGCCAAACGTTACAAATCCCGTGTTTTGTTTTATATTCATAAATTGTCAAATTGAAAGTCGAAAGTTTACTTTTGTAGTAAAAGGTGGATACCTCTCCTTTTGGTGTAGGGAGCGCTGCCTGCAGATCATACGAGCAAACTATGACGTTCGGATCCTCATTCGACTTGTCTCGTTCCTTTTCTTCACGAGAAAGTTTTTTCTCGTTTTGGTGTATTACGAATTCTTCACTTTTTTCATGTTTTCCCGCTTCATCTGAGTTGTTGAAAGATACGCATGTGTCGCACTGATCTTTTTTCGGGCTAAAAAAAGAAATATTATATTCAGTGTTAAAAATTCTGGAAAATAAGGAAAGTGTACCGTGCGCCTTTCCCGCTTCTTCACAATTCTTTACATAATCACGATAGATTGCAGCTATTGTTTTCCCTCCTTCAATGTATTCCCGCGTTGTCTGAGCTCTCAAATAGTGGCTCTCTATGCGAGGGATCGAGTCAATGTGTTTCCGCATTTCAGTTTTAATCGATTCGTCAATTGATGCTCTTTTTTCTTGTTTGCCTCGTCGATCCTTTTCGATGATTCCTCCCTTAAGCTTTGAAAAACACGTCGAGATTGTGCGGCGATTGATGTCCAGTGTTGCCATGAAATATTGTTTGCATACACGCAATTTCTTTTCGTCTTTTTCCAGGTAAAAAGCGTGGTTTAACTTTCTTTGAGTTTTTTTATACATGTACTGAGGAGTGATTTCCACCGAATGCCGAATCACATATTCTCTCTGGTTTTCGAGATCTCCCAGGCCCCAGTACTTGGAAAAAATCGATAATCTCTCTTCTTCGGAAAATTTCAGAGGGCAATCATGCGTGCAGCCCCCACATGGCGGTTTGACACTTCTTGCTGCAATATTGTTACATTTTTTCCCCGTTCGAGAAGTGTACGCTAGTCCAGAATTTCGCAGTGTTTTGCACTTGTTGGCTTTCCACTCTGAAGGTTGTGGGTTTTTCTTTTTGACGTTGAGTTTGACTATGTTTTCATTGGCTGGTCCGTCAGAGGTAGCTGTCACCTTTTCAGATGTAATAATATTTTCTGAAACTCTTCTCTTTTTTTTTTTCCGGTGCATTTTCATTCGAATCGGAGCTCTCGTCGTCTGTTTCGTCCATAAGTTGAAAATCAGGGTCTTTATCCGAATCGTCTTCACACATTTCCAAGTATTCATTGAAGGTTATTTTATCTACTGTTGATCCTAAGCCGTGATGCTGTGCATTTCCGTCGAGGTCGATAATACTTTCCACGCTCAAGAGCGATGATTGTGCAGGACCAAACGCTTTTTTCAGTTGGGCCAGGATGTTGTCATCAACCAAATCGATGTAGCGACAATATTCATATTCTTGTGGCAGCCAGACTTCTCCATCTTTATGATGTTCAAGAACAGGCTTCGGGCTCAATGGTTGGAGGGAGTTACTTGACAGAGGAACGTTGGTACTCCGAGCCAAATTTGCTAGGAACTTGCCCCGGCTAGTGAAATTTGTGTTCGTCATTCTTCAGCCGTGAAAGACGGCACAGAAATAAAACTCCTACAACACAGTAAAAATAAGTTACTGGCATCACTGGGTACTGTACAACAAGGTTATCAACATGACAATTTAAGAAAGGATAAAATTCATGCAAAGAGTAGTGTTATAACTCGAAAAGAAACGGCACTCATAAACGAGAAAAAATAATTCATTAAATGAGTAGTGTTACGAGTCGAAAAGTCACGGTACTCTCATAAGTGACAATTAAAGAAAGAATACAATTTATCAGAAGAGGAGTGTTACAAGTCCAAAAGGAACGGCATTTACTCATGACAAGTAAAAGAAACATAGAAATCATGAGAATAGTAATGTTACAACTCGAAAAATCACGGTACTCACATTATGACAATTGGAGAAAAGATAGAATTTCTGAGAAGATTAGTGTAACAACTCAAAAAGTCACGGTACTCATATATGACAATTAAAGAAAGATAGAAATCATGAGAAGAGTAATGTTACAACTCGAAAAGTCACGGTACTCACATTATGACAATTGGAGAAAAGATAGAATTTCTGAGAAGATTAGTGTAACAACTCGAAAAGTCACAGTACTCATATATGACAATTAAAGAAAGATAGAAATCATGAGAAGAGTAATGTTACAACTCGAAAAGTCACGGTACTCACATTATGACAATTAAAGAAAAGATAGAATTCCTGAGAAGATTAGTGTAACAACTCGAAAAGTCACAGTACTCATATATGACAATTAAAGAAAGGATCAAATTTATGAGAAGAAAAATGTTACAGCTCAAAAAGGAACGGTACTCACGTATACGTTTGCGTCAGACTCTGTTTTACGACTGATGGCTAAAGGAGTCACGTTGCTCCCCGACGGGTCCTCCCCTCCCTCGTGTAAAGTAGTAGTGTAACTAGCGCACTCAAGCGTTGACTACGGAAACTAGTAAAATAACGATGCTACCTTCGTGTAGAGCTCGTTAAGATCTATCTGCTTGTAAGGATATCTGAAGATTCGTCTTTTTGGACTTGTCACACTACTATTCTAGGAGTGCGATATATAGGTTTAGGGATTGCTATACAGAATTTTATAGTTAGTTGCCATATTGAGTTACCAAAAGGAGTTTTTAAATTCCATGAAAAAATAATGAAGGTCTATTTAATTTTAAGTTTTTTGGAGGATTAATAGTTTACAAGATACCAATAGTGTCTACGATAAAATGACCACTCTGTATAAATAAAACCCAGCCCAACATCCAATATATTTATATTCTACTATACACAGACCCTACACACAAAAATGGTTTATTTCTCATATTTCCATCCTTTTAGCACACATGACATCTTTTTCTTTTTCCATCTCATTTAGTAACATGGTCTTCGTTTTTGATTAGGCAATACAAGGAGTTGCATCTTGGACGAATACATATGAATTGTATTGAAGGAAGTGGTAAAAATGTCGTTTGACTTCTGTGGGAGTCATTGAGCAGCAATATCTCACCTTTTGATTGTTTAATGCATGTTCAATAAATGTTGAGATTTAATCATTGTCATCTACAGAAAATGTACAAATATCTTTCATACCATTATAACTCTTACATTCACAAGGATAATATGACACCATCTGATTTGCTCTATCCGTGCCTTTCATATGAACTACAACGAAAAAACTCAACACTTTTTTATGAGTTAAACTGTACGCATCCCCTATCTCTTTTAAAATGCACACTAGTCTCAAATCCTGAATTTTTTTCTTTCAGGATCTGTTTCCGCGAGAAAAGAAATGAGTTATATAATCCACTGGAAGTTTAGGCTTCTTTAATTTAACTGGCCTGGATTGTATAACTCCTTCAACAGTTAGGGCCTACTGCCAAAGTCACCCCAAACTGCCAGTACCTCCCTTTTTTGTATAATACTTCCAGTAACTATATTTACTTTAACCCTTTTGCTCAGAGAGAACACGATTAATTTTATTTATCTTTTTTATCCCTTGGGAGCGTGTTCTCGAGAATACTTTTCTTAACTACAATATATCTTATCTTTTAAATAATAATATTTCCTGTAAGCATAAAACAAGGCTGTGTGGATAATTATAAAAGACAAGTCTTTGTTTTTGATATTTAGAAATTAACACCCATTTATTTTATTTTAAATAAAAGGAAAAAAATCAAATTTCTTCGAGCAACAAACTAACTCAAAATTTTTAACTTATATAATTATAAAAATACAAAAATATTCCTCTGACAAAACTTATTATTTTTCTAATTTTATTTATTTTGATAGCAGATAGAGTTTTTATTTGTAATTAAAAAAAAAAGAAAAAGTTTTACTTTAATCTTTCATTTATGAATTTATTTTCTTTAATCACTGAACACTAATTTCTCAGTTAACAATTTAATCAGTTGACCAGGTTTATCATACAAATGTTTTACTTATATTACTTACAATAAAAAAAAAAAAAAATCAACACACAGATATTAAATTTCTTAGCCTAAACAATTTTCATTAAATTATATTAAATTTTTTATCCCAGGAAAATCAGTAACTTTATTGAATTTAATTTTAACTTTTGGCCAACTTTGCCCTAATAAGAAAAGAAATTTAGATGATTTCTCAAACCTTGATCTCCGTCTTGAAGATCCTGGTAATTTTGATACTTCAAAAATTACAGGACCTGGTAATTGGTTTTATATGGTTGAATTGGTTTACTCCTCTGGTGTCTGGTTGCTGTGATGATGTTAAGATTGATCCATGTATCTTTTAGTAAGTTTCAGGTGATATGTTAATTTCCATTAAACACTGGATGTTGAATTTTCACACTTTTTACGGAAATCACTGATGACTCGCTAATTTCACATTTTACTTTCTAAACTTTAGATTTTATTTTCATTTAACCCTTTGACGAGTGCGGCCGTTCCTGAACGTCCCAAATAGCCAACAGCTGGTTAGTAAGTATTTACAAGAAAATTGTTGTCAAGGAGTAAGAAAAAAAAATTTGAAAATAGTTGTTTTATTGGTTACAAATGTATAATAATATAATAATATTGTGTTAAAAACTTGTAAGAATAAAAATTTACACTGATAAATGTACTTTAAAAAAAATTTGCACTGAAAAATCATTGTCACCCGTAGGTATAGCAGACATACACAGACAAAAACGTTTGATGGGCCGCTTTTTTTCAACGAATCAATTTAGTATAGCCTACATTATGGAAAATATTACATTTCTTTTCAGTTTTCTTGGAAGCGTGTGTTGGTTTCGTTTGCTGATAGCGGTATCCCATTGTCGGCGGCATAAAAACACCGTGGCATTGTCACCCGTCGGTATAGCAGACATACACAGACAAAAACGTTTGATGGGCCGCTTTTTTTCCACGAATCAATTTAGTATAGCATACATTATGGAAAATATAACATTTCTTTTCAATTTTCTTGGAATCGTGTGTTGGTTTCGTTTGAGACGCGGCTAAATGTGTCAAAAGACTAGACAGAGGGGAATCTGTAAAAAAGCTTTGTAGTGTTTAATTTTTCATGTTTGATGTATAATATACGTAACATAATAATATAATGATACAAATCACTTATACTAGACAAGGAACATAGGCACAGGTGTGTGTAGGGGGGAAACAACCGCGGAGAAGACGATGCCATCGCCTACATTTACGCGCCAATCAATACGCATGGTGAATTCTCCTGAAACCACGCCCCCTGGAGTTGTCCTGCCTTACAATTGTGAAAAACCCGATTTCATGTGTTCTTAATACTATTTCTTGTTGAATTGTGACAACACAATAAGCCATGACTAATTTGTTTTATGATAAATACTTTTATTGCTCAGATGTTACCTAAAAAGTTCCGGAACGTCCATACTCATTTACGCAAACAGCACAGAGAACGTTCAAGAACGGCCGTACTCGTTAATCGGTATTTCCCTGTACTCTTCAAAGGGTTAAATTATTTTCTTTTAGCACTGATTCTTTAACATTTTCCAAAATTTTTTTTTAATTATTAATTTTAATTGTATTCTTCTTAATTACTTGAATTCACAGTTCTGTCGGGCATAGTAACCCCTTACCTTCTAGTAAAATTTATTTTTGAGAGTGACCTGTCGGGCATATTAACCCCTTACATTCTAGTAAAATTTTAATTTGAGAGTGACTCCTGAGAGCCAGAGCAGCTATATTTATAGCTTGAAACTATCGTATTCTATTACTAATTTTTTCCCTTTTTGGGAATAATACGATAGTTCCTTATTTTCCTATTTATGATGTTACTTTTGTGTTATTTTTATTTCTAGTGCTTATGATATTTATTTATGAGTTATTAATAATTGTTCAAGTCCTTTAATCCTTTGTTTGAATTATTTTAATTTAATTAATTATTTTCGTTACTGTAGCTGTCTGTTAGTTAGATAACTCCTCCTACTTCTACGTCACGAAGTCCTGGAGTTTGGAACTCTGGAGCTCAAAATTTGCTACTGTAGAAATCTCTATTGTCTTTTCTTTAACCTCTTCTAACAGTTTTCCTGAGATATTTTTCACTTTTTCTTGTTCGGCATTTTGTAGTCCTTCACGTCGGCTTTGACTAGAACTTCGCGTGATGTTTGTCGGTCATCCTGTTCTCCCACAATTCCTTACGCAACGATCGATGTAATTTTGAATTCTTATTTTTCACACTTTTTGATTTACAGTTTTGAAACTTCACCATTGTGTTGAGTTTCCGAAATAATTACACTGGTCGTAACGAAGATACTGTCTGACCTTCCTGTCTTACGTAATTTCGTACTCAACTTAACACTATCTTGTTTAAAGGTTTATTATTTACTGATTACTCTGAGACTTACATATTCATTAGCATATATGATTTTAACTATGTTTTATTAATTTTCAAATTTTATCTTTATTTGTTTTCACACAAGGGTGAAAATTATAGCCTTTCTATTTTATTCAAATTTCGATTTTATACTTTAATTCCTTGTTAAACTTTAATCTTCTAACTAAACTTATACAACACATTTCCAAAATTTATGTTTATTTAACTTTCAAATTATACCATTTCATCTAACTTTTTAAATATTAATTTTTTCAATAGTTATACAAGAATCTTTTATTCTTATAATTCTTTATGTATTACAGAAATACCAAGGTTTTTTGAATTTGATTAATTTTGAAAATTTTCTAATTCTTCATTTAAATTTGCTGTAGCGCATGTTAGTTTATATGAAATAACCGTAATAGATCTGTATTGCATACATCTTGTACTACAATTGCACATCTTTTAACATTATTATTTCATATTTTCATAATTCATCAACTATGAATTTTTTATTCAAAATCTACCGACATTCAATTTTACTGTCAAAACGACTAGGCGAAAGTTGACTTTAGACCTAGCCATAGGTCAGTTTCACCGACTCGCTCTGAGCAGCAAAGTTTTTTTACAATTCAGTCAAACCTTGTATTAGGATTAAATTTTGATTTTTCTCTTTTTTGACCAAAATATAATCCCATTCAACAAATTTCCGTTGTAGAACATTATATTACTTCTTTAGGTTTGTACTTTTTACTAGGTCTCTGTTATGTTTCCTGTTTCCACATAAATATGACCCTAATGCAATAAGTCTTATTCTCTAGGAGCTAAGTTGAAGCTATTATAGAAATGGTTTAAGAACACTGAATGACCATATTCTTAGCTTGTCACACATAATTTGGAGAACTACTTTTGATGTATAGTCTTTAACGGCCAATGTATCTTCAGCTTCAGCATACGTCTGAAATTGTACTATTAGACCATAAGGTTTGTTTAAACAAGAGAATTTTATTTTATAATTATTGCATTTACATTTTATATATTGTTTGAAGTGCAAATCGTCCCCCTCTCTGAATGGATATTATACTGATGCTATTTTATTATTTAAGTAATCAGTGATTTCACTCACATTACTCAACCAATCAGTAACCTGTGATGTTGTGCATGGAATGACTATTGAGAAATTCAAACATCTCATTATCTATCGGAACTTGTTATAGCACATGTAATGCCTATGAAATAGCATGTTGAATATCCAATTTTTGACAGTTGAAGCACACAGTGCATGTTTTTCCCCTACTCCTTTAGCAACAAGAATTATGTTGAAAGAATCTGTTTAATATAATTGTGTCCATATTTAAAAAAATCTATACAAACTAATTCAGTATTCGGTTAATTCAGGAACTGAATAGTCCGTTCACTTTGCTATTTTTGAATGTTCACCGATTGCAAAGTTGTTGTCTCTGAACAGGTCCTCATCCTTTAGTTTCTGATGAAATGAATGTTATATGTACAAAACTTTCTTTTTAAAGTACTCTTTACTTAGTCCTCTTATTGAAATATCGACATCACAAATAGTTAAATGAACTTATTGGTTGGAGGAACCACAAACTTTCCTAAAACACCCACCAATTTCTACCTTCTTCGTTGCAATAGAAGGCCAATTTTAACACTAAAAATAGTCAAGAGGTTATTAAATAATAATTGTAAATATTTCTTACAAATTAGCCTATCTGGATAAACTACATCAAATAAACACTCTGCTTTGTGTAGTTTTGACGAGCTTTTTCATTTAAAATAATTTTAACTTTTTCCTAATTAGAACGGTTCATCATGTATTAATTTGACACACAAAAAGATAAAAAATTAATATTAGAACTTGTAGACTAAATAAGGGAAATTATTAAAATATTTACTCACAAGATAAATGTTAGACCTTTAATATTTGCAGTTTAATCTGAGCAGTTTATTCAAAACTTATGCAAAATGTTGGTAATTACAGCTATTGTAATTCAAAAAAATTGCTTCAAAACCATTACTAACAGAAAATAACAAATTTAGATATAAAAAATTGATCAGAGGAACCTAAATAGAAATAAAACCAGTCAGCACATACAAAGTTAAAAGACTACAACCTACCATGTAAATATAGTAATCAATTCTTACGAATAATGTGGCAGAGAAGTAACATCATTCTGAGCACATACTGTGAAATAATACATTTCTTCTAGCTACTCCTATTTCCAGTGAATTATTTGATGTATTACTAATAAAAGACTTATTTAATACATATGTATTTACATAATAGAGAATTTCCAACTAAGGTTAAAAATCTACTAGTCACAGTTCACAATTGTTTATTAGTTTATTTTATATAATATTTTTTTTAAAGAAATATTTAAAGAAAAAATGTATTCTGAATAGAATTTTCAATACCACGTTTACAAATTTGATATTTTAAATTTCTTGTTAAATATATATTAAATTAGATGAGCTGCTATATTATTACAAGTATTACATTGCTAACAAGTTAAGAAATGTACAAACTTAGTTGTTTTTGATAATTTTTACATTTTAATTATGAAAACAACATTTTTCAACTTTAAATTACAATTATTTTAAGTTGTTTAATAACAGTGCTCTTTACGTTTACTTCAAAGGATATTTAATCAAAATTTTATAAGTTCTATGTATGCATCAATTATTTTCACTTTTTTGTTATACAACGTGATTAAATAATAGTATATGGATATTGGCAATATTGCTCTGAGTTTGTGAATGATAGTTTTTTATCACTAAAGAAAGTACAAGTTGCTTCCCATATTTATGTATTACTATTTTTAAGCTTTAAAGACAGTGTTTCACATTCACTCAAAACATGAATGGATGTAAATACAAATGTTATGTAATGATAGGAACAGTAATACAATGTTGTACTTAAGCCTAGTTTATTATTATACTAAACACATTTACCAGCATAAAGTTCACAACAAGTTGGCTAACACGAAGTCTATAACATTTTCCCAAGTGCAGTCCATAACTATTTGGCAATGTAGTCAACAACTTCAAGTTGTAAGGGAGATGAGTGAACTGCAAATGGGCCAAGACATCAGGATGTTGCTGGAACAAGTTGATTATAATAAATAGGGCTATTATTGCCTTCCCACTTGTTGATCAATAACATTCATTGGAGAGAAATTATACTGTTGGTTGATCAGAATGCCAGGATGTTTTGATGCAACAAGTTTCTTAAATATAAACTTGGTTTGTATCGGCTCCTAACGTATAGAAACAAGTTAGAGTTTGAGAAAAATGAGTAAACTGAAGTTGGGTCAAGAGAACAGGATCTTGATGAAACAAGTTGGTAATAATAGTCTTGGCTTATATTGGCTCTCAACATATTAGAAATAAGCTAAAGTTTGAGGGAAATAAGTAAACTAAAGGTGGGCAAAGCGAATAACAACAATACAGATTATAATAAAGTAGGCCTTTATTGGTTCCCAACATGTTAGAAACAAGCTAAAGTTTGAGTGAAATGAGTAAACTGAAGGTGGGTCAAAAGAATGGGATGTTGATATAACAAATTAGCTATAAATGAACTTGACATTTATTGGCTCCCAACATGTTAGAAATAAGATAAAGTTTGGGGATATGAGTTAACTAAAGATGGTTGTAAAGAGTAGGATGTTGATATAACAGGTTGGCTATAATGAACTTGGCTTGCATTGGCTCTCAACATCTTGTAAATAAACTTGAGTTGTGAATGAAAGAAGTAAACCGAAGGTGGGTTAAAATTCCAGGATATTGGCACAGCAAGTAGGCAATAACCAATGTGGCTATTATTGGTTGCCAACATGTTAGTCAAGCAAACTCCAGTCGCAGTTCGGATGAAAGTTGGTCAAACTTGAGCTGATCTGAATGCCAGAATATAGGCTATAATAAATATGACTAATTGGACCCAACTTGATTCATAATAATAGGCTTTCATAAACAAAAGTGAACAATTGATCACTGAGCCAACAGTCACTTTATACAAAACTTTCACTCGAGCTCAAAATACCTTTACTGTTGCCCAAACTTTTAATTGTTGAACTTAATCCTAAATCAATGGACATCTTTTTCTCCTCCTTGCTTAAAACCTTTACTACACTCTTCTTCGTCAATAATTGTTCAGGTGATGTTTTCTTTTGACTAGAGTTGGTAGATAATGTAGTTGTTGTTAACTTGCATCTTCTATTAAATCTATTCTTGTCTTTTTTTCTTAAGCCAATAACCTGCTAAATCCATCACGAAATTTTGAGGACATGAGATTATAAAGAATCAGGTTTATAGCGGAATTCAAATAGAGCATAATACGGGAAAAATAAAGAATGTTGTAATATTTTTCTACACCTAAAGACATGATGACATCTGGTGGTTCCAATATTATCCAAAGTGTCAATGCTCGAAAGGGTAACAGGCAAAGGAAAAATAAAAGCACCACTGTTCCCAACATAATTATAACCTGCCTCCTGTATCGTAACGCTGTACTGCTTGTAGACGGAGCAACAATACCTGGGTTTCCCATCAAATGACAAGCTATCACTGTGTACAAGATCATAAGAATCGCTAAAGAAAGTGCAAAAAAAAGAGATATCGTAAGGATGAAGTATAATGCTGACCAGAAGGTATCTGCTTGGGTTAGACAAACTGGAACCATAGTACCATCAATGTATTCTTCATAGCGGTAGTTGGCAACAATCAGTATCGGACTGAAAATAAAATAAATAGCTATTTGTACTTGATGTTTCAAAATGATGTTACCAAACCTTGAGAACTGATAATAGGCATAAAAATAAAGGAAAGAGATGTCTCGAATCAGTTCCTGTTATATTAAATTGGTTTCTCTAAATCTACTTATATTTGATAAAAACATATTTTTTGTTATTTGTCACAATCAAACCATATTTTAAAACTATTTTTAAATGATGTTTATAAAATATGAAATTTTCATAAAAGTTTACTCGGTAAAAAAATTGTTAATCTCTTATCTGTAAATGAAGTAAACTTTTCTTTTATTGAAGGAACGACTATCAACAAAAGAGAGTGATGGAATTAAACACAGTACTATCATTTAAAACTGTAAGGAAATTAAGGATTCCGCGCCGAACCACAAAAACAGGAAACAATCTAAGATTATAATAAATCTTGTATGTTTATTATGTCATATTAGTATGTATATTATATTATGTCATTCATTCATGGTATATATATTTATTGTAAAACATGGTTATCATCCTCAGACGTTTTTAGCTAAACTAAACATAAACCTAACACTAAGTATCAAGGTAACATTTGGTACTTAGCTTTAGGTTTATGTTTAGTTTAACCCTAAATCTCTGATGATGATGAGTATGTCATCGAAATGTACATAAGGGTAATGTAATAAACATGTTATATTTATTATAATCTTAGTTTGTTTCTTGTTTTTGAGGATCTTGGAATCCTTGTTTTCCATATTGTGAATATCACTACAGTGCTTCTTGGACATTTGATTTAAAACTGTATTCATTGTATATCAGAAAGAATTGAACACTTGGTATTTTGTAAAATCGTTTGGAAATATTTGCTATGGTTTGAAACAATTTTTATTTTAAATGTTCCAATGAAAAATTATAGCTTTCTGAAGACACAAACTCTTTTTAATTGTGTGTTCAAAATTTGGACTTAATGCCTATAATCGGTTCCTAAAGTTTGATTAAAATTGGTTTGTATAATTAAATCAATACAGTTTGTCACAATACGTATACCGGAAAATATATTTAACACAGGCATATATCTACAATATCTCTAAATTATATTATTTATCACTGTAACAATTTTTCAATACAATTTAAAATATTTTATTTTTAGATTATAAAAATTAAAAAAATATTATGATATTTTAATAGCAAATGTTTGTTATTTGAATATTTTGATTGATAAAATAGTTAACATTTAGTTATAATAGCAGTACTTAAAAAACCGACTATTTTCATTTTTTCTTCTGTTCGGTAGTAACTGTCACGAAATGACATTATCAGATGTTCAGGTAATCAATACTGCCCCTATTGTATATATTACGATTACTACACATGCCATGGTTTTGAATTTTTTCTGATTTTGGTTTTCATATTATCCTGTCATATAACTTTCAAACTCATAAATTAAAAGTATGGCTTCTTACATTTTTGGAGGAGCGTGGGAAGGGGGTAACTCACCTCACTAATTTACTGACTTTGGTCTCTGGCCTTGGTCGGTATTGTATTTTATTGTGTACATTTATAGTTTAAATTGGAATTTATATATAAATGCCATAAACTGAACACATTTTACACAGTTTAATAAATTAACATATGACTGAAACATAATATCCAACACAAAACAAATCAGCCTCTCCTGACACCAAAAAAACTGGTGTGCATAGGACCACACGTTGGAAGTGATAACTACTATGGCCGGTCAGTATTTCCAATATCTTTTGAACAATACGGGAGGACATGCTTCAAGAAAACTTTGCAATGAGTATACTATTGTTATTATTTTATGTTATGATTAAAATTTAAAGAGTCCTGAATATTTTTGCCTGTAGAAATATAAACAGCAATAATTATGATAACCTGTCCAGTTTCTATTACATATCTACTTAAACAAATTTCTCCGATTTTCGACTGGAAAACTTCAAGGCTAGCTGATTTGTTTGAATGAATATCCATATGTGAGGTTACTGTATTCACATTATCACCTGCATTATGATAAATTGAAACTCCACCGGCAGAAATCCCAGGTCGTATATACTTTGTAACGCAATTGAAATCCGGAATATCTGATCTCTCCATCTTTCATATGTGTTTCCGAAAGAATAATTACATTTCATTTTTTCAAAATACTGTCATTGAGATCGAGTGCGTATGCAATGATGCTTTGATAATTGATTGAAAAAAAAAAATTCCCGTTTTGTTGCAAATAAAGTCAGACAAAACTTCACTAATTGTTGTAAGCACAAACGTATGTGCAATGCTATGCAGCCCAAAAATTTGCGTAGTGCTATACATCCCTAACTTATGCACATTGCTGTACAACACAAACCTATGCGCAGTGTTATAAAACCCAAAAGTATGCACAGTGCTATATAGCCCAATTGTATGCATAGTGCTATACAACACAAACGTATGCGCACTATACACCCCAAACTTATGCATAGTGCTATACTGCCCAAACGTATGTGCAGTACTATACAACGCAGATGTATGCGCAATGCTATACAGCCCAAATATATGTGCAATGCTATATAGCCTAAACGTATGCACTGTGCTATACATCCCAAACGTATGCGCAGTGCTATACAACACAAACATATGCACACTATTATACACCCCAAACTTAGTACTATACAGCCCATACGTATGTGCAATGCTATACAGCCCAAACGTATGCGCAGTGCTAATAGCCCAAACATATGCGCAGTACTATACAACACAAACGTATGCGAAAGCTATACAGCCCAAACATATGCGCAGTACTATACATCACAGACCTATGCGCAATGGTATACAGCCCAAATGTATACGCAGTGTTATATAGCCCAAAATATGCACAGTGCTATACAACACAAACGTATGTTATTATTATGTTCAACATAACGTCGCATATGAACATATATAGGTATACACTTATGATTATGCCGCTCTTATGGTACGCAGTGACCGTGACACAATTTTGACATTTTACTCCTATCCCAGAAAGTGCCTAACAGGTCTATAGAAGTTATCACTTCAAAAATTGTATTAAGGTTCTTCTAGAAGTGCCAGGTTCTAAAGAGTAAAATGCACTTTCTATGAAGTAACATCTGAGTGAACACTAGATACTCTCAAAAGCATCTTTGTTTTTAACATTTTTCGGAAGAGTGTTAAAAAGCTTTATATCAGAGTATAGTATACACTGTGTTCTAAAAATGTCAGTTTGTGTGAAAGTTATTGAAGCAATCTTTTTACACATAGGATATTCATGACAGCGTTGATTAATTTCAAACATATGCATTTATAGTACATTTCAAACATATATAGTACATTTAATAAAATATTATAATTTCATAAATATAAATACATGGAAAAAATCAAAATCTTATCTTTTCAAAGGAAAGATTCACATGAAAGATTAAGATGAAATTTTTTTGTAGCGGATATATGTTTAATGGTTCAACAGAGTTCCCTAAGAAAGCCACCCCTTACCAGCAAAGAGACATGTGAAAAATAAATGGGTTTTAAAACTTCTAAGTTTTTCATTGATAAAATAATAAATATTCGTTATAGGACACCAGTTTTATATTTTCATATAATGTCAACTAACAAGTCATCGGTATATAAACAATAAAATTATTTGTAAAAATAATTTGTTTCCATCAAAGTCATCTTTATAAAGTCAAAATTCATGTACACCTTTATGACACAAAATTGAGAACGATTTTCATAAAGAAACCTTTTTATTAGCATCTAATTTAAATCATATCCAAATTTAGATTCCATATGTGAAGTTAACACCACCTACTTATTTGAAATGTTTATTTCTAACTGGATATCAGTTTAAACCAGACCAGAGTGTCCTTGAGACCTGAGGTGTACAAAATTGAGATTAGTTTTTCAATCGATTATTTTTTTATTTACTTTTATTGAAAACAGTTAAGGTGAAGTTAACCTTCACCTCCTAACACATGAAATGTCTACTTCAAATTTGTAAATAAAGTGTACCATGGGGGGATTGTTAAGGAGATGTAACCATAAGGGAAATTATTCAAAGAGGGACTTAACACAGTTTGGAAACGTGCT